>OX352732.1:11250000-12500000 GCA_947095525.1 Trisateles emortualis | reverse complement strand
CCCCGAAGACGGATATATCCGTCAGACGCGGCACCCTCAGTGAGCTAGGCCGAAGTCCGAGGCGTTACGAGGCTCGCGGGACCCACCGGCCGCCGATCAACTCTGTCCATAACCAATAATCGTAAATAAACGCAGCTCGATCCGCGCCTTCCTATTCCACCATGCAACTCGTACAAATTATAAACGAAAATCGTACAATACAAGACTTGCTAAACTTTCTATACACTTGGGAACTTTATACAACAATAGATTCTCTTTCTAGTATTTTTTTGTGAACGGAGCCATCTAGCCGTTTGAGAACAGTTTATAGGATTGTTCGTGATAACAAATAAGTGAGTAATATTTATATTAGCGGCGAATGGGACGAATATAGCCTTATAATAAAATATCTCGCGGCGATTGGTCGAGTTGGGCTATCGTTTATTTTTACCTGAAGCTCGCGATCCCGCGCATCTCTCCCTATTAAATTTTGTTTGCATTTATTTTAAAGGTGCGACGCTCGAGAAGACGTGGTATGTGAAAAATTACACCTCAGCCCAATATTTATGGGTGATATTCGGCAGCGGTTCCTTTGTAAGATGAGGGTGTATAAATAACACCTCTTATCGCGTGGGAGTCTACCCTTAAATGGGATTTATTTTAATTATATTTATCGATAATGCTCATTGAAAACGTTTGTGTACTTTGAAATTTTAATCAGATTTACCATAAACACATCGGTTAAATAACTTAGTTTGTGAGATAATTTACGAGCAGTATATGTAATGAAATTGTCATAACTAGATCTTACGACGATATATTCTAGGCCCCATAAAAGTAATGCTGAATTATAGTCGTTAAAAATAGTGATTGAAGTCCTAATTTAGCAAGCAAGTAACCTATAGTTATACTAGTAAGAAAGTGTATAAGTTATGGAAAGCAGGAGTAGCAGCGGTTTATTTTTAACTGAACATAATCGCCGAGTATGACCATAAATTAGTTCTATATTTGGTGTAGCGTTGTTTTGCATACAGACAGGCCGTCTGCACATGCGTGCGACATCAATCTCAATTCCGAAATATTTTTCCGTCTGCGGTGCAATGAGCCGCGCCTGCAAAGATTTGTCGCAGTGTCCGGCAAAATGCACATTTTTGGTACCTTTAGGTAGGTAGAATTTATGTGAAATATTTAATTCCTAATACAATTTAGAATTTGATAAGAATACTAAATCATACAGTGCTTCAGTAAGTGCCGATAGTTTATTTTAATTGCAAAAAAAAAAACGATTATTATTAGTTTTGTTATGGGTAGTTTATTGATTCGGATGTATTTGGCGAAACTTTATAAAATAAAAGAGATTTGCATCACTTAATCAATCCATTATCACCGTATAAACTCGATAGCTTAAATGTTTATTTATATAAGATATTTTTTGCCTATCACAGTGGGGTCAGACCAGCCCACTGTTGCGCGTCGGCATATCACTATTCGAACATTTCGAACCACTGCCTACCGTGAAGTTATACTCTTTTGAAACCTCCTTTGAAAAATTACATGTCGGTGTCCATGTCATTGCACTAGGGAATATTTATTTTTTGTTTAAAAAGACAACTACTCCCGGCCCAGTATCGCGGGGCATTTAAAACATATAACTTACACAAGGTTCACCCAGACTTTTAGCAAACACTAATTATCCAAATTACTCGGCTCGGTATTGGTGGTGAGGTTACCTCTCCACAAGATTACAGAAGCATGGATGATTAATTGTTTTTTTTGTTCATTTACACCTGATAATTATCGTTGAATTAACACTTTTATGATAGACTGCGCACGCGATAATTACCCACTTACCTAGACATGGAAGGGGTGGGGACGTCACATGAGTAGTTTCCACGTAACATTTTCGATACGGATGGACGGGGCTTACACACCGGAATAATGTCTCGATTACTCTCATATCTATGTTCTAAGGCATGACCGTCAAGCGGAAACATTGTAGACGAAGAAGCCTTGAACATAGGTGTTATAATATTGTATAGGTATGATTGATATGCATTCAACTATTTTGTAGCATGCAAGATTTATTTAGCATTAAACTGCCTACTGAAATAAATGGTGAGATGCTACGCTATATCAATGCACTTCATTCTCCCTTTCTCTCACATACTCACCAATAATAAGTCATTGTGACCACGAGTATAAATAAGATAAAGATAATATGTACCTAAGCTTATTTTTTATATTCTCATGTAAATTATTTGCTGGAATTTTACTTTTTTTATTACCTCTACTTCATTATTGCTAACGAAGAACAACGTAACTGCGTGACAAAAACTTTGAAAAATCACGTCTAAGGTTAACTAGGGTTTCCCATATAGTTTCGACGCAACTAGTATCGATCTTTATTTTCAGGGCAGTACCTACTGCGAAGCGTTAACTCTCGTCCGCTTGTAAATTGTGCCACAATATTATCAGCTGACTTGAAGGGCGAACTTCACGAGGGGAAAATGATTGACGGCGTCGAGAAAATTCATTTTGCGGCTTGTTGAGGGCCTCTGAACTGACAAGATTCGACTCTTCTACTGTCGAACTTGATTGCCTCTTCAAGTACCTTTGTGTTGTTGCTCTCGTATTACACTTCATTTCACACATTTTGCGCTATTGACTACGAATGATCGGTTATTTGAGGACCTCCTGCGGTGATACAATAAATATTTTTTTGCAATTCCACTCACCATAAATAGTGACTTCAAGAGCGTCCGAGACTTGTCCTATTTAAATGATTGTCAGTTAAGTACATACGCTACTTTGTATTTGTTAAATTATGCGAAGGCAATCTTTCAAATACAAATATTCTTTGGGTCCAACTTGTAAACAAATCCCAATACGACCTTTTTGTGCTCATTCAAATGTCATATAATTTTGCATACAATATTTTCTTAGGGCGAAATGAGAACGAGCCGGTGACAGGGGAATTTAATAATGACAAAATAATACAAGGTAAGTTTAAGGGCAGCCCTTTCTGCTGTCCATCATACGGAGCGCTATTCATGCACATAATATTTGTGAGATATTTGCCGACCGCCTAACGACTGACTAATTTATTTAAACACAACTATTTTTAAATTTATCCATAAAGATAAGCGAGCTATTTGAGTCTTCTCATGTACAATGCAACAGCGAACACCTGCAAAATATACAGCCATGGACACTCACTCAACTAAGTGAACCAGCTACGTTTATTATTTTCATGAATACTTCCTATTGCTTCATATGACCATTCAAATAATAATCGAATTGATTCAATACAATAGAAAGAGTTTCTCCGAGTTAATCGTGGACACGATGACAAATGCATATCGTTTCATCTCGAGCCTGAAGATTAATGTGCGAGAGAGGCGGATCGCGCTAGACAAAACCTGCCGCCTGCGCGTACGCAACCAACAATTCACTAATTCGAACCGCGACTCGCAACGTAAGCGTTCATACGACATCCACACCGGGTTTTAAGCAATGCCGCTTATTATTTATCTGTCAACAATGCATACAATTACCAACACAAGATTGCTGTTAGTGAAACGTAATAATAGACCTATTGTCAACCCATTTAAGTCTCAATTTGTTTTAGTCTATTGGTATTTACGACGTTATTTAATCCGTGAGGCCGACAAGCAGAGACAATAATGACGTGATCTACATGTAAGAACTATAGTTTGTTCTAAAATTAAGTGAGATGAAAGAGAATTTATGTTTGATACAAAAAATATGAATAAAGTATACGTATTGTCTGTGTGCGGTGCTTTGTTGGGGACAAAACTATGTTAACACATGAGTATTCCGCTCGATTAACGTCATAAATGAGAGAAATGTCTGATCAAAAGAATAGCAGGTGTGCCCTATTATTATAATTTGTCATTTGTTCTCATTCTACTTTAATGTTCTTTTATCATTTTGTTCACCATAGCGGGCTTATTAACAACGAGACTATGTTTTTTTTCTATTTTGATGACTAATTTAAGGTGTCAGGGTATAATAAATAATTAGGTAGATCTTGCATCCAACTATAGCTTTAATAACGTTAAATAATTATTACGACTGTATTTTGTTTGTCATAGTACTTAGACTTGTCATAGACTTTTGCAATAGTAGGTACCTGGGGCTGATTCAAAACTATGTAACACGTTAAGTAACTATGTTACATAATTATTATTTTGCCTTTAGATAGGTAAATTTCTAAACGAGCACTGGACATCTGTACTCACGTTCAAAAACACAAATACACCACGGTTTGTGTGCCTGTAATTTCCTGTGAGGTCCTGAAGGCTTAGTTAAGGTCCTTCTGTAGTCGGATCTTTGATTCAAATGATTTGAATTAAGGTAACAGCACCAGCTAATGGAAATATCAACATTTTTTTTTAATATGAATGACAGAGAACACCTAAAAATATACTTCTCACAATATTTCTATTTAAGTAAATTTTATTCAATAAAAACTTTATACATGACTGATGTATTGTTATTAACTTTTATTTCGATTGTTTTATTATTGTATACCAAATCAAACAAACTTTAACACCCGTTAACTGAATAACAATGACCAAATATAATCCAAATCTAAACGCCAGTGCATAGCTGACGGAATATAAATGTGCGTCTTGATCCTGGAGCCTTGTGAACCGAGGACGTGATGCGTCGTTATTAACACAAGCATGCATTAATGAACACATAAATATTATACTTTCACATACCTACGTACTTACTGGCCAGTAGTGTTGCCATATGTCTCGTTTTCGGCGCGACTGTCTCAGAATGCTGGAAAATTGAACTTGCGAAATGAATGTAACTCTCAAAATTCCGCTCTCAGATATTTAATAGTAGAGTATGAATAACTCAAACTCAAAATTCATTTATTCATTTAGGTTACAAACTAACACTTATGAAGGTCATAAATTATGAATAAACCAGAAAGATGATGTCAGCAAAATTTTCCTACGGCTAGTTCGCTGACGTGGAGCCTTGAGAAGAACAAGCAAGAAACTCAGGCCACTCTTTTTAATCGCCAGATAGTTACAATCTTTTGTAAAATACAAGTATGATAGCATGCA
The DNA here is from genome assembly GCA_947095525.1 of Trisateles emortualis. Classification (NCBI taxonomy): domain Eukaryota; kingdom Metazoa; phylum Arthropoda; class Insecta; order Lepidoptera; family Erebidae; genus Trisateles; species Trisateles emortualis. The sequence continues at coordinate 12,494,916 of OX352732.1, read as the reverse complement.
AGCTGATGCAGTCAAAACACGATACTAACTATATTGATCAAAATAAGGTAATCGTACTTAGTACTGGTCGTGCGAGAAAAAAAATAAAGTATGGTGTTAAAGTCTGCTTCAATTTACATATTGCTATTAAAGAATAAGGCAATATGTGAATAGAATCTAAGTTCTATAGTAGGTACATATATTCCTGAGCATGATTTTGTGCATGAGCAAGTTCTTTAAGGGCCGTATCATGACGTCCTTATATCGATTAATTTTGGATCTTAATTTAAGTTTCAAATAAAGTTGTCATCTAACTAATCTCAAAATAAGATCAAAAATAAATAGTGCTCATTTAGGCATCCATTTTTATTTAATAAACTTCATCCTATCCTAGGATTATAGTGATGGGGTTGGCAAAACTATCTGTGATTTCATCTTGAACTATCAAAAGTTGGGTATGTATTCTTGTTCAACATCTCAATTTATTTCGTCCCAGTCTCGTTTTTTTTTATTTACGTCACAATTTTTGACTAAACGGATCTTGCAACACTACTGGCCGTTTGTGGTCACAGCCCAATCCTGAGACAAGTAATATTGTACCCAAATCCGTTAAACGAGTATTCGGCGTGATCACGTATTCGCATACAACAGAATTATTCGAGAACATAATTTCTTTACAACTGTTACATTTTTATGTGCGTGGCGTAAAAATTCTCGACGGGCGGAGCTGTACTTATTCCATATTAGTGACGTTTTATCGTTCAAAATTATACAATTTCATTTGTATGGCATATGTTTTATTGAAATCGAGATAATTAATCGACAATTACGATGCTGGACGTTATGAAGCGAGGTATACCGCTGTGCGCCGCTGTCCAGCTCAACTAAATGTTGCTTATAAATCGCGGCGCTCGTTCCAACTGCGCTCACTCGCCACACAAATATTGACATTTATGCACATATTGCTCCATATACGTTTTTTATTATTGTAAAATATGAAGCTAGAACGCTATATTTGTTTGGCTGTTTAAGTCGATACGCTCCGTAAATAGTCATAAAAATTAGCATAATTGAATGTTTCCCATTGCAAATACAAATTATTTGGATGTTTAGTTAAAATACGTCTTTGTTTATGTTGCTTAATTTATAGTTAAATGACAAAATATACACTAATAAGTATTAAATTACATGAGATATTTTCGGCGCGCGTCAGAGGTGCGTGTGAACAATGGCGACAAAACCGATGCCGTTTGTAATTTGTCCACGCCTACAATTAATTACTCTTCAATGCCTGTAGAATCTAGAATGAAATACCAGCTTACGAGTTACACTTGTTTCTGAGCACAAAAAGGTCGGACCGTATCTCATTAGGATCATTTCTTAGGTCCGATATGTCTGCCAAGTAAGCTTATCTGTAAAGATTAAATCGACGATGTTAGTGCAAGTCGCGTCGTCATGTAGTCGTCATATATACGATTTTCCTAGAAGCGAGTACAGTTTCCCACGTGGTGGGCGGCGTGTGCCGACTGCCGGCAGCCGCACATCGATCTGATAACATACCCTTTAGACAACATCCACTCGCGTTATCTACCGACGTAGAATCAATTCAGCTCGCAGAATTATCGCAGCATTGCCTTTGCCTAATTGGACATTTCCGTCGACATATCTCTTGATATTGCATTATAATTTATTCAAGCGATATTTTATTGAACTGAAAATGTTAAAAATAACTGTGAAAATATGTTTATGGAAACTATTGTCGCGTTTTTAAAATGACGCGACGGTATAACAACAGAAATATAAAAGTCTTTATATCACAATTAATCACCACTTAGTGGAAGCCGGGTACTTAATTTTTAAGTGTTGGATTGTAGACTGTAAACTGAAGACAATAAGGTATTGTTTTGAAGGTGTGTGTATGTGTCATATGCGGTAGCAGGAAATACCGCAGTGGCGTCGTGTCAACAAAAAAATCTAAAAGCACGCATTATGCTGTTAACTGCGATTTAACTCATTTCATATTTGAGGCGACTTCTGTTGTCTGTTCCCACTTAATTCTGTCACATAATTTATAGATCAGATTAACGAGCAAACTTAGAACATGTATTAAACTGGCAGGATAAATTGGTGCTATTAATTTTTAAATATCAATTTTAAATATCCTGAAATTATATTTTTGGACTCAATGGTATGATCTTTCAATTTTATAAAAAAAAAACTTATTTTCGCATAGCGTGAGTGCTTAGGTATGTTAAATGTGTGTGTAATGTAATGTTCTATGTAATCATGGACTTAAAATATTGGTGTACAAAAAAGATTCTAGTCTACGAGGTTAAGCAAGCATTGCAGTCAGTGTTTCTGAAAGCTGTAGTCGAAGGAAATCGGCAAGAAAAACATAAACATCTAGCAGGTGGACAAGGACAGACACATACCTAAGCCCATTTTTAGCTGTCATTATACATTATATCCAAGACAGACAGTTCCTCACTGAACATGCAAATTATATTCTGCAACGATTTTTCAAAATAAAGGCGATAAAACGTTTTTATAAAAGAATATTATACACAAAGAACATTCTAGGTGACAACTTATTGATATGAGTTATTCATATTTATTACTGTGGCCATACCTATCAATAACTATGAATTTGAATTAATGTAACAAACAAGTGGCTTCATGGCATTTACAAACTGAATAGGTAATGTTACAACGTTGACGTCTCGTCTATCCCATTAGAAATGTATAGAGTCGACCTCCTTTAATATTTATTGATAAACATTTTTGTATAAATATGAAATTCCAATAGTACCTACTTACTGACGCTAAAAGTGACGTAAATACTCCCTTAAAGGTAGAATTCAATTGTTCGTATTTGCATTTCTGTAACATATAGGTGTTGACTGTTTTTGTGCGTGTAATATTATCATGCAATGGTGCTTCAATAACTAACAGCATTGTTTAAATTAAAATGTGGTCACATACATATTGTCACGGCAATAGGGTACGTTAGGGTAGGCAGAGCCTGTTTTTATTAAGCTTATTAAGATTGCCAATAAAAATAAAATTGATGCTCTAATTCGTTCAAAAATATATACTCTACTTTGGGCAGGTCATCTAGCTTCGTAGAAATAACTTCTTATCTTATCTAAGCGTTCTACTTCTTATATTTAGCATTTAGAAACTTACGTCGATATTCATCTTTGCCTTTCCCGTAATTTCAGAAGACTAAAGTAGAACCAATAAGTGCTTGCAACCTATAGTGCCGAGGCATGGACATATCGACAGAGCTAGTCCTCACCGAGCTATGATTGCAGACTTTTTAAACGATAAACTTCGCAATAAGGTTATAAATCCAGCAAGAAACCAAAGTAGTTCATATAGGTCGCAGATTTCCCAAACTAAAGTGAAAAGAATTTTACAAATCCGTCTAGTAGAGTTCTTAAGATTATCTCGTTCAAACAAACAAACTCTACAGCTTAAGAACTTAATATAAGAATAGATTTAGTTTCATTTAGCCACGGATAAATAATATTAATAATGCAAAACGTATATTACATTGTATTTAAAAGTGACTGTTTAAAATCTAGCTCAGTCCAATTTTATTTCTATTTACGTATTTGCGACTGGTCTTTAAATATTAAATAGAATTAATATATCTTTAATAGATGTTTGAAAATAAATATAATTTTATATATTGATACCAATAATGTATTTTATATATATTTGATAGTAAAATAAATTGTCATTTCATGTCATGTCAAGTATTCTTTATTTCTCTACACTCATATAAAGCATGTACTCATTGCATCATTCTCATAAAAAATAAATCACTCAAGCATGCATTCATTCATCATAAACAATATTGTTGAGGTTTTTTTTTGTTTATATTATATGGAACGGATACATTTTATATTAAGTTGCTTTTGTATAATAATATCTTTTTTGTATTGTATGACCGATGTCAAGGATGCACGGTAAAACTCGAATAAGTTTATGTTTGTATCTTGTATGAACATAATATTGTTGAATGTAAGTTTTTTTAAAAGAAAAATATAATTATGAAAATTGTCTTCATGAAAATGTATGTTCACAAAATAAAGGTGGTACATTTGAACTGTAAGAATTAATGGAAGTAACATCAAATAACTACATGACTCGTTTGTCTCTAATGATGATAAATGTGTGTTTAAAACATGGCTATTCAAGGTGTCCCTATAAATTAATCTTAGTACTGTCACATTACGGTGAAATGGCAATTAAACTGTCGAGGGATATTACCACACAATGTGTAGAATATATTATTATCATGAGATGACACTGCGACGTGTGGAATGCGAAATAAGACTTAACCATACATCATACGTACGGACTATGTACTAGACATAGGATGCTCTGATTTTATTTTGAGATTTAGGAAACAAGTACGATTTCTTAAAATATGACTATCGAAGTTTGAAGTGATATGAGCGCTGGAGACCTGTAGTCAGTTAGTCACACACAGGAACACAACTACTTCGCTGTGTAGACATTTGGCTGTGGTCTTCTGTAAGGTAGAGGTCCTTCCCCAGTCGAGATTGCTCGCTTATATGGTGTCCTACATCTTATAAAATAACTAGTCTATTTTAGAAATTAATTAATCAAACATTATTTAAGCCTAGAGATCAGTAGAGGTCGTGCGGTGGTCGAAATTCGACCGTAATTGTTCCTGCAATCCTCCACCGTATGAACTTAAACTATGCCAAATCTCACACCTCTCCGTGAGCACTATGCGCTTCAAAAGAAGTAAAAAAAACATTTTTTCAGTTATCAATATATAAAAATGTTGGCTATCGCAAGGGTACCTTATTTGTATGCATATCCAGCCAGATACATGCAACAAAGATACCTTTGAAAACTCTTTTGATGTCTAAATAGTACCTAATTACAGGTATCTAATGTTCTCAATAAGATGACAATGCTAAAAGAATTATTTCTGAACGAGCTTTTGCCCGTTGCTCCACCCGCGTGTATGTCAGTTATCGCGATAAAAAGTAACCTATTCGCTATACCAGACTAATGTGTCTATATGCTTAATTTAATCCAGATCCGTTCAGTAGGTTTTACGTGAAAGAGTAACAATATCCTCAAAAACTTTCACATTAATAATATTTGTAGGATTAGTAGTATTATTTTCTAAATAAATGGTTTATTATAATTATAGATTTTAATGAAAATGCCATGCACGCATCCATTGTCGTCTCACCCGGTTGGGCTATTTTGAAGTACTGACTCATCTATAGCATATGTCATAGAGGTTCATCATAGCCGCACAGAAACACGCAGGGCTATAACGCTTATAACCTTCTGAAACTTTGTGTTGTTACTACAAAGTTTTCTTAAGAAAAACCAGAAAACCCTCTCGCTAATCTATGCTTATTTATTGTTCGCTTAGTGAAAAAAGAACGTACACTTACTCATTTCAATTATCAAACGAAAATTTCGAACAAACACATCTCTAATTACCTTTTTATTGCACAGATGGCTATATTATATTACATGTCACTTGTCTTACCATTTTGCGAGTGATTAGTAGCCAACCTGGTGATAGACCTGGAGAACTGCAGTAATCTAGCGACTGTTAACAGTTGGGAACTACTTTTAACGCGCCTTCTGAAGCACAGACACTCAGATGAAATACCGCTTTGCGGTCACCCATCTACAGGGTAACCGCGCTCTTAATAACTTAATCCGTTTATCGCTTACCGAGCAGCGAGTGCATCTAGCTATGAATGCTTCACTTATCTTATGGCACTGTGTTCACAATTTTGCTTGTAATATTTTCCAGCTACTATGCTCTTCCGTAATTACAACAGCTAAAATTTATAACCGTATTCCGCATTTCGCCATTTTCGAACATAGGAATTCGTTTAAAATTGTTTGAACCACCTACAAGATAGCAGCAGTGGTTGAAATATATGTTATTTGGTTCTTACTTTGCGACAATTACCTACATTCTGTCTGATACATCAGTAGATACAATAAAAAAAATAGTTATAAACAATATCTCAGTGTTATTCTGTTTAAAGATAAAACCTCTATTAATCTTATAGTGTCTTAAGACAACTTAAATCTGATTCAAAATTAGGCAGCGCCTAAACTATGGCAACCAGACAAAATGTAAACATACCCGAATATTTCTAGTCACTAACAAATTGCACCTATATTTGACTCAAAGACAGAACAAATAATCGTACTCATCACACAAATATTTGTCGTGGGTGAGATGGAACATACGACCTCGCTTCGCAGTCAGAGCGACCAGACCAACAGGCCAGTCAATGTACTTATTATGTGAATGAAACAAAAGCTACTACTGGTTTAGGTGTTAATAGAGACGCAAATAATGAAACAACTAAGCACTATTGTTTATGTTTTGCTCATCAGTTTGAAGAAGCATCCGTCTATTGATACAATCTAAGCGAATCAGTATCGCACCAGTTAGCATACAATACGTGATAGATCAGCCTGTATGTGGCTCGGGCGCGGGCGTGGGGTGTCGGCCGCCGCGCCTCACGGTTCTGCGCGTATGACAGCAGTTATGAAGCCACACTGGAATGCGTTTAATGAGCCACGCGATAACTTATACACATTGTACACAACACGTTCATTTACGCTTTTTGGAATTTCATTCAGTCCCCCTCGTTTGCTATTAAAAAGAAAGCGTTAAATTAATTAGCGCCAGAATACCTCCACAATGATCTACCGCCGCTCGAAGATTTATATGAACCGCTAACCATATAGCTTTACAATTAATTATTATTGTATTCCTGTTTTGTATGATCGTTGTAAATGCACTTTATTGTCTGTTTGGTACTTATTATACGAGTTCATATTATTAGGGTTATAACGAAAATTTTGTTTTGCTATGTTGCCAGAAAGATATTACGCAATAACACAGTATCTGAAAATATAAATAATAATAAATGAGTTGCCAGTTATTTTTGACGAATATGTAGTTGAACAGAGATAAAGGTTACATTTGAAATTTAAATGTTAAAAAAATCAGAAAATAAAAACGAAAAGAAATTGAATGTTTTGTAAGTATTTTTCATGGTTGACACTAAAAAACCTTGATGTAACGGTTCTCTTTTTTGCCATCTATAGGTATGACTTGCTGACTACATATTTTAATACTCAATATATCTACTTAAATAACAAATATGATACGTATTAGGTTATCGATTATCACGAGAAATTCCGATGAAAGCCCTTTTTATAGGCTTTTGATAAGGCTTAATTCAAGTGTCGTGGTTACTATAATTGGCTATTACTACACCACTACTACTAATTGCCATTGACAGCAAATCCCGATTCACAAACATTAAAAGTTTATATCTACACTCTTTTGCTATTTAATTTTTATTTAATAACATGCGTATTTTTTTTATAAGTATATGCTATTGGCAAATATAATAATATTTATTTTCCAGAAACAGTACCACACTGTTTTATAGGCACAGACTTAGGCATTATAGACATCTAGTTAGTTCTTTCGCAGTGCATTTTCCGCACTTGGCCGCTTAAGTGGGCCTTACGTGAGATTATGGACATTCATTCTAAAATTAAAATCATAAATATCAAAAGTGAAAACAAAAACGAACTCTTGAATAAAAATTCTAATATTTTCAGATTCAGATTCAGCGTTGACCACTAAGAGACCTTGTTGGACGTGGATAAAATCTTTATGGTAATGTTTTATCTTGTGTTCGGTTCAGATTCATAATAAAATGATGGTCATGCATTTGTAAAATAATGGCGTAATATGATTCACGTGGCCGTTAACGTGAGCTGGTGAGACTGAGCCGTTATTCAGACCGAATTTATTTCAATTTTATTAGCCGGCACGTACTCATAAATATGCTGCTAACATTTTTGATATTTCACTCAACATAGCCGCTTAGCATCTTTTTTAACCAACTTCAACAAAGAGGAGGTTGTGAATTCGTGTGTATTTTATTAGGTACCACAGAACTCCGTCATTTATAAAACGATTTGAAAAACCTTCTTTTTTTCTTGAAACAAGCCTTGTGTGGCGGCGAACTTTTCAAACATACTATCAATACACAAAGTATTATCCAGAACAACCATTTCTGGATATTACGGATTTTTGTTCCGTGTGAGGATCGAACCTACAATACCTACACTGCGCAGTGGTAAATGGCGAGTTAACCACTTAAACCACTAAACCAACTGTGCCTCCCGCGCAGTAAATATTCCCCTGTGGAGACAATTTAATTTATACCGTAGAATAGTATGTATAATATGTATATGGATACAAGTCGTGTGGCTATAACAGAGCACCATTTCCTATATCTACAAACTGAATTGATTAATTTCAACATGTCACTCGCATCGGACACGCGAGTTTTAATCAAAGTTTTATATAAATCACAAATCGCTAGACATTTCCATATATGTTTCGTCATGTTTAAATATTAACGGAATGTCTGTTCAGTTCCATTATTACTTATCTATAAATATATAATTGCTTGTCCCGACTTACTGACTGACTGATTAATCTGACTGAAGTGAAGAAGAAGGGGCTATAAACTTGAAACTTTGCACAAACGTTTCTTAAACGACGTAAGTGAGCACTAAGAAGGGACAATAAACTTGAAATTTTGCACAAACGTTTCTTAAACGACGTAAGTGACCACTAAGAAGGGGCTATAAACTTGAAATTTTGCACAAACGTTTCTTAAACGACGTAAGTTAGCACTAAGAAGGGTCTATAAACTTGAAATTTTGCACAACGTTTCTTAAACGACGTAAGTTAGCACTAAGAAGGGACAATAAACTTGAAATTTTGCACAAATGTTTCTTAAACGACGTAAGTGAGCACTAAGAAGGGACAATAAACTTGAAATTTTGCACAAACGTTTTTAAACGACGTAAGTCAGCACTAAGAAGGGGCTTTAAACTTAAAATTTTGCACAAATGTTTCTTAAACGCGGGTTAACATAAGGGATGAACGGCTTTATGGCAGTCCGTCATTTTCGGCAATTCAATTCGGTAAGGAGATATGTAAATGGTAACCTAGGGAAGGACTTAGAGTACTTTTTATAGTGATAACGGTCCACGCGGACGGAGCCGCGGGCAACAGCTAGTTAACACTATAATTAAAACGTTTCAAATAAATAAATATACTTTAAAATATTTGATGTGATACAATTATACTAAATGTTAAATATTGTAAACAAGGAAATGAATTTAAGTACCTACCTATCTGCAAAAATGTCCAAATTCCAAGGTGCATTTAATATATTAATATTAATCATTTTGAAATAGGAAACAATTTCTATACGACAAATACTCACACTATATTAATTAAATCTATTTACTTGTGATAATAATTATTTGGAATTTTGGACTGCCTTTGTTGTTATAGCTATACCTACTGTAGAGCCAACTCCTACTCGTGTTATACTCTTGCTTCTAGCTTGGCAACGAATGGCCTGTTGGTCTAATAGTTAGTCCCTGTCTGCTCAGCCAAAGATCGTGGGTTCGAATCCCATACGGAACAAAATGTTGTGTGATTCATAAATGTTTGTTCCGAGTCCGCTTTTTTATACGTCTTGGGTGGCAAATAAGCATACGGCCCGCCTGATGGTAAACTGTTACCGTAGGCTACGGACGCTGGCAATACCAGACACTTGGGTATAATTTGAGTCCGTGAATTGTATGTTTGTAAAGTCCCCCGAGACATTGGGCTTGTTCAAAAAGACAACTCCCATACTATGATGGGAGTTGTCTTTTCTAATACGAAGAGGTTGTTGTTAGGGCTAGCTGGACTCCTATGTCGTGTATTTCCCTGTGTTTATGTAGCATGACAAACACTTATCATTTATTTTTTGTTTATTTTCTCTTCATTTTATATTCACTTTACTTTACAAATTCCGCTATTGTTACCTACTTGGTGTTTATTCTAACTAAATTCTCATTTGTCTCCATTTGTCTAGCTTTTCTCTTCCAGAATGATCCACATTCCATTATTATTCTGAATTATTATTAATATTGATATTCTTAATATTCCTAATCCCAGAGGTTTATCCACGGCTTGCCCAGCCCGCGAGCAGCAACCTTTAAATCTCTACATTACCTACGTTTTTATTGGCGGAAAATCTACATGAATCATGTTTAAAACATTGTTTTCTGGCCCTACTTTGTATCGAACTGTTGCGCTGTCAGGTATAGCTTGGTATAGGTAGGTAAATGTCTCTCAGTGGAAAATTTAAACAAGGTTGAAATATATTATTTAAAAATATTCAAGTCATAACAGAAATAAAGCAATTTTATTCCCTTTAAAATATATAATAGGTTAGGTTTATTAATTATGATATAAGTATAGTAGAGTATACATGAACTTTTTACATCTCTATCTCTAAAAAAACAGTATTAAAATAACATATCTAAGTGTTTGTTAACTCTATGAACAAACACTTGCCAAATGCTTATGACTAAATATGCCGTCGACCAATCAGATAACAGTGTATTAAGTGACGGGTAATAGTGTACCGTTAAATAGTACACTGAGCAACGATATCATTTGTGGATAATTTTACTTGTAGCAAAATTGTGAATTATTAAGTTACTGCCAGGTACCGTAAGTTGACCAATTAGCTAAAATTAATTGCGTTAAATAATACATTTCTACTACCGTTTGTTATATACCGAAAGTTGATCAACTACCTCGAAAATTGATCAACTTACGATTCTTGCTATTTTCCGGTGACATATCCATCATTCACTTACTCCGATGGAACGGCAATCTGACGTGGCTGGAAAGAGACCAGGCGTAGGGCAGGTATGGGCTTCGATCAAATATACTCGTACAACTTACTTCCAAACTTTAGACATCTATTGTGAATTTCTTGACAATAAAACACAATATAATTATATATTTTTGGCTCGACCCGGGAATCAAACCTAGGACCGTGATCAGAACTTAATCAACGACTACTTGACTTGACCAAAGAGGCAGTTATTATTTATAATACAACTGATATGATATACATATAAAACTTTCTAAATTTAAATAACATCATTATTAAGATGCGTGTCTGAATCAAATTAATGTATAACACTTATCGATTGTGTTATGTTGAAAACGATACAAATAAAAATTATGACTGCAGAACTAATAACTAGATGCAAATATAACATCGAAGCCAATTTCAGTTAGTTGCGCATACATTCAACATAAATATGGACTTAAGTGTCAAGATGTAGACAAATTATGTGCAATATCAATACAATATGACGCAAACAAGGATATTGTCGTAGTGTCAAGCCCGCGGCTCACGTACATACATCTCTGTCTAGAATGCTAATGTTGCTATGTTTCGTTCGACCATCAGTATCGACGACTGAACTCATACAGTGTAATGAGAGCTCTCACTTATCACTACACTAGCTGTTGCCCAGGGTTACGCCCGCGTGGATATCAGTTATCGCGATAAAAAGTAGCCTATTCAAGACTATAATCTATCTCTATGCTAAATTTCATTCAGATCCGTTTATTCGTTTTTACGTGAAAGAGTAACAAACATCTCATACATCCATCCATCCTTACAAACTTTTACATTTATAATAGATAAATATTAGTAGGATAATCTATCTCTATGCCAAATTTTATCCAGATCCGTTCAGTAGTTTTACGTGAAACAGTAACAAACATCCGTACATACATCCATTCATTCTTACAAACTTTCACATTTGTAATATTAGTAGAGTAAACCCACAATGCTAGTAAGTGAAGGAATACCTACAGCTCATCGTTATATGGATGGTATCTATAGGCCTGCGACCGAGTTAACATGACACGCACTAGTTTTATTACCCTCATGTTTCTAAATGACCCTCATTTCGTTTAAAACAAATTATTTATATTTTACTGCATGGACAGATCGTTTCCCAATCAACTGTTGACCTAAAAAGCATTTGTGTAACTCAGTCAAGCGTTGACAAATTACGTAGACGGTATTGATGCGCCGCGAATTGTTATAGGACGTGCACGCACGTATTACAAGCGTAATAACTACGCATATTACAAAATTTTGTATTGGCCTATAATGCGGGCCTTGCTGTGTACGTGGATATCATCCACAATCAAACCGAATAGTTTTTTCTTTTTTATTGGCTTAAAAAAAAACACCGTCGAAAATTGAAAACAAATATAGAATAGTTTCAAGTGAAAATGCATGAAGTTACAAGCATTTGAATTTTGATAAATTATATCTGTCCTCTTTTGTAACGTCAAGCTGCAAAATACTCGGAGAAAAACCTCCACCTTATAAAAAACCACATCTTAATAACTACAGTGGTGTAGTTGTGATCAGGGATTTAAGGATGTGTTTTCTCCAAACTTATAAATGTTTGGGTCAGCAACACGAGAATAATCTGCTAGGTACTGCAAGCGTCGATAGGCTACGGTAACTGCTTACTATTAGCAGGGCAGTATGCTTATTTGCCACCTAAGTAGTAAATACTTCAAATTCCGTCTTTAGGCTCGGACCTTCCTAGTATGAAAAATCATTTTTATTAGTCATATTAGCCTTTTTATAGCAGTCGGTAAAGGAAAACTTAGAAATGTAAGTGTATTAAACAAACTTGTTTCAAACAATGAGGCTATCCACAAAAGGAGTATTGAATTTATCGACCCACGCAATACCCAGTGAACCTCATCAATATCAATTAAATTAATAAAATGGTTATAAAATGTTCCAATGACAATAAATATCCACTATTATTGGTCGTACTGTAATTCGATTCTAATTGATTGTTTACTTCAAATAGCCTCAAAACAATGAAGTGAATCATACCATCTACAGGGTGTTCAACATATAATATCTACTTACTATGCAGTGGAATTGCATTGTTCTAGTTCTAGTTGGTGATCGCGACTGCTGAATACAATTCCCGGGTCGGTCCAAAAATAAATATGTATCGGGGTTTCTGTCAAGAAATTCGAAATTTGAAAATTGGCGGTGTTTAATTGAAACCCTCTTGGATCGAATTTAATCAGAAATAACGTAAAGCCGTTGGTCCTACACTTGATCTATCTCCGGTCCGGTAGGATTGCCGTCCCATTTTTGTTCGGACTACGAGAGTGCACACACTTGGGCACTATAATATTTCCCGCACATACTCGTATTTACGCGGCTAGTCTTCGTAACAGAAATTTTGTAAGGAAGGTTCAACTAAGAATAGGATCGCACAACTTAATATCGTTTAGACGTCTAATGTATTTATGATTTTGTATAGGTACTTGTACCTATATCATATCATTATCTGTTATTTATCTTTATAAATCCTATTTATTGATCGTGAAGTGAATAAGCAATGCGTAACAAAATTCACGCATTGACAGTCTTATTCTTAGTTGACTCAAAGATATATTTTCAGCATTGTGAGTATTAGGGTGATTTATCAAAGTCCACAAACATTAACAAAATTAACACCCCATAAAATAGTGTAAAATTAAATCATGATGTAAATGTATATATACCTAGCAGTAATCCTCGTATTATTTAGATTAAACAAGTAATATATTATGTAAAAGAGATGTGTTAAAGAGCTTTGTGGTTGAGACTCTTTTCTTTTTAAATTTATTACAATGCACAATAAGGACGGTTTCAGATACAATGACTAAAACCATTAACGTATAATATATTTTAGTTACTGATACACGTTAATCTTGCCAAAATGTAGCAGTGGCAGAACGTTCCAAATCGACCGACTGACCTTTAATAATAATAACTTGGGACACTTCACACACGGCCGTCTGATCCCAAACTAGGCGGAGCCTGTACTATGGCAACCAGACAACTGTTAAACATACTTTGTACTTATATATTTCTAAATACATAAAATATTATAGATAAATGACACCCAGACACAAAACCAAGGATCGTGCCAATTGGCGTACAGTGGAGAGGCCTATGTTCAATGGTGGACCACGATAGACTGATAATAATGACTGGTCTGGACCTCTGCGAAGCAACTGATAACGCCGCAGAGGTGGCAAAATTCTGACCTTGTATAATTAAATTTTTTATCGTACCATCGACACGAATAAGAAGAATGACTAATGATGGTAGCATGAACATGACAATGTGTCCCGATTTTGAATCGAACCCACAACCGCGACTTAGCAGACAGAGTCATTAACCACTAGATCACCAGGACAGTCAAAATTTATATATTATTTATTTATTAGGTACTTATTTACATTATTTATAAACTCTCTAACTCACCTTTTCAAAAACTATGTAAACACATAGATAAACGTAAAATATGTAATAGATATGGCATAGGTCACGTAATAAAGTAAATGCCCAATATTTCTAATAGCACACGTGTATTTGGACACTCTGTTGAGTGAGGGAGTTGTCTGCGCAAGCGCAGCTGTTAAGATGTTGATTTACGTGGGTATAGAGCGCGGCCAATTATCTTATTAGTGGCCAATTTATCGTTCGTCACATTAACATATGGATCAAACATGTTAGAGAGAACCAAATAACTAAAGTGCATCTATTTGACAATGTTTGGGTGTGGTGTAAGGGTAAAGGTGATCACCCTAACATTAATACTGAGTCTAGTGTTGTGGGTTCGATTACCACACGAAACAAACATATCCATACTCTAAACTACCTATCTCTTGCATCTGTGTCACGGCATATGATAAGGACACCAAGTACACTCAGATTCGCAACAAACATAATTATTTTATGATCACACAATATGCCCCTTACAAAGTTATAAAGTTATTGTGGGAATCAAACCCACAATCTCGGCGTGGTGTTAGTAGCAAGGTGACTATTACACCGAATGTGCAGTCATGTGAGATCCGCAGGTTATTAGGAATTTGGATTGATTTTAGGCTTTCAAATAGTATTTTTTTAAAATCCCCTGTGATACAGTGTTTGTATGGCGCATGGCGTGTTCCCTAGTGCTGAATTTGCCTTTCATACGTAGAAATAGAGTATGTCAGGCTTACACTTCACTAGAATGGATAAATTATTTATTTAGTGTAAACTGATTTTTTTTAGTCAAACATGATAAAAGCTGTCCTTTACCTCAAAAAAAATACATATCAAACAGTAAGTAGGTAAGTGTACCTTTTATTTTCGTTTTAGTAGGATGACCTAAAAACAACACAGACTTGACCGAATTATCAGAGTTGATCGTCAATAAAATATAATATTTTATTTCGGTAGAGGGTAAGTAAGATTGGTTGGTTCCGTTTAGTGATGAGTATCACCAATAATTCGCTTATTCCACTATCTGCGGGTCAATATTTTCTCATGAAGCGCGACATTTTGTCACACAAAATAACGTGTTTTATTGCCGAACGCTACTCGCTAAATGTTTTACGGCAATAACAATAAAGAAATACAAAAGCATATTGTCTCCACTACCCGTGCATATTTTCTTTCGTAAAAGAATGACAGCGGTGTTGTTTTATTAATATTTATTTGTTGAATCCAAAATACTTTAGCCATTGAGATGCCGCTTCAAGTATTTAGTACCAAATTAATAACGGGATTTCCATGGTACCCATAGTATATAGCGTGTAAATCTGTCAACAACGTTCACTTAAATATATCCTTACTTATTTACTTTTAAATATTTATCTTTTTCGTATTAATATCTTGGAACATTGTACACACGGGCATTTGTTTTAAATTAGACAAAGCTCGTACTAAGACAACCAGTTCCCACTAAATCGTTGTGTGATGAGCACGATGACGGGAACGGAACGATCATCGACTATGCAATATATCTTGAATTTCATCTCCTCAGAGCCTCCTTGGTAAAAGATCAGGAGTAGGACAAACGGCTCACGGCTCCACGTGCTTTCCGAAGTACCTATTGGGTGTGCTAACACCTCCAATTTACAAATTTAGGACATCTATAGTAAATATCTGACAGAAAAACATAAAATCCATTTTTTCCCAATTCGGGAATCGAACCTGGGACCAGCGATCGCACTCAACGACTAGATAACAAAGGTGGTGCTATAGAGGTGTGTGTGCCTACCTACTACGAGTATTACAAAATATCTATAAACGAAGAGAATAGCAGATAATTGATTTGTGTTTTATGAGCTAAGAGATCAGTAGCCAAGCCAGTAATTCTGAGAAATCATATGTTTGTAATAATAATTTCATATCGGCGCGGCGAGCGCGGGCGCTCAGTGACCGTAATGCGCGGAACAAATGGCCCTCTGTGTACTTCTGTGAACCTTTCGATTTGTATCGAGCCGACCACTATCAACGATCTTATTTACTCATAACACGGTAAATAATTCCATATTACTACATTAATATTACTGAGGCCAAACTTATTTTATGTAATCGTGTATTGTTATTTGAATATTTACATACAATACTTAATTATTTAGTTTTGCGTATCTATTTCTTTCGTCAGGTGTTTGACGTCAAATATGCGTTTAATATAGTGTAAGATACTGTCCAAACCAATTTTAATATCTGAACTCCATGGAGCATTACATAGAAGCATTAGAACTGTCTTTACAAATTAACATATATGTGTTAATATTGAATGCACGTACGTAACGTAAAGGAAGAATATCATAACTGTTCCAATGAAATATGACCAAAATATGTTTGATATTCAAATAAGAGAGGGGGCTTCCGCTGGGAACTGTGTGCGCGCAGCGGCGCCGACGAGCGTCGTCCACGGGGCGCTCTCACAAATACTCGTATTTTACGGGCTACAACCGAACTGAATAATAACACGCTACATTAGTTTCCCATTATGCCTTCGAGACAATAAAATTTGCCCAATTTTACGATCACATTAATAATTTTATGAATGGAAGCAAACGGTTTAAATCTTTAAATGCGATGAAATGAATAAAAAGCATTTCCGATGGGGGCGATTGAGGTCGTCTCGTTGTAAATTAAAGGTGTTAAAAAGCAATAAGGTGTTCTGACGAATGTTCCTACCGCGTAGTTATACTTACTATATGCAAGGTTTTTGGTGTCGGGGGTGATGTAAAGGGGTAAACGTTCCAGACGGCCGGCGGAAGGCCATCGGTTCCCAGGGTATCGCTTGCACGAACACCGGACGCTGTCCGCTCACTAGTACGTAGCTGATGCACTCTTATTCGATACATATCTTATTTATCGATTATATATTTATTCGAATATGACAAAACTATCAATCTGTTCCAAAAAGTTGTATTGTACTCATTGTACCGCATCGTGTAAGTTACACGGTTGAAGTAATATAATATTTTTAGTCAGGTTGTGAATGTTGAAGGCCAATGTTGTACGTTGTTAGTCATCCATTGTTAAAGAGTTACAAATACGCTTATCAATTTATGTCCTAATTAAGTAATGTACTTTTTCTCCGCTAATGATTCAAAATTAACAAATTAATGGAGGCCACATCTTTGAAGATTTTGTACCTACTGAAATCTGAGTGTGTTAACCCTAACATATATTCTTCAAAATTCAGAATAGACTTTTGGTGACGTCACGTACTTTTTGCTCCGATGAAAACGTGTGTTTTTCTTTTGCGCTCACTTACTTATTGCGCTTCTGCATTAATATACTTGCACTTAAGGCGTTTGTGTTGAGTTTGTTTCGATAAAAATCGGCTTAGTGTAAGTATAAAGATTGACAGCTAGCAACTATGTACTTAATTATAAAAATGCAGGACATAGGCCGATGCACCTCATTCGAATTCGATTCGGCCGCTAAAAGTAAAAAATATATAAAAAATCCAGTGTTTCATAGTAAATTTAATCGTAATTTATTTATTTGTTATTCTGACCTGTCATTTACAAAAAAGTAAAAATAAAACTATATGCGTGTGTAATGTTAAATGTTGAACATATTTTTCATTTGCTATTGCATATAATATCCAAGGTAACTAGATTGATTAATAAATGTTGAGGTTTTATATTTGCTTAACCAATCATTATAGTTGCTTAACCTCTCACCTTTACCGGCTAGACTAAATATTGTCTATTGTTTATCATTGTATCTAGAATACTGACAAATACAAGGCTACATTACAATCAATAGGTACTTAATTAAAACTTACACGTGTCTTCTTTTATAAATAAAATATTTTGTATTATATTTATGTCAAAATTTATTAATAATATCGATTCCAAAATATCGATACAAGTGGATGACGCCACTGGCTCGTGGTGAACTATAAGGATGTGTAAGTAGGGTATATTGTATACGTCTCTATCAAGTTACGCGAAATGTAACCACAAAATCAGCGGCGGCCGCAAAACAACGGAAGCCACCGTCGAGGGTTCCCTACTCTCTCACGTACCTGTGACTTATTAACATACACTCAGAAATCACTACGTTTGCTTTCTACAGACAGCACATAAACTATTCATGTTTCTATTACACATACGTTATAATATATTCTCCCTGCCCCTCTTCCAATAACAGATATTATTTTTATTTTATTGATATAAATCTTTATTACAATTTGTGGATTAAATTCACTCTTGCATAAAACAAATACTAATTCAGCATCTGAAATTGCAGTCATAAAAGTGAAGACCATTTATAGCATTATTCGAAGGCATATCGAAACCGTGCTTTCTATACCAAATTACACTGCAGTGCAGACAAATTGACCTACGATATAAATTCGTATAAAAAGTTATAGCTGTATACATTTTTACAAGCTTACACAATTATTGTGTTTTTTGTACATCAAAAGTTACATACTGAGATTTCTCATTATGTTGTTAAAACTTATGTTTATAGGTATGACCTACTTTATTTTCTATAAAAGCTTACATAAAACACATATCATCCACCTACTTTACATTAACTTTGTCAAACATTTTATTCACGTATACATTAAGTGACGTAACTTTTTGCGTTTAAATGCAATATCGTATCGAAATGTTTACCCAGCTCTTTGGCTCGAAGTGTATGTGAGGAGTTATAGGTTTCATTTGCGGGCGATAGACGACAATTTTCAATTTTCTTGCGCGTGCGTCCCATTTGAATATTTTAATTTGGGGGGCGGCGCGACTATTTCAATTTATTTTATGAGTCCCGAACCCAGAAGGGGTTCGCGCGACGCTCTCACCGTTTCAGATTAGTAAATATTTGATAGCTTTATTGCTCAACCTGATATATTTATGCATGCTTTTAAAATAAAGTTAGCTTAAAACTGTCTACATGTCATTGAGTAAGTGTGTGAGGGTTGGATGTGTTGCTATTATAATGTACGTGGAGTAAACCCGTTACGTTAAAGTACTCCTACGTAATGTTTATAAGTGTAGCAATAGACAAACAATACATGAAGTACAATGTTGCTAATTGTATCGTACAGATTACTACAGATGGCTGACTCATAGATGTTTGATTGCAATAATATATATTAATACATATAACTATGTACTCGTATGTGCAGTTGTGTGTACCACGGGCCGCCCGTTCCCGGCGATGCAGCTAGGGTCGGCTCCGCTGTGTTTAACCTTACATAGCTACGTTTCATCTAATAGAATTGCGAGCTCGTTATCTGTTCAGATTAAAATATTCAGTATTTGAGTGATTTCACGTGTGAGTGAGCGGCAAAGGGTTGACTAGTCGTTTCGCCCGCTTTGAACACTTGTGGGGAGAGGCATACTCGGGGTGCCGCGGCTACCTATCTGGCATATGAGGAAGTGTCGCTGTAGTTACTATTCCACTTATCACCGCATTGTACGCTTTATTAATAACATTTATTTCACTCACAACGTTAATTATTTTTAATTACAGTTGAGTTATGAGCGGACTGAAATGTCACGAGATATCGCCGACTCAATTATCGAAGGTGAAAATAATTCGCATTATTAAATACAACGTTGCATCAAACGGCAATGAAGCCGCAACATTCAAACAAACAAATGAATTGACGATTTTCACTGGCTTTTTCCGGCGTCTGCCTCCATGAATAATTCCATTTATATAATGGCATCGACCGCATCAAATATTTCATTCTGAGTTTTGCATATTTAATAGTGACAAAAACAATGTCCGGGGATATTTTACAGGATATTCGAACCGCTTGTTTCCTTTGCGAATGCCATTTATTTTCCATAATAAATCTATTATTTTAATTGAAAAGCTTTTAGTCGTTGATAGCAGAATAAATTAATAAGTCATTAATTAACAGTATGAATAGTGACAAATAAAAGTAGAAAGTACTGTACAACGTATGAACAGTATTCCATCAGACAGTGAATGGTGTTGTGATGTTGTATAAACAAGCGGATGCTGTCAGACAGTTAAATATTGCACTCCACCCATGAAGATCTAATTTTATGAGTGAAATTAGTTATTCACCTGTTGTTGCCATTTATTATAGCAGAGTACAATGCGAGCGGCAGCGAAGCGAGCCGGCCGCGCCCACCATTATTTGCGGATAACTACATCAAAATCGCCTCGCCTGCCGCTGCGTGCTGAGCCCACATGTCCCATCCAGGAAACACAAGCCCACTGTGTATCTTTTTCAAAACATATAGTACTTCAAGTAACAGGTGGAACTTCTAATGGTCTGTTGTTGGAAATTACTATCGACAAAGTTGACTCTCAATCACTTAAAATAATTTAGCTAAGCGATTTTAACCCAACGGCCAAATTAAAATACCTTATAATTTTACCACTTAATTTACCCATAGACCATGTGCAATCTTACATAGTTATACCATACTAGCCAGTGGCTCCTCTCGGGTGTTTTTCAGTTTCTCAGGATCGGGAACGGGTTAACGTATTTTTTTAAATTTGGCAACGAGGTAAATGGTAAATGCCATTTATTTTTCATAATAAATCTATTATTTATCTCGTTGCCAAATTTCAAAAAAATACGTTAACCCATTTAGTCGTGAAAAGGTAACACACATACAAATTAATAAATTAATAAAACAGAGTTACCTTCGCATTTATAATATAAGTATTGATCGATAGCAATCCATATGTCCCACTGCTGGGCATGGGTCTCTTATGCTCTATCAAAAGAGCAGGTGGGGAATACTTTATTGTGTTTAATAAGTTCAAAATGTAATTTGTGTCCGTGAATTGTATGTTAGTGAAGATCCCCGTGACACACAGGGCTTGTTTCTCCAGTAGGTACGAAAGTAATTAAAAAAAAGATTTTGTGAGTCGAAAAGCGTCAACTTTGTCGATAGTACAATGAAATCATGAAGCTGATTGTGTTCACAACATAAAGTTTACAGTACATGGTGTGTAGTACGCACCTGTAATGTTTATTGTTCGACAATGAATGGCAATCGGCTTAGTTTCATAAAGAACCATAGCGAACTAAGTATAGCGGACGCGCGACTACGTTTTCGGATGCCGGCGATCACAGGCGTGACGGTTATAAAGACACTTGGGACATTATGTCTTCTTCAGTTTAATATTGCCAAGTCACGGTACCTAAATTTTACTAACTGCGTAAAGCGTGATTAATTTGAACATTCAGTGATTGGATAATAGGCAGATAAGTTTTGTAAATAAAAAAAGCATCTCACCATCGCATCAATTTAGATTTTCGTTTTAGCTCAGATGGGTAACTTTTTATAATTTTTTGAAGTGGTCGATTGGTTTCGTCCATATAATTCGTGGGGTACGTGACCATCATTTTTTTTATTGTGTTGATAGTACGATAGCGCAACGATCCCGCTGCGTGATGATATTCCATTCAAACAGGTTCACTATTTGAGATCGATTTTGGTCATCATCGTCACGTAGTTAATGGTAGTTAGGCTTCTAACACTGGAGACAACTCACACAATGGCATGTACCGCTCAAATATTTATAGAGTAGATACCTACTTAGGCATTAGCTCAGTAAGTAGTTATTATAGATACTTAGTTATTTAAATTGAAGTATCTGTCTCAGACAAGTTGAATCTTTAATTTATCCATCGTCATATAATAATCGATGCACAGTCGATACTCATCCGTGTCTAATCGATTACACCGCGCTACTGGGCATCTCGAGCTACAGTCATAAACCATTCTTATAGTCTCTACAATCGATAATTAACTTTATTTTATAGCACATTAAGAACTGTTTTCATTATACCACTTTTTGGAATCATAATATCTGTAGTGAACAAGTAATTATAATTATGCTCTTGGTTTAGCGATAGTTGATAATTTACAATTAAAAGTAGGATATTAATTCCATCGAACAAATCGTTTCAGTGTTATTCCGACGCTTGATGCGTGTAAATCTTTAAATTATAATTAATACTTTATTGATATCTTATGCTATGCAACAATCAATTGATGCTCTTTTGTTTTATTCATGAATTTTTATTAGATTTCTTTACGTATTTTGTAATAAGTATGTAACTATGCACTTACAATGCTTTATAAGTTGATTAAAGTAATATACATTATGTGATAATGATAATTAAGAAGCATCATTTACTGCTTTAACACTTTAATTAACTTTGAATGCATATATTATTATTACCTATAACATATGTACCCTCAGATAAAGCAAGCAACAGATTGACTGACTTGAATTTTATCCAAAGTTTAATTGGGTATTTTTATTTTTACTTATTTTTTTCGCAACTAAGTACAACTGATTTTATGCCTGCACCACACTTGGCTTGATAGTACAAATATTTGCGTGACTAAGTCGAAATAAAATAAACTATGTATAAAGTTGGTTTATTAGTCAAGGTTAATTTAGTATCGGCTCATATCATACTTAGTGAATAATTTGGCAAATAAATACACTAAGATAAGTCTGGAGCGTGCATTATGTCAAACACAGCAACATAATTAGTTTTCTTTATATTTACTTCATATATGGCAATCAATGCCCACGTGTCGGCTACGGTAACTGCTTACCGTAGCCTATGGTTTGTAGGTATATTGTACGACTTTTAGTGTAAATGTTGAATGATAAGGTTTTCCAGATAATTAAATATAGCTTGTCTCTTTCAGGCTCTCTACCTACCGGCTCTCAATCTTTTAATTTTTTTTTAAATCCTACTCGTTAGGATAGGACCCATATATGTCACACTGCTAGGCATGGGTCTACTTATTGTCTATCAAAAGTAGGACACAGTATTTTGAAAAATATGATTGTCTAAATAATAATAGTCTAATATTATTTTATAAATAAAAAGGAAACACGCTAGTGCGTAAAACAGAGGCACGTAATCGCATCGGACACTTGACGGACGGATCGAATACAGTCAATAACATGGGCACAATGAGTCTAAATGCCGAACTGTCTCGCCCCGCCACTGTGCGTGACCATTTGCCCACACGACGAAACATCTTGATGCTTTACAAAAACTGACACCATTTTTTCAACAAACTTAGTTGAAAATTGATAATACAACGTGATATTGAAAATAAAGACCGTTTGCGTTTTTTGCAGTAACAGGTTAAATGCGGAAAATAAAGCTGATTTTTATGAAACAAGGAGTAAGTAAAGCTGATTCATGAATTGATATGCTATAACGTCATTCGGCATGTTCAAGAGATAGGGTACTATACTAGGAAGCCGACTGGGGAAGGACCTCTACCTTACAAAAGACCACAGCCTAATAACTACACATAGTGGTGTAATTGTTGAATTTAAAGAAAGAATTTCCATTGTGGTAATCCGTCGCAAAACCCTTTTATAAATTTGTTTAGGTGACAACACGCAAGTGAAGGTCTTGCAAGCATCTAAAGGCTACGGTAACTGCTTATCGTAAGGCGATTCGCTTGTTTGCCAACTAAATAGGTACTTAATATGAAAAAAAGTGAAACAAAACCAGTAGGAAAATTTTACTCGTCTGAATAAATTTTTGTTTTTCAAAATGATTTATTCATTGACAAATATTGTAGTATGGAAATTTTGTCACGCTCCACGTATAGGTGCAGGATATTTCTAACTCAGCTGGTTTTGAAATCACGATAAACTAAAAGGTTCTTAGACTGTAACTTTGCGTACGAGTACGGAGTACATACTTTGGTCGATAAAATTGTCTTAGCAGATGGCCATAATGGCTTAGCAAGTAATAATTAATTAGATAACCGTCTTATAGCGAAATGTCGTTTCATGCGAATTGATACTTACCTAAATGAATCAAAGAAAATGACTTAGATTTTTCCACTGAAAGGTTTTACCTTTTTTTCTATTTACTTATCTTGTGTATGTATATTTATATTGACCGAAAATAATAAGATAAGTAGGTATTCCTAATGACAAGTAGAATCGGTCCATATATAGGTATACTTCCTACTAATATTATAAATGTGAAAGTTTGGGAGGAAGATGGATGTACAGATGAATGTTTGTTATTCTTTTACGTAAAAACTACTGAACGGATCTGAATGAAATTTGGTACAGATATAGATTATAGTCTGGCATAGCACATAGGCTACTTCTTATCGCGATAACAGATATCCACGCGTGTGGAACCACGCACAACAGCTAGTAAAAAATACTTTTTACAGGTCAACAACAATCATAATTACCTAGATATATAATATCTAGCTCTAAATGTTTTGGGAAAAAATAAATTTGATTTGGAAAGTAGTAAAAATTACATTACACAGACTATAAAATAATAAATTAGGATCACGTTTAGCTTAGAAATTAGTTCTAATTAAATAGAATCATTTAGCATGTAAATAAACTTGTTATGTACAGTAGTTGCATTTTAATCATACGAGGATCGGCGAGAGCGGTAGCGGTGGTAGCCGAGTGGGAAAGTACCATGTATATTAGTTTTTTACACATGATATATTAGTTTTATCACAGGTGGCAGAAACTATGTCAATCCATAAGTATGTATTATGTAATATGAAATATTAAATACCAGGTTGGCCACTAACCAAACGAATAAGAAGAAAAAGAAGTATGAAATATACTACATTCTATTTGACGGGTCCGTTGGTCTAGTCATTAGTGACCCTGACTGTTAAGCCGTAGGTAAATTTGGCAAGGAGATAAATGGTATCTTGAGGATATTCCTCAAGATACCATTTATCTCCTTGCCAAATTTATAATATATGGTATATATGGTTTTTATTGCAATAACATCCAAACGGATGGAGTCGCGGGTAACTTCTATTTATATATTTATCTATAGATACGAGGCCCGAGTATCAAATACGTTCGATCGCATTTAATATATTGGTAGCTGAAGAAAAGTTATTATTTTCTGAACTATGGTCATTAAAATTTTTGATTAACAACGTTTGATCCGTATCGATAAGATGACGCTGCAAGTCCCTCTCATATTGTCCTTTTTCTTCGAGCCGTAACTAAACGTTTGTAGGTATATTTTTTTAAATTTCACCGTATAGATAGATATTAAAATATTATGCTCGTAAATATATCAAGAATGCATTGATACTTCTTTTATTTTATTCGGTTTAATAACATTTTAAATTACAGTTTTTGTGTCTGGTATTTCGTGGTAAAATAAATTTTATGATGTAGATGAGTGATATGATAAGTTAGGAATATGAATAATTCGGGTGCTTTTATAAATTATTAAAGGTAGCAATGCAGAGGGCCTTAATATGTAGTATGTATTTATAAAACCAGACTATTATAGGCATGCTACATTCCGCAAGTAACAAGTGAAAAATCGTATGAAATGTGGTTTCGTTTGTCACACCTGCCCCCCAAAGTAGTCTGCCAAAATGAGACATTGTTTGACTTGAGTCATAGATTAAATAAAATTTAAACCTGAGGAAAAACAACTTCATCGAATAATATTAAATTAAAAGTAGCAATCACGAATGATTGCTACTTTTAATTGACAACACAACACAGGAGACTCAACTTGATTTTTAATTTGATTTTTATTTTTTAAGATGAGTCCCTTGTTGTCAACTTAGGTATCTACCTAAATTATGACAATGGAATGCGCTTAATGTATCAGTAATTTAAATACATTAAGATCGGTCCACACGACGCGTTTGTGCGTTTAGGGCAAACTTCATAATAAGTGCCCCACCTCGACACGAGCCCGGTATAGAAACTAACCATTCGTCATCCATTATTCACGGCCTAAATTGCACAACTTTAGAGCGCCATTTCTAAATGACATCTAAATCTGTTACTGTATTAACATTGTGAATAAAATTCATACAATCAATCTACATAAATGTCCGTGAGCGTCCGTCCATTAGTCAGCTGGAGCACAAAGGGCACACGCTCGTCTCGTAAATCAGTCGCATGTACTCGTATTGAGACTGTTGCCCAAATCGCTTTCAATAACCGATGTATGTACACCGCCCGCGCTCTGCTCTACGGCTACACCACACACCACACGCCGGCCGGGTCTCGGGGCCGTTCGACGCTCGTGCCAATACAGAACTTTCCAGCCATTAACGACCCCTTACGATCAACATTTGTCATTAGGCAGAGGTCATGTCACTGCTTACATTTAAATCTTATACTCCTACACTATTATTCAAATTCTAACATTATTTTAATTATGCAAAATACCACTTATCTTAAGTTTATAACGGAATATAACATTTAAAATTAAAAACTGTTCCTAATTAATTCGCTCATATTAAAATTTAATTGTTATTTGGATTTTGTTATACTTAATAATGCCTAATGCACACATGACATCTACATGCAAGTGACATTAAATGAGAGCACGGTGCGACGCGCGGCGACGCGACGCGACGTCCCGCGGCGAGCGTGCAGCATACGATTAAATTTGTACATTTTGAGATTAGATAACCTGTATTCGATTTGTTATAATGAAGTGCGTAATTATTCAAAGTGCATACTAAACACACCCTAATCGGTTATTAAGATATTAAATATTAGATGTGTTAGCGTTGGTTCGTCGAGATCGGCGCGTGGCTCGCCGGGGGGCACAGCGGGAGTGCGCTACCGGCCGCCGCATCGCGCGATGAACGAGGCGCGTCGAGAGCTCCGCACCGGCCGCGCCGCGCCGCGTCGTGCCAACTAATTGTTATGCTCGACCCCCGCCACTGGCTGACACCTTGCAACACTATGACAAATGTTTGCTAATGTTGACTGACTCACGCTGCTATCGTTACAAAAAATGCTTCCAAAATCTGCGATAATACCTACCTATTATATTAGATAATAAAAATATTTAAATATAAAACTATAGGGAGCCGATTCATCTTCTGCGTGAGACATACTTATCTCTACCATAAACTTAAGTACCAACTATGCATTTGATTTTGTGCAAAGCCGTAATAATGCATATAAAATGTTAAATAAAGAAATTACTACTGCGTGTAAAAGTGTATTTTATTTCTGAATGTATTATAATGTAATGTATTACCTGGAAAATAAATACACTTTACACATTAACATAAAATATTGTCCTTCACAGATACATTCTATCCATAAAGCATAATATGCTAGATATAGTAAAGTATCGAGTTACATGAAACCGCTTTAAGAAGAGCCTTATCTCGTTATCTGTTAAATATTGTCGCCACATCTCGGGCGGCGCGCTGCGGCGGACGGCCACGCACAAGAGGTGACGAAGCCAACTTTGAAACTCAACATATTAAAATAACGATGGGAATAAAATAAAAGAGTACTTATTTATGCATAATAATGTTTTCGGGTGAATAAAAATGAGGGGATCCGTACAAATATCTAAATAAAAGAGTGTAACATCATAAAGCGGACGGGCCGGGCGCACGGACGCGCGGGCGGCTCGGCCGGCCCGCTAGATGCCGCGAGCTGATTGTGGCTGCGCACCACCGGCTATCATTTATATCATTTCATTGCGGCTGTTTACATTTCATTCATAAGCCAGATTGTCCTATCATAAAACTAACTTTATATTACCTTTTATAATTTCTTTGAGAAGTTGTTTGCATTTATTTTAAACTTCACATTGCAAGATGTTTGCGATGTCTCCATGAGCTCTGTGACATTATGTCTTTTAAAGTTAAAATTTAAATGGAATTTTCAGGAAATAATAAAAATAATTTACATTTAGCATGACCAAGGTATCTGAGACATTTGCAATACAAACAAAGCTGTACAAGTGCGAGTCATGCCTTATATAGATAAGTACGATTATTATCGTCAATTAAAATATGAGTATTTATAAACCACAGTTAAATATTGTGAACGGGACGATTGTTTTTTTTTTAATTTATTTTAATAAGCCCTTGGCGTGTATATGTCGCCGAAGCTCGCACGTTGCTCTTTATTTATTGACCTATTAGAGATAACATTAAGATCAAGATGCACGGCCAAGGACCTTTGTTATAAAAATGTCTGCTTCATTATTCTTAAAAAAATTAACGCGAGGTTTAATGTGGAATGGATACAATAAGGAATTATTATGCCATAAACATTTTTTAAAGATATGTAAGTATTAATTACCACCATGAAAAATAATGACTGGAGGACGAATTGGCACTCTAATAAGACATTATTAAAGACAATACGAAAGGTCAAGTAGGTATTCTATTTTAAGTTCTTATTTTATTTGATACAACGGTCATTACTTGACATTAATTTATACCCATTAATATGATAACAAATATAGGTACAGTACATTAACAAACTATAATGAAATTATATTTACATGATTTAAAAAAAACAAAAAGGGGATCTTTTTTAATTTTTTTTATTTGTGAACTCAAGAAAAATATAAATAAGACTGCTACAATAGGTGTCATATAGTTGGTACATGATATAAGTCAAATAAGTCCTTAATAAAAGGTTAAGCTGTTATGTAATACATTAGTCGTATCCTCGTTAGTCTCATCGTAGGCAAACAGATGGCGGCATCCTCTCGTTATAATTTTTCCCAGATTTTTTAATCCACGTAATTTAAATCAATACTCATTATAGCCTTTCAAAGGACCGTCATCACGAATTTTAACACAGAAACAAAGAACTTGTTTTTATAATCTGATTTTTAAAGGCATTTTAAGTTTTATGGCCGTCGTGGCTTGATAAATAATCAGAAATGTCGACACGGTTCCTTCATAAAGAATATCAGTTTTAAATGTGCAGTATATTGAAATAACTTTATCGATAAAGATCTATTCTTTATATCTGTAAAGGAAAAGGTTGTAGATTGGACACAATACAATCACGAGCAGATGTTTATGTTTCTCTGTTTTTAACTTAGCGCTGCGATTTAGATTTGTTTATTATCCTGTGAAGTGTGAATAAGTTTTGAAGTTGTAACACAAATCAAGTTTCCGTGGCGGGCCATTCGTGACTATTGAATAACCGAACGATGCCGCGTGAAACAACTTATAGTACCTAGCGGAAGTTGGCAATAAGCCTGGCACTCTTAACACCCGTTTATGACTCGATATCAATCGCTATAAACATGTAAATAAGCTATTATGATGAATTTAGGTACAGTTATCATCAACGACGATATGCGACGGGTTTCGCAGACGACTTCTAACAGACAACTTCGTGGGCGGTCTTTGAGTCTGTATTTTATTGACCAGCCAAAGTCTCATTGATATAATACAAGCAAAATTTATTTACATCGTTATTATAATTTGATATGAAAGTGTTCAAATGTATAGGGAAATGCATAACACGATTCAACACCTGATTTAGATTGATAAAAACTTTAGTGGCGGTCAAACCTGTTTGAGCACATTACTTCTAATGAATAGTTAAAAGGGAATTTTGTGAGGAGATCTGATGAAATACTTAATATCTTTAAACTTAAAAACTTAACTGCCTTGTTGGTTCAGTAGTCATTGAATGCAACTGCAGGTCACAAGGTCCCTGTTTAAATTCCCGGGTCATGCTTGGTTAGGTTATTTTGTCCAGAAATACACATTCGATGCCCGACGTATAAATCTTTATCCATCGGACTATAAGACTAAGAATAACGAGTATATATACCTATTTATAACTTAAATGGCACTTTATTATCGTTTAATTTCCAATACTGCTGCTGCATAACGATGGAAGTAATAATTAGATTCAATTAATTAACTTTAGATTTATGCAGGCACATTAAGGCGATTTTAAATTTGGTTGCCTGCTTTTAATTATAATTAACTCAAACATAACTATGAATTGTATGCTGACTAATAATAACTAACGTTAGTCGACATTTTGGGTCCGATCGTGAGTCAGATGATCCAGGAATTTTCTATTAAAAAATTCTAAATACCCTGATGTCCATAAAGCAAATTATTTTCAATCTAAATTAAAATTTTGTACGATAACAACCTTAAAACTGGGTAATAAAGTTGTCATTTTGTGAATTTCATCACGGCCACAGTCAGAGTCTGGAAGTTGGCGTAAAGCCCTCGGTCCTACGCCTGATCTCTTGTCGAATTACCACATCATCGGTTAATGGGGGTAAAGGAATAAAGAGTACACCTGTATTTGCGCACACATAATTTGTCCAATATAGTGCTTAGCTGAACTTCGGTCAGAAGCACAGGATGGTTTAAAACATTTTCTTGAAAGATCTTTCAAGAAAATGTTTTAAACCATCCTGTCAACAAGAAACTATTCATTGTTATTATACCATTCTACGAATGAATCCATCCGCAAGCACTGCAAATGCCTATTTATCTTTTTTTTGTAATACGGCATCGTGAAATAAAAGTAAGAGGTAATAAAAAGTAGCGTAATAAATATCCAAGAAAGTTGTTTTAATTTCTTCTTTACACGGAGTAGATTAGGTACCAGGCGCCATCGGCAAAACTTCCTTGTTTTTAATTTTCTTTAAAACATCCACTTTTTTACATTTTATTTTCACTGAATAGGTGGAAAGCTTTCTCACTTCCAAAACGCTATTTTTCTCGAAGGATGTAAATAGCAATAGCATTTTGAACTTTAAACTCTTTGTCTGAAGCTTTATTATCTGGCAACTAAACATTCCTCTTTTACTTTTTAATTGCTAAGTAGAAGGCTAACTTTATCGGCTACTTCAATTGTTTTTAGGTATTCCTACCCCTAATTCATCCAGATGGTATTTGGAGAGCCTTTATTCGTTACAATGACTCTTTAACTTTTTGAAATAACGCAGCAGAATGGGGTAATAACTGTGTACGATAAATTTGTGCTCTGACAATGATACATGGGTTGATTTGTTTTCAAGTCTAGACAATGTTAGTATATCATGTGGTAACATTCTCGATCATGGGAAAATTACTGATGGTCGAACAATCGGGCACGTAGGTCGAGCGCTCTGCGGGCACACCTTATCACTGCGCGGCCCATTGTGTCTACTGCCGGCTTATTCCTGACATTCGCAATATTCCATGCCGTTCGACAAATACTCTCCAGATTACAGTTGTATGATTAGAATGCTTAGTACCGACCATATTCATACTACCCGTGCCAAACGATTCTCGACATTATTTCATAGAAAATAGAAAATTGAATATTATTGCCAACACATAACACGGGTCATGTTATAAAATGAATAAAATGAGATGAGCGTACCCATTCTTCATTGCGAAGAATTATGACACAAAAAATAAATAATATGAATGATTATAGTCGTGTTTCTCAGGACCCCTTGTGCCATAAAAACTGATCCTGTTATAGTTTGCGAAAGCAATTAAGTTGTAAAACTTAGTGGTCTCTACTGTCTTAATGAAATATTCCACTTTGATTATTAATGTCTGCCATTTATTGGTCCGCAATATAATGCGGATAAAATAAATATTATGCTAAGTCATAACTTTTATTGCGTTTCCAAACGATATATATAACGATTCCAATGTTTTTGTTAACGAAAGACAAAGAGAAACAGCGTTATGTAAAATAATATGTATTATAATATTTATAAAATTATTATTTGTGGGTAGATAGACTGATTTGCCATCTACTAACGGTAAAGGAAAACATGCATGAAGAAATTCTAAAGGCATGTCAGATGCACAAACCCGCATAAGACCATCGTGTGGATTCAGACTTCTGCCCAATAGGGACAACTGTTAAATGGGTTGATATTGTTTATTTATATTTTTAATTTATAACGGCGTTGAAACTTAGATACATGTCATGTAGATAAACTAAATTCAGAAACGCTGTGGAGTTGTATATTTTTCAACAGATAAACACAAAAATGAATTTTGACTTCTGCATTATGACTTAGGTTCATTTCATTTCATATGTTTATAGAGTAAACAGAGTCAACGAGAAATCGCATCTTTATAATATTAAAAATATAACTGGTAGTAAATTTCCATAAATACTTATGTTTGCATATATCTATAGTTTATACTCCAGCGTCGAATTAAGCATCATAAATATATAATAGGGGGTATAATCAATTCCGTGGACAGACCAATTTAATACATCGACAAAAACTGTATCATAAAATAATCATAAGTTAATTAGTGATGATACTTTAAACGAAAATGTTTACTGACGAAATACAGCGGGGGTGGTCCAATTAACAATTATTTAGAAATAAAATGTAGTAAAGACAATTCAGTTTGAATTATTGAAAAGTAACGTAATATTAATAAATTTTCCAAGTGAACGCGCGGTCGAGTATGTATAATGTATGACGAAGTAACATGACATGTCTCTCGGCTAATTAATGTAAGCACTGCGCAGGAGTTAATTAATTGTCGGCTACCCATGTAGCGCGCATGAAACATTTATAAAATTCATAACAGAGCTAATTATGAAACATGGCCGCGCCTGCGCTTTGCGCCACCCGCGGGGAATCGCCCGCGCGTCGTTCTGCTCTTAGTAAAAACTAACCATTCTCCTGTAGCTTTTCTTGTTTATTAAATTACTGTTGTACATACTTTATAGATATTCCCACCACGATCATAAATTGACTTTGTACTTGGATTAAATATTAAAATGTTCACAAAAACTATAGCAGTCAACGAAGACTTAGTGCTACTGCTTTTTTTATCTGTTTCATAATATTTCAGAAGTGGCTTTTACGACATTACTTTCCCATTAAAAGCATTACTAGTTTATTAATGGTAATATAATGTAAACCACATTCTTGTTAAGTAGTAGATATTTTGTATTTTGTCGAGAAATGGCCAGCATCAGCCTGGAGTCTGGCATTACATACGGCAATAAGTTAACCTCTCGTTACATGATGAACTGTACTATTAATACTGAAATGCATTAGATAGGACTGATAGGAGTGTAGATATCTCCAGTGCTCGTGAACAGCAGCCACCCTCAACGGCAAACTAATAGACACACCACATAACTCTCAACTGAATTCTAGTTTTACAAATAGATAATTCTCCGTTCATTCATAACAAACCGTCTAACCAGAATAGCATCCATATTGGTCAAACTTTTTGTTATACCTTAAGTCTCAAAGATAAAAACACACAAAATTGAATGCATAAACATCCGTGAAAGTAAAACGATAGTAAGATATCGTTCGATCGGAGCTTAACACAACCGAAACCATAAAATTTCCTCAATGTAAAACAAGTAGTTACTGGCCATCTGCAACTTCGGCACGTATATGGCGATCGTTAAATATTAATCAGCGAATTAGTATGACTAAACTAACGAAATCAATTAACTCATTTTTTTGTATAAAACTGGTTTTGTTCAAAGCGTTCCAGGATTTCGCTGTGACAATCGAGTTCCGCTGCCAGTTGATAAAACAATACAATGTATCGTCGTGTAAATATTTAATTTATTCTTTAAATGTCATTACAATACTTGAACATACTTACATGTGTACATAAGAGGTCAGACATGATGTTCACGCACATTTAATGTCTTCGTCGATGATATAATCACTGCATTCAGCGGCACGGTTCGATTTAAAAGCATTATTATCAAAAATCGTGCCCTGACATTATTGTATAAGTACTAACTGAAGCCCGCGGCTCCGTTCACGTGGACATCCGTTATTGCGGTAAAAAGTACCATATGTCTTTGCCCAGGATACCATCTATCTCCTTACCAAAAATCATTAAGATCCGTTTAGCCGATTAGTCCTGAAAAGGTAACAAACAAACTAATAAACGAACCAACAAACAGAGTTACTTTCGCATTTATAATTAATATTAGGTAATAAAAAGCAATACCATAACATAACTACATACTTTATATTGTTACTTTATATTCCAGTGTTCATTTTTCCCTCATACACACGTGTCAGCTCTGGAATGAGGTTTCAAGAGCGATACGACATGTCCTTCTTTAAATCAGGTATAAACCAGGTATTTCTTACCACGTACGATTAGGCTGTAGAATGAGCTTCCTGCTGAGGTTTTCCCAAAAGACTATAGCATGGGGTTCTTCAAGAAAGGAGTTATAAGATTTTAAGACGGTCGGCAACGCGTGAGGGACACCCCTGGTGTTGCAAACGTCCATAGGCTACGGTAACTGCTTACCATCAGGCGGGCCGTAAGCTTGTTTGCCACCTTGGTAGTATAAAAAAAAGAAAGCACTAACTTTACGAAAGGCAGCGGCTTGACTCTTATTTTGGCATTGCTTAAGTCCACGAGCAGCGCTTACTAGTTACTATTAGGTGGACTTCATTTGCTGTAATATACAGCAAATGAAGTATAAAAAGGGGTTAAATACTTATCATTGTATTTGATGTTTTTGTTCAGTTGTATTGTATTGGGACAATAAGTTGCCTAAAGAATTAAGGTATCTAACCCAAACACAATTCTCAAGTATAGAAACCATAAAGGAGTAACCCATCTCAAATATGACCTGGTTTTCACGACCGGTACCAATCGTTAAGTACTCGACTGTTCATACCTATCACAATGACATGTATTCAAAGTACGATTACATTTAAATCCACCGTACCAAATAGAAATGGAGATAAAGATTTACATGGCACGTGAAGGCATGACTCTTAGATTCCCATAGGCGCGTAAACAAATCCAAATCACGTCACAACTAACGGACATTTTGATATTACGGTTATTCAGCCTTTCGATGAAATTTGGAAATTTAGAAACCGTAACAATAGCAAAAAGTATACACGTGCCAGGTCGCTCATACCGTTTGTACAAACATCACGTGCTTGACTTACCACCTTTTTTAAAGCTGTTCTGTAAGAATTTTGCCGGATTTGCTAAGATTATTTTTTACTAGAACCCTCAAATACTACATCATACTTTACATGATATATCTACTCTTCTACCCTAAGGTATGTCCAAGGCTTATTGGTGCAGGTGCCGAGTTATATGTCGTTTCGCCCGCCATTTGTTCGCCCGAGCGGGCCAAACGACCAAATTACAAAATTTATAATATTTAATTGGGCGTTTCACCCGATGGAGGTTTTATTACTTGTCATGTACATATAGATTTTGATGCTGTCTATACATGAAAACCTATATGAATCGCCTATAACTCTAGGTGCCATCAGGACGGGTGCCCGAGGCGGACCTACCTACCTCCTATTTGTTTGTTATATAACCACTGTGTATCAGAAAGACATATTCATTTGTTTCTTCTATTTCCACGATGATGGTGGTTTGAATCAAGGAACCTTTTCTCTCCAAAATACAGTAAAACTGATATTTTCAATTCTATTAAGTTATGTAGATAATAGAGGGTTACTTAGTATCTCAGTCATAATCCTGATCTCAATCTAACACTTTGTATAAGTACAGGGTCTCTACTATAAATTCGGACTGCAAAAGAAATGTGCTAGGTATAGCTGTATCATGATATTATATAGACAAAAGCCTGGCCACAATATAGGAAACCATACAAGGGGGAAGGACCTGTACTATACAGAAGACTACAGCCAAATAATTACACACAGTGTGGTGTAGTTGTGTTACAGGTATAGTACTCGTTTAGGTACCTATGGGTGCGTTTTAAAAGAAACGTTTTTATTTAGTTACAGCGTCACCCATAACCCCAATATTAAAAGTCTTTACGGGAGTATCCATGAGCTTAACCGTTTACTATCAAGCAGTTTGTTTGGCACCTATCATAGATAGTACCTATATCATAGAGATTCTTTATTCAATCAAGTCAATGCTCCTGATTTCCTTTTCCAGCCCTTCTAGACAAGTGGCATAAACGGTAGTCAAATCGAATAGAATAGAAAGCAAATGTATGGAATTTGACATAAGTTTACGACATTATGTAGTAAGCTTATGTGAAATCCCATACATAATTAACCCATACAAGATTAAGGGTTGATCTTGTTGAGTGATTAGAAATTTGCTTCTATTTATTGATTAGCTTTTTTGTATTTTAGTTTGTTCAAAAAATACTTTTTATTTATTTATTGATCAGTAAAAAAAGTTGGCCAGTGGTAAAGGATACTTGGACAGAGTAGAACACTGTCATTGTGGATATCTTTTAGATACATATTTATAAAAAACTGATTAATCTCTTCAATATTTCGGAATTTATCTAGACCTGTTAATGAAAACAACGTAAACGACAACTAAGCACTTATTATGCTAATTGTAGTTTATTACATAAACATAGTTATGGCTCTATCAACAAGTAAACACCTTAAACCCATCATGCTATCTCTTTAATTTTTATTCAACTAGCAAGTGCGAGTTAAAACATACGATTATTTAAAAACGCGATAACGTTTACCCAACACTTAGCTGCACAAGTTATTGTGCACTTAACCGAAATAACAGATGCTTATTCAATAAAAAGATGCAGCAAGCGTGCAAAATCAAAAGTTTATCTTAGCTAGAATAACGACAAGGACGGCGCACTTCCCACCTTTTCGCTAAGGCATGAGTTTTGCATAGTGGCCAGTGGACACCTTACATCAAAACAAGTGAGGTCGTAGGAGAGGTAGGGGGGCGAGGGTCGGAGCGGGGCGCGGGGAGCGTGGGGCGGGCCGGGGGCGTGCAGTGCAGCCTGCAGCGTGCAGCCCGCCGCCCGCGCGCCTCCCGCCGGCAACACATGCATTCTGTACTGCCGCTGTTCTCAACTCCTCATCACACCAGAGCCTCTAGACAAGTCTCTCTAGAAAAGTCAAAAAATAAAATGTATGGAATTTGACGTGAGTCTACGATTCAATGTCGTAAACTTACGTCAAATCCCATACATTTTCTTTTTTGACTTATCGCTTCGGCTATCGCCTATGCCACTTGTCTAGAGGCTCAGAATCACTCACATAAATTCCTTATTCCTCCAAATCATCAATTAAGTACATATATTTATACCTATAAGATTATTAGCATTAGAAATTTATAAATAGCAGTAAGTATGAGTTCCGTACTACGCATAATATATTCCACTACGCCATAGATTAGTCAAACAAACATCTTTCTGAATAAAATAATGAATCGCTATTACTGAAAACATGTGCCGGCTAAAGTAAACGTTGAATGTTTTGTTATGATACTAGTAACGCCATCTATCGACCGGTAGCGGAACGATCATTCTTGTATAAGGTTTACGATTGCTACGACTACATTAAAGTTAGAATTATGTAAATTATAATTTAAACTTTAAATTTTATACGTACCCTATATAAGTTAATTTTATAGTTTTTTAATTATTTTTAAGCCTTGTTAAAACAATTTATCTTTATATCCACACATTGTATTTATTAATTCAGTAGTTTTATGATGTAAAACGCTATTCAAACTAATGATAATTTTCTAATGTGACGGTAATTATACGATGGCGATATATAATAATATAATAATTTGTCGGCGTGCAGTTTGTTTGCATCTATGACTGTGCACATTACAATTCGTAATTGTAACATCCGCGGATACAGACGACATTTACATGCAAATACATCGACATTATTACTAAAATGAACATCCTGTTGGGTCGCTATTGATTTGCATATTTTTTAATAATATCATGGAAATATAACAAAAGGTACATTATAGCGGACGACAGACAATTGTTAGGATTTCCGCAGCATATGTAAATTATTCATAAAATTTAATCAACGCGGCCATAATCTACGCTCAATGATAATTATACGTCATTATGAATACAATGAATTTATACCATAGGCACATTATTATACAGGTCACGTGATCACCTGGCTGCCACAGTTTTCAATATAATAGTTATGGAATCACTAAAAAATATTCAAAACAGGAAAGCGTTACTTTGTTTGTAACGTGCGACACATAAAATGTCTAAACGATTGACGTTAAACTTTTGATTAGAATATTAATATTGTTTGTGGGAAAATATTTGTAGCCAGTTTTTTACCTCTACTTGTATCACAACAATAATACGAGCAGAAGCAGAGCAGAAAATAGCAACTCATACGAGTACATGCCCCACTACTGGGCATGGATCTCCTCGTCTCTATCGAGAGAGCTGAGGGGGTTGAGGTCTTAAACCACATACAGTGACCTAGGTCGCACACTGACGCGGGTCGGTGTATCAGAATCAGAAATGCCTTTTGAATTTCTTACACTCGGGTTGGCAACACGTAAGTGATATCTCTGGTGTTGCAAGCATCCGAAGGCTACGATACCTAACTGCTCTACACCAGGCGAGCCGTATGCTTGTGTGCGATGGTTTCCTTAATCAGTAGCACATGATACCAATGATATTATTGGTCGCATGTTTTTAGCGTAGGTACTTGCTTATAGGTAGATTTTAAGTATAAACGAGGTAGATAATACAGATCGTAATAATACAGAAACAGTGATACATTAAATGAAGTTACTTAGCTATTGTCCCCGTTTTTTTTTTATTTTTTCGGCGGGCTGGTGCGATATCTCCGTCTTTGTTGCTATAATATCATTGTATCATGACATCACGCAGAAAGGCCCACTTGAGCGTCCACGTGCGGAAAACACCCTGTCAAACTACCTATGGTACTTTTTTTTATACTACTTGGGTGGCAAACAAGCATACAGCCCGCCTGATGTTAAGCAGTTACCGTAGCCCAAGGACGCAATACCAGAGCTATCACTTGCGTGTTGCCAACTCATTTTTTTACACCAGGGCTTTAAGATGAAAGTAACCCTGGGATAGGAATACGTTTCTTTTAGTATGTGTACATTCCACAAAGTGAAATTCATTGCTACTGCTACCTAGTATCAAAATCACACCTCATGTACAAGTTGGTTAATTTTCCACTCAACTACCACCGCTCAAAGATGGGTTACAATAAAAAAAAACTTGTAAGTAAGTTTTTGCTCTCGCTAAGACCACGTAGCTCCACTTAAGAATGTAATTAATAACTTGAAGTCCATAATAAATTGATGCACTAGTCCTTATTAGTGTAAGCTGTGACCACAGAGCTGTATAAGCTCAGTGGGTGGTTGGTACTGGTTAGCATGTATTACATTTATTATCAAATAGAAATAGAACTAAAATGTTTAACTTAAAAGGCAAAGAAAATATTTTTTTCAAATCGAATCAAATTCTTTATTTTGCAAAATACAGGTGTGTTTAGGAGTTGTTTCATACAATAGGTGCCACTATATTTTTACGTTACGACATGTAAAATGTTATAGTTACAATAATAATACAATTTAGCAATTATACATAAATAATACTTTTAACAAAAAAATACCGACTTCAGTACGGCAAGTTGCAGAATTTTAAAAACCTTAAAAACGGCTAGATTACATTGTTTAATTATGAAGTTCCGTTGCCTAGCTACCTTAGCAACCATATTGGAAACTTATTTAATCGCCATCCGTAAAATACTTATTATTGAGAACTTCAGGTGGCCATCTGTGGTCCTCTTCATTAGTTTTACTTCATCATATTATACTTTCTGAATGCAAATGTTTGATGTGTTGTTAAAAATATTGAAATTGCTATATGTGTGCCTATAATTTTTGAGGAGTTCCCTCAATTCCTCATGGATCCCATCATCAGAACTTTCTTTTGATGAAAATGGGACAAAACTGGAAGTATTTCCTCTCAGATAAAAAAAGATTTTTTCAAATCGGTCCATAAATGAGGTAGTTCTGCGGTAACAAACATTTAAAAAAAAATAACAAAAAAATGACACACGAATTGATAACCTCCACTTTTTGAAGTCGGTTAAAAAGAAAACGAAATTGTTCAATAAAAAAATAGATGTCCAAAGAAAAGCAAAAATATAAAAGAAGTAAAATAAAAATGACAAATAATTATGTATTATATTTATTAAATTACTGTCGTATGTCAATAAATATTTAATGTCTTTCTTGATTTAATTTATACTCTCGTAAACTAGCAGTAGATCTAAAACAAAAACTGTCATAATATCGTACTATTTTCCTTAGAGTAGGCTAAGGTACACCTCTTAGAATGCCTAGTTTTGTAGCCTAGGCGATAAAACATTATCGATGATGATATATACTAATATACCTGCGCAATATAACGTCAAAGTGTAAATTAAGGTAATAATATTTTTGATTTCAAATAAAATAGACTCAAAATGATGTTAAAAAGTGGAAAGAAAATTAAATTAAACAAGCATTGTAATATTAATAAATAAGACAGAGACAAAACTGCTGTATGACGTCACATTCCCGTAAAGCCATAGCCATCGACAGTTTTATCGTACTGTATCTACTCATGTTTATTCAGGAAAAGCGACAGAAATATCCCGACTTGTAAACTTATAACTTTTTAACAATTTCCATTATTTCTTTTGCTATTTCAATTCTTTTTCATATACGAAATCATATACCCATATTCTGATTCAAAAACATACATAATGTGTAAAATATTCCTTTGTTATCAAATACTCTATGGGTTACGCGTAGACAGAAACCCTAAAAATGTAACAACAAGACTAACCTTAGGTTACTAAATACAATTCAGTGTCAATTGTTCCGTGATAAATACTGGTAATCTAGCACTTGAGCTTAACGACCTATGTACTTACTTAATACGACATCCATACTTATACACGCAATATACCTAAATACGAGAGTATCTCTGTTTGTTTGTTACTTTTTCACGATTAAACGGCTGAACGTATCTTAATGAAATTTGTCAAAGTGATAGATAATAATATCCTTGGGCAAGATAAAGGGGCACTTTTTAGTGCGATAAACGATAGCACGTCTGGTGGTAAGCAGCTACCGTAGCCTATGGATGCTTGCAATACTTACCTACTCAGGAAATCAGTCACGCTTACATAACGCAAGCATTTGTAATAAC
The DNA here is from genome assembly GCA_947095525.1 of Trisateles emortualis. Lineage (NCBI taxonomy): Eukaryota > Metazoa > Arthropoda > Insecta > Lepidoptera > Erebidae > Trisateles > Trisateles emortualis. Next base: position 12,453,871 of record OX352732.1, on the reverse strand, counting down.
AGAGTTTTACAATAGTGTATTTCTAGGATAGGGAAATGTTTCTTTGAAAACTGGAGTCACTGTAACTGTACCTACCTACTAACGCTCAGGGACACAACTACACACACCTGTGTGTAGTTGTTAAGCTGTGGTCTTCTGAAAAGTGGGTGTTCTTTCTTAAGCTAGTTGCTCGCACGTATGTGGCCCTGCCTCTCTTATAATATTAACCACAACTAATTTTGAAAAATTATCGTTAGTACCTGCCTACAATCTACCTATACCTACTAATATTATAGAGTCTATAACTCCTCCGCGGATGCGCAAGGCAGAGGACCGTGTGCTGTGGCGCGTCTTAGAAGAGGCCTATGTCCAGCCGTGGACTTCGATAGGCTGATTGATCGATTGAAAGTTCCCCGCTATACACGGCAGCTCTCGCACTAGGGAACAAGCTGCCTTTAAAAAAAACGTTATTTATACTTACACAATTATAATTAAAAATAATATCTACTGAACTTCTGTCGCAATAAATAACTTCTACTTAATACTAAATAAAAATGTCCTATAAAAATAACACCAAACTCATGTCTTACATATAAATTACACTCAAGCGTAAAGCATTATCTGCTTGGCAATTAATTTTAGGGTCTCTGACCATACTTACATAACATTTTCCATTTCTATATTAATATTACAAATAAAACAGTTTGTATGTATGTTTGTAAGTACTTTACAGAATTGCGAGAACTGACGAATTATTCAGACTTACTTCTAGTCACCATAGTCATATGAAAAAGGTATAAGAAGATGTATGTTTGAATGCGCTATCTTAGAAACTATAAATCCGATAAAAAATCCGATGCCCTTATAAATACTACGGACAGCTAATGGACAACGTGGTTTCCAGCTTGAATGCTACGTAAATCCTTAGAGGAAGCCTATGTCCAGCAGTGGACGTTTTTCGGCTCAGATAATGATAATGAGATAGAAAAATATTCTATACTAGCTGTTGCCCGCTGGATGTCGGTTATCGTGATAAAAAAGCATATGTGCTATTCCAGACTATAATCTATCTCTGTGTCAAATTTAATCCAGATCCATTCAGTAGCTTTTACGTGAAAGAGTATCAAACATCAATACTCAGAAACTTTCACATTTAGATATGAATAATCTAAACTAAACACAGATGGAACCGCGAGGCATAGCTTGTAATATTATAACACGAGTGAAGTAACTAAAAAAAGTGTAGCTAGAATAATATACAAGTAGATATTATCTACAATCGTCACCTGAACGGAAGCGGGACGGAGCTCGGTGCCACTAACACAAAAACCACATTAGTACCCCAATTATAATTACATTGTTATTTATGCACGTTGATCTATCAAAGTTTACAAACAAGGGGGCTATCTTTAGTATCGGGTTTGTTGAATAACTGATAAACTATGACAGTAACACTTTTGGTAAAATAACTACATTATATTATCTTTATCTTTTATAAATACAACGACTCCTGGAATAGGAAATAATCCCTGTGCGGCAGGTGACTTAACAAGAGAGGAAGATTTTTCCTCACACGGGCATTATATTGCACAATTGTTTTTCTATTGTGTCTAGTTTGCCGGTAGCTGGCCTAAAGACTTCGTGGCATTTTGCGTTTGGATAGACCCTCCAAACGCAAAATGCCACAGACTACCACGAGACATGGGGTTTGAACCCGAAACTAGGCACACCAGTGAAATGCATCACTACTGCGCCATCAAGCTTATCCAAAAATAGCATCACCTTGCGAAATTATATGTTGTATTTAGCATTACAATATGTATATTTTACTAACATGTATGCCAAACGTTCTCGCAGTTGTTTCAGATCCTTTGTAAACAGATAGGTAGGTAATAAATATTATCTACTATTTACTTTAGCACCTATGAAATGCAAGTTAAATGGATTATAAAAATCCTCTGAAGTCGGTATTAAAAATTACAATCTTGTAGAAGTTATTGGTCAGGTAACGAAAGAACTAGACAAGCCGAACTCGTCCAGATGTTTCAACGCCAAATTATTTCATGAACAGTAAATCTTATTTGAAATAAAGTATTCGTGTATTATAAACATCTGAATCTGAATAAACATACATGCAGGTAAATCAGAATGGTAAATGACTAACTGTAATATAAATATCAGAAATAGTTAAACTAGCAACATGCGTTTGAATCAAACAATCTTTCAGCCGCTTCCACAAAGCTTAGCATTTTAAAATGAATCTGGTGAAGATCGTAAAATATTCGATAAACAGGGCGTGTATGTTTGCTTTCGCCGAGTTTAACATTGCTATTAAACAGTCATGAAATGGACAGAAATAATCGGGACGATCCGTTATATCGCATCATTCGTATGACGCTGGCGTCTGCAAACGCACCAAACCCATTGCTATGCTGCAGCGGTGTACTCCCGCGCTCACGCATTCACCACTTTACTTCATTTCTCAAATTTATATGCAAATACTATCATGACGAGCTCATCATGCACTAATACACCCAACGGGATGCGGGAAAATATTGTGGAAGGTATGCGTCATTAAGTGTCAGTAGCAGCCGTGACGTGGCAATGGCGGCATGACTTGCGGTGCTCAATCGCAAACTTGCGAATGTCTTTCATCGCGGTAGATACGCGCCCGCGCACCAGACGGCTTTGTTTTTGTGAGTCGCGGCGCGCGCCTACCGGCCGGCCTTTCGCCGCCAATTCTTTAACCTGACCGAAACAATACTGGGAACTAGGACATTAAGCATCAAATGCATACTTATTTGAAAATGACGCATGTGAACAGTTACACCCACTTTGGTTTGCAAATTGACATTTGAAGTAACAGTGTCGTATGGTGTAGTTAAACGCAGACAGATGTGAATGATCTGCGCGTTTCCGTCGATGCTGATGGGATCAATATAAAAAGGACTTGTGCTAAACATGAATGACTGGTGGTAAGATTAATAAAAGCTCCCGGGATGTATAGCATAGTAGTGGACGTTTTAATCGCGTGATTCAGTTGCGCGTGAGGCGGCGGCGGCGGAGCGGTGACGGCGCGGTGGCGGGGCGGCGCGGGCGCGCGCAGTGGCTCGGTGCCTCCCGCGGCGCTGTTCCGGCGCAGCAACTTTTTATCTGCGCATGCTCGGCTCGTGTCTTTTTCGCTCTTCCCGATTGGAATTCGTTGAGGGATCGCCGCTGCCGGTGGCAGACGTCTTGTGACATGTCAGCGGCGGTACGTGCACTGCGTACAAGGCAATTAACCAGTCATCTCACTTGAATCCACCAGTCGGCCGGAATCTCCTCGCAGCGCGGGGGGATGTTTCTGAGGAGGCTCGTCTTTATTCAAGGAACAACCGTGAAAATGCCTCGACACAGAAATCGTTAATTGATCTCGTTAATTGTCTTTTTTTAAGACAACATCTTGTATTTCACTTGTAACGCGTTTTAAGTATCTTGCTGGACAAACGCCATATTTTCAATGGAGGGACATTTCATATAGCTACCTATTTAACGTCAATAACTCGTTGCACGATCATACAAAGATTGAAATTAATGTATTATTGCAAATATGGGTACATTATTAGATGGTAACATATTCATTATAGTGGCTTTGCCATATTTTGCCTCATGGCATGCAAAGTATCGATGAGACACTTCTTTTACTTACTTCTATACTATTCTATAATATTCTTATTAGATGACATCATTGTAACATCTACATCCCTATTACTATACCAACTAGGTATCTGCTAATGTTGTTGCAGTACAATTATTTCAGCTATTTTATAATATGCCTAGGCAAGTTAAGTTAGATTCAAGAGGTAACCTTTACCTAAAGCTACAAAACAGACAGACGAAAGAAACAACAGTTCTACTCGATTTAAAACTTATTTTCCTCAACAAAGTACCCAAAAGAAGAGATTTTTAAAAGTATTCCTTGTTCGTGGAGGTGGTAGCATAACAATGACAGTTCTTACAATAGAAACTTATGTTTGACAAAAGGAAAGGGCAAACTTCGACGAAGCGTGTGAATGAAAATAAAAGAGAAAATAATGGAGACAAATCACGGCAACACTGAGAACAAAGTATGTCTAATTTATTGACATGGTTTATTACATATTAAATCATTATATAGATACTAACGGACATATTAATATAAAAAGAGGCAATACTATACTAGTGAGCAAGCCCGACTGGGAAAGGACCTCCACCTTACAAAAGACCACAAATGACTATACAGTAGAAGTCTGCAGTGCTCATTTAGGGAAGCTTTTTGAAAGAAACGTTTCTTTAAAAAAAAATAGGTCGGCAACACGCAAGTGTTACTTTGCGTCCATAGGCAACAGTAGCTGCTAAACATCAGGCGGGCCGTATACTTTTTTAAGTAACCACCTAAGTAGTACCTATAAAAAAACATATAATATCATTATATAGGTACTAATGGACACATAAACTGCATCAAAGTAGAGATGATCTTTCTAACTCTCACCCTTTGCATTTTCATCAGCCTGTGTCAGTCCATACATTTTATCTACTACTAGCATAGACTCACGCCAGAGAGAGAGAGAACAAAAATTTGTCGTTTACACATTTTTTATTATTCGTGGGAATTTAACCTATAACAAGCCGCAGATCCGTAAATAGCGAGATACCACTGTACAGTCAATGGATTCATTGGATTCAATCTTCAATTAAATCCTAGGTTATATAATTTTGACTTTTTTTTTACCTTCCAAATAAAAACATTCGATCTGCAGACGGGACGATAAACTGTGTGATCCACAAATGATTGTAACAAGTCTGGGTGTATTTTGTCTCCCAGGCAATATAGGAGTTATTGCCTAGCGCAGGAATAAAAATTCTGCTTTTTTACGCTACCAAGGTGGCAAACAATCATACGGCCCGCCTGATGGTAAGCAGTTACCGTAGCCTATGGACGTTTGCAACACCAGGGGTGTCACTCACGCGTTGCCGACCCTTTAAAAACCTTATTAAAAAAAGCAACTATTAACTATTTTCTGCTTAGAAAATTCTAAAACAAAATCTCACATCTGGTAATATTTCAACGGAATGCACACGATGTTAAATTGTATTTATTATACTTAGTTTATTATTATAGCATTGTAAACAATAAGTAGGCGTGTGTAGACAATTATGGTAAAGTTTGGTAAAGGTGTCGCTAGCGAGCCGAGCCGGTACATGTGTTACCGTCGTGCATAATGGATGATGCAGGGCTATCGTGCGGGACAACTGACTCACTAACTTGAATATAGTCTAGTGAATTGTGAACCGAAACTTAAAATTAGGTTACTGTTACAATTTAGACAATGAACATATATTTTGAAAATGAATGAACACGAAAGCGGTGGTAGCTAAGTGGAACAATAACTGACCTGAAGGTACACCTTAGGTGTGTGCTCGATTTCAGGTGTTTTATTGCCACTTGGCAAAAAACACTTGAAATTAAAGTGGCAAGTGGCAAACGATACAGCGGCCCATCTGATGGTAGATGGCAGCCGCCGCTGCTACCGTCAATAATACGTCAAACAAGTCTCCAGTGCTCGTTTAGGAAAGCGTTTTGAAAGAATCGTTTTTCTCTCCCAGGAATACTCAATCTTAAAGTTCTGGTGTAAGAAAATGAGTCGGCAACACACAAGTGATGCCTCTGGTATTGCAGGAGTCCATAGGCTATGGCCGTACTGATCTAATGAATTACCATCTGTTAACGGTGAAGAAAACATCGTGAGGAAATCTACCTGCTTTAGAAGAAATTCTAATGGCATGTCAGATCCACCAATTCACCTACCTTGTGTGGGGAAAACCCACTCCCTTAATGGAAGAGAGAAGACCCGAGCCCTGTCATATTCGGGTTGCTATTATATTCTCTGACACAAACTAGAATAGAAGAATCGTTTTGAAGAATCTGTAAAGCCCTATCTTATCGTATCTTGGAGAGTTGTTTTATATTAAATTTGAATTATTTAATTTTATTGGCATATTTCTTTGCTTTTAAGCAACCGACTTCAGTCTGAATTCAGTTTTTTTCGCTAGGAAAATGCACATAGCTTTTTCCTAATTCTTTAAAGTAGTTCCCCTTTAGATAATTTGTTACTCATTCTAAAATATAACAGTTTTTTTTTGTTTCTTACGGTTAGTTCCAAATTTACTTTTAATATTATTAAAATTAAATTTGGTCAACTTTTGTCATTTACTCCATTAGACGTGATGGAGTTGGGAGCTAAATACCAATTGAATACGAGTAAGTCCGAACTTTAAATGTACGATATCAACCAGCTCGAATAAACAAAGCATGATTATTCAACTCCTTTAGTCACGACTTTTGTTTCATATTATTAATATTAATATAGTAAAAATATGTTATTCCAAACATAAAAATATGAAGGCATATTTTGGTGAAGTCGAGAATATGCAGCCATTTATAATATTAAAAAATAATAAAAAATGTCGCGGTCGAATGCCCCGGTGGTAGCCCTTGGAATAACAGAAAGAAGCCGCTTGCCTTTCCATTGAATCAAATTCATATATTTTGAGATTCAGTCGCCAATTTCATTCGTACGGATAGTAAAGAAGTGTTAAATAAAACATCTATTTGATATAGAGCTGTGGTCGGAATTGTCTTAGTAACTTGAAGCACTGCAATAGTAAAAGTTTAGAGTAATTAGGTGGGTACTCTTTACAGGTTGTTCAAAAGTTACTGGATTTGAAAATATTTTTTAATGCTTCCATTTTCTTATAATTGGGTAGTTATATAATAAGGCGTTGTATAAAAATAAATTAATTGTAATATATAAACACCTTTCAATATAAATATACCTATACATATTTTATGCATTATTTGTTAGCCGACTAAAGCATGCTGATAGTTGTAACATGTTTTGACATTATATTGTTCTGACGGTACATTCCGCGGATTGTTTTATTGGATTATGCGGCGAGGCCGCGAAGCAGCTATAACTATTCAGTGTCGTCTTTTGTGTTATGGAAAAACTTGTTCTTGAACCATGTAGTGTGAAAGTCTCGTTTATTTGTGCAGTTTAATGTTACATATGTACACATATTATCGTGTGCGCGGCGCGGCTGTCAGCACCGCGGCTGCGCACACGCCGAGCCGCGCATCGCCACCGTGCGTTGTTAGTGTACACAATGCGAACCTCACACAACTCGTTCATCATTATTATTATTGTTTTGATTTCTCACCTTTTTAACTTCCAGCCATTGAGTACTTTTGAACAAATATCAGAATATAATGGGAGGAGAGGAGTGTATTCTTTAGAATTATCCAATACTATACTTATCTATAATTCATTATTATACGATAAATTAAGTAATAATATGTAGTATGTAGTAAGAGGGTTTAAATCAATTCAAATTAACATAATTGTCATCACCAGCATTCATACGACGGCGACGTCTACTGTTATAAACTTCTGCATATAGACGTATCTAATGACATTATATTATGAGACAATAATGCAGTAACTAATTACGACGTATGTTTAAATGGTACTATTTAATTGCGATGCCAGCGGAACCCTTCGGAACCTTTTTTAGTTGGTCGACGACTAATGTTTATTTGGACATATTTATGGCTATAGTTCCGCTTTTTGTGCAGATGGAAATATGTGTGGCGGATCGCACGTCTGCGTGAGATTTCGGACACCTCTCCGCTTACTAAATTTAATATCGTCGGCTTTTACGCCGACGACGAACCAAAAAAAAACTATGAAATCGCCATTGTGTCGGCGACACGAACGGCAGTTCGCGCCTACCGGCCACTCATGAAAATTATTTTGTTTTTATCGCAAAATGTATGTTTATGATAACACCTGTTTCGCTGATGCCTCCACGATCGGTGTCAGTCGAAGCTTGTCTCGATTTTTTGCCAATTTAAAGACTATAAAGACGCCCGCATCGCCAGCTAATTTAACCACTGTTCAGCGAATTACGCATTCGTTTGCTCTTGTTCGAGGGACCGGAGTCTCCTTGCTTTGTTTACTTATATTACTTATGACTAAATATTTTATAGAACTGAGCTATACTTAACTGCCGATCGCATTTTATTTTGGTTTCTATTTACGACTTAGAAAAATCCAGTAGCTTGCTGCGAACAAAAAACAGAAAAATATTAAGATGAAGATAATTCATATTTATTAACAAATCAATCGCATAAATCTTAGTTTATGTCAAGTATAATGATCCGGTTGTCAAAGGACGGCCGCCGCGGCCACAGTCCAGCTTTTTGCATAATTACGTCGATGGAATGCCGTCCCTTTAATATAATAACAAAGAAAGATGACCGACTATATGATTGTTGAAATTTATAGCCATCCTCAGCAGAAGATGATAGTCGCTGATTGTGAGAACTACGGTGTCTCGAGAGCCATTGCTCCATTCTTTATCCTCCGTCGCCTAGCATATTTCTTCAATATTAATAGCAGCATATACATGTATTTACAAGCCGTCCACTACTAGTTCGATATTGTATAGACCTCACAATTCCCACTTAGACTGACCCTTATAAGGTTTTATTATTAACTCGCTGGTAATCGTGGATCTTGTAAAGAGAACAAACATAGATTAGGCGTGCGAAGGCAAATATGTCTATTGGCCTGTTCGAATTGATAAACAACATGAAATCAAAGATAGTGAAACCCTCCTTAGTGTTGCCCACGAGTTATATATTTTCGTAACGCAATCCATAAGAAACACTACAATAATCGTACATTTCTCTTGACAATGTTCCTTTGAATAAAGAGAGTTAAGGCGAACAGATACAATGTCGAAGATTTGTTTACTCAGCGCTAAGAGGCCAGCATTGCGTGATTACCTTCTCGACGCGACCACTTGAAAAATAGACTTTCCTGCGTAGAAATATAAGGAGAAATTTGCAGTATTGCAATAACGACTCTGTATCTATGTGCAGATAGCGCACGGCTCGCGGCCGCTCTTACGGGGTTAAATTAGTACGTACTCAAATGTCATCGTTTACTATGATATCGCAATCAAAATTGACGTGGGAAATATGCTCGTTTGAGTCTGAGGGCACGCAGCTGATGTCGATAAATTTTACAATGAATTACACAGAACCGCTCGACTAGATCATAATTTTCTCAAAGTATGTGCCGCGTTGCCGTCACCACGCTGCGCCCACGACGGTATGCGCAGATTATGGGTAAGTGCCTTTTAAAATTAAATATGGTGCGCCATAATATATTATGGCTTGATACTAGCAAATGAATATGTGGAGTAAAAAGTGGTCAGTACATGTCATAACTGGAAAAGCTAAAGCAAACAAACAGGTAGCTCACAGTATGCAGTGTCCGGGTGCGCATACGGGATGTGAACGGTGCGCTCAGCTCCACCTTCCTGTTTTAATACCCAGTTTTTATACACTACACTCACTCGCATTCATTTAACTGAGTAGCTCAAATATCTGTACAAGACTCATCAACAACAGTTACCTTGTTATGAATCATATCCTCCCCATCATTAGTAACTTGAAAGTTAGTAAATAAACAAATAAGATATTCCTCATTTGCATATCCAATATCTACCCACAGGATTTAATACCTGTCGTTTGGAATTAATCGATAATCCTAATCATCTTAAGGAGACGATGGTGCACCCATACTTCATTGTTTCTTTAACGATTGCATCAGCAGAAAATAAGAAAACCATGCATTTAGATACGCATACGACGCGACGTAGATATATTCTTGGCTGTAACAATATATTTGTTATTATGCATCGAGATCTGAATACATGAGCTCTCAGAGGGCTCATGATTGTATTCTCTCTTATAAAGAGCCAGTACTTTCCTTACAAAATTGACATCCAAATCAGATTAATCCAATCAATGGAAATTTATGACGCACCCGAGAGCGAGCGAGCGCCGTACCATTGAGAGATCCGCACACGGCTTTGCTAATCAGTTCCCGACCAACAAACTATAACCTACCTGTGGCTCCCACCGCATCTTTATCCACTCTTAACATTCTCAGAAATACAACATATTTAAAATAAGCGTAGCTATTCAAAATCTGTATTTTGGGACATCCAATTATGTTGATTTAAGAAATCAACGCACCAAAATAAGTACATACTTTCTGAATTTGGCATTACCAATACTGACAAGATCGTCACTAGAATTTCGTCTTAAAAATTATTCGGAAATTTGCCAACGTCTTCGAAAATCACACAATGTGTGTTTTTGCGGCAATTACAGAGACGTGCGGAGCGGTCGCCTTCTTTGCAAACATGTCTTTGATTTATATGTCTGCTTTCGGCTACAGGATGAGAGTAAAATATGAGATGACCCATCAAATATTCAACCTTTTTGGGACGCAGGAGCGACTCTTAATGCTCATTATAATAAAAATACGATAGTTCATACTGAAATATATAACGTACATGTTGCCTACGTTGGTATGTCAGTCCCATTTTGGAAGTTAGCAAATCTTTATATGTAAAGCAAACAATCTTGATACTTATTAATAAAAAGTATAGTAAACCTAAAAAAAAATAAGGGTTAAATAAATTAACTCATGGTTTTATAAACAGCAGTTAATTACTAGACAAACTTTTAGAAAACTTGTAATATGTATTTAGACTCTCACCAGAAACTCCTTAATGTAAAATTGTTACAATTTCATTTTATTTGATTAATTTAATCTATAATATTTATATATTATAGATTAAATTAATCAAATAAAATCCTTACAAATTTTTTCAAGTATCAAAACATATCGGTCTGTGGAAGACAAGTTGGTTATATTTCATCAGGACTTGTTGTCACATGATCCGCGGGGAGATTCATCTTTAATTGGGTGAACCGGGCCAAGCTGCTCCCTATATTGTGAACCTTTATTAGAAGCCAGCCAGTCTGGGACACAAATGTCATACCTACCTGTACGAGACTCGTGATTCTGCTTATTTATACAAAGAACGGAGATATATTGTTAGTGCGGAACATGGTGACGATAGGTTTTTTTTTATTACTAAGTTTTTAAGTACTTAATGTTATTTTTATACTCCAAATTAGCTTAAAATTGATTATTTATTCTTAATTTAAGTTTTTATAAAGACATTTTGTTTTCCTATTAATCTTGTTCTTAAATGAAGTAATAAATAGACGAACGAAGTTTTCCAACCATTTATTAAAGATTAAATAAATCACTTTGTTATTTTGCGCTGAGTTGTGTTTAGTTTTGCCAGTAAAATCGTTTTATTATTTGAAACAAATGAAGCGAATAATATATTCTTGTTCCTCCTTCAAAAAAGGATTATTTTTTCTACAATTGTCGTACCCTTAACCTGGCGGTATCGTAACTAGATGAATGGCAGAGGTCAAATGACAGTCAGCCTGTGAAAATAAGTACATAACAATCGGTCACATCAGGTTATTTGAGAAGCTGACCCCAACATTCATTGCAGAGAGAAGTGGAGGAATGTTTCCCATAACTTTTATTTAATGACATATTTATTTTTAAATTAAGTATTAAGTGACGATATAAAGAATTGAGTTTTTAGCATAATGGCTGACCGCTAAGGTAAGGCCTCTGCGCTCAGTGTTTATGCTAAAGAGTCTAACTAATGGCATCAGCAAGTCGTAATACGTTAATATGCACCTACTTTGTATATCTATCTCTGCATCATCCTTAAAGAGAGACTAGTAGAGAATGCTTCTGCTTCATTTTATATAAATATGAAGTTTTCAGCAGTCATGATAGGAATCTTAGATCTTCTAATAATCTCCTTCTTCTTTGCCCCTCTCATAGTTCTAGTCTTGTTCACTCTTCTTTCAATATTCAGTCTATCTTACTGTGGAATGCACTCCCTCTCGAAATCAGGATGTCCACCAACCGAGACACTTTTAAAGCTAAAGTACGTCAACAATATCTCAAACTATTAGCAGAACAATCTTAACGTCTATCATTATTTCAGTTATTATTTATATATTATGTAGGTAGTATTTATGTATAATTTTATTGTATTTATTATTTTGTATTTTATATGTGTATATTAATATTTATGTACCTATATTATTGTAAATTGTGTATATCTCATTTTTAACACTAAACGAGCATAACTACACCTACCATATTTTATCTCTGCACCCCAAAAGGTTGACTGGTAGAAAATGCCTTAAGGCATTAAGTCCGCCGTTGTACAATATTATTATGTGCAAAAGTTTAAATAAATAAATAAGTAAAATATTATGTAATTACGTTCCACATAGCTTTATATAGCGTTAGCTGTACAGGGCCGTTATATGAAGATTCGTTTTTCAAGAAAACCATTGTATATATTTCTGTGGAACTTGGTAACAGTGTACAAATTTGACTAAACCCACAGATAAAAATATATTTCACACAAATTCATACATTGGTTTTCCTAAAAAACTATTCTTCATAAAGCGGCCCTGTACAGAACTCCGTTGGCGACCGTACATCAGAATGTTTTTTTTTAAATAACATATACATGTTACTGTAAAAGCCCGAACTACGGTAAGTCTTAGGTTTTACCAGTAAATCTTAGGGTTTACCAACACGAGTCGGTAAATGTAAGAATATCTAAAAAAGAAACGATTTTATCCGGCTTTTACCATTAGAATTTAGCACATGCTAGGTTTTACCAGTGACGGTTGGTAAATGATAGTTTTGGAAATAAAACAATGCATAGTTCTTAATCTTTTATTTCAATTAATAATTATTCAAATCCTTACATACCTAAGTATATGAGTAATTATTAATCATTTGTACTACTAATAAGTCCAATCATTACCTAAGTATATCTTTTGGTATTTTTATTGATTAAGTTTTAATAACTCGTAACGTAATGACATGGTTATTCCAACATTTACCGCGTCTTTGGGGTAAATCCTAAGATTTACCAATTGAATGGTAGTAAAAGTCCGAAATAAACGATGATCATAGAACGGTTCGGACTTTTACCATTAAGTGTTGGTAAATCTTAGGATTTACTGGAAAATCTTAGGATTTACCGTAGTTCGGGCTTTTACAGTAACATGCATATGTATGTCAAATTGTAATTAGGTATTTTCTTTCCAATTTTTTGGTTAGACGCTACCCCTGTTCATATTTTTTTTCTTTAAGCAAATTAGTAGTGTCGGCTCATCAGTTTTGCATAAGTTTCACATTCAAGTATTTACTTATATAATAAATAATTTTAATTGAAAAGCTACGAGTAGATAACTATACTATTTTTTTCCTTTGATCAACGATGCTCTTAATGTTATAAAAATCTAAAATGATAGATATGTTTAATAATTTCATCTGACAATATCCATACATACATAAAGTACTTGTCCTGCTGACTGACTGACTAAGTAACTGATTCGAACAATAGTACCTAAGACCAAATGCATTCTCAAAAGATAGCTAAGAAAGGTTAATATATTGTATAATTTTAATTTATGTATTAATTATATTACGTAATAATTATTTATTTAATTGATTGTTAGATAAATGATATTCATCTCACTACCTTTAAAAAACTATATAGGTACCAACTTGAGATTTTGCACAACGGTTACTTAGATGAAGTAAACGAGCATTAAGAAAGGATTAAAATTTTAATTCTGAAACGGGTAAATTTATTTTTAACACGGGCCAATTCGGGTAGGCTGCAAGTGCTATACAAAAACAAAATGATATTTTTTTATAATACTATCTGATATAATTTACAATAGTTATATAAGTATGGCCTATATTCACACAGGCCACGGTCGTATATGTCACCGTTCGTTGGGGCCGTTCAACAGACTGTCATCGGCGACTGGTGACGCATAATTAAAAACAATATTTATAGCCTTATTAGAACACATAAATAAGAAACTTGACATTTTTCAACTTGATGTTTACTGACAATCTTCCAATAAATCATGACATAACAAACTTATTTATTTAAGTACTGTATGGAATCGAGGTCATTGAATTTTGTTTTTTTATTGGTATTTTTACCAATTAAATAATTAATATTCCGTATCGGCTATTGTGCCAGTGGTTTTTATTTTATACTCCTAAGGTGGCAACCAAGCATACCTGATGACCTGATATGCCTGATGGTAAACAATTACCGGACCCTATGGACGTAACATAATTATGGTTGTGCATAAAACTGTAGTGCGAGTCTTAGTTCGATTCTTAAGTAGAGTAAAATGGTACCAGTGTTCTCTAAACAAAAATGTTATAAAACAGCATTGAGTGCTTTATTCCGTAATCCATTTCTTTGAAAACGCACGCCTAAATGAGCACAACAGCCAAAACACTACACAGGTACCGGAGACCTGTGTAGGGTCTCCAGTACCTGTGTAGTGTTTTGGCTGTAGTCTTCTGTAAGGAGGAGGTGCTTTCCTAGTTGGGTTTGCTCGCTTATAAGGAGTCAAAAGTAGCCTATGTTTAATTCCTTAAATTTTATGTCATTTTCCATACATATTGATGCATTTGTTTCGTTAAGAAAACATAACAGAATTGAGTTCAAATAATATTAATGTGGCTTATAAAGAAATTTTACAAGGTACAAATAAATACCTCGAACAGTTTTATGTGTGTGTGTTTGTTAGGCATTATTTGAGTAAGGAGGGGTATATCGCTCTTACAGTCAAGTCCCATTTAACAATTCATCAATAAGGACCCGTATAATACCGACAACAAACGAATCCTACAAAAATACTGCAATACATACAAATACCGAATAAATTCTGACTGCATGATTAGTTCAGTGTACCTACCTACCTCAGTATTTACTACGGTGTGCGGCGTGTTGTGGGTTCGATCCCTACTTGGGACTAAAATTGGTGTTATCTTCAAATGGTTGTTTCGAGTCTGGATTTAATTTTGGTCCTTCAATTGTATGTTTGCAAAGTCCCCAGTGATACAGGGCTGGTTTCCCTAGTTCGGTAGTTGAGTATTAGTAATTTGCATAAAAAACATTGCATCAAATATACGACCTCTTTATTAGCAAAATACAAATACCTTATGAATCAAGTACAGGTACTTCCTATTATAGAACAGAGTTATCCATGAATAGATGGAAAATTTACTGTGAAAAATTAATTGATACCAAAAGGAGAGACGACCAGTGATCAAGCTGAGACGCGACAAGTACACTCACAGTGGGTTATCAACCACTTGTACCGGTTTTACTTAACCAATATTACATCATTTCAATGTCCATCTTGAAGAAGAACAGCGCTAACGTGGCTTAGGATGAAAATATGGACTGACTGCTATTTCTAAAGTTTAGTAGTAAAGAACTAAAGTAGTTCAGTATTAACAAATGCTTTTTTTATGGTAGGTACTGTAGAGGTTATATACGTGATTGTTCATTGACCGACCAAGCCTCTGAGTTTAAAGTTAATAAAGAATATTATTTACAATTACCAATTATAAAAGTGTTATCTAGATTAGATTGCGGAATATTATTAATTTGTCCTAATGACTTCACGACGTGAGGTTAACTTTGAGGTATCTTATTTAAATTCTTTTTTCACTGCAGATTGAAATTCAAAATTATATTATTCATTTGGGTCAAAATATTAAAACTGAAAATGAGGAAAAGAGCCATAATATTCACTCATTTATACACTATAGAAACAACAAAAATACTTGAGGCAAGAACTAAGAAATAAAAACCTAGTACCTACATACTACTCTTTTTAATTAATATGCTTACATTTTATTTTCGGTTTTATATAACTTCAGTTAAATAATAATAATATTTTATATAAGTAGTTAGGTATGTAGTAAGACATAGTATGTTGAAATACTTTCTATAGGCAACAATTGCCTTTGGAAGAGACTCGTATCTGTACAGGTTACCAGGCTCTCGCCTAAATAACAATGAAAAAAGCACAAGAAGAAAAAAGAAATATGCGAGAAGTAGGTACATTACTAAAAAAAATAGGTTTTTGAAAACATAAAGATATTTATGTTATTATAAACCTATTATAATAACATAAATACGAGTATTAGTACTTTTCTAACATAAGAATATTCGAAAATTCAACTATTATAATATCAGTGTGTAAATAAAACTTTCGGGTGATCATGTGAGTAGTAGTAGTAGATAGAACAAAAAGTGACGCAACTAAACACTATGTTAAATAAAATAAAACAAAACTGGCATCAAAGGAAAGACGAAAGTCATTAAACACAACACAAATAAATGAATAAGTACTTATTCGATTGCTGAACCCCGAAGAAGTTAATGCACGCACACATAGGAGCGCGCGCAAAACGTCAAAGATTCTTAACTAGGACGAGTTAAACGTATGACGGTTGTAAATTTCATGTCGCTTATTCAATTAAGAGTCGTGGATTGAATGACATAAAACTTCTGAGATAGTGCAATAAAATACTTGGCAATTACGGGTCAGCAAGCAGAGGCTCAGTGCCTGCCGCGGCCGGCCGCACACGCCCCGCCAACTGACACCAAGTTTACTTACTCGCCGCCAGAACCGCCATTGTGATTTTGAATGTTCACTTACAAAAATATACGACAGCAGCACACATGCTTACGTGCTCATCTCGGTATAAAGAGAATTGGATTACTCGCATGCTTCCAAAGGTGCATGTAGGCTTTCATATAAAAGGCTACACGTACTTAGAGATACTATGCATTTAAATAATTTGTTCAGTATTATCACGAGTCACGATGCCGACAGTGCTTGTAAGAAAGAAAATAATATATAATAATCAAGTATAGTATGGACAGCAATAACTATAATTTTGAATATCCATCATTGCCAAATATTTTCAAACTTTTTCGTACGATACCGATACAAATAAGTTCGCTCAATGTTTTAGTGGCAGCGTGGTCTTAGTTCGTCGTATCGAGCTTTTTCGTACCTATATTTTTTGGGCTGACCTGTCGTGGGCCTGGCGTAGAGATTAGTGATCTGTCGTGAGTTCAATTCCCACCAAGGACATTTTTTTCTGTGATGATCAAGATTATTTGTTCCATATCTAGGTCTAGGTAGGTCTTATCTGCGATAAGTGTGTATTTGGAAATATATAAGTATTTTAGCCCGTTGTTTTATTTCCATAGTACGGGCTATGTCTTGTTTAGAAAGTAGAGTCATCAACATATATCATGAAATTTCAACAAATAAACATAGTAGAATTTGTCTCTACAACGACGACGTTCGTTTCAATACCTTATTTATACTACTTGAATGACTAACAAGCATACGGTGCGGGTAATGGTAAGTCAACCCATTTTTATCACTAAGGCTTTAAGATGGAGTACTTACAACTATAACTGAAAAAAAATGATAATAGACACCTACTATCTATTCGTCTCTCAACTTACTCGTAACTATTTCCTCGTACTCTTATTACTTGAACCATTGTATGGAAATCTCTACATAATAATAATCATTAAATTTGAGACATGATGGCGCTCATCAAACTGACGTTAAGTTATGATGATTCTCGGTATCGGCAAAAAAATATCGATGGAGGCTCATTATTAAGTTTAATTATGACAGTTGGCCTTATATGAATGGTTTACTTGAGCGTGTCTGCGGCCAGTGGACTCGAAAAAACAGGCATTCGTCCCATAAGAGTTATCCTATATAGAGCAACTTGACAGGTTACAAAAAGGTTTATAGTGTATTATCTTAGACACGCCGATGTCAACGACTTTTGATAACAATGCAAGATAATTCTACATATTTGACATTCATACGACCCTAGTTGAAACGTTGAAGGGTTTTTAGTGCGTCGTTCTTGTTATACTCGATGCATATATTAACGCATTTCGTCTTGTAGTTTTTATCGATTCTTATGTCCAAATGCAAGGGCCTGGGCGGCTCGGAGACCATGTTTAATTGCAGCTATTAGAACAGATGGCTTATTCATTTGTAGAGCAGTCGGTCGTTGCGCTCATGTCGTAAACTGGCGATTCGTTCCCGTTCTGATGTTATTGTAGCGTTTTGTCTATGCTCCACCATTTTATTGGGCCATTTTGTTGTCTCTGTGCTAAACTTCTAAACGTACATACATCACTGTTTATGTTTTTGTCATAGTGCCCATTTGATCTCTCAATCAAATTGTAATTTACGATTAAAGAATTAAAAAAGAATTGGAAAAGTAAAAATACTTTACTCAGCTAGATTTCAAGTAAAAAAGAAAACGACAGAATTCCTCCTTACTCTCGACTACGACACTACAGAAGCCCTCATGAAACCCCTCAAATAAATTTTCACTTATTCAATAATTCAAACACACACACTCACTCTCACACACACACACACACACACACACAAACACACACACACACACACACAAACACACGCATACACACACACACCCACGTAGACACACACTTCGATTTTAGAAATTAAAAATTGTTCTTTCCTAATATTTAAAAATGTAACTTCATAGCATACAGTATAACCGTCCGAAGGGGAGGCCTGATGACCTGAAATACAGGTTTACGCCCCGTTTAGGCATCAGTCTCCCACATATTTTCTATTTATAACCCCTATGCTAAGCCAAATACTCTGTATAAGGAAAATTTGTGAGAGAACCAATAAATATTATTATTATTATTATTATTATTGTGTGAAAACAATGACTTTCGAGTAATAGTTATTGGCAATCAACCGTTACTATTGGTTCGATTTCTCCAAAAAATAAAGCACAAAAAGAATGAATACTTTTATAGTGATAATAACTAGGAGAACTGCCTCATTGGTGCAGTGGTCCAGTATTGTTTATGATTTCAGTAATGAGGTCCTGAGTTTGATTCCGTATTGGGGTGAAGAAACATCGGTTTAGCTGTCTAAAAATGCTCAATATTACTTAACAAAGAACCCACAACACACCGCGCAGTCCTAAATGGCGAGGTAACCACTTAAGCCACTGAACCAACCGTGCAGTCATTTGGTTAACAACACTATATTTTACTATATTTCATGTGGTGGTTAAGAATCAAAAGCTTATCTGACTGTTCACGTAAACAATTCCAAGGATAAACAAAACATTCCTTCATAAAGCAAATGTAGATTTATTGTCATCAAATAAAGATAAACAAAACGGTAACTATTTACCAACAAATGGAACATGTGACGCAGTGGGATAATATTTCATGTGGAAGACAGTGAGGACAGTAAACATCGTCGTTCAAAACAACACAATTAGCATGTTCATTGTTGATCAGACTGATAACGATATGTGACAGTCACACCTTGTCAACAACTAGTATGTATGTAGTAGGTACGAGTCACTATATGTGGGTGGAATAGTGTTCAACAATAAATGATCATCGCGGTTTAACAAAAACAAATATATTTATTGTTTTTTTTTAAAGACAACCGCACGCTGAACCAACCGAGCAGTCATATAAATATATAAATATTCTGAATGCGAAAGTTTGGATGGATGTATGGATGTTTGTTACTGGATCACGCGAGAATGACAAAATGGATCTGGATAAACTGAAATAGATTATAGTCTGAAAAGCACATAGGCTACTTTTTATACCGAAAAATAACTGTTCCCCTGGTTTTAGCCGCTCGAGCAAAACCGCGGGTGAAAACTAGGGTTAAAAAATCGAAAATAACTATTAAAAAATATATATAGGTTTTTATAATACAGCATATTACAGCGGTAAAAGCCACCAATCCACATTAAGCCAGCGCGTGTGGATTAAGACCTAAACCTTCTTTCTGTTATCATCTAGAACAGGGGAAACGCGTGCTCAGCAGTTGAACATTTTGCAGAAGTGTAAGCTTATTCCAGAAATTAAATATTATTTATTTCTCTATTAAGTATAGTTACACTGTAATACATATTATATGTTATATGGACTGTGTTTCATACCTATGTAGGTACTTACTGGCAAATTCTCCACAAGTCTCGAGTGTAGACAGTCATCATTATACTACATTTAAATGTCAAAACGTACATAATAAGTATTGCACTTTGCATGAACATGTCCACGAGCTATTCGAATTCAATTTTGCTTACGTGAGTGGTAAAAATAAATAAAGGCGAACGAAGCTATGATACGAGGCGGGTTGCGAGTTATTGGTCCCCGTGCGCCGCGGCGGTCGTTCAATTTCTCTAATTAATTAACGATCCCTTAGATAACACACGCTGACAACCTTATTTGTGGCGAACAAATCTTTCAAACATAAATTTTAGTGTACACGCTCTAAACTTGTAAACTCTATGCACGTCTAGGTATCTACATGTACGAGGCCCGTAAAAGATAAATTTATTATCGTACTGGTACCTAACCACGGTGTGCACTGTTACCGATATTCACACAAATTATACCTATCTCACAATCACGGAACCATATCTCCGTGGTTCGCATATTTAGATTATGTCTTAACATCAAGTAGGTATACTAATCCAAATTCTATTGAATGTTTATTGCGTATTCGTAACATTGTAGCCGCGATTAGAAAAGTGCGTAATTGAATATTCACCGGGCGTGTATCAGAGCGTTCTCGCACTAAATATTCGTGAAAGATTTACCCAACAATTTACATTTGTCACATAAATAAAAGAAGCAAGCGGCCTCATTAGGCGACAGCACGGCCGCGTGGTACCGCGCTCGCGCCGCGCCGACCTGCTGCCGTGCACGCCGCGCGCCGCACCGTGCCGTGGCTACCGTGTCCCACTCCTCACCAATAACGTGTATTTGTCAGGAAATTTCCACATAATTGCTCAGAGCTCGGGCGACTCTGATTATTTTATTCATTCTTTTCCCTGAGGTTAGAAGGGTTAGCACGACTCGATACTTAGTAAGATGCACTGAGAAATCAGATGAGAAACGAAATGAATTCGTTAAGACACTAAAACATTTTTTCCGCAGTCACTTTTATCTTTGACATTCTAGTTTAAGTAACGCAGGACAAAACGTTAAAAATCTATTAAGGTGCATAATTTATTAAAGGCTCTCACTATCAACGATGCTGCGTGCCTGTGGATAGGATTGCTCGCTATCAGTCGAGGTATAAGCATCGGTCAATTTGTACACCGCTCGCCCCTATCCCTTATATGAACATTTTTTGTTCTCCTATTATTCACTAGCGACAAAGTTATGAGGTTTTTAGTGAGGTATACTTTTATTGCAGTAATTAAGATATGAAGTTATACTAGAGCTTTTAACGAGACCGAGATTTATCCGAACCTTTTTTTATGTTTAATATTGTTCATAACTTTTATATCTCGGATTGTTGTTCTATCTAGAAGTTTAATTATACTTGTGAATAATTTATGGCTGCTGTTAATATGGTTATATTAAAATAAAACGTTGCTGTGTAAAATGGGCTTAGATAAACTTAGGCAAAAAAGTAAAAGCAACAGTCATGCACGTGGTGTTAAATAAAAAACACTGCGAAAATGCGAAAGTTATTCAGTTTCCGCATACTTGGCCATGGACAGTTCAAGTAAGTGCGACAGTCAGCGGATCCCTTCTCATTGTCGCAAACATGTCACAACCGAATTCGTGACATTCAACTACGCCGATGTTTCTTATCAGAATGCAAAGGATGATATTATCGACAGCGGGTAGCATAAATCTGAAACACGGTTACCATATTATCACGATTCACTTTACGACCTTGGGAACGTCTGGTCGCCGACTTGCCCCTCGGAGAGTGCTGTCAACCTGGGTCCGGCTCAATGATTGCGGAATAGAAATGAGCTAGTAAGCGCCTACATCTGTTTCACGTGGGTAACGGTAGCCACTCATATTATGACTCCAAACTGCCACTTTTAAGCGGGCCAACAGAGGCTAATGCTTGTATTTGTTGGCACGCATCCTCTATTTGTTTGACCTGGTCTGTTTTACTAGTACATTATCATATACTGATAAAATCTAGCTCTTAAGTAAATTTACTGTCAAGATTTTTGTTGACTGCGCGGTTTATTTATCACTGGGCGGCATGTTGTGAGTTCGATCCTCACACGGGACGAAATTTGTATGATCCACAAATAGTTTTTGTGATTCTGGATGTACTTTGTGTCCGTTAGTTGTGTGTTTGTAAAGTTCCCCGCGACACAGGGCTCGTTCCCTAGTCCGGGAGTTGTGTTTTAGAAAAAGACAAAGAAAGCTAAAATTAAGAGATTTATAAAGCTAGCGAGCCTAACTTGAAAACGACCTTACACAAGATCACAGTCCAATAACTATATGTAATGTTGTAGTTGTGCTACTGTGCGTGAATACAGATCTTAAAGGCTCATTTAGGGCGGTGCGTTTTTGAAGACATGTTTTCGTATCCCTATCAAACCCTGGTGTTTTAAATTTTAAGTCGGCAATTAGTTAGAGATACCGTAGGGTCCATACGCTAGGATACGGTTATTATCAAACGGGTCGTATGCTTATTTGCACCTAAGTAGTACAAGTATAAATAATAAAGCTACACCAACAATGACAAATGTTTGACTTTACATTTTCCTGTTATACTTACTAAAAATATTCTGATGGTAATAAAACATTCTTCGAGTCTGTGATTGAAAATACGCATCGAGAATAAAAATATGTTCGTTATTATTTCTCATAGTAGTTGACATATTGCTGCCTTAAATAACTCTACATGTAACGAACTAATAAAATATTCTATAAACATGGTGATTGTCGCGCAATATAGACGCCGATGGACGGTTCTGTGAAGTCGTTTGGAAAGCAGGCTGTGATTTGCAAGGTCACGCGTATAACACGGATGTTCCCGATATTGAAATGTACAGACGTGCTTTATTCACCTACATATCAACGCATGCAATTTGAAAAGATCCGAGCCAAACAATCATCTCTCTATTAAAATAAACCTTATACACGTCGCGCGGAAGCTATCCTTTCGAGCGGTGAAATGCGGCCGGTCGAACGTTGCCCAATGCGACAGTAGTATGAGAAACAAATACTCATATTGAATACGAAGTAGACAAACGGTACGACACTTCGTATGGTAAATTCCGTATTGCGAATTATTAAATTATTTATGCCGCATATCGCGGTGCGCCGACTACCGATCGCTGAACCACAATATCGGGAATCCCTGTTCGCTACTAATGCAATAATTTGGCGTATTTTGCAATCGCGTATTGAATATTGAATAGTTGGTAAATAGTTTATGTTCTGAACGTGGATTTCAGAGTACGTGATCCGGCGCGGCGCGGCTCGTTGTGAAATTGCACGACACACGGATAACACACGTTAACAAGTGGTCGTTTCGAATAAAATTTTATGTTCTCGTTGTTTTTGGATTTATAACAGATAAGCGATGAATCTTTCGATCTATATATTATATCCAAGTGCTACGGCAGCGGCACTACGAAATAGTGTAACAGGGCTTACTACTTGCTGCTCAAGCAGCGGGCAACCCACGAAGAAGGACGATATAGTATACGAAATCGAAACTGTATAACATTATTATTTAAGTGTTGAAACAGCTATTATAAGTTTATTGCGAACGAACACGACATGCGGATGCGACCCACGAGTCATGACAAACCATGTTTATAGTTTGTTAACGTGAATCATATCAACACCAACGTTGTGGGTTAAGGTAGTAAAGAGCTGTGTCACGATACTGGTATTTCATAAGGAGCAAACAAGTTAGCATTTCAAGCTATTATGTTCGTATACCCAAATAGAAATTATATATCAAACAAAATTCAAACAATGTCAAGTATACCGCACTATACTAACAAGTTAATTACTTTTTCAAAACAAGTATTAACTTAGTAACTTGTCCCGTAATAAAATATATATATCACTACCTATAAATTCACCAGACTTCACCAAACCACCAGTGTAAGTAATAAAATTAATTAAAAGTGTAATTTTTATTTAAAGACGTAGGTACATATTTACCATGTTAATCTAATACCATTTCTTCATCTAATTGTAATAGGCGTAAGAGCTATTGCATCGAAATCAGACAAAACTAACGTATAGAATATATTATTTAAAATTGTCCTGGGCTAACCTTGTCCCTCGGCTGCCAGCAACCTTAACAAGGTCCGCCAGTCCAACTTGCTCAAATAATACTTATTAAGAACTTAAAAAGAATTTCCACTATAATAATACAGAAATTGTGTATGGTTATTGGTTGAAGTTTATTCGATATATCCTCACAATGATATCGAAGTATATCGCGTGCGTACAATCGCAAACGAAGTAGAAATGATTTAATTTGTTCGCTGAGTGGCGCTGAGGGAGTCGTGGAGTGTTCTGTACCGCAGTTATAGAACCGAGTTGCTTGCTATCATTTGTCGTTATTTTGATGCCAAGGGACAGGCTATTGGCAGTATAATTATTTTGAACAAGGAATATGATACTGCCAATGTTGATAGGGACTAGATTGAGTTTTGTGCTTAAGGTATCGACTATAAAGTAATGTATACTTAGCCACAGAAAGATCTATCTGAACTTGTGTTCGTGATTTCAATCTTCATCATACGTCAAAAGCTAAAAAAGACGCTGAATTGTTAGAGATCGTAAATAGTTTAGTCAAACTTAGAGCAATTCAACTTTGAAAAAGGGTTACACTCACTAAAAAAACTGTCAATTGCGTTTTCTTGCGAATTAGAAAGCTGCTAGAGCTCATGTTATGGGTCAATATGTTAACAACTCGGATCACAACAAAACAGCTCACACCACGTTTTTATTAGACTAATATGCCAATGGACAGTACCTACGACCTATATATATACGATAAGGGTGGAAAATGATTTTCTCTCGTATTTTCTCCTTCATATAAATTATGGTTTCTAAATAACATCGAAACTCTTTCGTATCTAAAGCAAGCGTGTAAAGTCTAAGCATATAATTCCTCTTCATTTGTTTTGAATAGCCGTCCCATTGAATTATAATAGTGTGAGTACCTGTATTTCATGTAGGTATTCACTTGTGCACTTTATTCCTATTGTTGAGATTTGCCGCCGTAACAGAGATCGGTTAGACGAAAATTATTATCATTTTCAAAAAAAAACTCACTTAGATACGTCTTTCACATCCACCAATAGTGTACAAACGGTACTATTGTCTAGTTCCTGCATATTGACGGTGCATCGCGTGACCCAGCTCCCCAGTGTTGACTTAATGGAGTGCTCGTGAACAAATTTAAAACACGCCTTGTTATGACTTACATGATTTATAATTACGTTCTGTGATTGTGAAGTGAGAAACACGAATGTTTTAACAATTATTAGGGGAGCTGTTTAACTGAAAAGTTACCTATTCGTGTACACATATCAACAAGAATGATTTTATAGCATAAAGGTGGAATATAAACGTCTTTTAAGCTACCCTATAGTATAGACTATTCACGCTTTTTCCTTACATTACTTCTACTACTTCATTAATTTTGTACGATTTCATAAATGGCAAACACGCATAAAACCTGCCTGATGCTTAGCAGTTACCAAAGCTTATCAACGTTTCAATACAGTATAGGGCATTACACGTGTGTTGTTGACCCAAAAACTTTAAACACCAGATTTTGTATCATAGATAAATCTGGGATAGGAAAACGTATCTAAAACGTCCCTAAATAAATCACTGGAGATATTTACTCAATATTTGGCTGTGGTCTTTTATAAGAAAGAATAATGTAGAATATTTGGAGGTCCTGCCCCAATAAGGCTGGCCTACGTACTTCTCATTATACTTACATAGAAGAAAATACAAGAAAAATAAATCATAAAGTAAACAAACATTAAGAAATAAAAGAATGAAATGTCTCGTGTCTTGCTGAGCTAACCCCGAGGCGACGGCGGCTCAGGGGTCCGTAATTGAAAAATAAAAGGCCGTAATAATAGAATTTACATTACGTGCTTTCCAATGACAAAATTTGCCGTCTGTCTGTTTTTGTCAGGAGCGACATTGACTTCACACACATACCTACGTATACATCAACATTTAAGACACTCGCCCTATTGTACGAGCCCTTTTTACTTTTGTTAATAATAGGAACAGACTTGTATGGTGCTTAATGAAATGTAACGAATATAATAAATTACTTTCAAAAAATTTGAGAGCTTCTCGCACATATTGATCAGCCGGAGGAAGTGTTTTTCAGAAAGTCGCAAATAAAGAACACTATTAAATGTTTTGTGGTCACAGAACTATTCAGATCGACCAGCAGCCGCGATAGCGACTGTTGACAGTCGGGATCGACATTAAACGCCTTCCAGTACCAGCACTACTGTCCTCTCAGAGTAATATATAAATAAAGTCGCCCTTGGTAGCACGACAGACTAGCAAAGTTAAGTAAGCTTGTCGAAGTCAGTCCATAGATGAATAATGATCCATCGAAGACTTCCGTGCTTCGGAAAGAAGGTGAAACTATTGGTCCTGCGACTAATCTCTCACTGGTCGGACTATGAGAGTAAAGGAATAAAGAATGCATGTAATGGAGACGCATCTTCATTGAGATTGGTCGCCTTGACCTGAAATTAGCCTAAAGGACAATATTATTATCGTACAACTAACTGTTAACTAGCACAAACATGACAAACCACATTGGAATGTCGGTACTTACAATCTCCACTATTATTTAAACGTTACTAAAATACAAAGTCGTTTTGTATAATTGATGATCTCCTTGTATATTCTACGATGATATACATAAAATATTTATATAATTTGACTAAGAACAGATGCCTCGGCGTGTAGAATCAAATATTGCTAGAGAATTTGCGATCAAATACCGAAATGGACTTCCAAACATTTGTATGCAGATATTACGGTATGGTGGGATTGTTTCGTGCATCGGCCGACATTTCCGTACAATAGATTGGTCGAGGCGTGGAGCAGCTAGTTAGCCGTAAAGTAAGATGTAAATATGCGCCAGCGCAGGGGTCATACGTGTACTTTGCCGCATTGTGCTGCAAAACGTGCCACTTGAAATCCCGCTAACAATTTCAGGGTATTGTGATGTTGCGGTGGAAATTGATCAGATCTACAAATCAACCTTTCCTAAGTCAGGGCCTGGGTCAAATATGACATGCGTATTCTACTGTCTTTGTTATGCTGTCAGTTAAAGGGTTAACGTTAAAACAATAATGTAAACTATTCCGCAGTTCTCAAGTAATAGCGTATCTACTTCAAGACGTGATAGCAACTAATAAATACAGACTTGTCGATATAAATAATTTCAACGATACAGATAGAGACTCACGTTATCTAAGATGTTTCAGTGTCAATTAGTTCATTTGTGCGGCAATACCTCGGTGTTCGAAACACTAATTGCGTCTCGTAGTCATTGCTTCTAATGCTCGAATATATTATTTATCCATATTAGTGGTAGGTTCTGCAGTGCGATCGGAAAATTGATAAAGTTGAATGAAAATCTAAATCGAGAATCTCAGTTTATAGCGAGACACATGGTGCTTTACGAGATTCATGAGTACACAGCCGTAGATTAGCCTAACGAAATATAAATAGAGCAACGTGGCGAGCCACTATAATAATTGCCTACTCGCATTTTATCCGCGCTATCATCTGCGAATCAATCAAGTCTGATCCGCAGTGTCTTGTAGAGAAAATTTATAGCGTCTTCCCTTTAGTTATTTGCATATTATCTTAATGATGAAGAACCACCTCTTCGCCACTTATCGCCATATTCCAATTAATGTTGGAAATATGCGCCGGCTCGTCCCGATGCCGTGTTTTATTAACCTTTCATAATGTACGCCCTTTATCTCTTGTATTAAATCAGCTTTAATGTGTAACAGTTCGGAGCGAGATATTTTATAATTTACCATTAATCGCTCGTATGCAGCGATATAACATCGCTTGTGACTCATTTATGTTATCTAATTTTTCAATTGATAAGGCTTTTTATAATTTAGGTAAAATAATTACCAACCACGAAGTTAATTAAAATATGCTAAAGATTAAATGTTTTTTTTTGTACTTAATCTACAATTGAGCCTTATCAACGATGGATCAAATGCAAGCCATGGCGACCAACTCACCGAATCAAACATATATAAACCTTTAAGTAAATGTAGGAATTATCGTTATCATGAAATTATTTAGAAAAACAATATGCATGAAAAAAGCCTATATTTTTCTTGTCAACTAAATCTATTTAATAACGTTATAGCTTTTGAAAACAAACAAAGTATTAAATAATTACTGTCCTTAAATTTAAATAAAAGAAGAATTTTTTTTTTAACTTTAACAAGAGTCGTTGAAACGACTTGTTGTAATTAAATTAAACAATTATTTAAAAGAGTTGTGCATTTAGATTTAAAATTTATAACGCGGACATGTCACGTCCCGGGTTAATTAGGTACGTTATTATTTTCAACCATCTTTAAGAAAGGACAGTAAAGAGTTTGTATTAAAGTTCATCCTGTTTTAATACGTAAGACTTGGGATTTTAAAGTTTTTGAAAATTATACAACTTGCCGTATTGTCGTGTAATTTATTTAAGTCTAAGTTTACTACTTAGACTTAAATAAATTAAAAAATAAAAATAATAACGTTCTGATAGTGGCAGAAAATATAGCGTATAACGACCTCTCACCCTAGTGTGAGTTCGTCCCACGACACATTGTGTCCAACGACCAGTCAGTCTAAAAAAAATGACTAGTCAGATCTTCAGGCAAATACAGGACCATGCCTGTAAAGACCGACTTCCGCAAAACACTCGCAACATAAGAGGGTAGAAAAGACAAGCCTACACTAATAGTCACTAGTCATTATCAGGCTGACATGATGATGAGTGGTTTTTTTATACTACTTGGGTGCAAACAACCACATGGCCCGCCTGATGGTAAGCAGTTACCATACTGCCTTTGGGCGCTTGCAAGACTAAAGATATCACTTGCGTGTAGACGACCCATTTTTTTACACCAATGCTTTAAGATGGAGTATCCCTGGTATATAAAAACATGTCTTACAAGACGCATCCCTAAAAATGAGCGTGGATACAATAGAATCCTACTTAACATTCTATTAAGGAATACTAAATTCTAAATCAAGTTATGCATTTAAAATATCATTTCATTAACCACATTTATTCGAAGCATTACAAACATTTCAATAAACTATACTTTTATCTGAACAGTAAGTATGCAAAATGTGTGTAAAGGCGGCGAAGAGGTCCATAATTATTCTGAGCGGCATACGTGTATACTGTATGCAATGGTGAAAATAATAGGCGCGAGCGCATCGCTCGCTGCGACTGCCGACTCCCGCGCCACACCTAATTAACCCGGGACGTGACATGCCCGCGTTATAAATTTTAAATCTGTTCGAGAACTCTAAGAAAAATAAATGCACAACTCTTTTAAATAAAACAAACAAACCCACGTAGACTTGACCATGGGAGAATGTTCGTATAGGTTCTATTTGATATAATTAAACCTTATTAGTTAGCAAAAAAACACCTCCAGAAGAAGGATTTTGTTTGCCATCGTAAGTACCTATTTCTATAATCAATTCATAAAATAGTTTTATGTATAAAATTTACAAAAACACTTAACTTACTATATCTTAATTTATTTTAAGAAAACCATGTATTTTCTCAGTAAGTGATATTGTAATATCTTTTGAGAAATAAATAATTTTTAACCAGAAATAACGCGTTTTTCTAACAACTACTTTCACTACTACCTTATTTCAGGGTTATAATAATATATGTAGGTATATGTTCAAATACAAAATGAACTTGCACAGGTATCTAAATATTTATTAGAAACATGGGCCAATATTTCTAATGTGAATCCATAAATATCATTCTGTACTGAATATTTACCAAGTGTAACTGATAATTATCAATATATTTCAGTAACGACCGCATTAGGGAAATAACTTACTCCTTCTCATAAAATATTAATGTTGATACCCACGGATATCTGATATGTGGATACTAATAAATGTGTGTTTCGTGTCCACCTTATACATATTGCGAGTTATAGTTTTGACCGTTTAGTCCACATTTGGCAGATTCTATATTACACTCGCTTTCAAAACCTGTCAAATGTAGAATATGGCATATGTATATTCTGTCAAAAGTAGAATCTGTCAGATGTCGACTAAACGGTTTTGACTCATTTACACTGAATGTACAACAGATGCACATTGTAAAGAGGATAATCATATATTCATTTGTTTACCTACTACATAAATGTGTAGAAGACAACATGAAATCTTCGTCTGAATAATCATATAAGTAATCTATAATAATCAGTATGCTATACCATTTTGAGTACCTACAAATGCGTATTTTGTGAATCGGAAAATAAAATAGTTATTGATATTAATTAATTTTAATAACTATTTAGTAACGTTGAAAAACAAAGAACAGAATGCACAATAGAAAATTAATAATAAAAAAATACAAATAATGTGAATACCTTTTAACTTCTTCCTAAGGGTTTACGTACATTAAACTTGGTATTGCAAGCGCCGATAGGCTACGGTAACTAACTGCTATTCTTCCTAACAAGTACAAAAATAATGGCAGCCACATATTGACGTCAGTAAATTATAAGTTAAAATGGCATATAATAGTCATAGTAGCAATCATTGCATTCTAACAAGCAAGCAGTAGCAGTAAGCGAAGCAGTTCCACAGTCAACGAACGACGACATATGATTCCAATATAAGATGTTAATCAATTACTGCCCTTTTAAAGTATGACAACGCACAACATTTCTTTTATGTCGGCGATCTCTCAGCCATAAGAGAGGAATCACGACTAAGTTTATGGCAAACGCTAGATTTTGCATGCAATATCACCATGTATATACAGGTTGTTGTATAATGGTTTACAGTTTAGAAAGCTGGTTTTATCGTGGTCGTCGCAAACTTGTAATGTGAAGATAGACGTCATGACAATCATTTTAATGCTGTCCATAATTCAGTAAGTGTGTTGACGATTTTGATTAATGAGTATCTTTTAACTTAAGTATCTTTATTGTAAAAGGATAGACCGGCGACCTGGTAAAGGTTACAGGCAGCCGATGGACAAGGTTAGCCCAAGATCAAATGCTGTGGATAGGGGAAAAGACTGCCCAGCAATTAACGTCTTTTAGCTAAGATAACGATGTTGAATGGTGGATAATTATGACAATATTTAAGTCTTTATACATATAGCCTATAATGCTCTCGAAACTAAATAATACCCATACAGTTGCAGTTGTTAGTCCGTGGATAGATAACCGTTTTTTAATACACATTGAGACCCATACGTCTCGGCTGGTTTAATCTTTCTACAGTCATGTCAGATTGCCGTAACATTGAACTACGAGACTGAATGCAATAGAAATGCATTTGTGTTTGCTTACATATATACCTTTCCCGATGTGGTTTTAACGCTCAGTAGAATGACGGTTAGTTAGTTGGGTAATAAAGTTACTACTTTGATTAAACTTAACATAGCTAGAGAAAAAGGTATGATGCTAATACCTACACATATATATATTGACCGTATTCGGCCACAGCGACTGGCTACTAACTATTGAGAGTCTCTCTCCATATTATAATATTAGCTAGCCAACATAAAAATCAGTAGGTACACTAACTAGAGAACTCCCTGTATATGTGAACGCAATCCATTCTGGCAGTTGTATGGTGAACATAGTAGCGGCTACCGATCATCGAGTGAAATATATAAATCGAAGCGTTATCATCTTCGGCGATCACCGCAGACGGCTGCGGCGGGCGGCCGAGACGTGAAATAAATATCCATTTCCATACTCAAATGCGGCAGGAGTAGAGCAAGGGCGCGGACGCGCAGAGCCCGTCAGCCTCGCCTGCTCGACAGCCTCACACGCCTGATCTATAACTCCTTATTATTATTTGAATGAGATCTATTGATCCGCGAGGTGTGGAACCCGCAATCCACTCGAGCGAAGATCATTTTGTTCGACTGGAACGACCGCTTTTGAACTAACTTGACGTCACAATGGCGGCCGGTGACGGCAATGATTTAAAATCTGTTAACAGGACGGTTCTCTTTTTAACGATTGGTATACAATTTCCATAAATGGTTTTCCAGATTATCTCTGTGTTCGAAATATATTTCACATAATAAGGCATAACGCGTCAGTGCATTGAAATAACACTAGTCCCTTATCTAGTACGAGTATAATTCTAACATTGTCTGAATTCGAACAATGATATGAGGGATAATAGTAAGTAAGAACGAGACTGAAATCCCCGCTGTAATGAGGGCCCCGGTTCGTTGCTCCCCATATTATCTCTATCGCAAGTAATTATCTCCTGGTCTTGTACGAGTATCGTACATCACAATACCTATTTTATGTACATTTATAGATATTTTGAACGTATACAGTTTAAAATGATATCGACTCAACAAAACCACAGACAGTACAAGCAACAATTGCAATAAACTAAGTTGGTATTAATTTTGACTTGTTTTATTTGTTTGCTGAAAGTTTAAATGGATATTAAATTTTAATATTAAACTTCGCGGGGATTCATTATTCGTTATGACCATGTAAGTATGTAATGCCGGAGTCAACTGTTTACGAGATCCCATTACGTATGAATCTGTCATACAAAATCCTGCCTCAGTAGAGCCGTGCTGAGATTCGGGATTCAATTCTCCAATGGGACGATTAAAGAGGATAGTATTAGAGTTGTCTATTAAAACACTTCACATCACCACAAACCCGAAGTACTCGTATAGTATAGAATACTACTGTCTACCCCGGCAAAGTATAAGGCATAATGCGACGTTATGGAAGAACACTAGGTACCTATTATGAATTCAAAAGAATTATTTTATATTCATCTTTACGCCATCAATTGAATCAAATTATAAGTTACCTGCTTAGTTTCAACAAAATTGAGCACTTAATAGAATAAGTTTATTTCTGTTTTGGTTAGAAAAATAAATAACTCTTTATTGTTAGCACAAAAGGCGACCTTATCGCTAAAGTTGCAATATCTCACAGTCTTAAATCAAAACTAACGATGTGACCTTCGACATACATACGGTACCTAGTTAGTTGAAGCAGCGTCACTCAAGCCGAGTGTGCCCGTGCCAATCATCTGGTGATAAAATAATGGCTCAATGCAGGAAGCGCAGTTATTCGCATCAAGCCGCGCCGCCCGCGCATGGGGGCTTTTAATCAACACTTTATTGTTTAATGACCCCTCGTCCAAGTCTAAATTAAAAGGGTGACGGCTCAAACCCTATTGACGGATGCGTAATATGTGAGCGGATTTGTCTGAATATTTGATGATAGATAATAGCATAGTGTGCTGAGTATTGGCACGTATTGGCTTGTTTTCATTTATAAATTATGTATGACTTGCAAAATGTTGCGCTGTATAATCATTTTACTTATAATTAATATGCCTAGTGTAAATATATTACATTATTATAGGCCTAGTTATATAGTTAGTATTAGATGGTCGATATTTTCGTATTTGATCGTCACCACGTGGTAAATTTTCCATTTTCTAATAACACACGTGTCAAACCTGCCTTGCCAAATGTATAGGATTTGAGTTTTGACGTAACTGTACGACATTATGTAAAAAAACTTGTGTGTTACGACATTATGTTAAATTCCATATATTTGCTTACTATTCTATTCAATTCGACTACCGTTTATGCCACTTGTCTAGAGGGACAGTACGCCTCCGTATCTCGAAAAACATGTATACTTCTACTAATAAATAAGGTTTTCAGAGCTCCTTAAGAAAGACTAGTTGGTGCTGCAAGTGGCTTACCATCTTTTAGATTGTAAGTACAGAGTTTCTTCTTTCATACAGTGAAAATATCATCATTCAATCCTTGTATTACAAACGATGTATCTATAGGTTACAATAGCGTTGATCAAACATCGTCGACAGCCAACAAGCAAACGGCCCGCCTGATGTTAATTAGTTACAGTAGCCTGCAACACCAGAAGTATCACTTACGTGTTGCCAACCCATATTTATACATCAGGGCTTTCAGATGGAGTATCCCTGAGTATAGGAAAACGTTTATTGGCTGACTTACCATCAGGTGGGCCGTATACTAATATAAGAAAGTTAGGTTAAAGTTTCAATGTAATTATACAAACCCATTCATATACACTCATATCGTCCACCTTGGGTTAGTCCACTGGTAGAGGATGCACATAGGCATTCATACACAATAACAAATGTATAAGGCGGACTTAATGCGATGGCATTAAGTCCGCCTTTATACATTTTTATTGTGTATAAATAAGTTTTTCAATAAATTAAATTAATAATTAGACTATTCTAATTATTGATTTAATTTATTTAAAAACTCTGCCTCTCCTTACACTTACATAACCTATGTTATGTTAGTGTAAGCAGTCATCGAGCCGTGGATGAAACGCATGCCGCCGCCGCGCCGCTGCCACCGCCACCGCCGCCGCTGCCGCCGCCGCCGGGCCGCACGACGACGGCGTGAGGCGTCGCGTGTTCCCTGTCTATACTTGCACTACACATTCACACTACATAGTTACAGACAAAAACTTTAGAGATTCACATTAAAAATGTAAAATTGATATTTAAACAGACTAAAATGTAAGATGGTCACCTCGCCACTAAGACCACTGTTGGAAAACAAGCATACGCCCGCCTGGTGGTAAGCAGTTACTGTAGCACATGTACGCTTGTACTACCAGCTTGTTGTAATACCAAAGACATCATTTGCGTGATGCCGACCCATAAAATCTTAACACCAAAGTTTTGTAATGAAATATCTCTCGAATACATTTCGTAAACATTCATATAATTTTTTTTTTCTATTTTATAATATAACAACATTGACATTAAAATTTTAATATAGAACAGTCAAATTGTTAGCTGTAAAATTAAGTATTCTTAAGTTCTATAATTTTTACTTTTCTATTTCTTTTATATTTTACTAATTACCTATATATTAACGTGTAATTGCTCCTTATATTATGTGTACTATTATAATATTGATAAAAAATAAAATTTTAAAACGAAGTCTACTCCACAGTTTCTACATATGGTATTAAAGGCATTTGATCCCTGACTTTTAATGCTTCACCCCTGGCATTAAAATTATGTGTATATTTGTATCACGCTCGCTATTGTAGGGCCTCAACAGCTACTTGTACTGACTGGCAGGGAAACATACACCGTACGCCAAGGTCTTCGGCATCCACTTAATGTAGGTATTATAACGTATCATGTTAACTACTCTATATCATTATAATTGTTTCTCTTGTTATAAAATCTAATCGTGTTATTTAGAATGACTCGTTGTGATTACGACTAATACTCACGTCCCGGGTTTAATTCCCATTTTGGACTAAAATATATTTTTGTATTGAGAAATTATATGCCTCAATAGTATTAGACTATAGCATGGGGTTCTTCAAGAAAGGAGTAATATGGTTTTTAAAGGGCCGGCAACGCGTGAGTGACACCTCTGGTGTTGCAAAAGTCCATAGGCTACGGTAACTGCTTACCATCCGGCGGGCCGTATGCTTGTTTGCCACCTTGGTAGTATAAAAAAAAAAACATAGTTGATGCCTGTAGTGCGAGAAAAAGGAGTGTAGTTAAGTAGTAATTATATCAAGTAAGGATTGATTTTTACGGAACCTTAGCTCCTTTCACAGTGCTTCTATAATTAAATCTTGATGATTATACTTGGTAATATACAATTACTATCCTCATCTGCAGGAACACAATACACAAGTCTGTCATCTGCACGCCCTAGCCAGGCAACTCAACCTTTTGATTGAAATATCCCTCGATCAGTCAAACTTATTCCAACGATCGTTGGAATATCTGACGTAAACATTTATATTTGATAACAAAAATAGCAATCTGCCCCTGGCGTTAATTACTCGAAACTTGATATCACTCATTAGACGAGCCCTAAATTATTGCGCTCTGCAAAATTCTTAATTATATCTCTTAAATTTCTAAGTAAAATTTAGCCTAGAGCGTCGGCAGGACAGCAAAATGATATGTTTGTAAACAACGAAAATTGTACCGTTAGGAGTTAATTAATACTTTGTGATAACAATCTGACTCAGTGGTTATTCACGATATATTATTAGACGACGTTTCATCATAAATTCATATCATGTTTTATACATTTAAATTGGGAACTGATCACAAGGATACGCTGGAATTGGCTTGAAAATACCTCTAACAATGCCAATGGATAGAAATGATCTCTAGCATTACCTACTTGTGGTACTGGTAGCCGCGAGTGATACAGGATACTGCAGTGACAGTATTGCATATGGCGATAGACTTGGTTATCATATATGGAAGCAGTACCTAGTATTCTAAAAAGTACACTAAAAAGACACCGGATATTAATACTCCCTCTTTTTCCAAAGTAGGTTAAAATCATAACAAGTAAGCAATTACAATTAATTTAAATTAATGTGTCTAAACATTTCCGATTAGAGCGAAGGAAATATTAATTATACAGTTCATAAAAGTGACGCTAAACGCTTAGGTAATGTGTTAAAAGGAGCCCATCACCCCTCCAATTAGTCGTATAATGACGGTGTTCAAAGTTATTAATTTAATAAGCGGGGGAGGTCGGGTACTCGTGGTGTCAGGTGACTGGCTCGTGCCGTCACATGCTCGTTATACACATTTTCTGACACATGTCATAGTATCTCAATTTTTAAAATAATTAGCTTAATGACTGGCACAGCCGTAGTGCGTACGACAGCCGTGTTGTGATCCCGGATTTCGTTGTCCAGTACAAAGGTATTGTAGAAATTTATTTTTCTACAAGAAATCTGTATTTAAGGGCTATTAACTAGCTCCTTATTCAATAAGATCTAACAATTAATATACCTGGCAAAATGTACGTGTAATAGGTATACGTACCTCTGTCTACCCATTCGGAAAGAAAGGCATTATTCTATAATATAATTTAACATTATTTTTCTCAAAACAAAAGATACCGAATAAATTTTGCAGACATGCACAACCCTCTCGGTGTAATTACGTAAATACTTGAAATCATAAAGATGTAAGAAAAAAGCAAGACTTCTTTCATAAAGTTTTAATTTTCTAATTCACCGGCGAGGGCGCGAGCTCCCACAGTACGAGTAATTACCGTAAAAGGTCTTAAGCATGAATGTTATGACGGTGTTTATGAAAAGTATTTCACTGCTAACATAACGAACTGCCAGAATTTTCTTTTTAAAACGATGAATGCTCACCACACAATAAATTTTAGGGCGAAAAAACCTATAGGTTTTCTTCTATTTAGTAACTGCTTGTATCGTATTAGTCTGCTCAAATTATTACAAACGTGTATTTACTTACTCAGATCCTTTTTGACATGATAATAATTCGGAGGGAAGAAGTCGAATTTAATAGCAAGTTAAATGATACGTGGCCTGATTGGAAAATGTATGCTTATTCAGGTCGAGCGAGGCCCTCGCCCTCCCCGAACCGCCGCACGGCTGATTTGAAATGAATGGTAATAATGGCCGAGCATCCCGCTCGCATCGTTTTGTATGATTATTCCAGATTAATTATTTGTTGGAATTTCGCTGGCTAATTTTTCGGAACGGGATTTTTCCGCTTTGAGTGACGTTTTAATTCTAACTCGTCATGGGGAGAAGAATTAATATAGGTAGGTTCACTTTAATGAAAGTTGAAGGTAGGAATATGATACGTATATTATTGAATGATAAATTAGGTACATTTTCGCAATATTACTATCACATATAATATAATATCACACCTGGCTGATACCGAATATTTCTAGATAGGAAAACAAAATACCACTTACCGGGGTATAACTTGGAACCTGACAGTATAACTTTTTCTTTTGTCAAAATAAACCAAACGAAGTTCATTACCCCCAAATAATTCTCTGCAGCCTATGAAATCATATGATAGATTTATCCCGATGCATTTTCCGTAACATTATACACGTATCAAAATGTCGATCGTAGGACATCGCTATTGAATCACGTCACGGAGGTCCCAAGGGCCAGCGGCTGATGTGAATATCAAATCTTTGCCACCCCTTGACTCCATAATTCTCATCCATTAAAGCGACACCTACGTCTATCACGTGCCACTCAAACTTACACAAAATATTTCATTTATGAAAACATAAATCATCAAACGGTGTAAGTGCAAATAAATTATTAAGAAATACATAAAACTAAATATAACTCATTAACTGTGCCATTTTCTTTATTTGGCGTTGATTCTGCTTTGTTTGCTACTGGGCAAATAAAAGTCACTCGTATGAAAGTACACAAGATTCTATTTTTGTTCGGCAACCGGACGATGTTTGTGCTCTCGACTGGACTCTCCCAAGGGGCCTGAGCTGGCACATTCTGACGACTGAACTAAGTAGAAAGATAGAACAGAATTAAGCCGGCCAATTATCCCGTATTGGATTTATTGGTAATCTCTGCACGAATGGGCGGGAGGGTGCGAAGAGAACCAACTTTTGATGATGGCTCCATCGGCATTATGAACAAAGTTGTTGCAATTTTTATGTAGGTGGATTTATTGTTTGCCTTCCTTTCTTGTTTCGCCCTCGATTGTGCGCAGACAGATAAAGGAGAGCTCAAAAGCGTTTTATTACAAATAAATCAATCTTCAATCAATGTATGCTGTACAGGATTAGCCGACTTATCTTACTAAATAACTTTCTTACTGTTTATTGAACTATTTTCTTTTCTCACAACTAAGTTCGATTCTATATTATCGTTATTTATTTTAGTAATGGTACGGTCAGCAATAGAAAGAGCTAAACATTTGTTTTTAAACATGACATAAATTCGAAACCCAATTGATACACGAATTCAAATAGCATCAGAAGAACTATTGCATTTGATATAATGTGCACATGTTTGCTGCCTTTTTTCGATTAACATCAGTTTCTTTTGTTGCTAACATTACCTACTAAAGAAACATAAATTCTTTACTGTTATTGTAGATATATAGACTTACTAATTTGATCTTTGGCAGAATTATTTAGAAAAAATATTGCACAAATATAAATAATTCAAGTTTTATTGCGTCCATTCCAGCTGACCTACTACAACTATCTATATCTTAAAGCTGCCATAAGGGAGGGTCATCACGAGATTTATACGTTCACCCCCTGTTGACAAACAGCCGCTGCTATGAGATACGACAGACGGCTCAATCTCGGATGATAATAATATTACGAATATCAATAAACTACTCGATTTTCCTGCTGTGCATATGTTCAGAATTGTACCTACCTAATATTTTGACTTATTATGACATAGCGACCTTTTCCCTAAAGAAGTAGACAGAGCACGATTTATCTGCTATGTCAGCTCTTATGTAGATGGGAGCTAGCCTATTGCTATACTGAGCACATTTCCACTATTTTGCCCGATAAAGAAGAACAATAGCTTGGCATAGACAAAAGAGTCCAGACTAGGCGCTGATTTTGTATATGCTGACAGAAATACTTAATAATCCTCGGACCCGAAGCCGGTTTTTTTTTTCATTGCGTCACAGGCACTCTCATTTAAATAAAATAAAATACATATTTGTTTCAAAATTACTAGTATGTATATAAATATGTATTTTTAACCGACTTTAAAAAGAGGAGGTTATCAATTCGTGTGTATTTTTTTTTTTTTTAATGTTTGTTACCGCATAACTCCGTCATTTATGGACCGATTTGAAAAATTCTTTTTTTGTCTGACTGGACATACTTCCAGTTTGGTCCCATTATCATCAAAAGAAAGTTCTGATGATGGAATCCATGAGGAATTGAGGAAACTCCTCAAAAATTATAGGCACACATAATATAGCAATTTCAATATTTTTAACAACTAATCAATCATTTGCATTCAGAAAGTGTAATTTGGTGAAGTAAAACTGATGAAGACGACCACAGATGGCCATCTGAACTTTTCAATAATAAGTATTTTAAGTACTGATGGCGATTAGATAAGTTTCGGTTATTGTTGCTAAGCAACTATTAATAAGAAATAATGACGTGAATGAATTGAGCGCGGATTGCACAGATTAAATATTGCTTTTAATACCTACTTGACCTGTGTTCAGCCCGACGCCGACGCTCAGTCGATTTTATTCGATTGTAACAAACAAATTTTAATATTTGAAAATTTTACAACTTGCCGTACTGAAGTCGGTTTTTTTTTGTTAAAATTATCATAAACAAAGTTTCTAAACTACAACATATAATCTATCTACTCACATACCTACTATTTCTTTTTGAAGTACTTGTACCCTTGTCACGAATGTCTATAAGTGAAATTGTTGTTTTTTTGTACAAAAAACGTCAAACCGGATAAAAGAAATTGATATATCGATATAAAAGCAAAAATATGTTCACATTGTATTGGTAAAAAATCTCAGTGATACGTCATAGCCGTCACTCTCGAGTACTGCCTCTTGGGTATTGCATAAAAAGTTTGCTATTTACCCCTGTGTATCAACGGAAATGTTTGACAAAAACGCAAGTTTGCATGAAACTATTTGATATGAATTTTGTGTCGAGTCCGAGTACTACGCGGTCTCTATGACGACAATGTAGGTATCATCTCAGCCAAAAGACGTTCATTGCTGGACGTAAGCCTCAAAGATTTCCACAAAATTCGGTCCTTCGCTGACCTTATCGATCGGCATATATTAAAATATTACTAACAAATTTTTTTTCAAATGCTAAAAACAAAATATCCCTAAATTTGGAAGAGATTATTATTAATTTTACACACTAAACTTTTTTTTTATAAAAAGTTTTTCTTATCCTGGGGTTCCCTTAACACTTCAGACAAATTGTAGACCCTATTATTTCAAGTTAGTAGGCTACGTTAATTGCTGAGTATCAAGAGGGCCGTATGTTTCTTTGTCACCTAAGTAGCATAAAAAATAAAGTTCAACCAAATAACTAAAACACTCCCCAACCTATAATGTCATATCAAATACAAATATTGACAGATCGTTTTTACTCAGTCCCCAAAGGTATCGCTGATTTATTTACGTTACTAGAGGTACAATATAATAATCGCTTATTTTGTTGAACTTGTCTTCATATACTTCTCTTAGGTTTTTCGCTATACATTTTTTATAGTACTTGGGTGGCTAGCAGTTACGGTAGCCTATGGACGCTTTAAATGTCAGACCCATTTTTTTATACCAGGGCTTTAAGATCGAGTATTACTATGATAGGAAAATGTGTCTTTCAAAACGTACACATTTTCTACATGAGCTCTGGCACACACAGAAACATAACTACGACGATGTGTACAGTTATTTTGCTGTGGTCTTCTGTAAGGTAGGAGGTCCTGCCGTTAGCAGGGCTTGTTCGCTCTCTACCTCTCTTGGAGGATAAGTTAAGTTTGTCTCTGTTCATGATTATTATTTGTGTATTAACGTAATATTTGTTGTGAGTACTAACATTATAAATGTTGTACAAAAGTAATTGATTATCGACTTTCATACTACGCGGCTAAACAAATCTCAATCAAATATGGCATGGAGATGGTAGGTACATTAGGAAAAAACATAGGGTACTTTTTATCGTGATAACCGACATCTAGTAAATAATAATAATACGCCAACCTATATACATATGTGCCACTGCTGGTCAATAAGAGCTACATCTAAGTTTGACTGGCCTGTTGGTCTAGTGGTGAGTGACCCTGACTGCTAAGCCAAAGGTCGCGGGTTCGATTCCCACATGGTAAAAACCTTTATTTGATCCATAATTGTTTGTCCCGAATCTGGTTATAATTTCTGTCCGTGAATGGTGTGTTTGTAAAAGTCCCTCGCGACACAGGGCTTGATCTTTAGTGAGTCTTTAGTTTTAAAAATAAGTTTTACTCGGTTCAAAGTTTATTTTATTCTTATGGCAAACTACTACTTAGACATCTAATAGTATTAGATGTCTTAGTTCGGTGCAAAAATAATGTTATATTTATTTCATAAATTACTATAGCCTGACTATGATAATTGTGCTCTTCCTGCAGATGGATAGGTGTAGTGGAGGAAGGTGTAGTTTCAATCATTGCTTATTTCTGTAAATATCGCGGGATATGCACGACTGTCATACAATGTATGCGGAAATATTGTAGGACCACGCCGCCATGACATACATACATATATATGTATATAGGTACAAAAAATAACGTTTGTAGCGAGAGATGGACCCGTAGTACATAGCATGGACACAGCAATCGTGATCAGACTTTACAACTTGTTATTCATCACCATCTTTATCTTCTTCAGCATGATCACTACCTTCTTTTTCTCCTGAATCTTTTTCCCCAGAATTTTTTTCTCCACTTTCTTTTTCCCCAGATGCCTTTTCTCCAGATTCTTTTTCTCCACTACCTTTTTCTGCAGATCCTTTTTCTCCAGATTCTTTTTCTCCACTCTCCTTTTCCCCTGTCTCTTCTTTGCTTTTGCTTTTGCTATTTTCACTATCTTCTTTACTGTGGTTGGTTGTATCTGTTTCTTCTTCAGCTTCCCCATTCCCAGTAACTTCTGTATCATTATAATTGTCATTCACCGTAGTTTCAGTAACCTTAGAACTATCTAAATAACCGTCTTCGTAACTTGCCTTTAACACCTCCGGAGCATCGTATACATTTTTCTCTGCCCATGGTGGCAATGACGTAGTAGGTAACTTCCAACCTACTTTTACAGTACCAAAGTACTTACCTTTAACATAATCTTTAAAGCATACGCATTTACATTTTTTGTTTGACTGGGCAATATGGTAGCCAAGTTCTAGACACTTCATAATGCAAATATAAGCTTTTTTAAAATCTTTGCAGTCATGTATTCTGTGATGACCAAAGCGTAGTATTGAAGTACTATTTATGTCTGGAGGTAAATTTAAATCTAAAAAATAATACAAATAACAAAGTTAATTTGCTAAAACTGGCCACAAAATGTATCGTGAGATATCTAAGCGTTTAGTCGAGTCATCTAATGATACTAAAGCAGGCCTTTACTTGGGTCAAAGCATTAGCCTTGCGATCCAGCGTGGAAATGTAGCCAATCTTTTGGGCACCTTTTCTCAGAACTGCGACCTTAATTATTTTATTTATAGGTAAACTTTTAAATACAATATCGGATTGCTTGTAAGTAGTTAAGGTTAAGTTATTTTAATAATTATACCTGTAAATATCTTATGAAATAAATGTATTGGGCTTATTTGCTATCAATCAATCAATCAGCCTATCGCAGTCCACTGCTGGACATAGGCCTCTCCCAACACACGCCATAGCACACGGCCTTCCACATCCAGTGCGTCCCAGCGAT
Source organism: Trisateles emortualis (assembly GCA_947095525.1). Lineage (NCBI taxonomy): Eukaryota > Metazoa > Arthropoda > Insecta > Lepidoptera > Erebidae > Trisateles > Trisateles emortualis. The sequence continues at coordinate 12,410,599 of OX352732.1, read as the reverse complement.
CTTTTTTAGGTCGGGTTTTTTAAAAAACTAAGAAGTATGAAATGTTATACGTACGTACCCTCGTCATTAAAAGTGTCATTTAAAATGGGAATGTAAGCTGAAATATAACAAAATTATCATTATAAAGTACAAGAACTGGAAATAACAAACAAATTCCTAAAATTTTAAACTTACCAGTGGCGTCCTCTCTAAATGTCATTGTAGTATGACAGAACATTAAAAAAATACAACATAAAACCTCGTCTTTCATCGCTATGTTACTGAACGATACCATACATACTTGTTAATCTTTAGTGTTAATTAAGTAGGAAACTATAAAATGTTATGTTCTGGTAAATTAATACATGCTCAAATCTACGTACCGATTTGATTATTATACAACATAATAATATATCACCGCGCCGTTCTCCTAAAGACGTAGGCAGAGATGTTTTACACTCACGGTTTACCACCACGTTTGTTCGAATGTTATGGGGGTAATCTCGTGCAGGACTACATATTAGTAATATTGATAGAGTTATGAACATTTTAACTAAAAATCCAAATACTATTTAACTGCGACAAAGAATAACGTTATATATAGGTACTTTTATTACTATTATTATAAATGCGAAGATTGGGATGAATGTTTGTTACTCCATCACGCCAAAACGGCTGAATAAAACTTGGCTCAAAGATATAATATAGTCTAGAATTGCACATAGGCTACTTTTTATATCGAAAAGCTGTATTACTGTGTGTGTGTGTGTGCACATTACTTACACGCGGGCGAAGCCGCGGGTGGTAAATAAATATTTAAAATAAATATACCTTGCTCTTGGAGGCCTATACTTATACAGGTACATAACATCTTCAACACTGTAAATTTTGTATCCATAAATCGATACATTTGCAATTTAATGACGTTTTCATTATTTAGTATCGTTACAAAATGCCAAAGTATGTTAAGGTTTAAAACATTTAGCAACTGTTTAGCGTTTGCATCGCGTTGTATCGATGCAAAAGCCCTCGTGTATACATATTGTCAACTTGCGATTGCATCTCACTGATGCAAATAGTCCTGGTGTGCACACTTACACATAAAGTTAACAGCTAGCGACTGTAAAACGTTTGTATCGCGTCTGTATCGATACAAATGTTGGCAACTTGCGACTTTATTGCGTTTGCATTTTGACTGCATCGCGTTTAAATCGATGCAAAAACCGCACCGTATTATGTTTTGGATCAACTAGTGTAATTTCTGTGAATTTGAGACTTAGAGCTAATGATTTGTGGTCATCTTGCCATTTACTAAAGTGTGACATGGCTTGTAAAATTGTGTAATCTAAAAAGATTCTTCCGTGTCCTGGCTACGGGTACTTTGTGTCTGAGATTACAATAATTGCTAAACCACTTTGAGATATAGGTATCCCACTAAAAATCATTTTAATGTAAATTAAAGCCAAGACGAGTACATGTTGCTTGCACCGTAAAAACGTTATGAGATCTCATGGAGAAGTGCCGAACTCTACAAGCCCTAAACTAACACTCTTTAACACACATCATAGTGTTTTGCATTCTGCGTGAATTCTTCTAAAAACTCTATACCCTAGTGAAAACATGTGGCCTAGCCGTTTCATGAGAGAGACGTAGAGATACTCCTATGGGCCTATAAACAGAAAGTAATTCACTAGGCGTTAATTTTGTGCCAATAGGTCCTTGAGTAACGAAACGGCCAAGCCACATTGTGACTAAGGTATAGTTTGTAGAAAACTTAAGACTAGGATTCACAGAACGCTATACGCTATGATGTGAGTTAGAGAGTTAGGGCGTGTAGAGTTAAGAGCTTGGCTCCTTATGAGAGCTGATATTTTTTTATAGTGCAAGCAATATGTACACATCTTGGCGTTATTTTACATGAAAATAGTTTTGGGCGTTTTGGTAGGATTTTATTTCTTTTTGAAAGTTACTTGTCGTAGTATTTATTTTTATGTTTATCTTTTTTTCCTTTTTTAAGGAGTATTTGTACGAAACTCCCAAGCCGCACATTTTAACTAAGGTTTAGGGTTTGTAGAAAATTTGTTTCACTCTTATAGGTCGCAAAGCGAGGCAGTCATTTATTGCCGGAGAGTCTTAACATCGACTTCTAATATATGACGTAAATGGCAAACCGCCATCTATAAGTTTGCTGTACTAATTGTCACTTGATAACTATGGAAACTATAAACAAACGATAAAACACCTACTAATTATTAATATACCTAAAAACTTATCAAACTTCTGAATTATTAATTAAATCTATACGAAAATAGCAATTATTTATAACCAATATTATAAATACCGATTTTATGTTATTAGCTTGAAATTTGACAAAAGTTCCATACAAAGTTTCTTTCACCTATTCTAAGGGATGTGGAATTAAATGGAAGGATTTTATAATTTTAATGTTGTCTATACGCTAATCCTAGATTTCACACCAAATTTCAACATTCTATGTTCGGGAGATGTCTTAAAAAATATATTTGTTATTTTGTCTAACTCTACATATTATATATACTACATATATACTCCTTATTAATGGAAGGCACCTTAAATTTGACTAGCACAAGTGCCAACGTTACAGATTACTATGAGCTTCTCCGGACCAAATATGTACATATATGTATTTCCACATTCAAATCTTTACGAAATAAAGTTATAATAACAATAAAAACAATGTCTATAGTTATTATAGAACTTTAATGTTAAATACAATATCAACAAAAATGAATATAAGAATAAATGTAATTTATTTTTCCGGTGGTGGTTCATCTGCTGGTGGTTCATCAGCTGGTGGTGGTTCATCTGCCGGTGGTGGTTCATCTGCTGGTGGTGGCTCTCCACCGTCTGCTGGAGGTTCTCCACCCCCGTCTGCTGGCGGTGCTGGTTCTCCACCGTCACCACCACCTCCACCACCACCACCATCACCACCGCCGCCACCACCGCCGCCATCACCGCCGCCACCATCACCACCACCACCACCACCACCCGTTGAATTAGATCCGTCTGCATTAGTTGAGTTGCCGTCCAAATCACTTGTTCCGTTCCCTGGTAGTCCGCCAGGTGTTGTGGCATTAAAAGTGAAGTTCATACAAATTTCGTAGAGGTTCAATGTCGTTGAAGTATTCGTGTTTGTCAGGTCCCCATAATCCTCAGTTTGAGGAGATAGTGTACCGACAACGTGATACAAGGGTACACTATAAGTTTTAGGCCATTTCTTTATCGTACCATTAGTATGCCATTTAAAGAACGGGAGTATAGTTGTAGTCTTTAATTCATGGCAACTACATTTACAGTTATGATCCATCCGAAACACTTGAAATCCAATACTTTTGCATGCACTCATACATGTAAAACTTTTTGCGTAATTATCACACTTGATATAATAACTGAGGCCATAATGTTTTCGCGATTCCTCATTTTCTGTATTGTCTAGAAAATAATTTTTAAAAGATATTATTTCAAATATTTCATACATGTCTATTTTTAAACATCACTCAAAAAAAATTGTTATAAAAAAGAAAGAGTTACAAGAACAATTTAGAATTATATGACATACTAGTTATTAATAATATAATTAGAAACTAACTGGCTAGAGTAAACACAATTACATAAAACAACTGAATAGTTATTTTTACTTTCATTTTATCATCAAGCCATGGATTTTTTTAAAATTGTACTTTAAAATAAAAAGAATCTAAAAATTGTATGATATCATACAAGTTATCGCGTTTTAAATAATTCTTTCACTTTCACATAAAAAGGAAATTACAGCGAAGCAATTATGTGACAGGGTTGTTAAAATTTCTATTTTATGTTTCAGCAAATATTTTTTTATAATTAACAATAAAACAAGGCCGTTCATATAACACTTGATTGATTTATTTTTAACCAACTTTAAAAACGAGGAGGTTATCAATTTGTGTGTATTTTATTTTTTTATGTTTGTTACCGCAGAACTCTTTCATTTATGGACCGATTTGAAAAAATATTTTTTTTGTCTGAGAGGACATACTTCCTGTTTGGTCCTATTTTCATCAAAAGAAAGTTCTCATGATGGGATCCATGAGGAATTGAGGAATCTCTACAAAAGTTATAGGCACACATTTCAATATTTTTAACAACAAATCAAACATTTGCATTCAGAAAGTGTAATTTGATGAAGTAAAACTAATTAAGAAGACCACAGATAGCCATCTGAACTTCTCAATAATAAGTTATGGTTGCTAAGCAACTATTAATAAGCAAGTGTAATGTAGCCAATGAAAACTGGTACATTTGAACTGAACTGATGCTGAAGCCTGAAGCTAGGCAACGAAACTTCATAATTAAACAATGTAGTCTAGCCGTGTTTGGGCTTATTTGAATGGTCATGAGATGCACTTTAGCTGTAAATTAACAGATTATAAATAAACCTTCTTTAAGGGAGGAAAAGTGAGATAAGAGTTTGCATGAAAGTTCATCCTGTTCAGTACGGCAAGTTGCCGTACTGAAGTCGGTATCTTATTTTTAAATGATGGTTTTATCTGTTCTTCAAGACAGATGAATAAAATAAAACTTTATGAATAGTACCGTTATTAGTTATTAATTCAGAAATAACCTATCAAAGGCACTTTTAATAACAGTATAAACCATTACTGAATATAGCACTATATAACCAATGATGATTAAGAAAATGATATCATCATAACATTTGATATACATAGTAAGTATAAGTTCTTGGGTGGAGACTGTGTCTCAACACACGTGGTGTAACACACCATTAGGCTAGTTAAAACGACGGCCTTCAAAAAATGGCTAGAAGGAGCCAGACGTCAAAAAATGAGAATCGTGCCAAGTAATGTAAATTTGGAAAAGCACATAATCCGATATATAGTGGACTGCAATAGATGGATGCAGATGAATGGTGTGACATGAATAAAGAATAAATAGATACAGTAATGTTCAGTCTAACTAAGATAATATGTGCACCTTAAATTATAGAAGGATGCACAGTGAGATAAAAGATTTTATTATATAAAATATTAGTATATTTATTTATGCATAGAAACAAATGACGTAAGTTTACGTTATTATGTCATAAACTTATGTCAAATCCCATACATTTGATTTATATTCTATTAGTACAAGGAAGTACCACGTTATTTATGTTAAACCCATAAAATAGCGGAATTAAGCATTTTTCAATAAAAATCACTGGTACCCAACCGGAGATCGAATTCAATTCTTAGGATGAATCTCATACCTACGCTATTAAGTACCAACGCACTGTCATTTTAAAATGCAGCAAAATCGTACTATACAAAGACATTTCAAAATATAGTGTCTTTGTATAAGCAGTAGCTAATTAATAAATCAGGAATGTGATAATGACATCGGCTACATCGAAGAAGGGCGACGTTGCTCAAAGACTTGGAGACGAAATTCTAAGAACTAACTTCTCTATGGCCACCCAAATGATGATTTCATTATCAGTATGATTTTGATTGATGTGGCAAAAGAAATTTGCCGGCAACCGAATTCTTTTCATAACAATCGTATTTGCTTGGTTTATTACTCGGAACTAATTGACCTGCGGCGCCACAGTTTTTGGACCTCTCCGAAACTGATTGCGGAATCTTATAAATAAAATTAAGCAGTAGATAATAAGACAGGTTATAAAAACCTTTCTATGATATTATTCATTAGGTCAAATATTTTTATTGTTAATTAAATATAAGCATAGGTATTTTGTTCGAGGTAAAAAAAAATGGCAAATTAAGAGCCGCCGCGATATAATGTATCCTATTTTTAAACAAAAGTTGTACTTATTCTACTAATATTATGTGAAAGTTTGTGAGTATGGATGTATGTTACTCTTTCACGTAAAATGTCCTGAACGGATCTGGATGACATTTGGCGCAGAGATAGATCATAGTCTGGTATATAGCAAATACGTTTTATCGCGATAACCGAAATGCACGTGGGCGGAGCCGCGACCAACAGCTTGTAATATATAAATTAGGCTTCTTCAACAGGTATTTTGCCGTCTATATCTTCCTAATACGTTTATAAACCGATTTTAACACGAGAACTGACATAACGTGTCATATATATTGATGAGTAGATTATCTACTTGCAATATATCTACGCACTGCGTCAGTAAAACAAAGTGGCGACAGGCTTATTATGCACAAGACTTGCATAGCAGCAGCTTAGCACCGCGCCACGGCACGCGGCAAACCACAGACGGCGGGCGACGTCAACCAGAAAAAAGCTTCCCATTATCATGGATGCCATCCTATACGACGAACATTTATGACGGAGACATAATTTTGTCATCGGACGTCACCAAGCCCATAAATCAGACTCAAAAGCTGATTCATAATCTTACTTATTTACAGATACTGTCGGTCCTCAATCTTCATTTAATAATTAGTTTATTACGCTCCATGACCGATTTCTTAATGTAAAAACGATCGTAAACTTTAGTTGTTTATGTGTAAGCGTGTAATAAAATAGGCATTGAACAGAGAAAGACGGTCCGTCCGAGAGTAAAGGTGACAGGACCCCTCGGCTTACGCCAACTACGGTACAAATTGCGATATTAAGCACGAGGCGTGATGAAAAAACACTAGCTGAATATAAATTAGGCAGGAGGAGCGCCATAATCAATATAAACGATGCTAAAGAAGATTAGAAAAATCCTGTAAGAAAACAAATTTCACAAGATCGTAAGAACACGTGGAAGTACAGTAACTAAACGGTTTTATTTTCAGCATTGATATCAATGTACCGTTGCATTCGTATATTGATAAGTAGGAATGAATTCACTTTACGAGACTTACAATTTATCAAAGTATCTATTTACCTGAAAAACGTCTACTGCTGGACATAGGCTTTCGTCAAACATTTCCTCAGCAATCGGATATGTGGTGTTCTCGCCCATCGTTTAACCACAACCTTTACTAGACAGGTTTACCTTGTCAAAGGCCTGCCTATACCGTGTCTTCCACACTCCAGATTCTTCTTACCTAAGCGATCCTGCGAGCTATGTGCTCCGCCTATTGCCACTTATCCTTCGCACCGCAGATATCCTAGTTTCTAATAAAAGTCATAATAAATAGTATAATATAAAGTCATCAGCCTTCTTTTTATGTTTTCGGATAATGCTTTGAAATAACATGATTGATCTATGTAGATGCTGGTCAGACCATTACTCGAGAAAAATATTAAGTTTATTTTTCGGAACGAAACGGCGCTTGAAAAGGGATAGGCCGGTATTGCAAAGCTGCCTCGCGAGGCTGCTCATCTGGTGCTGGCCTTGAGCAGGCAGACGCTTGGTAAATTTAAAAAAAAAGCTAAAATAAAACTGATGTTGTTTACAATGGGTAAATTGGCTCGCGAGGCAAACGAGTCTTCACATCACGAGGCTGCCTCGCGAGTCGATACCCGTCTTTATGCAATTACGAGTAGTTTTATTCTACCTTAAAAATGTATGTATATTATACTACATAATTCCCGCGACTCCACTCGTGGATAAAAACAGACAGGCAGAGTTACTTTCGCATTTATAATATTTTCAGGGATACCGTAGGACAGATCTAGTACTGATATTATATTATGGGCTTGAAAGGATTTAGGTCCGTAAAATGTTTCGGTGTAAACAAGAACGTGTGCTACTAACAACAAAATTAACAATCTTTTTCCCACAACTTAGTCTCCGAGCAATTTTCTCCGTATCTCGTCCAATTTTTGATAAATGTAAATTTTTATAATTATCAACTTCGACCTATCGCAGTCTACTTCTGGACATTGGCCTTTCCAAGTGCCCTAGCTGCCGTTAAAATGTGTTTAATTATTATTTTATATGTATAGTAAAAATAGTTTGTATGAATAGTTTGTAAGGTTATCTTATCCGCTTATGTGACGCCATAATAAAATTATTTATTATTATTAACACAGTCTTTGGCTTCTCGTATGCAGCTGCTTCCAGCCAATTTAAAAGACCATCGCTCCATCTAACCTGACGGCATCTAACACTATGTTTGCCAAGCTGCCATCTCCACTAGAGAATATTTATAATATGAACATTTAATATAAAAATCTAAGACGTATCCACTCTAGCGCTGTCTTTCGCACGGTAAAGTAAAACGGTCCTAAAAAATCGTGTAAAAAATGCAAAGACGAAATTGAATTTGATTCCGATACATAAATTTTACTTAGACTATTTGTCTCTCTCGGATCAAGCGGGGAAATAAACGAATGTTAATTAAATTTGTTTGTTCAAAACAAAGTCGACAACTGCCCTTTAATTGTTTGTTTTTACATTTTATACTGAGTCATATCTCTGCGTTACATAATTAACAAAATATGTCCGGCGAGAATATATTACCTACAGGTAATCGTGATTATTAGGAATATTAATACTTAAAAAAAAATAGGTACTATTAGCATAATAACTGAGTAAATTTGTATAATAATAAATCAGCTTATAGTATTTGAAGAAGCTATCATTTGTATATTTTCCGCAAAATGAATAATAATATGACACTATGACTACTATGGCATTTGCTTTAATGACGTCACGTCTCAGTAACACTCGCTGTCCAATTACAATATAAACACTTTTCTTAACAAGTTATCTTTTTACACATTAGGCATATTCTTAATTGTAATTATTCGAGATGCATGGTCTATTGTTATTCTTCTTATACTTTTACATTTCTTCCAAAAAAATATTCGTCCAATATGTGGAAATGGTAATCGCGTTAATTACGCCCTTATGGAATCCTTGAAGAGTAAACGGTCATTTGAGACACAATTAGACGTAACATGGTCTGCCGCTACGCCAGACCGGAACGTAGCAATATGTCAGAAACAATCAAGTTGAAGTTGGATTCTGTAAAGGGTGTTTCTTTCTAGATACGACGTGTAATAAAATCTTATTAATAGTTACAATACAAGCGAAGCAATACAATGCATCGTAATGAATGACTTTCGAAATGAGTTAAAACAACAGATATAACGTTTTTATGTTTGTTATATTTACATAAAGATTCTTTGTGTGGGGGTTTTATGGTTTTCTGTTCAACCGATTTGTATACGAATGAAAATAGATTATAGCTAGTTTTTCCCGTTATTAGTAGCTATAAATCATTGGACATCCGTAGCGACTGATCCTTAAAATAAGATCTGAAGTGATGAAAACCAAATATGTCGATTGTCAATACGTAGCCTGTTCTATTAAGTTGTTTTGTTATACCTTTTGGATATCACTTGGGTAGGAAGGTGACAATCAAGCATATTGTCTAATGGAATAAAGTTACTGTAGCTTTTAAGTACTTCAAATACCAGAGGTATATTGCATGTTGCCGATCCACTAATTTTAACACCAGATAATACGTTTTCCTATCACAGGGATAGAGACTCCGTCATAAAAATACTCGTAGTTACGCCATGTTTGGTCCTCTTCTTTCAAATGTCAAATTACTGATGACAGAATGAGAGATTATAGAATAAAATGGGTTGTTAAAAGGTTAAAAATAAATTTGCCACAAAAAAAGTGTAAATTCTATAAATTCGTCACAGTTCTAGCCAAATTTACACAGACTTTTTTCTGTGGCAAGTTTACTTTGTGATGAATTTACAACAACCCAATAAAATTATATTTTTTCTAATTCACGTTTATTAATAATTAGTTTCCTACCGATTACGGCGAAGCCAAAATGAGGGGTTATTTTAGCCTGCACCTATGTATCTATTATATTAATCGTTTATTTTCAAAAACATCTAAAAATTGTTAATTATAACTTTTGTTAGTATTTATTACCTGAAAACTATTTCAGTAGTGGCTTGCACAGCAAGGTCACTGTGCCTTTAGGTGGGACTTGACCGCGGAAGTGTTAGAACACCACATCCTACTGCCAAAAGTCCTCCTTCATGAAGAGGTGCACAAAACACGTCGTTACTCGCACCACGATCACCTTGTCTTATTACTTTGTGTGTAATAAAATATGAGTACATGAGCTGATTATGAGACATCAATCAGTGTGAAGCGGTGGAGGCACATAGGTGGGCGCGGTAGCACAGCCTCCCCTAGTCGCGGGCTGAACGTACCAATCTAAGTTAATGCTCTGAATTCAAATCTTCCGTATCGCATTAATCCGGCCGGGGGTCGGGCCGTAATAAATTCCGTATTATACGCACGACACGCGTATTAAAATAAACATATAAACATGTTACACCCTCACGATGTGTGTAGCGAGTACACTGGAAGGCGCAAGAGGCACGCTATTTGGTTATATAACGATTAACGCTAAATTATTTTTTATAATTCTTGGGTGGCAAACAAGCATACGGCCCGTCTCATAGCCGATGGACGCTTGCAATACCAAAGGTAGCTCTTGCTTGTATTAATAATACATGAAGAAAAAACGCACGTGTGAAAATTGGTACCTATACTTAAAGTTGCAGGACTGCAATTACGATTAAATTCTGACCACCGGGTGACCTCAAGTATATAAAAAAGTCTGATCTTTAACTATGTCTCGTACACATATTTATATTTCTCTAAATAAATTATAGATAAATGACACAGAATTTGCTCAGTTATGGAAACTTGCAATTAGTTTTTTGATAGGGTACTTACGCTTCAAAAAATATAAACCTGAAGGGTTTATATTTTTTTGAAGCGTAAGTACCGTAGCTCGTTTAGCCCGCGGGTGTAGTTGACCACTTTTGATTTTTTTGTAGATAACTCAGCCCACTAACCGCTCAAAACCTAGTGCTAACACAAACTGTTCTAAATCCTATACCAGTGCGTGTGTACCGTCATACAGTGAAATGGCATTTTATTATAACAATACAGTCCCAAGTCGTCAGAAGCGTAGTCCCAACGGACTCGCCACTAGTTTAGGGTGCAAGTGTATAATCTCGTGACACATAGTCACCAAATGCACTCACTTTCTCTCGCTACATCAATTATCTCGCAACAATGCTTTATCAATTATACAACCTCTTTTGAAATGTAATTTATTTAATTGCAGAAATACGGTACACAGGTTGTGAACATTGCCAGACAAAATATTTCGGCTTGCATTTTGTGAGCGATATATACAATAAACATTTTAAATAAAGCAGTAATTAATGCTAAATGAAATAGTTTTCAATAAAAAAACAATAGTGTTTTGGGTATACAGCAATATTATTATCCACTTTTTTAGTTTGGAATGTCGATCATATATTTTTTGTAAACAAGCATACGGCCTGCCTGATGTTAAGCAGTTACCGTAGCCTATGGACGCTTGCAATACCAAAGGTATCACTTGCGTGTTGCCAACCAATTTTTTTACACCGGGCTTTAAGATCCATAAGACTACCTAATGATGATTTTTATCGGAGGACATCCCATAAACTACACAATAACATACAGATGCATTATTCTTTATGACCGCGAAAAAGATTATACTCTACAGAGTGCAATCTTTTTCGCGCTTTTTAGCTTCTACGAAAAAGTTTATCTACATCTAAACTTCTTCGTAGAGGCTATCTACCTATTCAGCCGGAACAAATCCAGTGTTGGACATAACTGCCTTACCCAAGAGTCTCCACATTATTGGGTACTGCCTAAGTAGCTGCCCTCATACATCGGCTGCCTGCAACCCTCAGGTCAGGAATTATAGGACATAATTTTAAACATGGTAGTTGACACTATAAAAAGCATCAATGCAGCATGAGACAAACTTCCCAAGTTTATCCCATAATATGTAGGCCTTTACCAAATTTGTGTATAAAGTTTAATAAAATAAATATACTTAAAAATCTATTCCTGATATATTAATAGACTGATATACGTATAAAGATACGTAAATACAATATGCCTACCGACCCCGCCCACTCCTCTAAGAACCGTTTAATTCTAGAGAATTCCCAAATCGCGCTTATAATTTATAATAACAGGGAGGTCCCTTAACGAAGCGACCGTTTTGTAGATAGGTATCTATCAAATTACGCCACCTTCCCCTTCGCGAGCACCCATTGTTGTCTAACACGGAAAATATTCATTTGAATATTTACTTAACATGGATAATATTTTAATCTTCCCCTTTGAATTATACATTTTCCAACGGAGACAATTTCACGCCCTTTTCATCAAAACGGTGTAACTCCTACATTTTGTGCAGACGACTGTTGAATTTTTGTGAGTTGAAAAGTCTGAAATAGAGTCCAAATTCATGTGACAGTGGTAGCAATATCAATTTAACAAGATATTCCTTTTGTTAATATTCGCACACGCTTTATCAAATTCTCTAGCGGGGGTGACAATAAGCCGCTGTAAGTACTCTCTCTGACATATGGATAAAAGCTTTCATTTCACTCTTAGCTCTTTTGGGTGTGATATAAGCACATGAGTTTATATAGGTATTAGTATATTGTTGCAAAATAGATTGTTTTGCCGGTGAGTACCTACATAATGTAGATAATGACTGACTCTAATATATTTTACTAGTTATTGTTTTCGGTGAAGATTTTGACAAATTAATGCATAAACAGATTACATAAAACTTGGCATTTTGTTGTGTCTTGAACCACCTAAATTATTTGGCACAGTACTCATAATAATATATTTGTTTCTTTATACAGGTTATTTTTAGAGTACCTATATTACATGATATGTTGTGTACATTCTCATATGTATTAACAAACATCTAAGTAAACAGAACAATAGATTTGCATCAGTTGATTTGTTTGCGACAGATTCAACTGCAGCCGTGTGCACCAGTGTTGTGTCAAATTATATCATAATTCTATTGTGAAAACTGTTAACTGTCTCCGCGACGCCCTCGGTGTAAAAAAATAGCTAGCACGGGGTCCTGCCCTCGCCTGTTTAATAACATAATAGCACAATTCCCTCGCCGCATGATTCAATTTGGATTTCCTCCAGCCTCCCCCGTGTAGTCTAAAAAATGACAACTTCATTATATTGTTCGCCTTCCCGAGGGCGAGTTGTTTGCCAGAAGGATTATAATGATTAATTCTGTGAAATATTAATACTCATCACACCCGCGTTGCACACTTGCAATCTTTTATAAACGGCTTATTGAAATTTTAACGCAAGTGCGCTTTTGTTTAGGGCTATTTGTCGCCTCGTTGTGCCTTTATGTCAGAGGGATGAGACTGTTGGACTTTATTTTTAGGTAAATTAAAAACTGAGTACTTAGCTACATTTTGTCATCTATAATAACAGCGTGTGTACCTCCAATACTATTTTTAAATCACATAAAAATACATCATATTTGTAAATTACTATGCATAAAATGGCAAGATACCAGCAATATAAATTTATATTTTTGAAATATAAGCATTCATATCACTTTTGCCCATGTCTTAATGGAGTTGCAACTAATCGAACAAATCACATCAAAAGATATGAAGTGCTATAAAATAGCCAGTATCCCTTATTGCATGGCCAGTTGTCTTCCGGGCCTTTGTCTGTGCTGTATAAAAACTTCATCTCTCTCCCCGAGGAATTTAATTTGGAGTAATGGAAGTGTTATATTGACTTAACAGGCCAGAAGCTCCCCTCGCACAGTTACAGTTATTAAAATGGAGAAATTTATTATTAGCATTTCTACGTTCCACTATTTACATTTTAATTTTATTTGTTCTGTGATTCCATTAGTCACGACTTAATGCATTAATTCAATAAAGCTACTCATAAAATGAACGCATATTATGATGTTGAATACAATCTGAGATGTAATTAATCAAATAGAGAGATCTTAGGGGTTTATTACTTCAAATGGTTATTTTTAAAAATTGTAACATTAAAGTGCATAATTCATGTTAATATTTATGGTGATTAAATAACTTGTTGTAGTGATGAATCCATGAACAAAAGTTATTCTAACTACTATATTATCTAACATTTCGGTTTTAAGTGGTACGGTAAACAAATGGTAAGTTTTACTTTATAGTACTTGGGTGGCAAACAAGCATATGGCCCACCTGATGCTAAGCATTTCCCGTGGCCTATGAACACTTGCAATTCCAGAGGTATCATTTGCATGTTCCCGACCCATATTTTTACACCAGGGCTTTAAGATGGAGGAGTATCCCTGGGGTAGGAAATCGTTTCTTTCAAAACGCATCCCTGAATGAGCACTGGAGACCTGAACTCACACAAAGGAACACAACGACACCGCTGTGTGTAGTTATTTGGCTGTTGTCTTATGTATGGTGGGGATCCTTCCCCACTCGGACTTGCTGGCCTTTCGTATAATACCTCTACCTTTCGTATAAGAATGTTCCAAAGTTTTTAAACCAGGATTTTACCGTACTGATGTTTGTATTTCTTGTTCTTTCTGTAAAGGGACAGCCATATATGGCTGTCCCTTTTGCGAAATACAGACGTCAAAACTGTTAACTACATAATGACTTTACAGGTATATGACGTTATAAAACAACTGTATTTTTAAAATAATAATTATATTACCAATATTAGAATGCTCGTAACTTCAAATTTTAAAAGCCAATTAATTTTTGTTTTGACTTTAAGGCAGAATTTTGTGGTTATTTAGTTTAAACGGACAAAACTTAATTATTTGTACTGATATTGATTAATTTCTTAGTATATTCCTATGTACCTATTTGTCTACCTATTTATGACATGTGACCGATTAAAGTAAATATAGAATGATTAATTTAACTACAAACAAACAACAACTGTTAATAAGTAAAGATAAATAAATCATCGTACTTATTTATAGACTTATGGGCTGGTATTCGAAAATTTGTAATCACCCTAAACATGGGGAGACAATTTTTAAAATTCGTGTAACAAGAAATGCGACACGCACTTGCACTGCGACCCTGAGTATATCATTTATAGACCTTTTGTCGCCGAAATTATATTTACAGAAGTGAGCAGACAATTTCACGCTCTCTTCCTCGCACCCTACTCTGTGGACTCTAATCAACGAAGCATTGATTATAATGTTGATACGACAGCGATGTACCGGTGCGTGCGGTGTCTGAGCTAACTCATTATGAGATACCACATAATTTGTTTATTACAAAATATATATATTTTATTTATTTAAAACTTCATACACAAAATTGGTCGGCTTAATGCTTCTGGCATTATCTACTAGTCGACGTAGACAGAGAATAAGTATTAAGTAATATTTTACTCTACATGTCCATCTTGGACATGTAGAGTCAAATATTATTTAATAAATTATTATTATTTTCATACACAATTGTATTTTTTTTTCTCTTTTTATTAAGTATTTGATATTACTACTTCAATGGTGTCTAGAAACGTCGGATATAAAAAAAGTATGAAAACCTTAAAAACTAAACACAATTTAGACCTGTTGTCCATAATAGTAACTTGCGATCAATCTGGCAGTATGCTTATATAACGACTGTTTTATAAAAGATCGCAATATAATCTTCATATTTCGCAACCTATCATTTATAGAATAAAATAAAATATATATATATATCGCGCTAGTAATGTCCACACGTTTCTCACAACTACCCCTCGTCCAATAAAAGGGTGAGAGCACACATGAGCGTGAAAGATTGTCCACATGTTCGGTGGACACCCCACGGCGAGATGAGCCGCACTGTTCCTTGTTCCTCATCGATAGCTTATCTACAGCACATCAAATTATATAATCTTCGCGCCTGTCATTTTACTAACACGGTTAATGTATCAACCAGCTTTTCATCGTTAGCCGAGATACTGATAGAATGTATATCTATACTAATACTAGTGGACCTGGCAGACGTCGTCCTGCCGGAAAAAGCTGAAATACCGACAGCAGCGCCACCTACCGGGTCCAATTGTGAATCTAAACCATCCAGGGCCCTACCCGAACACACACACAAAATTTCATCAAAATCGGTCCACCCGTCTAGGAGGAGTTCAGTCACATACACACGCACACAAGAAATATATATATTAAGATTATAAAGCTGAAGAGTTTGTTTGTTTGGTTGAACGCGCTAGTCTCAGAAAGTACTGGTTTGATTAGAAAAAATCTTTTTTTGTTGAATAGTACATTTATCCAGGAAGGCTATAGGCTATATAACATCACGCTTTGATCAATAGGAGCGAGGCAGTAGTGAGATATGTTGCAAAATCGGAGAAAATATCCCAAATTACCACGCGGACGAAGTCGCGGCGGGCGAGACGCCTAATCTGTAAAAATAATTTTATATAATTTGCTTTTTAATTAATTATTTTTTTGTCCGTTTTGTTATACTGCTTCAGTGTCAAACAGCTGCACGGCTTGCCCGATGGTAAATAGTTACCATAACCTAGTTATAACTTATGCGTTGCTAATCCTAAACCGTCAGAGTTTTGTGTAAGGCTGAGATATGAAATAAAAAGTAATTTAATAAAATCATTTTCTTAATTAACCACTGGAAACTCACTATAATCGCGCACAGGAACACAACACTCACTATTGTGGCTTTGGTTTTCATTCTCTAAAAGGCGAAGATCTTCTCTGGCTTACTCGCGTACGTTGTACCCTCACTTTTTCATTCCGCATCCTAACACAGTATGAGCATGTGAGCAAACCGTTTGTATAATAACACAGCAACACGCAAGTGATACCTCTGGTATTGCAAGCGGCCGTGCCGTATGCTTGTTTGTCACTAAAGTAATATAGAAAAAAAAAAGTCTACCTAAAAGAATATACCTTTATAATTATATAAGACATCTATTCATACATAATGATATACCAACATTAACTCTGTTCGCATGAAACCAATCGAGCCTACAGCCATAAGAGTCACGTGACCTTTTCCTGAAATTGACAAGCAAATAAATTGTTAGATCAAAGCTCAGTAAGTAGAAAAATAATGTTTGTGCGAGGGCGGGCTGCTACGTCATGAGTAGCAGACATGATCGTGCGGAAACGGAAGCTGTGACAGTCGGCAAGAGGAAGCGATGCATGGCGCCGGATGTGCCCACTTCCGGTGCGCGCGATGCCTTCACTTATCTCAGCGGGGCGCGAAGTATTACCCCCAATATTATATCATATTATGTCGAAAAAATAAATCTTTATGTTTGTCATAAGTGGGGTGATTCAATCTTGTGATCAGTCGATCTTTGACTCTTATTTTGTGGACAAGGGTCCTCGTAGCTGAGTTAAAGGAGCACGGGTTGGTAGAGCTGCTGGCTTGATAAGCAAACTTGCTGTGATGTCTGTGACCGTTTTTCAAAAGTACATCGAAACACCCACATACTGTACAAAGCATGTATAGAAAAGCACGTAAAGCCGTTAGTCCTACGCCTGATCTCTCTCCGGTCGTGTCGGATTATCATCCCATCGGACTATAGGAGTACGGGAATAAAGAGTGCACTTGTGTTTGCGCACACACTTGTGCACTATCCTTCTCCCGCGCAGATGGCATGTATGCGTTAAGATTAGCCGCCGTGACCGAAATTCAGTTAGGAGGACATTAATACAACAAACAATACAATCGAAATTTTATTTACCAGTTTTGCTTCTTATCCAATTTATTGATAACATCTAAACAATAATTGATAACGAATCAAATAATTGTAACTGACATAAAAACCACAAAAACGTTTCTTGTTTGGAAATTATCAAGAAAGCAATTTCAAAACCAAATCGTTTGGTTACATCGCGTGTTTCCCTAAATTAATTTATTTTCGTGTTGATTCATTTTTAGGGGTCTTCATTTTGACATGTAAACAGGATATTTATAGGGATTTAATGTTAAATAAAGTTAGTAAGTAACATGTTTAAAAATTGTATTACTATTTTATGCTGGTGCCCTAGGCGGACTACCTCCGATTCAAAATTAGGCAGAGCCAGTACTAGACTAGCTAGCCACTACTAACAGACTGACTACTAGGCTTACAGCCAGGCTCAAGAAAAAGGATCGTGGTTACAGTCAGAGTCAGTAACCATTCGACCAACAAGCTAACCAGATTGTCTCATTATAATGAGGTTTAGTGAGTTGTGCTGAAATTATTTATTATTACTTAACAGCATCCCAAATGTTGCCCCCATTTTTTTCCACTGGAAAAACGTGGGTATTAAACATATCTGCACATTCAACGGATATATAATGATAAGTTATACCAAAGCTCGCCATTAAATGAACTTAAACACTCTAAGATTCTCGTATGTTAGTGTACAATAAATATTTTATGAAACCGCAAAGATACGGCTAGATAATATTATAAAACTGTAGCACATTTAGTACTAAATACTTGATTGTTTTTCCGTTAGGGGTGCACGAACGTCGTGAGAGGGCTAAGTGCGGACCTGTGTTATATAAACGACTTTTGTAATGAGTTCCCACAGTGACATAGGCAAACAATTTTAAAGCTAGACTCACGCATATGCACGATAACATCGCAAAAGTTAATAAAAGTAGGTGGAATATAACGTTAATTATAAGATAAATATAGCAAAGTAAATGAGACCCTCTCAAACATACTTTCGGAGTTCAAAAAGAAATCCAATTAATAATATTTAAATCAACTTATTAATTGACAAACAACAGCTTAAACATTTTTGTACAACTATGAAATTTAATTATCATGGGTGAGCATTAAAAGTACTTTTTGATAATTTCCACGGTAGCTTTGAGACAATTCGCTTGGCAGTCTAGCTCAAATCTAGACTGACCGACTTACAGAAAATTGCAGTATTGTATGTTGTAGAGAGAAGAAGAGAGCTTGTTGGAAAAGCGTTTTTGTGACAGTATAGCACAGCAGCAGCGCAATTCTATCGCTCGCTTTGTAAAACAATTCAATAAAATACTAAATTTTATACTGCGGGTATTGTATAATATTGGCAGAAACGTCGAACTTGATGTCCATAGGTATCTATTCTTTGTCCAAAATTCTGACTGAGCAAATATGTATACTATGCAAACGCTTTGATGTGGATCCAGCTTAAAAAATCTGCAATGTCAATATCAATCTGCAATCTGAAAAAAAAACATTCGTCATCGTATAATTGGATTGATTATTAATTTAAATTTCATTACCTAACATGTGCAAGAGGTTGTTTTGTATTAAGTTAGTTGACGTAAGTAATGTGCGTAATATTTATAATTTATGTGTATATTATAAAGTTTAACGCGCATAATGTAAACATAGATAAACCCATCATTCAAATAATAATATTCCACTCACATTCAAAACGTATTTTATCATTCTAACCATGTACTGTTCCGTCATTATTTTCGTCATCTTGTTAATCCGAGTAAATTATAATAATCTTGGGAATTAATTCTGTCATGTTTGCCGGGGAATTCATAAGGATATCTAAATGGAAATTTGAGAATAATAATATGGTAACATATTTATGCATTTATCATGTCTTTGCTTGGACAACTTATTTTTAATTTTTAACTGCCTTCTTGGTCTAGTGGTTCTTAAGTGCGACTACTGATCACGAAGTCGACATAAAATAGATATCTGTCTTCAAATTTACAATAGATGTCCGAAGTTTGGAAATTGGCGGTGTTTACAGCCCCGTGTCTCGGAAAGCGCCACATTTATGTGCGCTTCAGTACTATAATATCTCCTGTGCAGATAGTAAGTCTCGGTCGAGATTGTCCGCCGTGACCGAAATTTGTTTAGGAAAATAATTATTATTGTTTATATATCTACTAATACAACAGAAGTTTTAAATCAATAATATAAATAACGAGCACGATTCTGTAATACTTATAAACAAATACAAAACAATACATAATAATTGTGAAGGCTCGAGGCTACAGCAGAACGTAGTGCCAGCTGCTAATCTCGTTTGATGCCTGACATACTCGTGTCAGTCAAACGCCGCACACGCCGCTATTATACCAACATTTTATGTATTCATAATTTTTATATTTAAGAACAATGTATCTTGTTTGACTACATTCTTGCACATTAAGGCTACTAACTACGGCCTGTAGTTAGTAGCCTTAATGTGCATCTTTTAGTTTAGTAAAGCTGGCGGAGACGGAGATAAACATGTGTGATCCAAAAACTTTACGCTTTGTTTTCGTGATTATTGTTTGTAAATTTTCCATACATTACTTACGCGGGATTGTGGGTTTACTTAGACTATTAATAGTATTTAAAAAATAAATGAAATATAATAGTTAAATTTAGTACGAGAAACACTATATCTCCCTGTTTAAATTTCAAAATTATATAATATGTATATTTATTAGGAGTGTTAGTAATTTGTTCTGCTTCAAGTAGGTTATGTTGTATCCGCATTCTTTATCACATAGATTTGTATCAATCAACTAAAAAGTAAACTGTATTGGAATATAGTCAAATCAGTTTTTAATCGTAAGAACTTTCGCAAACACCAAGTAAATTTGCATACATGACAAGTATGGTATGTTGTACTAAGACTTAGTGTCTCTAGAATAAAAAGTATTCAAAGAAAACAGATAGTACTTTGTTAATGCTCCAATTTTCCAAATACTTAGACCGAGGCTAATACAGGAACACAATTATGCAATGAGTGCAATGAGCAGAACTGACGGATTGACAGACACAGTCGATCGAACCGCGCGTCCGACTGACAGGGCTCCGGGGCTTCAAGCTAAATAACTGCTATTTTTTTACTAAAATGCATAAAAATTCTAGTAATAGCTCCATCTTGATTTGTTCTTACTTGATGCATACTCATTTGAATATATTTTCATTGCTACATAATGAATTGAGTAGAACTTATTATTATACTAGCGGGCCAACCAAGCTTTGTCCTGCCCGAACGTTGACTTGCCTTGTTATTAGCTGTTTTACTTCCTAATTAAGTACCTCTATTAATATCAAAAAACAAATCGAACGAACGATTGATACTTCAACATGAACATAAAAGCCCGACCTTACTTACATACTCGCATGTTGCTTCGATAATTTTAGTGCCCGCTAATAAGGGAAATCGAGAAAACTGTTTAAAAAGACTATTGTAGTCGCAATTAAAGGCATTTATTGAATTGTTCATGAATATTATGTTTAAATATTATAATACGCAATTAGCAAATAATATTATTAAATGCTTTATAAAACGACTTCTTTATGCTTATTATAAATCTTTCAAGCTTGAAAAGGGTACACAAAATACATATATACAATATTAAAATTACATTAAAATCGTATAAGAAAGTACCGATAAGTCACGACTACGACTTACGATACGCAGATAAAATTAAAGGAAACATTATTACGACCACTATCATTATTGTTTTATTTACAAAATTGCTCGCTCTGCTTAATGTCGGGGTTCGCTATTCACACGGCTCCGGAGCCATTGGCGTGTACTTAACGACGACTCTTTGACGTGACAAGCCCCACTTCTAACCTAAGTACGTTGTACGTAATTGTTTAGTCAATCGTAAATGATACAAATCGTATGTATCTGTCGTAACTACAACACTGATATGAATAAACAGATATATTATAGAATCTTCTGTATATAATCTACTAGCTATAAATACGTGGGTATCTACGCCTGTTCAAGCCGGTTACATTACCCGATTCGATTCAAGCCTGTGTGATTTTAAATCATGACGTAGTTTTGCAAAAAAAGAAACAGTCTATAAAATTAACTTTACTATATCTAGGCAGCTTAATAGTTTTAAAGAAATTATCAGTACTGGCTCCGGAGGACTACAAGGATATAGAGTTCAAATTGGCTTTTTATATTCATTGTAATGGAATTTAAATTGCTGCATGGAATAGCTTCCTTTAAACCATTCTAGACTCGTTTACAGTGAATTCTTCTATAGTCACGACGGTTAATTATATTTATATATAATTCGTGGCTATTTCAAATCGATACTGGGAACTATCAAAGACAAAATTTTCTATTTGTAAAGCTCTGTAGGCTTCATGATCAATTTGTTATTCATTTGATTTCATGTATGATAGACGATGCCAAAGAAGTTAAAATTGCAATGGATGGAACCATATCACTACCATGACCAAATGAAAAGGGCTTACATGTGGTTACCACAGTGTCGTACCAAAATGAATCAGAGCTGCAAGGTGCACTAAATGCAAGCAGCTCAAGATCATTCAACGAGATCGTTGTAGAAACAGCATGGAAAGGCCTACGTCAAATAGTAGACGTCATAAAGCTTCTTAGAGAGTATGCGAAAAAGGTATTTGGAAAAAGATATGTGGACCTGGTTACAAAAACCCAGTGTTGGTTTCGTCCATAAACTTTGTGTCCCTGCCTTGTTTTCCCAGCATGCCTGACACCAACTGAACTGAATCCAGTTCAGTTCGCGTCAGGCATAAAATACAAAATCAAAAACTTGTTCTTAACGTGAATGAGCTTAGGAAAAAACATTTCGTACCGATACCGGTACAGGTAGTATCAGATGTGGGGGAAAGTAAATATCATTGCCGCACCTGGCAGAGGGCTCAGGGCTCAGGGCGGCTGGTGGCGACTTCAACGCAGGCGACACGGGCGACGATAGATAACGCGGTGCACGCGCTTTGCAACTCAATGAGTTCAGAAACGGGCAAAACATTCAAATTGCAAACCGCCCGCGCCCGCCCGTATCAAATGTTGTTTTATAGCTAATTCCCAAATTCGGTTATGGCCTATAAACGATCCGCCGGAATAATTTAAATGCGAGCCCGCCTGTATAATGTGCGTACTTTACTCCGAAATTAGGTATTTGTATGTGAAATGCGTTTTGAAATAGGATTCTCTGCCGACTTTTATTTCTTGTGTGCGGTGATTCCACCAGTGGCGAAAATTCGCTTTCATATATTCAGTAGTTAGCGGTACAATATAACTTTGAAATGGGCTTAATATGCCATTTCTTTGATAATTGAACTTAGAAGATGTAGGACACCATATAAGCGAGAAAAAGCGGTTGAGAAAAACCTCCACCAGAAGCAGGAGTAGCTAAACAGAAGCAGTGTAGCTGTATCCTTGAGTAACCTATCATTCCTTCTTACGCTTGAGAGGCTTGCAAATGTATCGGACCATCTGCACCTAGGCGAGTAGTTAAAGCCGTTGGTACTGCACTGGATTCCTCACCAGTCGTGAGCAATTGTCGTCCTATATGAGACTGAAAGAATCGAGTGTGCACCTATTTACTACCAGAGATTACCTTGCCCCAAATCAAGCTATTTATTACTAGTTACAAAAACCATTACTTCATGACATAAATTTTCTTTGGCAAAAATGTAAATAATTTCATACTGCTGTGGTCAACACATAGTTATGTATATTGAGAACTCTTTGAGTTAACAATAACGTCACAAAAATACGAAAGCTTTTCCAACATTGTACGACAAACAAGTGAAACACATTAGTGGCGGCCGCGTACCTTTCTTCAATTTAAAACATTTAAAAATATAATAAACGAGTTTGCTTTTAAAAGTTTTCTCTTGTTTCCGAGCTAATTTCAAGACGGACATTTCCGCCCATTCAATATGAACGATTGTTTATTGACTGAGTCCATTTTGCAAGACAATTGAGAAAATTACTTAGTTTAACGGAACCCTGTAGTGCTTCGTTCTTGTTTTGTATTATTATTGTTCAACTTGGAACAACTAAATCTATTTTGTGTCTCTTTAAATAATATGTAGTTGTATTATCAATTTCGTTAAACTCGTTATTACAACATTGTATTATAGTTACAACTCAGATACTAATCATAAACATTTCAGTCTAGAATGTTTCTACACTCTAAATAGCCCTAAGTTATGAAAGCATATTTATGCTACTTTTAGTACTTTTGACACTAATTCGGTGGCGCAGTGGTTGTGCAGACGTCCTGGGTTGGATCGCCGGGTCGGGAAATATTATTTTCTACTTAATACTTATTATCAAATAGGTATATGACAAAGGCTCGTCCTCTGTACATAGAGCCTAACATAGCTGGCAAATTTTAACTTGACTGCACATGTTGTGGGTTGGGTTCCCACACGAAAAAAATTTTTATATGTTCGATAAATGATTATTCCGAGTCTGTATGTACCTCCTTTGTAACGGTGTATTGTATGTTTGTAAAGGCTACCGAGACATAGGACTAGATACCTAATTAGGGGGTAAATTACTTTTAAAAAAAAGAAAGAAAACTTAGGTTTCATAGAACTCTACCTATCTATAGGGAAAAAAGTTTATTCGTTCAGTTTGAGCCAACAGAGCGAGTAGCGGCTTAACATTAAATTTATTATCAGATATCAGCATGGTGTGATATCACAGTCGAAATTCTATTTGTCAGATTATTAGACACATTATCCGTATACATTCACCGATACAGTATAACGGTGTACTAATGGACGAAATTTAATCACGACAAATCGAATGCCACCTATTTATGAAGTCGCATGACTAAACAGCTTTTTAATACGATTCACACGTTAGCAGTTATAGTTAGTTAAGTTTTTTTATCGACACATTTCACGGTGAGATGTATTGAACTCTTATTATATTAAATGTGATGCCACATACCGCCACTGATGGGATCTATTATTGTTGATCTGAGGATGAATATTCAATCATCACGCTACTTCACTTCCACTTGATGGATTCTGTGTGCTTATAAAAAACACTACATTAGTTACACTATTTAGTGTTTAACATTTTTTGAAATTGGATCGCACAAACATTGGTAACATAGCTGAATTTCTTTGTATCTGTAAATTGGCAGTAACGATGTAGACCGTTGCCTCTACCTTTCTTTAAACAAAAGACTTTGAAAACAATGTGATTGTACTCAATGAAACAAAAGAAAAGAAACTTAAAGAATAATCACAGAACGAAAGCACCTTAATTACAAGGCGCCTTTGACTAATCTATACAAAACACAGAAAATCAATGTATCGGTAGAGTAGCCGGTACCTTCCACACGGGATAGAATGAGTGCAAAGTGCATACAAAATCGTGATGTGGCCTTTTAATCGGTTTCACGTTCGTTCCCGCGTTAGTTTTTGTATTCGAATTTCACTTCGCCAATCTGTGGGCTTACTGTACGACCGGGACTCTCGCCTCTCAAACATATGAAAATATGCCATCGGTCACCAGCAATAGAATTCATTTCCGACGATATGGAGCGGGGTTAGGTTGCGGCGAGCGGTTCAGTAATAAGATAAAGAGGCGGACCCATTTTGTTTTGCAGCAAGCTCACTCCAATTTACGCGGCCCGGTGGCCATTAGCATAAGTCCGGAGCGAAGCGTGATGTGCGCGCGATTCGCCGTCGTTCGGCGTGACGAAGCCGCCGCTCGACCGGCGCCCGCGCACCCGCCGCTGCTGCCGACGACGGTGTAATTGCGCCCGCGCGACACATTTGTTTACTATTGTAAGCCGTGAAGATGCCATCGCACCGCGACACTCTGCGCCGTCTTCTCTTCAAATTAGCTCGCTAAACGATCCTAGTACGTTTATTTTTTGTTACGTATATGTATATCCAGTTTTCCCTCCCAGGTAAATTCTATAAAGTATTTCAAGCGAAAAAAATTATGCTAATCCTTTGGGTATGTACTCATACTGATCTATGTAAATGTTTAGATATTCAAGATCTAGAATGAATTTACATAAGAATTTGTTAAGTTGGTAGTCAATATGGTTACAGGCGCATATCAAAATCCAACCGCAATTGTAGATAATTACACTTATGCGAACATGGACTATTCATGTCCTAATAAACTACATTGACTAGAAACCGCTGCCATATAGATTAATCTAATAAAGTATGAGTGACGCAAGTGTGGACGCAAATCATAAACTGTGAATAATGACGGGGCTAATTATTTTCTGATTATATGGTAGTGTCAGGTCGTGATCGTGAATGACATGAGTATAGTGGCAACCTTGAGGCGTTTATTTTTTTTAAATAATATCCACTCAAGGCAAATATTTTAAAAGCAAGATTGTTCGCTTCTGTCCACAACATTTACAATTCTAACTAGATTTTCACCGGATGAGGAGCAGGTCAGACTTGCGCTGTAATGTGCATAGAAAATTAGATACCTAATACGCTTGTCATATTTTTTTATGGAACATGTCAGCGCCAGTTCTTT
Source organism: Trisateles emortualis (assembly GCA_947095525.1). Lineage (NCBI taxonomy): Eukaryota > Metazoa > Arthropoda > Insecta > Lepidoptera > Erebidae > Trisateles > Trisateles emortualis. The sequence goes on along the minus strand of OX352732.1, from coordinate 12,384,545 downwards.
AAATTAGCTGTTAATATGGATGTGTGTAGGCGTCCATAGATTACGGTGACTGTTTACCATCAGGCGAGAAGTATGCTTGTTTGCTATTTTAGTAATATTAATAATTGTACTAATCAGATATATCAGGCTGCAAGCTGTGTGCATGTTTGGAACCTTTTAGTAAGTATAAATAATTGAATACCAATTTGCAGAACGGACCCTACTTTTGTCAGCGTATTAGATGTAGAAAAAAAATGCTGACTTTTGTTCATTATAACAGTCATAAATATTATGAATTTGATCTAAATGACTTTGAGTTGAGTTAAAATTAGTAGGCAACGTTCACAATAATATAGTCCCGAATGGATAGGCAGGTCTATTACACCTACATTTGGCCAGCGAGAAGAATTCGTAGAAAAAGATGAAGTGCTATATTTAATTTTCACCTATTGATCTAGTGGTTAGTGAGTTGGGCTGCTAAGCTAAAGGGTTTCCCACCTAGAACAGATCTTTATGTGATGAATACTTCTGATTCTGTATTCTGTGTCTAAGTATAATTCATCATTTCAGAAATCTATAAATATGTTAAAAAGTAGTCTGTTTATCATATTACAGGCTGTGCCTTGTTTGGAATCAGATGGCCGCGTGTGTGTTGTCCCAATACATTTGTGTCTGTGAATTGCATGTTTTTAAAGTACTTTGCAGCACAGGGCTTGTTCCTTAGTGCGGGGTTGTCTTTGAAAAAATATGATCAAATACCATACACTGATATTATTATCCTCTCTTTATCACGGGTATTTTTCTATTGTTTAAAAATAACCCAGGTGTTATTTTTAAACAATAGAAAAATACCTTTACCTTTGGAAGGCGTCCCTATGCGGGGACATTAGTTTAAAACGCAGTGGCCGTTAAAGAATTTTATTATTATAATGCGTAGAGAGCTAGCACTAATACATCCTGAACAAGTTTAGCCATGTACTCGTAGAAGGCGCAAACTACAAACATAGTTGCATTAATATTGATTTATATCTCTCCATTCTCGATACCTACAGTCATTTGTACTATGTGTTATACCTCTAAGGTGTGTCCATCGCTAGGGTTGCCATGAATCATAGCTCATTACTGTTATAAAAATAGCTGTTACATTCATTCGCTCCTTTTATAGTAATGCTTGTTATTATCACACATAGATATTATTCATGTTAGGTATTTATTTATTAATTACTATCTTAACTGTCGTTTATTATTGTAATGTAGAATCTGATTTTTATACATATCTAGTTGTTATTTTATTAATCATTCACATTCCTGATAAAATGCATATTGTTATAATTAGACTTATATTATATATATTGTTGGGCCTATTCTTATGGGAAGAGCACATTGATCTTTGGAATTATTTTTGCATAGGCCTTCTATTTTGTTCATCTTAAATTAAGACTCCTTAGAGTACTAGTACGTCTCTAAAGAAGATGCGCCTAAACTCCTCTGGTTACCAGTACCACAGAATACTTAATAGTACAGGCACAGAAGGTTCACTTCGCTGAATCATTTAAACAAATATCAACTTTGCTCGCACACAATAGAGCGCAATTCAGCTCCCCAGAACAAAACTTACCTACTCGTTTATTTACCTACAAATTGGCTCCCTTTGTATTGCGTATTTCTGGACATTATGGTTGTCACTTAGAGATCAATTTTGATGTGAAGTACCTGTTAGGTTTAGGTAGGTACTTACTATACTTTTGTAAACGAGTGACTTTTTAAATAAATCTGGACATGTGGGGACATATTCAATGTAGGTACTTAGTAATTAAATTATAAGAACGAGCAGTGTGTGTCCACATCACAGGACTGGTCAAACCACTAAAAAACAAATTATAATAATGGGTACTAGCTGTTGCCCGCGGCTCCGCCCATGATTATGTTTTTGATTAAATTAAAAATAGGTATTAGAGTTTGTCATTGGTTTGTTTGGAGCCATTTGTCCAGTTGAAATTTAAAACTATTGAGTGATAGGCGGTTATAATATATTTTCCCAATTAAATAAGTACCTACTTAATTGGTTGGACAAATAAATAATACGTCTCTACAAAAACTGTGCTACTAGTCTACATATCAAAATCTTGCTACAAATAGGTACCTACCAATTATGTTTTTCTAAATGATAACGTGTTTCTTTACTTTGCAATATCCTTTGGAATATTCAAAAACGAGAGGTTAGGATCCTTATCACTATTTAAGCAGCCGAATACTGTGGAATATTTTTATGCCTTTATTTTCTTTAAAATATTTAAAAGCGAAAACGAATCGGTGACGAATTACGGCTTCGTGTGCGTTTCGTAGGTAAACTTACGTCGAACCGACGACGCGACCGGCGCGCGACACTCGACTAAATAATACCCCTGGAAATGTTGCGGCCGGGTACTTGTAGATTCATACCTAAACAGCGGAGTGAACCAGGCCTGCCAGTACGCCTGACCTAGAAGGCTCGTTCGTTTTATAGCCAATGCCTCCCACTCACATAAAATATCCCTTGTTGGGACAATCCCACCCACTGCCCACCGCTGTGACTCCTGTAAGCCAGGATTAACAGCGGAATAACCAACTGATACACCGAGGTTTGACACTCGTGCATCCCGTGGACAACTAAACCTTCTGTCTTGGACCTCGCAACGAATTTGATCAGAAGTAAATAGCAGGAGTTAGAAAGAAAAGTTTACACTTCCCTCCATAGCAAATCGGGAGACAAAATGAATCTATATAGGTTTGTAACTTATGGAAAGGAGCATCACGACCACGGAGGGCCTTAAACTACGGGACCTACTTGAACAGCTCCTCACAGGTTGTTGAAATATAGCGCACAAGTATGTGCACTATATATCATGCTTTGACTAGGCGCCGTTGAGTCTGGCTGCTATGGCCCCAATTTGGTCAAAAGTGACATAATTATATGCCTACCTTATTCCACCTTTTGCAAATATTAAGCTTATGTTCATAGAATACCTACTTATTACAAGAAAATTTAAAATTGGACCAATACTATAGCACTACAGAAGCGGTACTTCTTATTCACGGTTCTCGACTACTTAACTGTTTTTATTTCCTACATAATGATTATTACGGTAACATTATCAGGTAAGTGTTAGTGACATGTAAACACTAGTGACAGCCCTAGTGCAATACGGAGAGTACCGGCGCACGCGCTCGCTTGCGGGCCATCATTAGAATGTAGCATCTCGAACGATTTTCCTACTTTAGATACGGTAATGGCCGTAAAAACAACCACTAAGGAAAAACGTACTGCATAAAAATATTGTATCCTTACTGCCTATAAGCCACAACCATTTCTGAAAATCATACGGAGCGAATAGCAAAAGCAAGTCGGTGCACATATTTTGCCATACACAGCTACGGTTAACGAATGCAAGGAGGATTTTAATGCCTCTAATGTAATTCTCGCAATATACACTTACGTACCTTGCTTATGTTTGCATATATTACTCGATTATTTTAATATACATAATTAAATCAATGAAATATTTTTTTATTAATGCATATTATATACAATGACATGCGGATCAAATAATTTTTCTTGCGTCATTCGCGAAACACTTTCGCTATTATCTACGTCACACCATTGTTATTATAATCAAAATACTTTGTAAATATAATAATAAATTCTATTGCTTAGTATTCACTCATTATTAAACAAAACAAACCAGGCTTGTAGTAGCAAGAAAATGAAATTACTCAAATAAATCACATCAACCTTGATGAGCAAAAAATATTGAATCGATAACGGATTATGATAACTCGATTTCTCGGTCGCATTATAAATATAGTTTTTATCAGGCGTAAGACATCATATGCTAGGAAAAATAAAAGATGAATATGATTTTAACATTGAATACCTGTATCGCCGTTATATGACGTCCCGTTTGCGGACAGCCACATCGGACGCAAGAAAAACAACAAAAAGTAGTATTTCGAAGTACCGCCAAATCGGGATACGATCATTAGATCGATACCATAACCGACACATCCTGAATAGGTAGGTGGTGAAGCGTGCCCGCCGTGTCGCACCTCTCTCTCCACTATTTGCAATTTTTGTTCATTCATCTATTGACATTTTACACACCTGATGCATTTTTTCGTTCTGCTTTCAAAAGCTAGCCGCTCTTATTTCATGTTGCAAATACCTGGCACATCTGTGGCACAAAATACGTACAGTGGACGTGAATATTTTACGTGAATAGATGGTAATGGGATAATGATTGCTCCTTATACGTTTAATTCAACAAACACTTCGCTTTTTTATATCGCATAAGTATGACTCTGAAGTATTTTTATAACACATAAATGACCGCTTTTGAAAGGCTTTCAAGTATTTTCAATTAAGACATAAATTATCAATTACGCATTGTATTCCACAGCTCACATGATTATGGCTCTTTGTATTAAAGTCACGATGGACGATTTACGATTGTTAACAGGTAAACATTGTTTACACTTGTTAAAAACTTAAATAATAATTAGTTGAAATGAAGTAGTGGCGTGAGAACATGCAGGGTGGCCGATACGATGGTGGTCGGCATACAAATTGAAACTGTTAGATCGGGCGATCGGTGGACGCGCCGCCACCGCCCGTACTCTCACGGAAGCGATTACCCTAAGACAATGGCCGACAAGACATGCATCTATTACCCTTTTTAAAGTTGTAACTGACTTGCCCTTTGTTAAAGAGCTCGATATATTGTACTTAATCATTGCTTTCCTAAACAGCGAGTTACAGCATAGTTTCTCATTGTAAAAGAAAAACTATTCTTCTCCCAAATTATAGACACGGTTACGTGTATAATAAATGTAATGTAGTTATTTTTTTGGGGATAGGGTACAACAGAATGCAATCAAAATATCATTTGATATTCTGTCAACAATAAGTGCAATATTTGGGTGCAAGGTTGCGTTACAGCGGCGGGCGCGGGCGGCGCGTCGCGACTAAACAAATGATGTACATCGAAATGTACTCGCGCACCCCTACGCCACGCTAAGCCCTATGCAAAATAAAACACTCGATTGACATCTCTTTGAAATTTATTAAATATTCAGTCGGCTTAAACTTTAAATAGGGGGTTAAACGCTCAAGTGAAAGGATTACATTACGTTTCAAATGACGTTGGCTTTAGCCGTAAATCGTAAGAATATTTTAAAACACTCAGCCATAATTTCAGATCTTGTTTTAGTAATAGTTCTAAATATGTTTTTGTACTACTTAGCAGTTACCGTAGTCTATTGAAGCTTGGACATCACTCTCGTATTGCCGACCAAAAAAATAGCAACACTAAAGCCGTGTGATGGGATATCCCTGGGATAAGACGTTTTTTTGAATACGAATCCTAGAGACCTGCACTCATACATACTCGTAAGTTCACCACTTCATCAGTGTGTGTTGTCATTTGGCATATGGTCTTCTGTAAAATAGTGGTCCTGCTCCAGTCGCCGTTGTCCACTTAATATATTCTCTTTTTACATATTTTCATACAACTAGTTACAAACCCCTGGTGTTGCAAACGTCCATAGGCTACGGTAACTGCTTACCATCAGGCGGGCCGTATGCTTGTTTGCCACCTTGGTAGTATAAAAAAAAACTAGTTATTATTTATTTGCTGAAAAATATTTAAGTTACACATGTTTTAATTGCAGTGAACAAGTGTTGCGAGAGACTTATAAACATACAAGTATCTAGATTCGAAATAAACATTTATAAACCACATTAAGTTATGTCCAATGTGGGAATCGAACCCACAACACTTGGCGTGGTATTAGTGGAGAGGTGACCATCTTAACTACTAGGCCACTAGTGCAGTCAAATAATTAATATGGTTGTTATAAAACAATAGAGCTTTATCAAAGATGGCTGGATCTGTTTATGATGATTAGGCGGCGGGTCGGTCTCCTAGCAACGGGGTGGCAGTGGTCAGTCGGGAGGGTACCGTTCCTCATACTCGAGTCATTCGTGCGAGCACGGACACCCCTCCTCCTCCTCCTCCCTTCCCCTCGGGGGCCCCCGGTAATTATTCTCCTCGTAGTAGCCCGTGTTAACTTTAATGTTACTTTACATGTTTCAGCTACATACATCTCTACACTTTAATTATCTTCAGTTTTGTTAAAACTTCATAAATGGTTAAGTTTTATGGTGTTACTATTTAGATTGTTTTATTTAAATCCTTTTATTTTTAGAATGAGATTTGTAAACATTTTGTTCATTATTGTAGTTTTCAGCAAGTGACACCCGTTCATAGCTTTTATTTAAATGTATATTTCAAGTCAAGTATAGTCAAGAATCAAGTCAAACGACCGATTCTTCATTCACTTTGACATAGATAGAAAACTAAAAAAAAAATAGTTTACTTAAGTTTTAATAAATAGATACAACATAATTGCAGACACCCTCTATTCTCGATCAAAACTCACTTTTAAAACCGAATTAAATGAAAGTACAATTAAGTAACAAGAATTCTCTTTTCAACGAGATTTTTCACCAATTCCGACTCATTTATGCTTTAAATGAACGAATTCAGTGAGCAGATCTCTATCGGCTGGCACGGTCAAGGGGACTCATCCGATTCTATTCCGACACTAAATAGCCATGGTTTATTTTGTGGTAGCGAGCTTTTTAAAAATGGTAGCCAATTTTCTGGTGACACTTTCTCGTTATAAAGATTAGGTGGTTTTATAAACGCTTTGTGTTTTCATGTTTTATTGGCTGTAACAATCTCTTATTAGATTGTATTATTGTTTCTTTGTGAATTACTTCATTTAACTGCACGAGGCACGTTTTTTCTAGTGGTTAACTCGCCACTAGTGACCCACAGATAGTTATTAAGAGTCTTGGTATATTTTGTGTCCGTTATTTTTATATTTTTAAATTCCCCCTCGACACAGGTTAGTCAGTCTTACGGTTCCTTAGTGTATAAGTTGACATAATAGAATAACTAAATTATAGTAAAATATATATTATATCGAGTACTACTACTACTATAGTTATATATATATACTATAGTTCATACTAAAATATATGATAGAATATACATAGGTATATTTTAGTATGAACATTTTAGACTATTATATATACTCGCACTAGATAACAAGCCCTGTGCCATGGGGAACTTTCATCGTCATCATCATCATCAGCCTACCGCCGTCCACTGCTGGACATAGGCCTCTCCAAGGGCACGACACCTAGCACGATCCTCGGTTCCCACATCCAGCTACTCCCAGCCGCTTTGCGAAGATCGTCGCTCCACCTCGCCTGGGGGCATCCTACATTACGTTTGCCGAGCCGCGGTCTCCACTCAAGAACACGTATGCTTCAATGGTTGTCAGTTCTTCGGCAAAAATGACCCGCCCATTACCACTTCAGCTGGTTTATTCTTTGATTCTAAACTAAACTTTGGTTCTTTGTCGGATCACCTCGTTTTGAATTCGGTCTTTCAGAGAGACACCTAACATAGCCCTCTCCATAGCTCGCTGAGTGACTTTTAATTTGTAGACGAGCCGTACCGTGAGTGTCCACGTCTCGGCTGCGTATGTCATTACTGGTAGAACGCACTGATTAAAAACTTTTGTCTTTAGGCTTTGAAGTATTGGCGACGAGAAGACTCGACCTAATTTCCTAGCCCAGCTGAATTCTTCTATTGGCCTCACAACGGGGAACTTTACAAACATACAACATAATTAATGTACACCCAGACTCGGGACAATCATTTATGGATCGCACAATTTTTGTCCCGTGTGAGTATCAAACCCACAACCCGCCGCCCAGTGGTAAATGGCGAGGTAACCGCTTAATTCAATGAATCAATCGTGCAGTCTATTCAGTTAAAAGAGTACCAACTTACGTACTGAAGTTAGTAACATTCGCGTGAATACGAGACTCAAAAACAAATGCCTAACAATTGTCAACGCCTAAGTTTTCAACGCACATCCACAGGCCGACTTTATAGGTATAAAAACTCACATAACTACACTTATAGTCTGTCTATATAAAATAAGGCAGACTATATTTAAATAAAATATAATCTACAAAATACATTAGCCACTAATAGTTCAACAATAGATAAGTACAACAAAAGCAAACGTGTCAGAAAAAAACTGAATTTAATTTCAATTGGACTATTGAATTAACATCTATATTTTTTGCTGTATTCAATATAGGAGCCGTTAACTTTAAGATTTTATATTTTAACTAGCAGTTGCCCGCGGCTCCACCCATGAGGATGGTGGTTATCGCGATAAAAATAAGTAGCCTATCCGCTATATAATCTATCTCGTCAATTTTTTTCCAGATGAGTTCAGTAGTTTTTACGTGAAAGAGTGACAAACATCCATCCACCTATCCGCACAAACTTTCACATTTATAATATTAGCAGTTTGATATAGGATAGCGTAAACTAATAATAAAATGAAAAAGATTTTATTCGTTGTAGCATGTACCTCATCATAATCACGCATAGATTTTTATATAGGAATCAATCCCTGGCTAAGCAGTCATATATATAACCATCAAATAGTTTAGCTCTCACAAAAAAACAATTGTAGGTACATTGTATTTGTCCCCGAACATATTGCCATCAATTGGAGGTTGGATTCCACAAGATTGTTTAACAAAGCTTGTATATGTACACAACTGACCAATTCGAAATATACATTAGGTCAACTGAACCCTCGGGATCAGTTCGAGCGGGATCAGTTGACTAAAGAGCCCCAATATCTACGTTATGCAGAATGACCGAAAAATACTTATATACTACTTAGGTGACAAACAAGCCACTACACAAAAACTTGCAGTTAGCAACGCGTTAGTGATACATTTTCTACTCTGTTAGGAATTGACGCTTAAAATGCCAAAGGTGTCACTAGCATATTGCCGACCCAAAAAATGTAACAGGGTTCTATGATGGAGTATCCCTGGGATAAGAAAACGATTATTAAAAAATCCATCCCTAAATTAGCACTTAAAACATGTATTTACAAATAAATATACAATGCTCATAGAATTAGTGAACAGATAACAAATTGAAAGGTGGGTATTATAATCTTAAACAAGGATATAAATCTAACTGTTACAGCATTTTTCAGTTGATTTATTAAAAAAAATAACAGGTTTTATGACTTAATTTAGATTGCAGACAGTCAATTGTTTTACATACTTGTACATATCGCGAGCATTTAAGTAATATATGCGAAATGATTTTTTAAAATAGATACTAAACACATTAAACGTAATGCTTATCTAGAAGTTATTAACCTGCTTTATCGGTAATTTTTAATACAATAGCAAGTAAAATGTTCTAAAATTCTAATATCACAACGTTTAAAATACAATAAACTATCGTACTATCAAGAGTGCATTCAACTCTAACGCAGTACTATTATTAAACGGAATTCGATTTAAAGCCGAACCCTCCTCGTCGTTTGTGAAATTGACATTTATTCTTCGTTTTTCATTGTTGCTGCAGTCGGATTCGATCTATTGTTAATTAGCTTAAACGGCCCATGCGCTATGCCAAGCCAAACAAAACCTGCCACGGAACATCGTTTCCATCGTAGTACTTACAATACGTACTACGATATCTTGTCTATTTGCACTCACAACTTTCTTATGTTTTAATATCTTACGTCAAAACTTTTAATATATTGTACAATTTGACAAGCAAACATTGTATTTCATGTTGTAGTTTTATAAATACGTGGCGCTAATAGACAGCGGTCAAATGCAGAACTAAAAATATGAAGCATTCTCAGTACTCCTAACGCCACCTGTTATCGAATAGAAGAGTTTGAAATGTAGAAATTTTTTGCATAATATTATAAATATTTTTCAAAATTTGTAAATAATTTATTTATGTTTGATTTAAACTGAATACGTGATTAAACACACGAATGCATTAATATATGTACTTTTTTAATAATATTATTAGTAGGCATAGATACCTACAAATAAATGTTGCCGATATATTTTATTCAGAAAATGTTATGTTTTTATTATTCCTATGGACCATGTGGTATGTTGATGGGATATTTTCTATCGATTATGCCTAGTGATAAATGGCAGTCCGGCTGGATGTTAGATGATAAAATGGATATTTTGAGGTGCCTTTCGAACTGTTGCTTTTGTAATAAGCAGTAATCATACCTACTATCTGAGAAAACGTTGAACAATTTTATCGCTCAGCAACAAAGTCCTAATAATAATAAAATAAGGATACGTCCTACAGTGCGCGCAAGAACATTTCGCTGTGGACTCTATGATGCCTGTTGTCTGTATATTTTTTTTGGTATTGGTGTGAATAAATTATAAGAAAAAAATGGCGATAACAATTAACTATTTAAAAATTTGTAATAATCTTGTCGAAAGTTGACACGCGAACATTTTGAAACCTTAAAATTTCATTGCCTCAATAAATTTACCTGTAGACCATGAGCTATCTTGCATAGTTATTCTACGAGTGCTCGGGCACAACCGTCGATAGTACCTTCCATTTATCATCATTAGACTATCGCAGTCTACTGCTGGCTATAGGCCTCTCCAAGTGCACATCACACCACACATTCCTCGTCTTCTGTTTGTCTTTATGTTCGATATTTTTCACAAATTAAATTTCTCTAATAAACTGTGACGAAAGAGGCGTATGACCGTTACAGATAGTTACTATAAGAAAAATTCTGAAGTGTTTAAACAGTTAACAAAAATAAAACGTATTTTATAATGCAAAGACACGCCAATATTTACTAATTAAACATTACAATACATATGTAGTATACAATGTAGACGTATCGACATAGTAGGCGACGTTATTACATACGAGAGTTATTCGCTCCCCATCAGGGCGGAGTGCCTCGATTAAAGCAGTAAATACTTTGAGATTAATTATCTCGTAAACAGTCGCAGGCGCGGGCTTCGCGACTCAAATCGCTCACCTACGCCGTGAGCGCGATACAAATTCAACTTTTCCAATTAAATTTCGTGAGGCATTAATAATTATTTGGGTACATCAATTTGTTTCGTCGCGCGAGGCGCTCTGCTGCCGCCTTCTCAACGATACACATTGTATCTTATGCTAAGATCTGTCTTAAGATATTTTATACATACGTCGGCTCAGTGGCAGAATTGACGTAAGACTTTCTCTTATATACATTGGTGGACGTTTATATTTTGACGTGATAAGAAATATATTTGAACTGAATTTTAACCTCACCTCGCGCGAGCGTTAAATTAGATCCTGTCAAAGTACGGTGACGTCACGCTTATTTTTCGTAGTCAATTCAATGTCAATTTTCGACACACTTCGATGTGGTCTTCTCCTTCCAACTTCTTTGTTTAGTCAATTATTCTTCATCCGCTAAAACCATTTATTTCTCAATCATTGCCACTTTATTACACATAGATACTTAATTTCAAACAACATATCACCTTGTTCATATAACTCTTACGCAAATTACCGCCTAATTTAACGCCTGCTATTAGATGTAAGTATTAACTTACTAAATAAGTGTTTAAGAGGGGTAGGGCACCATACTAGCGAGCAAGCCCGACTGGGGAAGGACCTCCACCTTACAGAAGACCACAGCCAAGTAACTACTTGTGTTCCTGTGTGAGTAGCGGTCTCCAGCGCTCATTTAGGGATGCGTTTTGAAAGAAACATATTTCTATGCCAGGGTTACTTAGATCTTAAAAAAATGGGTTGGAAACACGCAAGTGATACCTCTAGTATTGCAAGCGTCCATAGGCTACGGTTACTGCTTAACATCAGGCGGGCCGTATGCTTGTTTGTCATCCAAGTAGTAAAATAAGAATTAATAAAAAATATTTCATTTGTTATATAGACAATATAAGTATACGTATAAGAAAGAAAGAAAGTATATAAGATACAATTTAAGTATTCTGTTTTCCATAAAATCCTGCATTATTTAAAATGAAAATTAATTTTACCATTTAAATTGGAGATCACAATTTATAAATGTAACAAAATAGCTATAGGTAAAAATAATGTCATCTGATTTACCTAGTTCACTGACAAGGGTAGAGTCATGAGACGAACTAGCAGCCTCTTCTAATGCAGCTACCTAATAAAATAATTAAATAATATCACGATAAAAGAAAAAAGTGAGATGTACGAATTATATAATTTTCTTTTAACTTCAAGTATACCTAAGTAAATGAACAATATCTCGAGAGTAATCGTCGAACGTTACGCGCGCTGTCACCATTCCAACGAATTCTAACTTTAGAATTAATTAAATTAAACTTGAAAATGAAATATTAACACTTTAACGTATAAAATTTAATACCGTTAAGTTATAACGTGATTATTCAACTCCTCGGCAATTTCCAAAAACATCTAGAAAATTAAATTCGCCGAGCAACGGCAGCGCCTCCTTTGAGCCGAGCTTCCGCTTTTGTGCGCGAGGCGCGAGGCGCGAGCCACTTCGCACTGTGAAATTAATTTTCTTCGTCTTTATGTAATTTAATTATAAACATTTCAATATGGCGCTCGGGGAATTTCCGCCCCCAAGAGAAGTTAAATAGAAACGTTTGATACTTATCTCCTAATACACTTCTGGGATGATTGCGCGATTTGAACGAAATTAATTATTTTATTTGCTAAAGAGAATGATTGTATCATTATCTCCGAAATATAGGTGCGTCTTCATAAGTAAAATAGCTGACCTTAAACTCGATCAGAGATTAAATCTGCGATCTCCGATTACAGATGGTACTGAGTCAGTGTTTTCATCCAAAAAGCTAGTATGTATATTCCGAAACCGTTATATTCTTGGGAATGTTTTTATAGTGTCAACACTTGTAAACAATAAACATTCTCTCAGGAAATTATGTCCAATAACCACAATGTTTTTGTTTCATTAAACGCTTGCTTTTATTTTAATTAGTAATACCTTACTGTGTTTAATAGTCGTCGGTTCCAACACGCCGAGTAATAAAGCTCAAAGTTTACTTTAATTACAGTGAAAATTAAAATACTACAACTAGACCAGTGGGTCTGTGTTCAATACAAGTTTTTTATTGAATAGCTGTCGTTCAATGACATTCCATCTGCAAAATTAAAAGTATCTATTTGTGCAGAGTGCACAGTTAACAGATGCCACTAGCGTTCGTGCAATTTTGCTCTTAAACCGTTCACGCTCCGGCGACGAGAGGCGACATCAAACATACGCGGTGCCTGCAAACCTTTTGCCAGCTTATCTCCCATTCACTATCTTCGCAAAATATCTACAACCGGCCCCATTGTTCGATGTTTATTAAATTTCATTTTACGTTTATACAACAACACTTTTGTCGGTCGCTTTTTGTACCGATTTGGGACATTTTACGGGTGGATTAGCTCGTGACGTCTACTTTTGTGTCGACCGGCAGCGATGTCTTTTTATAAGTCTCCCGTATTATGGTTTGGTATTGCGCGTATTATGTCATAACACTGAAGTACTCGACGCACTCGCTCATACATTTTTTGTTGGACCATTTTATTCTAAATTGAATTCTGAGTTGACAATGACACTGTAAACATCCTGCCTTTTTGTACAATTTTAATAATATGGACAACTTTGGATAAAGCTTGACACAAGTAGGTGCTCTCGAAGATGTAGTTGAAGCAGGAAAACCAGGTAAGTATGTTCTTTGTTATTATTACTTATGTATATTATTTTGTTATTGAACTGCTCGATGGCTTATGTTCGTTGAGTGCAACTGCTCATCACGAAGTCCCTAGTTCGATCCCGGTTTGAGCCAAACATAAATATTGTTTTTTTCTGTCATTAAATTTGCAATAGATGCCAGAAATGAGAAAATTGTTTCATATAACCCTATGCCTCGGCAAGCACGCAAAGCCCTCCGCCTGATCTCTCTCCAGTTGTGTTAGATTGCCGTACCATCGAACCATGAGAGTGAGGGAATAACGACGGGACTTGTGATTGAGCACACACTTGTGCACAATATATAATACCTCCGTGCAGATGACTAACCGCGGTCGAGATTCACTGTTGTGATCACAACTCGATTAGGAGAATTATTATTATAATAATTTTCTTATTCAAAATTATGCTTTAATCGAGTTACATAAAACAATGTTGGTACATAGTCCACTTGGTCAAACTACACAGGGCAAATTCCTACTTTCCTATAAACAGAAGTTAATCCTTAAAAAATACACAAGGCAACCCCAAAACAACACCTTAGATTAAACAATCCAGCCCTACGCCGACACTAAAAGCAATAAGACTTACAACTCCGCCCCTACCAAAACAATCCTGTATCTCGGTGTCTTCGCTAATGGCGCAAGTTCGACAGTCGAACTTACTTGGAGTGTTCTACGGCTGCAATAAAGATAAATCCAGCAATAATATGTTCGGTTGGCCTTACGTGTAGGATTGCTTGGGCACGAAATTGAATTTGCATGGAGTCTTAAGTCGGCACCGATTGAGACGCGCTCTGCTCTCGCCTGTCTCACCCACTGGACAATTACGAGTTCACCAACTGTTAGGGTACGACGCGATTACGTTGCGAAGCCTGTTGAGCCCCGATCTCTAATTGTTTAGGTAGACCTAACAGCACTTCGATATATACGTGATTTCGGGTATTCTCTCCTTGCTTTCCTTCTTACTTAACCGTTCTATGTGGCCCAAAGGAAATAGTTTTAGTGTAATTTTATGGTGGCTATGTTAAACTTTATAAGGGTAACAGTAGAAACATATGCGTGAATTGTAGTATGGAAGCGGCAATCTTCGTCAGTGGAAGGCGTACTAATCCAGACGCCAGAGGGCCAGTACCGTATGAAAGGACGTTCCTTATCCCTTGATCCCGTTGTTTACCAGACATTAAACAGATAACAAGTCCGCGCCCTGATACCGTCTGAGCAGATTAAAGCCCCGGTGGCCGTAATCCGAACTTCGATTCATTTCATCCAATACTTAGTCAGGGAATGGTTAATTGCTCGTACTGTAAATTGTTATTTATGTAGGTAAGTGAACACTTAGAAGCAGCAAAAAAAGATTTAAGTTTATGCTAAACGAAGCATAAAGACTTGCTAAACGAGGCACAGGGAAAGGTTTGCTGATGTAAAAATAAAATATTAGTTATTTAATACTATCAAAAACAAATCACATTATAGGTACTATTCAAAATTATGTTTTATTCGATGAAGAATGTAAATAAAGTTGCCACGAAGAAAGTAGTTGCAGTGCACCTATGACAGGCGCTGTTGACGCCAACTTACTTACGTGACGGTATTTCTGCAACAACTAAACATAAGTATATAACGAATAAACGGTTTTTGATACAGTATAATTACTTATATAATCTAACTAATAATAATGTGGAAGTCCAGATGAATTCTCATATTCCAGTTAGTGCCCTAAAATTAGACGTCCCTACGTTTTATTAAGCCAGAATTAGCAGTATATCGCAAAAAAGCGTGTAACAATAAACTAATATACGATTATCTACGAGTATATACATATATCTGTTGCATTTGTGGCTTAGTGGTTACCTTTACTACTACTCAGCGTCTTGTGGGTTCGAGCTTAACAAAGTAGGAAAATGATTCCGGATCTGTGTTTTATAAAAAAAATACGGCTATTTGGCGATTAAAAAGAGTGAGCTGAGTTTCTACCTTGTTCTTTTCATGTCTTTACACTTGTATTCAAAATATGCTTAAGGTAAATTGGGTTACATCATCTTTTTGGCTTAGGAACGTTCATAAGTGTTAGGTACTTTGTACACTTTTTGCAATACAAGAAATATTCGCCTTTCCCAAAGATTTTCTGTAATAATAATAGCAGCCCATATAATTGTTCCACTGCTGGGCACGGTTCTCCTCACCTCTATCAAGAGAGATCTCTCTCTCTTGGATTTAAGCCTTAATCCACACACGCTGGCCTAATGCGGGTTGGTGAATCAGACATATCTTTAGAAGTTCTTCTAAGACATGTGGGTTGGTTTCTTCACGATGTTTCTTTTACCGTTAGCAGATAGCGAATCATTTGATTCATTATCTCAGCCAAAATACGTCCTCTGCTGAACATAGGCCTTCCCAAGGATTTCCACAACTCTCGATCGATTTGATTAGTACGCATAAATTCCATAAAGTGAAATTAACATTGGTACTGCCACCCCAGATCGAACTCGCACCTCAAGAGGTGCGTAGTCGATCCCGGGAAAGACACTGACTTGCACGCAAGCGTCCAAGTCAGTTTCTTTCCCACTCTGCCACCACCGCTATTATATATTTACTCACTTTACTACTTTTTTACTATATATTTACAATAAATAAATCATTAAACCCAACCCAAATTAAAAATAATTCAGCTCAAAGTTCTTTTGTGATGCTCGGTCATACATGTGGCAATTGTTTTAAATATGTATATATAAAAGTATTAGTTTAATAATGTAGAGATACGAGAAGTACCTAATAAAACACATAACACGTGCCTTTGATGCAAACGTGTGCGAATGACATGCTAGTCAGTTGATTCAGAGGATTTCTGCAACTCGCTGTGTCGCTCGTAAAAACATTGAGATTTATATCCCTGTGTAGTGTCATAGTATAGAGAGTACGTAGTGGAGAATCTCTTTTATATTTGGTCAGAAGCCGACAAATAAAAACCATGAGCGCGTCTTACCGCGCAAGCCTCCTCGTAACGCATAAGTTTGTCACATCGCAATATTATAATACGATACCATTTAAAAATAATGTAAATATGTATAAGACAGGTATTAAAGGTTCCTACTTCTATTGTCATTATATAAACTGATGCGATGCCGACAGTTTGCAAAGCCCCGCTAAAGGTATAAAATTTGTCATTTTGGCTTAGTTTCTATACTACTTACTAATTTATACTATGGTAGTGTGTAGTAATAGTGGCGGGTGCGTGCGCTCTCTGCAAACAGTACCACTCGTGCATGAAATAGCATCGCGATGATACCCTTGCACCCTCAACAAACTTAATAAATCATGGACTGCGAATGATACAAATTAAAATGTAAACATGTGACTAAATACAAATATTGGGTGTCACATAGATTTATATACCACAGCTTTATAGATGCGTGCGTTTGAGGGTTTAGATTTTTATACTATTTAGGTAGAAAAAAGCATACATACGGGTCGTTTGATAGTAAGTAGTTACTGTAGCCTAATGCTTGTAATACCTACTAGGGATTTTTTTTTCATAAGGTTAACCCTAAGAAATATGATAAGAAAACGTTACTTTACAAATACTAAATGAGCTCTGAAGACTTGGTACTTACACTTTGGAATAATAATATTTACGCGACTGTGTTGTTGGCTTCGGACACTGCGGTCTTCGTTAAGGTCCCCAGTCGGGTTTTCTCGCTTTCTCGCTTCTGTTTCCGATACTACATGAACTTAGTAATTTTTTATCAGTGTTTTTAATTTATTGATTTTAAAAATATTTCTCTTTCAGTTAATTTTCGTATTTACTAGATATTAATCCCTCTTAACAAACATTCATACTATGAAGTCACAGACTCTTCTTCCACTTCATTCACATTCATAACTATCTGCATGGAAATTCTTTGGCTCAAGGTTCTCTTAACCTTACTTATATAACTTTGAGTTACCATACTACCTTATAATGCTCAATTATACTATGCTAGGGACGTTCCCAAAATTCTCCCCAGAGATCGTATATATAGCCTATAGCCATTTGAACACTACAAGCCTCTAATTTAGAATACTCAATCTGAATTGCCACTATCCGTATAGGCAGAAATAGTACAGCATTCTGCTTGATACAAGGTCCAGATATAAACATTTATATTATTTATTCATTCCATTGTACGTAGGAGTATTAACAGCAGGTTAAATTTGTGTAGGTTGTCAGAAACTATGGTGAAATTCTATGAGTCTACTGAAACAATTTGTAGTAAGATAACTCGAGTATCGTTAATCGGCACGTCGTGAAATATGATAGTCTCATTAATGAAACAAAAATAAACTTTATATAGTATGAGTCAAATCGCAAAGTGGGCAGACCTCCAACAAGGTGGACCGACGACATAGGAAAGGTTGCGGGCAACCGATGGACAAGGTCAGCTCAAGACCGAGTGATGTGGAAAACCTTGGACGAAGCTAATGTCCAGTAGTTGACCTCCTTTGGCTGAGATGGATGAGTCAAATCAGCCAAGGGCGAGTCGTGAATTCTCATTTTGAGGCAAACCATTCGTTTTTTACTATGGAGGCTTGCAATTCCTCACACACAAATAGTGTAATGGGAAAAAAGTATTACTTTTTATCCCTAAATGACTACTTACTTTAGATCTGTACAAACGCATAGGAGTAAGTACACCACTTTATGTATTTAGAATTCCACTTGCTACAATCTCAAAATACTTTGTTCTCGTCATTCACGTCTCTGCGTACTCATTGCTTCAGGGTACTAAAGCTAACCTTTAACCAGTCAAACATTCGATGTGGTCTTCAAATTGCCTTATATAAGTACTTGTTAAGTAAATTTTCCTTTATACATTCTTTCCACGTGTCCACCGTTTAAACATTCCTTTCTCAATCGGTTTTATTACATCTTCTTTCACTTTACAATGCTTTAAAATTTGTTATTATTATATAACAACACGTTATGTAACGTATTACACCTTCTCCGCAAAAATAAATAGAGATATATGTATAAGGTATAGATAGGTAGAGGTATATTCAGTGATAGCAACTCATATATGTCCCACTGCTGGGCTCGGGTCTTCTCTAAAGAGAGAACTGAGAGAGTTTTAGGCTTTGATCCATACACGCTGGTGGTTGAATTAATAATGTCTTCAGTCACTAACAAATCATTTGATTAGTTGGTATAGATTTCAGAAGTTAAATTTAGGATCGAACTCAAATCTCATATGCAAAAGTCAGTTATTTTCCAACACCGCTCCATATGGAGGTAATAGTGGAAAATACAATTATCTTAAGATACTAATTTTTTTTTATACTATTTGGGTGACAAACAAGCATACGGCCCGCCAGATGTTAAGCACTTACCGTAGCCTATGGATGCTTGCAATTACTGCCAGGGGTATCACTTACGTGTTGCCAACCAATTTTTTTACATCAGGGCTTTAAGATGGAGTATCCCGAGGATAGAAAAACGTTTCTTTTAAACGCTGGAGACCTGTTATAAATTAATAGTTGCCACTTTTCTCGACCCGGATATTAAACCTAGAACCTCGATACACACATTTCAGAGGCAATGTATATTATTTATAATTCATCATCAACCTATCGCAGTCCATTGCTGTATATAGGCGTCCCCAAGTGAACGCTGACACGATCTTCGGCTTCTCGCATCCAGCTATTAATAATTAGTAATATTAAATTAGTATGTGAATCACGCAGTGCCACAGCACGTTTCGTATCAAGCTCACCCTTTTCCACAATTCAAACATTGAATTAAGTATAACATCACGTGATACGGGAGCGTTACGACAACTTTGTTTAGTTTTTGGCTTAACATTAGCAATGCTCTCTCGGTAAACGTGAGTGAGAGTATGCATACGGCATAAAGTTAAGGTTATGATTACAATGTTACGGTTAAAATTTATTACTAGCTTGTTGATCTAGTTGTTAGTAACCCTGACAGTTAAGCCAGAGGTAGAGGGTTTCGATTGCACTCCGATAAAATCATTAAACAAATCCAGTTCAGTTTGTAGGTTGAGCGAGGAAGAGGGACGGAGCTATATAATGTATAGCTCTGTCTCTTTTTCTTGCTCTAAAGACTCACGTCATGCGTCATGGTACGGCCCCAGGACTTGACTCTAGTAGCACGTTGAGACCATTCAACATGTTATGATATGATTATAATTTAAATATTCTATTTAGATTGTTATTAACCAGGATTCTAGTTTCTAAGTTATACGTTCTAATTGGTTTTGATTCATTACCATTCAGTTTGAATAGGCGTAGGCCAGAGCTATCTTATTAGACTGAACACAAACAAACAAACAAAACGTATTCCAATATTTGTGTTGAACGTCTTAAATCACATTTACGTACCTCTGGCTCTGTAACAAGCGGACAGGTACTCGTATGTTTGTGGACGGATAAAATGTAGTTTGTTCTCATTGGATTCTAGTCATGTTCAACGCCACCGGCTGAACAACGGTAACCACACACGATACCTACTCCACTTTATACATACAAATGTAACGCATCTCTTGAATATTACGTCACAATCTTGAGTTCAGATCATATCGAATCAACATTATTTATTCCACATATTAATATAAAACAAACTAAACAATACAGAGTCCATATTTTTACTGTTCAAATTTCTACTTCTTATTCAATACTCTACCTCACTTTCAGTTAGACCCAAGTCCTCATCCTCTGTTTAGCACGATATTGTGCTTTGTCTCCTTTTAATTGAATACCTATATATATGTTCTCTTTTTAAATTAACCGTTGTCGTTTGGCAGATCTAGGGCAATCTTCACCATATGGTCGTCTGGACGTCTTTATACGTACCACCGTTAAAGATTTAATTTTGTCGGCTATGGGATCAACTTTGAAACTTCCTCTTACTCTTTTCGGATTTGTCAAGCAGAGTGACACTAGTGTCTGATAGAAATACCTTCCCATCCTGAAAAATCACTAATTCACAAAACCTCTTGCTGCCAATACAGAGTACTGGAAACCCCATTTACAAGTTGAAACAGAACTATTCAAGTAGTATCTTCTGTAAGACGGAGACTGACTGTTTTAATTTGAGCGAGAAAACACACTGTGCTACCAAACGTCAACTACCAAAACTTGGAGGTAGTGATACAATGCATGTAAACATTTCACGTTTTAACAACGATAAATAAATTGTTGCAAAATGGACATCTACAGTATTTTACGATTGTATATCCCCATTACACGTTCATAATACATTTTAAATGACTTCAAAGTCCCCTGACAGCATTATTAATAAAATAACTTGTGAACCGCAGTCACCCGAATGACTAACTCAGAGGCGAAGTCTCAATCTGCAAACACAAATATAAAGCTAATTAAAAAGTTTGAAACTAAATTATGAGAGGGGTTGCGCCGATGGACTCTGTACCAAGATTGTCTCTAAGATTTAATGAAAGGGGTGTTATCGTCAGGAATGTGTACTAGTTACTTACGGCGCTACGACACGTGTACGGGGGCTGCGCTTCGAGAGCAAGTGTCGTGGTACCGGAACGATATTTGTTCAAGACGACGTTGTGGCAACAAACATCGGTGTCACACTCGGAGAATTACAAATGTATATTAGATATTCATAACAGGCGCCAAGGACTTGTTCATTTCGTAAATCTCTGCACAATAACAGTTACTTAATACTGGCACGCGAAACAGTTATGAGAAAATTTTATGTAGGCTAGCCACCGTATAATGGTATGTTCAATTCCAACCTCTGAGAGGTCAATGTAGGTACGGTTTTATTGATCGATAATATGTTTTTGAGTTGAATTGAAGTGGAGCTATAAAAACAAAGAGCATACGATCCCTTCGGACTATTAATTCAAGTCAAAGCTAAAATGCGACAAAGGCGAGTCAGCTCATAAAATTTATAGGCGATCGAATGAGATAATATGGTCGACGTTAAGAGCAGCTTAGACAGTTTGGAAATTTAAATGTGAAGTAAGTTTTGCGAGATTGCGCGGTATAAATCAGCGCGCGAGCGGCCGGTGGCGGGCGGCGGGCGGGGTCGGCGCGGCGCGGCGCTCGCGCGGCTCGTCAGCCCGCAGCGGCGATAAATCCGCGACTCCCTCGGGCTTCTTAACCGTTCTCCATCTTCATGTATACTCCAACACCGACGCTTCGTATGCTCCGACTTACTACCTAAGTACACATCTTTTATGCAACGTTCACTTTTCACACTTACCTACATGCTCGGAGATTTTGATTGAGACAGATTCTTTACCTACTATTGATGACCCATGAAATAGGGAAGTATTTGTACACTTGGTCATTTACGTGATAGCTAGCTCGTTTAGCGTACGAAACTAAACTGCAACAACCTTAAATATTGTTCCGCTGCGACATTAAGTTAAACACGGAACAATTTTTAAACATTTCTTAGTTATCCCATCTGTCAGCTTCTATAGCGTCCAAAGTATTTTCCGCGAACTTCGCCCTAATTCTTTTTCACGCTACATTTCAAGAATCTTATTTTTGTAATTACAAAAATGTCTAGTACGCCGACGTTATCCTTAATTGCTGGACATAAAAATTCCATTTAAATTTCCCTTTTAACGATCGGGGAGAAGTGTCTAATTGTATAATACACTCGTTTGCGTATTTTTATTGTTGGTACAATAATTAGAACATAACGCGACTTCGTTCTTTTAAGCAGGTTTGTAATTAAACTTTTCTTAGGAGTTGTAAAAGAATATAGCGAGATGCGAGCGTACCTTTTAACAGTAGCCGGGGTGCTAGTGTCGGCAACGGGGTGCTAGAGGGGGAGGGCCGGTTATTTAAGAAATGGAAAGAAAAGCAATTTACTGCTTATCAGTGGGAGTAGCGACCCGCGGGTCACTTCGGATAAAAAAGTATCTTCCTAATGTCGAGACTGAGGAGACGCCCGAACAACTGCTGCACGGCTCCCTGCAATCAACTTCCCGTACAGTTGAGCACAATTCCCTTTCTATTTATATACAAAACTAGTGTTTCAAAGTGTCTACACGAGTTTGTATCAACAATGAAAAATAGATTAATCTGTTAAGTTACTCTATTATAAGTTGTTGGACGAGTTAAAGTAAAATTAGCTTAAGTCGACAAATTCCTCTCGTAGCTTAACGTCTACGCGACTCTTGTCTAACTTCGTCGAGACTTGAACACGCACATTACACCTATAGGTATGTACCTACCTACATATAATTAGTATGTGTACATTGTATATAAATTAACATTTATGTGTAGTTAGTTAACAGTTACTGTGTAGTTACTTTCATTTTTAACGTGTAACCTGTGTATCACGTCGTATATTTGGCGCTTACCTGGAAGAAATGATGACACTAAGTGGACAATTATTTTGATTTCATTGGGATCTCTATTTTTTTAATGTTGATGGTGCTTTTTTTATGTAAATCGCGTATTTTTTCAGGAAGGACGCCTAGATTAATAAATAAATTTAAAAAGCAAACTCGTATCGAAATACAAATGTTGGTCCACATCGTAAAAGGCTATATTTATATAACTTTATAACTCAAAAATGGCTGGACCAATTATAAAGATCTCTGATTTGATGGATTCGTCTGCTCCTCAAATAGCATAATAGCCTTAATAATCTGAATTAAAATAAAAGAAGCTAGATAGCCTAATAATAATTTAATTCATTAAATCATTTTAAGGCGGTACGAAGTTCGTCAGATCAGCTAGTAAAGAAATAAGTATTATTCTAAACTCTTCCCAGTAAACTTAATATTATTATTAGTAATACCGTACTTATACCTACGTTTTAAAGCAATAAATTGAAATGAATTCAATAGCTAGTTATGCGGGTACTTTAAAATGTTAGTCACGTATTATTTGATGACCTACCATACCAACATATCGGCTTATCGATCTATTGCTAATCAACGTGTGAAAACATATGCGTTGAACATATTTAGTTTTGGGTGTTAAGATATTTTAGTACATAATAACATTTTATTGATGTACTTGTTTAGCATGCTAACATTTTTTTTATCAACTACTTGGGTGGCAAACAAACATACGGCCCGCCCGATGTTAAGCAGTTACCGTAGCCTATGGATACTTGCAATACCAGTGGTATCACTTGGGTGTTGCCAGCCCATTTTTGAGGGCATTATGGTGGGAGAATCCCTAGATAAGCGCTGGAGACCTGTAAACGAATTGTTAATAACTTCTTGAATCTTCAGCCTTCTCTCACTCGACCATCAAATCCCAAACTAGGCAGAGAGCCTATGGCAACCAGACATCTGGTAGACATATAACTTAAAAAAAGATAACACCCAGACTCGTACTCGTCACGCAAAGACTTGTCCTGAGTGGTTCTCTAATCGGAATCGAACCAACAAGATTCGGTCGGACTAACGCTCAGAAGTATAAACTAAACACTATGGACAATTATATTCCAATTTAATAACTGCTTCTGTGGCGCAGTGATAGTATATATGTCAGGCAGTAGCCCGGTCTTTAGATCGATCCGCAGGTCGAATGGAATTGGTTATCTTTCAAAAAATTCTTAAAGGGCACAAATTGAATATTTGAAAGAGAAGCAACATGCGAGCGAACATCCCGCCTGGGGAAGATTCTCTACCAAACAAAAGACCACAGCTTAACTACTCACAGAGGTACAGTTGCGGTGCTGTGCGTGAGTACAGATGCCTATTGATGCAATATCAGAGGTATTTCATTGCATGCATATTGCATCCATGGTATGGTAACGTCGCTGCATTAGTACTTTTATTATTATCCAGAATACTTACAATTATATTACATTAACTTTGCCACAAACATAAACCTCCTACGGTTTATCCATTTGTAGGCGACTCGTTTAAACAATTTAGCAAGTTATATAATCTTATTAACTTACGAGTAAACGGTATTTTGAATATAAAAATGTTTTAATTTGCGGTGGAAACTATTTGAACCTTCCTTGTAAAGTAATTGTAACTCTTCCGGAATTTTGTTGAGAAAGTATGGTACTAAATACTGTGAAACCCTCATTCCGTACACATTGAAATTAGGTAATATGTATTTATTTTTGTACGAGATGGATCTCAAAAAATCAGGTCTTAGTTTGTCAACTATCAGCGCAGGCCTATTGACCTCAACGAGAGTAAGAAATTGTACCTTGTTATATACACTCTTGACATTGCTGTTTTTAAATAGGTCGCTATAGTTTCCTTAATTCTTTTCTTAATGTGTTTATTAAGAAAAAATAATAAATACTTAACTGCTTATTTGTAACTCCAAATTAATAATTAATAATAATAAGTAATTTGGTGTTGCAAACGTCCATAGGCTACGGTAACTGCTTACCATCAGACGGGCCGTATGCTTGTTTGCCACCTTGGTAGTATAAAAAAAAATAAAAAAAACTCGTTTGCTTGTTTCTCATAAGTTTAAAAAAAAACATTTTTGAAGCTAAAATTATAAATATCATATGCAATTTAAATCAATAATTTGTCTAATAAATGTATAAATACTTTATCTATCTATCTGTACATCACTCAGAATGTTCCCTTTTCTGTTTATACAATGTAACACAATGCTTCATTGTACGTTTAGTACAGTGAGCAAAAATTTGCAATGATTAGTGAGGGTGAATCTATTCTATATGTATAGGGGTGACGGGTGATGGGTCACGACCCGGACAAATATTTGGATATCAATGACTGTACTTCTATTTATTATAATCGATTTTGGCGACATTATTATTAATATATTCTGTTTTATTGCTCGTAAATTATGTATGTAGGGCATAATTTCTCTGAACAAAAATGGGTCACTAACCATTAGACTGAATTCTAACACCAAAGTTTTATGATGAATCCGTAAATTTTATAATTGTAAAGTGGGTGACTTTACAAACATACAATTTACACCTAGTCTCGACCCAAACGTTTCTGAATCACACAAAGTTTTGTCCGGAATTTGAGTCAGGGTCACTAACCATTAGACTAAATTCTAACACCAAGGTTTTGTGATGGATCCCTTTAAATTAAAAATTTGGAAATACTCAAATCACTATAACATTTATTTCCTTAAAATAATTAGAAGCAAACATTGATAAGAATTTCGGCATTTTATTAAAGTACTTACTGTAAAAAAATCACCACGATAATTTCCTTGTCAATTTCACAGACACCCAGACATAAAAGTGCTGCTGGCGGATCACACGAAATATACTTACATGTCTAATGTGAAATTTAACTGTAGATACACGGTAATGCAAACTTTATTTACTAAGTACGTACTACAACAAATCACAAGTTACATTATTTACAAAATTAGTTTTTTACACAACTTTATATATATATGTACTTACATATTTATTCAAAAATAACAGTGCATACAATAGCAGTATTAAATTAACTATTTGAGCATTATGATCTACTGTCATTTAACGTTCATTATAATAAAATCGATTTTGTCCCAACAGCTTATAAAATAACTATCGAATACAAAATATATCGAAGTCGGCTGATTGATCGGAGGGAGGTCAGGGCTAATGTTTATTAACTGTATAAATTATACAAAGTTCAAATTTGCGCTCAATCACTTATACCCAATATAAATTCCGGCGATGTTCCTTGAAACGCTGTGTCAACCTATCCATCAGTGTAAAAATTCCCTGTTGATCCCCTTAATTTAATCAAAAGATCGCTTTAGCTGGTCATGGACAAGAAAAAACGGAATGACGTAACGTAACGACGACACGGTGATATAAAATTTTCATCGAACGTAAGCCGGCGGGGGGTGGTGCGGGGGGGTAGGGTGGACCTCCTGGTGTAATATCCAAGTCGATCCGGGTAACCAATAAATTACAATTTGACATAAACAAAACCCCCACTCCATTGCACGTGGCTGCGAATTATTTATTTGATACCTATACCTACACACACATAAACGGCTTTCTGTTGGCTTGAGTCATTTCTGTAACATTAACATTTATTGCAAAGTTTAAAAAAAAAGAAATAAATAATACAATTAGAGCAAAAAGTCTCCTTCATTTTAAACGTTGGCGTTGATGCAATTGAAACTCATTTTTTTTATATTTCTAACGATCAATTTCTCCAGCTTTGTTGAACATCTTATCTTGGTAGTAATTTAATTGAAGTACGTACCTACCTATAAAAATATTCAATACTTGATTAATATAATTTTATACATAAAATGTTAGAACAAGACACAATTATTGACATACGAAGTTTGTGATCGTCGGAGAGTAGATCTGACCTCCGCGGGACGCACCGCACCCTGGATGTAATAAAATTTGCATACTTTTAATCAAGGCCCGTGTTGTGGAGAAGTTTCCCAATAACGGAACGCCGTGATCGATTTGATGCCCGGTCTAGGCATCGTTTTTGCATTTACAATGATGTTTATTACGCAACCCGTGCACGTAGTTAGATAAGACAATATTGAGTTTATTGTTAAATTTTAGAAAATTTGAGAGTTATGTATGTGTAAGGAACTAAGTATTCTGTGTTACAGGTATAAAGAGGTCTTTACACCGTGGTGTTATATGTAATTTGAGAAATAAAAAGGCAAACCACACGAATTGATTTAAGAGACTGCATGCAGACGTCAGTGTATCACGTGGATAGTCAGGGTATAATGACTATCCACAAGTTAAATTAAAAATAAAAGTATATACAAAAAGTATTTAAAAGCTCTATCCTCTCAATCGATGTTGTGTAATTAATGTAACAACAGTAATACTACCAGCAACTCGCCTTCAATGTTGTAAGAGGATTCCCGTGGCGCAGTTTGCAATAAATTAGCTGGCTTCTAATATAAAACGACAAAACCCGGACAGAGCGTCACGGCCCCGCTCCGCCTCCGCCTGCCGCCGTCTGTCCATCTCCGCTCCGCATTAATCGTGTTTAGTTAGCGGATATTGGCGGCGGAAATTCAAATGCAATCAAATGAAAATAGAATTCGTAAAAAAGCAAAGAAAACAAACCGACAGGCGTCAGTCTAGCGGGAGTGCGCGCCAGCCCTCGCCTCGGCCGAGCCGTGTCGCACCGCCCGCACGCCGCTCCGCCGCCGCGCCGCACGCTGACCGTACTTACACGATTTTAAATTGTACATATCTGAAATTCCGATCTGTCGCGCACCCACCCTGCGCTATGAAATGAAACAAAATAAAAGTGGAACGACACGGCACGCTCGGAAAAAATCAAAATCGAAATTAAAAATAAAAGGTTTTTCCGACGCGGCGAGGGAGGCGGACGCAATGTTTGCGGCCGTCATTCGATGCAGTCTGCAATAAAAACACGCGCTCGACTTCTACATATAAAATATGTGTGGTAGGATTGATTGGAATTGAATATGGGTGGGTGGAGGGTGGCGTAGGAATCGAAGGTGAGTGCCGCTAAGACTGTAATCGGTTTTGCCCGGGGCCGCCGAGCGCCGCGCACCACCACCGCACCGTTCACAATTAAACTTTGTTTGTACATGTGTCGCTCGAGATTAGCCGCAATGCTCTTTTTAAGTGGACCGACTGCAGTCCCAAATGCAATTTAAGAATCTAGAACACTATTTCGGCAATTAGATTAACCACATGTAGTTAGCAGTTAATGTCGTATAATATTCATTGCGTAAGGAATATAAGCCGCATTGCTATTAATAACAGGCCTCCTCCGGTACCGCAACAGACTACATGTAGCAATCGCAGCAAATGTTCGAAAGATGTAAATGCGAAGTTTGTCGGTAGGGAGGAGGCAGGCAGCAGCAGGGCGGCGCGGCACAGCGAGACGTCCACATAAATCATCAGGAGGGGTGCTGATTGTCCTCAATTATGGCATTAACTTTCATGCCTAATTTTATATTGCTAGTTATTACCTAGTTCCCCCAGTTGCGGTCAAGTATTACAGAATTTATTAAAATTTCTATAAATGTAAGTAGGTACTTATGACGAGGCTACGATTGAATTAATGTATTGTCTTATTATAATTCTACGTAAAATTAATCTAAACTAATGAGTGTGCATTTTAGGTAACTATAAAACTGAATCAAAGTCAGGTTCTAAATAAGTAACAAGTTTTTTTGGTCAAACCTTAAAATATCTTGATAAAGTACGTAAACATGTAGATACTAAGATTTTCCTCAAAAGCAAGCTGATTCGTCAATCAATACTTATGGGGAAAGCAAAAAAAGCTACTACTTATTAGTATTTGAAGTTAGGTGTTAAAATATTAAAAAACTGGAGAAAACTATTGACCAAGTTAAAGTAAGTAATTTCAATGGTAAGTTGCCGCTCAAACACTCATAGAAAATTTATTTATTACATAAGGTATAACAAAGCAAATATATTAAATTCATTTATTATTATATGTATTGGTGCTATACCACAGAAAATTTGGTCGATGTGGTCTCTACAGTCAAAAAACTTATGTTCAGAGCTGTAATCATGTATTTTTTTCTTGTAATTTGTTTTTTGTTTGAGATCCAATAAATAAATAAAGATATTAACGACTTCAAAAACGAAGACGTTATCAATTCGTGTGTATTTCTTTTATGTTTGTTACCGCAGAACATTTGTCATTTATGAACCGATTAAAAAAAACAGTTTTTGCCTGAAAGACATACTTCCAGTTTGGTTCCATTTTTATCAAAAGAAAGTTCTGATGATGGGATTCATAAGGAATTGAGGGAACTCCTTAAAAAGTTATAGGCATAGGTATATATAGCGATTTCAATATTTTTAACAAGAAATCAAACATTTGCATACAGAAAGTGTTATTCGGTGAAGTGAAACTGATGAAGAAGACCACAAATGGACATCTGAATTTATCAATAATAAGTATTTCATGGATAGCGATTTTATAAGTTTCGATTAAGGTTGTTAGGCAACTATTACTAAGCAAATGTAATGTAGCAAATGAAAATGGTACAATTGAATTGAACTGATGATAAAGCCGGAAGGTAGGCATCGGAACTCCATAATTAAATAATGTAATCTACCTGTGATGGGGCTTATTTGAATGGTCTTGAGATGCACTTTTGCTGTAAATGATCAAATTTAAAAAAAAAGGTCTTTAAGGGAGAAAAAGTGAGATAAGAGTTTGTATAAAAGTTCATCCAGTTTAAATACGTTAGACTTTGGATTTTAAAAGTTTTAAAAGTTCTACAACTTGCCGTATTGGAGTCGGTTTTTTTTTTTGTTAAAATTATTAGTTAAGCAATTTTGGCCGTGAAGGTCAAATACGCATGACTAAAAAGTTATTAGCGATCCAGCGCCAACGTTGTCTATAGTGCCTACTAGTACATTATGATACTCAATAATCCTGATCACTAGATGTAACACGCAATCATTTTTGTGCCCCTCAAAGTTTCCAACTAAGTAAGTGGCAGCACAAGGAGGCTCAATCGATCAATCACTCCTCGCATAACAGTTACAACCGTGAAATCTTCAGGGGCAAGACAAAGATAATTCCCGTTTAACTTCCGTTTCCAACTTATCGAATAATTTAACTGAACATTTATTTTTGCGCGCTCATCAATCAAGCCAGCTCGCGCTTCGCCGATAAGCCGCGCCTCGACGCCGAGAAATGACTAGGCATTACATAAATCCCCTCGGATGATGAAAAGTGAAGTCTAACAGATAAGAACCTACAAAAAGTTACGATGAGAAATGAATCGCGATTTATATCCGCTGGCAATTCCCGCAGTCGCGTCCTCCAACCGATCTGCCGAGCGTAAGCGTGGAGCTCGCGAGCGAGTGACGAGTCTCGGGAGCGCGACCAACATCCTTCTCAAATGTTTCAGTTTTCCCCTAAGTGATGTCGACGTAATGATCGTTACAAGCCTGTCATTAATTTATTTGATTTATTTAAACTATTAGCGATGCATGATTCCTTATTACAGTCCTACTTCTCACTATAAATTGCCTAAAGCTTGGTTTAGGCAGAAATAAGGATTTAAAGTATAAATCGTTGTTATTTGATTTTTATACGATTAGGTACAAGAAGTGCGTACACAATAAAATTTAAAATGTATAAATCATGTGTGAGTTATGTTTTATTAATAGGTATTTCTTTTATCAGGCAGGCTACTTAAATAACTTTATTTAAAAATAAAAATGCACTCACAAAAAATATTTGAAATATTTTTTTCGCTTAAGTAAATTTGCTGTAAGTAGGTACAGAGCTTAAATATTTACAATGTTATTATCAACTTGTAAGAGTAACTAAATATATAGAACAAAACTAAAAAAAAATAATTATGAAAACTTAGCTTTCGCTCACGACTTCGCTCGCGCGGTATGGCGATAAAAAGTAGCCTATGACACTCAGGGTGAATGTACCATCCCATTAGGAAAAGAAATTTCTGAATAAAATCAGAAGTTTCACCCCCTACATCCAAACTTTACCTCTTTATAATATTAGTACAGATGTTTACAATGACATACCTTGACTCTAACTTCAAGGTCGCTACGAGTATTTAGCTAGTTTTATTACCAAAATATATATGAATATACTGTTATTTTCGACCAACAGTTGACTGCAGTCCAAATTTGTTTTATAGCGTACTTTTAAAAATATAAACAAGCCAAAAGCTGAGCAAAAAGCCAAAGTTTAATCGAAACTTTTCTCCGGGCGGCCATTATTAAGATAAACAGTACAATACATAAGCCTATCTCGACATTTATTTTATCACGGGTTCACATCACGCGCCGCTATTCCCTGTTATGATACGGCCCGTACCTGAGTGGAGCTGAAAGAAAAGCTATAAACCTGTTCGAAGCGTTTCTTCCGGCGCGCCGGAGCGTCGCGTACGCGCGCCGACTGGCAAGCAGTACCCCGCGCCCCGCGCGCGCCGCACCCACCCCCTCGCACGCCCGCGATCACCCCCCACATCTGCCGACCATATTTTCCACTTTATGTGTGACAGTTGAGGTAATATCGAGACTCTCGCCGCTCTCTGATTGGACGAAAAATACACATTAAAGGAACCTGCCGGTTGCGAGCGAGCGATTCGAAGCTGTATTCCCGTGGAAAATGTCGGAAAATATTGTATTATGGGGGTGGAAAATTGCCACCCTCCCGCCCGCTCGCTCGACTCCGACAAAAACTGTCGAGTATTTGTTTTTGATGAAAACGATTTATTATTCTACGTGGGTTGGAGGCAATAAAGATAAGCCGGCGAGGTGCCGGAGCCTTATTACGGCTAACCCTCGCCTTTGTTTCCTTATAAAGAATAATAAATGAGGCCGCACGCTTATTTACCAACTTCCTTAATTATTTATTTATGCGGAAACATTGTTGATATTTGTTAGATGCATAAATTGAGATCCTGAAACTTTGAAACTGGTCAGCACGGCTGTTGAAATCCAAACAATTTAGTCAAAGTTTCAACAGTAGATACAAAGGCATATTTAGTACCTATAATTTTGCACAGAATATAATAAATCATGAAGTAGTAAATCCGGGCTACGACGCGCCAGATAGCAATCGCCATAACGCTAAATCCGCAATTTGCATTAACACCCCAATGCACAGGGACATACACCCTCACCATGATAGGGACATAGAACTATTTTTGTGACACCAGATTCTTATGGCGATAACTAAACAAATGTACCTACTTACGCCATCCATGGAATATTAATCTATCCTCAAACCAAAAACAGGATTTCTATAATATTTTGTAGTAGACTTCATTGGCTAAGCTAGTACCAAATTCGAGAAATAATTCTCCTTTGAACTATAATTGAAAACAGAAACAGTAATAAAATCACTGTCACCTCCACAATATATAATTTACTGTCAAAATTAACACGTTAGTAGAATTTATTTATACAGGGACAAAGTGAGCTGATAGCGTCGCGCGTCGTCCCCGAGCGGTCCCCCGCGGTGCGCACGCGTCGCTAAACAAACCATTTAGTCAGATTTATTAATTTCATCGTAAACGCGAACATGTGGCTACTCTGTCAGATATTATACTTGTTTATATCATCTGTCGTGTTTATTAACCGCGCTTTTTACGATCACAAAAACAGTTTATACTGTCTGGATCGTCCGCAAAAAACATTTGACACTGTTCTATTATATAATATTTTTACTTGAACGTACTGTATTCATTTGTTATGTTGTTGCCAAGGTTCACGTAAATTAAATAAATATTAATGTGGGAACGTTAATACCATTATTTTTATATTTTACTAGATATTTACTAGATACATTTATTTCATAAGATATTTACATGAATAGTTATTAAAATAAAAGTAACTTAACCAAAACTACTTACAAACAATAACTCTAAAATATCTGATTTAGGACGCAGTTCTGAGGAAAAGTGGCCAAATTACCACGCTGGATCGCAAGGCGAATGCGTTGACCCAAGTAAAGGCCACTAGATTTCAAATGCAACATTATACATTTTATTTTTAGTAAAAAGTTTTCATTTCCATTATTTCCATGAATAAATGAGTTTGGCTTTGAAGACACAATCATTGACACCACTGACACAAAATACACAATCTCAATACAATCATTTTTGTCTCATGTAAGGATCGAACTCACATACACCTCACAGTAAAAAATTACGAAATGACAACTTTATCTACTAATGAAATGTATAAAACTATATGTAAAACAATTATCATATTCATGAATACCGTTCATTGAATAATAACAAAGTTTACTTTCCTATGATGACAAATTTGTCTATACAAATTGGTTGTACAGCAGCGTGTCCCTGTCTGGGCGACGTTTAAAAATTTAAATATCGACAGGCGACCCCTCCTAAATTAAATGAGCGCACATCTGAAAAATGTTCCACCAGTTCTTATTACAAAACGCACTTTTTCCATACTCTTTCATTGTTTGTTACGACGTTTTGCTTTTAAGCTTTTTTCTTTTAGGATGGTTTATGCAATAGGGCAACAATAATATAGTATCAACTTTACAATTTCATTTAAATGCATGCATGTAGGTACTTTTTATGAATGTGTTTTTACAATAACTAGGTACATGTATTATAATTTATAATTATAAAATATTAAAACTATATTTACACAAATTAGAAATACATTTTAATAATAAAAAATACATACGAACAATATGTTTATGAATTTAAACCTGTTGCGATACGAAAATCGAACACGAGGATCTAATAGTAGCGTGTACAATACAAAATACGATTTAAATTACAGACATAACCTTACTTCTTGGTAGAATAGGAAAACAAACAACATATTTTTTCCTTGGTTTAGATTACATATTAGATTCGGTATTAGTATTATATCGACTGCATGTGTAGCGTAATATTAAAGGTGATATTATTATATTCGCCACTAATATTATGTTTAGTCGTGTGGAGATTTTTATTTATTTAACTTTTGAACAAATTTATGTTTATAATATAAGCATTTTTGCTTTTATCATCTTAAGGTCATGCAGAGATAATAAATAGTAAATGTATTCGAAACATTTGTAGCTATAAGACATTTTTTTAAAAATATAAGTAGTAAGTTACATATATTGTATTTGGTTCCATATCCACACTGGACAAATACAAGTGAAACACCCAGATGAACCTTCGTCATCTAAATGTATAGTTATAAAGTCTATCGCGAATCACAACTAAATTCGTAGTGCAAAATCTTTTTTTTTTTTTGACTTATTACTGATATTTTATATTTTAATTATAATTTTTAAGTTTTTGCGCCTAAAAATCCAATCAACACCTAGTAAAGGTATTATATTTTCCCATTGATATAACAGAAACTAAACCATTTTATCTTGTTAAACAGTAGAATAATTTAACAGAGAATTGTTTAGCAATTAGCATTAGAACATAATGCGGTCCACAGCACCCCTAAATGACGCGTAGCGGATGCGGTGTAAGTTAACTCGTACTATTTAACCATCCGTTCATACAGCCGTGATGAAACAACACCCTCGCCGCCCTCCACATAGAAAGAGACACAATTATCCAAAAAAAATGATGAAAGAAAGAGACAGTCTCATACTCATCGAGGCATAACTCATAAATAAAATACAATATGGTGAGCAAAACATTGAATTATGCCGGTATTATGTCACATTTGGCCTTTGTGAATTAGTCACTGCATAACGTAAGGGGAGTAGTTTGGCTACTTGTCATGGATGTTAAGCGACCGTACTATCTAAGGATTTATTACTTTTGTATCTGTTAAAAATGGTAATCGTCACAATTGGTGACAAATTGTTTAAATGAAGAAATATCGAAAAAAAATGTTATTTCACTTTTTTGCTAAAGCTGTTCTAAAATTGAAAATAAAATTTATTCAGTTTAAATACAGCTATTGTTACAAGACTAATTCGAGGGGCATATATACTAAATATTGGACAATTACAGATTACAAAAAAAAATATAACCATCATAATATTACTTCAAAAATCTTTATATACCTACTTAAGTTTAAAACAGGATTCTTCCTGATGCCAGTATATCAGATAAGTTCATGGTTATATTGGAAACACTTCAATTTATAAACAAAATGCTCAGCTCTGCTAAGCCATAAAGGGGAAAACGACGCGCCCGATTCAGCGAAATCATAGAAAAGCACATAAATTGGTACGCATTAACATTTCCTTTATCCTACGTGTCGTGTATGACGGGGGCGCCACGGAGCCCCGCGCCGCGCGGGGCCGCCCAAGACAATAAATTTACATATTTCACCCCTCAAACAGACCTTTTTTGCCATTCCGCAGAATTACGCACATATGGGAATATTCTGTTGAATACATCAGCAGTAAGGAGAGATACTCTCAGAATAAAATTATCTTCCACGATGCCACATTTGGAGATAAAGAGCCTCTACACTTTGACGCCTCTCATATATAGACTACTCAGTTTTTTGGGTTACGCGAAAATAGACCTACCTGACAAGAGTATCCTGATTTAAACACGAGATACTATTTTTCTTGAACTTCTTACAGAAACATGTATATATGCTTGTTTTGGGTTTATTCACTTGTTATCAGCTGTTTTCCTTTAAGTAAAGACTACGCTCTGTCTAGCTACTGATTAATACATAACTATTCATTTGATTCCATCAGGCACGACATAGTATTATGGGGTGTCAGGTACATATTCGAATTCACATATGGAAATGTAATTTTGCGGTAGAAGCACCCTTCAAAGGGTCAAATCAAAATCATTTTCACAGTCCAGTGAAGCAACGTACGGTCGGTCGGCAATGTACGGCTATGGATGACGTAACGTGGACTTTACAGCCTCTATATTTATCTGTCTTGTTTACTAATTCTAAAATCTTTGACTAATTAATATGTAAAATAAATTTGAATTAATGTACTGTCTTTTGATTAATTTTAATTGGGAAAATAACAATAAATCTAATTATATTATTATATATATTGTATAAGTAGATCATCATAAATCCTACATTAAATAACGATGTAATCGCTCAGAGATAAAATCCTTAAAATTAATTTTAAATAATATCTTTCACACACGGAAAGGAAAATTTTTATATTTACACAATGAGACTAAATAAAAAATAAAATTAGAAATAGTTTGGGGAATTGTCGATCACTCGTGAATACCAATTTTTTTACTTATTATTTCTTAATTGTGCAAAGTTTGATTGTAGCCACTATTGTAGTTGTACTCCAACTATCGCTACGAGAGCTATCGTACGACTACTAATACTACGAGAGTGATTGTTTGTAACATACATTTATAATAGATTTAATTTTCTAGCACAAAAATTCAGTTTGCCAAAATCGTAGTTACACTACGACTATCGCTACGAGAGCAATCATACTACGAAACTTGCTACGAGCGTAGTCATAATACGAGACTCGCTACAAATTTAATTACTTAATTAAATAGATTTTAGTCTGCATAAGTAATAACATGTTAACTGAATTTGAACTTCTATATCAAATACTAAAGGTTACTGGCAATCTGTCGATACTCGTTGCAACTTTGTTAACTTTCATCCGTATTAATTCAATGTGTAGTCAAATAAGGAAGGATTTGAATTGGAAATAAAGGAACGCAATGATTTAAACTTCAATGTAATATTTGTAGCTTTTTAGATTTATTTCGACACAATATTGTATACCTACGAATGTGTGCCAGTGCATACTTATGTTTAAACAATTTTTTTTCAACTCACAACATCCTTACTAATATTATAAATGTGAAAGTTTGTGAGAATGGATGGATGGATGGATGTTTGTTACTCTTTCACGTAAAAACTACTGAACGGATCTGAATGGAATTTGGCACAGAGATAGATTATGGTCTGGAATAACACATAAGTTACTTTTTGCATCGATAACCGACATCCACGCGGGCGGAGCCGCGGGCAACAGCTAGTAATTAATATTTTTTTAGTATATTGCGCATTCAGTCGGAATTGACATAAAAACATCATCTGTTTGGCATTTTTTATAGAAGGCCTAAAATTTCAGATATCATTTATACCCTTTATCTCATAAAAGGTGTCATATATTTAAAACTAACTGTAGACCCTATGTCCTTCCATAGAATATCATCTGTCTCCTTGCTTTGTCTATATATCTATCTCCTTGCTTATCTGTTCAGCCGATTAAACTAACAAACAAACAACCTAACTAACAATCAAAGAGAGTTACTTTCTCATATATAATATTAGTATGGATTTATGTGCGTTTATCCTTGTTTTATTCGCATAAAAAATAGTTACGAATGGACGAGAGTACCATTAACTACCATAGACACACCAGCGGAGTTGCAGACGAAAGCTAGTACGGTCATAAACCTTTCATTCATCAACGTCTCTCTTCACACCGCAGTTAAACTTTCTTTTCATTACAAAATTAAACCATTACGCTGGTTTATTTAACTACATCCATAAATAACCCACACATTCATGCAAATTACATTGCTACATACATAATATATACGGCTAGAGTTTGACCAGCACTTAGGTATTATGCACAATCGTATTACGTACCAACGCCGAAATAGGAGGTTGCTTTATAGAATGTAGCGTAGTGGACAGTAGGAGGTAGACGGACGACACTAATACTCATTAGAATTACATGGCGGAACGAGCGGGCCGCGCTTCGTCCGACCCGTTCAATCGCCCTCAGAACAATTTAGATTTGTCTCTACATCTGCCTCCACGACCACGTCACGAGTAGCCATTATCCAACTAGAAAATGATTCCAAATTCAAATTCAAAGTGTATGTTAAGCCGTCGGTTTCAGCTGTGGACAAAACCAATGATTTCCTATACGGAGAATAATTACCTTAAAATATCAGAACTAAGTACCTAAGACTGATTATTCTTCTATAGCATAGAGGTACTTTGACAGTACAAAAGCTCTGATTAAATGAGAAGTCTCGTTGCGTTACCTCTTTAATACTTCTAATGAATACAATGAGGCACGTACTTAACTGAGTAATGGCCGTGAAATGGATCAATAAATCTGTAAAATTAAGCAAGCTTGATACGTTCAGTCCAAAGATGGATGACCATTTTCTAAGATCTAGTGAGACCAAAGTAAGTCATGTCGAATTGCCGTTCCATCAAACTATGAGAATCAATCAATCAGTTATTTATTTGTTAGAATATGGTACATAAGTGATAAGGAATAAATTTTTTGTTTTTTAAAAAGACAACTCCCGCACTAGAGAACAAGCTCTGTGTCGCGGGGGACTTTACAAACATACAACTAACGGACACAAATTACACCCAGACTCAGAAAAATTCGTTGTGGGTCACACAAAGTTTTTTCCTGTGTGGGGATCGAACCCACAACCTCGCGCACAGCAGGCGCATACTGCGACCACTGGACCACCGAGGCAGTCATGGAATGAAATGAAGAATGAGAATGAAAGGAATAAGTAGTGCACCTGTGTATGCGTACACTAAAATATCTGTAACTAGTACTCTCACTCTATCCGAATGAATAATATAAGCACAATCTCTGTGATGACGTCACTAATATATAAACTAAATGATAGGAAACTGGGACGCATCAATATTCATAGATAGGCAAACTACACGATTGACCAAATAACATTAATATAGATAAACCTACTCGTGTATGTGTGTGTGTATACGATTTACACATACGTTTAATTATATATTGTTTGTTAGAATTAGATTAGGTCTGTTTAAGTGGGG
Source organism: Trisateles emortualis (assembly GCA_947095525.1). Taxonomy (NCBI): domain Eukaryota; kingdom Metazoa; phylum Arthropoda; class Insecta; order Lepidoptera; family Erebidae; genus Trisateles; species Trisateles emortualis. Next base: position 12,345,668 of record OX352732.1, on the reverse strand, counting down.
GTCACCTAATACAGACCTAATCTAATTCTAAACTTAACTGCATCACTTTGTATTGTAACATAATTGTTATTTACAAAAGATTGTAACTAAGTATCTGGTGATTTAAAAAGAGTCTGAGTGTAGGGATTGGCTACAGTTGGCAAAAGATAGACTATCATGGAAAAAGGAAGGGGAGGCCTTTGCCCTGCAGTGGGACAGTATAGGCTAATAATAATAATAATAACTGAGTGTCTTGATAGTTCCTCTAGTGGCTCCACACTTGAAAAAGCTGGTGTAGGTGTGCAAAATCTTTACGTGCTGTTCGAACTAAAAACTCGAAAGAGACTCCTTGACGGATGTTTTTTTAGAATTTGGTCACCCATCTGCAGACTGACCGCGACAAGCTTGCTTTACTATACTATAACTTGTTTATCCATCGATCCGCGTTACTAGTACTTCACTACGAGTCCCTCTAACATTTTATTACAGATTATAAAGTATTATTTAAATAATGTCTTTACTTTCTTATTTCTTTATTAGCAAATATGTTCCAACTTCAGAATTTATTCTCTAATTTTTAAAAGTAGATTTTATACTATCAGGTAATAAAATAAAAGTCTTTTAATAGGAAAAATCATTTGTTGATCGGTGAAACCAAACGCCTGACAACTCTTTATCGTTTGTGGTTTAAAGCCATAGCGTATAGTGAGTTTGGTTTAGGCGCAGTTTGCAACTCAAACGCCAACTAGTTTTATTACGCAACACTGACAATGTAATATCCTAGGTATAAGTAATATCCACGCTAACAAGGACCGACATCCAAAAACAAAAGGCAGCATATTTCCTGTTGTGTTGTTGTCTAACATATACCTATATATTGTTGGGAAATATCGCATTCCGTGCACGAATTCCACCACAATCGATAAGAGAGATGACCGCTGGCCGCGAGGAGAGCGGTGCGGCGGCGGGACGGGGGCGCCGATGGGGAGACTGTTATTTGATTAGTCTTACCGAGAATGAGCTCGTCTCTACTTAATGGGGTGAGGGCTTGTAACCGGACCACGTATAATTTTCACTACTCCGCGTGAACACTATCAACTCGCAACGAGACAAAAGCTCAAAACCACTTATCTAGAAACAATAAAACGATTCACGGCGGAACGTAAGAGCAGACCCGAAAGGCGTTCATCCTATCATCGCTTAATAGACACGCATTTCGACATAAATGAGTTTCGCTTTAAATTAATTAGTAGCACATTTTCCATTATAAGGACAAATGTAAAAGCGACCGCTTAATAGCGCGGTGGAAAACTCGCTAGTTTTCGCTCGCGAGAATAGGGCCGGAGAGAAATTGCGGATAGACATAATCAGTCTTCTGGCTTTGAGGCCGCCTCAGCCCTCTAATGTGCCGCACACCTCTCCAACTGATGAATACGCTTAATACATACGCGCCTCGCCACTCATTCGATTCAATATCAACATTGTAATTAAGTTCTCTAACTATTCAATCCCTATATTAATTATGACATCAACTAGATAACGCCCACCCATTAAGTGATTAACTTTGCTTTGAAAATATGTGATTAAAACTAAGTTTATTTCGAGCCTTAACCTGTCTCAAGTTAGCAACCAAATGTCTATAGTTAACTACTACAAGGAAAGTTTTGAAGCAAAACGGGAGGTCGGTTTGTGAGGACGGTCCGTAATGACCCTGTCCGATCTTACAAAAGGCAATTACAATAAAGTTCCATTCGCACATGGTCGTTAACTGGACGATATATCTTGGATTCCCTCAGTCAAGTCGGCTTTCGCACTCGTTTCATCTTACCGCCATGCGCCATGACACACGACCCCACATGACAATTTTAATTTTCAAATGTAGGTACGTACTTTAGCATAGTGATAAAACAGAATACTGGTCATGAATTTTTGAACACACTTACGTGTTTTACGTGTCTGCAAAACACAATCTTATATAAAAGTTGTTTTAATAATAATAAATGATATGCTCTTAATATTTAAATAGATGGAGGTAGAGTGAAGGTGTATTCGATGGAGCAGGCCCGCGCACCTCGCTGGCACGGAGCGTACACTTTACGAGCGAGGGATTAACCCGTGTAACGAGATTCATTAATTCTTGTCGTTAAAATTTGTCGTTCTCGATTAATAAGGAAGTCCCACGCGGCGGGACGTTATTATCACTCGACCGCAGCCGGGTGTCGCCGGGCGTCGCCAGGGGCTGCCTCGCCGCGAAACTTCCCACTCCGCCCGCTTTATTTACACTATCGAGTAAATTAAACTCGCGCTCGAGTGTCGGAGAAAACTTTAACAGAACTTTGTGTGTAATAAGTGGTGCAACAACACGAGTGGAAGAGCAAACGTCGGACGCGGTCTCCGCTCCGCACTTCTCTCCCACTTAACTCTTTGGGACATATTTATTCGACCCTCCGGCGACCACTGCGGGGCTTACCCTCCCAGACCCCTCTGAAATTAACCTAACGAATCAAGGCAGTCATTAAATTGTACCTGAACCATTCTTAGGTACAATCTGTGTCCATTACGTTATGAATGCTCGCCGCAACCTCGATCGATCGGGTACGTGCTGTTATAAATTTTTGATCGGTCTCGGAAACGAATCGAAACAAAGAAAGTACAAAGCTTTGTTATTAGCGTCCGTTTCCTCTGTCTGTTTGTATGTAATTTTTAATGCGGGGTCAATCAGGGAGCTATATCGTAGATCTCCGTCGGGCCGAGACCGTAACGATAATGAATCGGCACTGTAAGAGCGCCGGACCGCACTCACGAATTATTAATAGCAGTATACGCGCACAACAACCTACTCCTATTTATTAAATACCGTCTTACGCCGTTTTGCTGTTCACTTTACTTCAGCTTGTATGGGTCGGCCAACAAGCCTTGTTATTAATAACTAATAGGAAGTACTCGGACGGATTTAAACTTAAGATTAAGTCGTGGTCAAGGTAGTAAGCGGTTTCAATTACACGACATTACTAATGCATAAGAACATCTTCTATGTTCGCACCGGCCGCATTTCCTTGTCCTTTAAGATGACCCTCCCCTTGTGGAGGCAGAGTGGGCTTGTCCACTATTTGTTTTACCTACCTGTGACCCTCGTACAACTGTCCACTAAGTGTTGATTGCTTGTAAACAGTGTTTGTAAGCGGTTAACTATTTACTTTTTAACAAATTCTTCACAATGTCATACAGGCTGGTCTAGGTAAAGTCGTGAATCTTCCTCTATTTTTTTAGATTACAAAACTTAAAGGTTGCGTCATAAGTTTATTGTGCGATTTGAATCCCATGCGTGGAAGGAATTGATAAGGCGCGCTCGAACCTTTGCGTCTATTGCTTGAAATTTATTGCTGTTTTGGGTTTTTATTGTTCCGTTTTACGGCCTCCTCGTGTATAAATCGTACAGATAGAAGATGAATTCCTCGCTAAAGCGACCGCTACAGCCGTATACCATACATTTCAGCGATACCTTACATTCTCGTATAAATACAAACACGTAAAGTCACTATCCTGCTTTAGTTTAGTGTCGTGTCACTATACATATTGGAGGCAGTTGTTTGAACAGGGCCTTTATTTTCGTCTAAATACCGAGTAGTAGTTTCCACGGACGAAGGACGATTTTCATAGAGGTCCATCACGACGACCCAAGCGTGTGCGATATATCACACGAAATTATGCTTGGGCTGCGTTCCTGCGCCGAGCGCGACAGAGACGGCGTACGAGGCTCGCTGACCCTCAGCTCATAATGTACGGTCCGGTTAGGTACACGACTTACGGGAAATAGGTACCTATGTAACCTCCGGACCCCGCGCCCGCACCCCGTGCATGAAATGCTTATTATACGCGGCACGTAGGCCGCCACCCCGCGCTCGGCCGTCGCCCGGCGGCCTGCTCACTCGCGCCACCTGCCCGCCCGCCCAGACAAGGATGCACGACCGATATTATAGCAAATCGAGGATTGTTATGTCCGGTCCGCCAGAGGTCGGCGTAATATATGGCCACGGTATTCCGGGCACATATATTAACACAGAACTCGCCTCATACGAAAAGATCTTACGCGATGGAAACAAATGGCAAGGAAAATTTTGGCGGTAAAATTCATTGAGATGGAAGAAGCAAAAACGGGACGAAAAATTACTGCAATTTTTCTGACTGATCTGCCTACTGTAGGTAAAGAAAATGAGATGAATTGTGAGAAAATTATATTTAGGTTTTTATTTTCCTTTATATTTTAAGACCACCACCAGGCTAAAAAACAATTCCTGTATCGTGGAGGACTTTACAAACGTGCAATTTAGGCATACAAAGTACCCACCTAAGAGCAACTGTATGTGGTTCATTTGTGAGTATTTCGGCGTTAGTAGTAGTTTAAATCACTAGACCACATTTCCAATGTTTAATAAAATATTGCAATCTTTGTAGGTATGTACCAGATGTACCTATTCTTTACCCACTTACCCTCAGAAATAGGAGCGTAGGTAGAGACGGGCTGTAATCTAATAAATAATAATGGGGATGGTACATGTATGGTCAAGTGGATGATCGAGACGGGAGGTTGAACAAATGAAGAATGATCACTGTTGCAGCGAGGGGCCGCCGACACCGTACCGCGCCGGATCGGTGCCGGTGCCGGTGCAACGCCGGCAGCACCCGCGCGCTATGACATGTCGCGCTAAGTGACTGATGACGGTGTAGTACGAGAACACACACCTACACCTCGGTAACTCGCATTTCAGTTTTCTTTTCATTTCATTTGTTTATTTTTGAGAATTTACATTGTATTTTAAATGTACATTAGAAGATTTACATAATCACTCCGAATATTATAAACGAAAAATTGGAAAACTCAAATAGTCTTAAGAAAATGTATAGGTACGAGTATAATAGTACTTTTTATCGCGATAACCTTAACACAGTATAACAATTTAAAAAAAATACATGGCAAAAATTTAGATTTGACTTTCAGATCGGCTATAGAATAAAAACATATGTCCAACGGAAAGACCATAGGTTGTGATTTAAAGTGATTTTTGTTGTATTCGATATCCTTTGGGTACATAGATAGTCTACTAAAAAACCACCACTGCTCCACTGCAATGATCATTTTATTGCCCATGACATTTCACCGTGTTCCTTCTAAATTAGTTTTTTCCTTTCCAGTCTCATATTTGTACATATAATTTACACGCACTTTATATGATTTGGAGACATTAAAAGTACATGTGAACTTATTTACTCATACTCATAGAACACAATGTTATGAAACTGATAAAATGTAACAAAACACTGTCTACTTATAAGTACAATCACGCCCTCACGATAAATGTCTAGGGGCGCAGTCACCCGCACCGCCTAAACGAATTTAAATAAAATCGGGTATTAAAATCTTCAGGCGATCTCACAAAAATATACCTATGTCAGGAGAGATTTGAGCGGAATAAAAATTCTTTAGCCTCGTCGCATTATCGAGGGGCGGGTCTCCTGTTTTCTTTTATAGCTGTCGTAAGGTATAATCTTCAAGAAAAATGCGATATTTAAATGAAGTGAATTCCTTGAAGGGAATTCCTTAATACCCAAATTTTTCAGTTGCAATTTCATTTGTTAATTCAGTGAGGTTGGATGTAATCGTATTTGGGGTGTCGCAGAAACATCTGTCATCATGATTCTATTTTCGTGAAGGTATTTAAAATTTTATGGTTTATGAAATGAGTTTACCAAAGTATAAAATAAACATCAATATTTTATGTTTTCTTTTAATATGACCTCTTGTCACGCGTTGTATAAACAGTGAGGCTTAATGAGGGTTGTGTGGTGATACGGCGCGTGTGGCTGCGCCCCGGCGCGGGAGCACGACGGTGCCGAAGGATCTGCGCCACGTGTCCGACACGCGCAACACGTCTCTAATTGCCCTACTATAAAGATTGTGACAATATTGGACAATCCAGTGAAAATAACACCCGAATATAGCGTATCGTTTGAGCCGACAATAATCTCTCATTTTAATAGATAAGTGTAGGAGGAGTCGTGTGATTTGTTACTGACTGTTCGTTAAATACCAGCTTTGTTTGCGTTTATTTAACACTAAGAAATCAGGGTCACAATAGAGGGAAATTAAATTTGCGTTTGTTACCAGAAGTGATCTCCAAAATTTAAACGCAAAATAACATGAAAAAATAAAGTGAACCGGCCTCCGTCGGTGGCCATTTCATTAAAATTAAAAGAAGTTAAGTCGCGACACAAGACAAACTGCCGCCTAGAGAAATAAAGAGAGCAAAGCAAATGAGAAGAACTCATTTGGACGACCGCTGAATTGTGTTCGAGAGGATAATAAAAAGGGAAGCCATCAGTGACACGCACAATAAGCATCAACCTCAAGAATATCATAGATAACGGCGCGGAGCCGCCGCCGCAGGGACCTCATTAGGAGGCCGCAGGGAAATTAAAAAGAAAGCAAGATCTCGGACTCGATTGCGGCCCGAGAAAAACGACCGGCCTTCCTCTCATAACATTACATACAGCCTCTGTCGATTTTCCGGACGATTATTATTTTGTGGTGCGTAAGACTGGGCCGGAAAAGTAGTTAATGACAGAGCAAAGGTCGAAGGAACACCAGACGCGCATAGATCAGTCTGGAGCAGAGATGAATGTAATTACCGTACCGAACGGGACAAATCGGCCTGCGCCCACCTACTTCATCCGCCGCCTGCACTAGTCAGGATCAGCCTTTACATTGTTTTTAGCAACTCATCATTCAATCTAGTATTCTAGAATTTACTATTTTTGAGACGAACTTATTACAATATCAGATCATATTGGTATTTAAGATTTTGTATACTTTATTTTACACCATTATATATGACTTAAAAATAAAATGTATAATACAGAGACCATACAATGGTTGGCTTTGTCGAAAGAAATAAAAAAAATATAAGGTAGGTAAGGTAAGGTATTTATTTTTTATATCTGAATAAGGTATATTATACGTAAAAAATCTTCAAATTATGTTATCGTATATCGTAATCGAGATTTTAATTCTAATTAAACCCATCGTTTTGATGCGTGGCTCTACAATAATTTTCCTTATAATAAAACTCTTATAACATCTAATTAAATATAAAATCACAAACAATATCTTAATTACTAATAAAAATACTTACAGCCTATTACTAGTGTAAGTAGTAGTAGTAATTTATAATAACAAGTAATGACAATAAATATAATAAATAATAAATAAATCTTTATTAAAGTTCAAAAAAGGTACAATTTTTGATATAATCTTATAAAATATATTGGTATTATAATGTTAGGTTGCCTGTACTAGAATAATCCTGTATCACAGGCGATACAAGTGCTTACTGTTTAATTTTAAAAGGTATAACATTTTTACTTTAATTAAATGAATACAAAACAATAATAAAGTACTGACGATTATTTACTTCAATATGTGTCATAACATAACATTTTTATAAACCAGACAATTATACTAAACTTACTTAAACATGTATAAAAAGAAGCAAAAAATAACAATTAATTGGCTCTTTTATGAACAAAAGTGTTTGAAAGTGACTCGATTTGCTAGGAAGAACCTATAGAAATCTTACATTTATGCAAAACAAAGGCAATCAAGGCTCGGACGAACAGAAGAAATGAGCTTCATTAAACGACGGAATGAAAACTTTAATAATGTAAGATGCAAAAAACTCGACAAAAAATACTTAAGAAAATCTGACGACATAAAGGCTGTTGTAACCGGGGACTCGCCGTAAAATCATTAAGATGCTAATAAAAACTTCCTTTTGTAGCACAGAGACGAACTCGGGGAGCGGCCAAAAAAAATATTCAAATAAAAACTCAATCGAGAGAGTGGAATGGGAAGCGGTACCATGATTATTCTTCAAAACATAATGAAGAGAATTAATGTAAATATTCTTTTTGCTTGGAACTTTCCGCCCTCCGGAAAGTTTTATTTTACGGCGCGTCGTTTAACAACCGTCCCTACTTATTGACATTCAATTCGGGGGAAATTGATTTATGAAGATTGTCGCCTTAATTGTAAAAAGATTTTTTTTGGATCGATGTAAATCTGAGAAACATTTACATGGGTCTGACGAACTGTAACATTAGGGTAGGTAATAGAGAGAACATGTAGTATATATTATTAGCATGTTGTTGTTGGAGTTATAGTAGAACAATGGCTGTGCATTGTTGCATTATTGAGTAGGTCGTGACAGGTTGGATCAGGGTAGCGGCCGGGGGTTGCAGCTGCAGGCGCGTCATTACACTGTCATGCTGGTCGCGCTCGGTGCACGAGCGACGCACGACAAGCGGAACAAATGTAGCAATTTTATTCATTATTGATATTTAATTTCAATGACAGCATGCTTTTTCATTTTGGGTGATTTATTATTTATAAGTTACGATGAATTTTGCGTGGGTGATTAACCCGTTACAAAACAAGCACTTTTTTCACATTAATTTATTTTTAATATGTGATTGCCTCAATGGCGCTATGGTTGTGCATACAACTGTCGGTCAGACATCTGTATTTTGTGGAACATTGGGTTTTCCCGAAGAATAATGCTCAGTATCAGCCCTGAGTCTGTAATTATGGCAATAAACTTACTTTCTATTACATAGGCTTAACATGGCGTCGAAATGTTAGTTGTATACTCGTGCTTACCCCCTGGGGAACAGCAGTAGTGTTGTTTTTTATATAATAAAACATATTGTTTTGTTTGTTTACTCAAGCGCATCTAAGCTTTTCGAAAAGATCTTAAAACATATGTATGGGCCCTAATCAAGCACAAAGTAAGTACCATACCCTTTTACTTGGCCAGTATTTTTCGGGATTTGGAGCAAAATATCCGTAAATAATTGGAATCTCTCCAAAGGAGTCGTCGTGGAAAGGTCCACACAAGGTCCGGCACCTTTTTACGGTCGATAAAAATAATAAGTCGGTGTTCTCCCTTCCCCTACTCGGAGGATAGACGGTGCGCACTCCGCCCACATTCGGACACCGCTCATTTTTTGTTCGTAACATTTTTCATTTGTCTCCAACAAGTGAAGTGAGCTCAAGGTATTTCATATCGAGCTCCACAGTACACAATATATATTAATGTATCTCGTCGAAGTCATGTCGTAGAGACTGCCTACAAACAGTCATTAGGCCAAGTTACACACATTAAAAGTTTCCGAATCGACACCTAATATGCAATCACATACTTTATACAAAATTTATCGTACCTATTACAAGATTCGCATTAAACTACCCAGAAAATCTTTAACCTAAGCTTTAAGCTTATAAAAGCTCGGCGCTAATGGCCGGATACCGGAAATTGCGCTCTCATATATCTCCCAACAGATTTATGAAAGTACCCACACATGAGCCGATGTCTCTTGGGCGCACACACGTCACACTAACAACAACGTAACGTGAACTGAACACACACACACACACACACACACACATGACCCTACACTTACACTGTTAAAGTTTGACACTTATTAATTTAAAGGATCATTAACTTTGCAAGGGGGTACAAGTATCGAGTAATATGAAACTTAAACTAAAATAATGACTCAATCGAAAAACTATACGTAACTATTAAATCTATCTGTTACTTTGATAATAAATAGCCGTATGTGAACTCGAAGTCTATTTAGTGTAATATAGTAAAGATACATTGGTGTGTAAACCTTATTAAATAAGTAATTGAATTTACTTTTTATTTTTGTATTGACATAAATAGTTATTATAATAAAAACATCTAAATACAAACTACTTATAAACAATCAGATATTGTATTTAAAGATTACCTATAAATATTTGAATGAAGTCGCAGCTCTGAGGAAAGACTGGCCAGAGTCATATCACGATCCTAAGGCTAGCCTTCACTTGGGTAAACTCTAGTCTCGCTATCCATCATAAATTTAAAAAAAACCCACTTGCACCTATTAACAATTATCTCTGCATCACCCAAGGTTCAGTGTTAGAGAATGCTCACGGCAATTATTCCACCTATGAAAACAAAATGGTGTACTTACTCAAAATATAACATGGTCTACGGATAAATAAAGTGACAGTAAAAATCATTAAATATTTTAGTTGGCAATTTTGTCCGTCAAGGTTAAAATCGCTAGATTTAAATTTTAAGAGCGGTCGATCGCCAACTTGGCCGATCGTACATAAAATTATGCAAAAGTTTAAACAAATATTAAAATTAAGTGCGCTAATCCAGGCGTTTATAGGGGTAGTCTTATCTAGAGGACTAACGCTACGCGCGTAGCATCGAAGTGTGCTACATCGTAGGCGCGTAGCGGATAATCCGCGTCCAGCGGCGTAGTCTCACGCCTCCTCTCGTAGCCGCTGATATGACTCTGATGGTCTTTCCCTGTCATGTTTAATGCATCTGTCAGCTCTGCATACATATTTAACTATAATGAGCTTTACACCCCGATGTTTGATATACACGAGTGCCATTTATAAAATAATACTTCTTTGAATGGATCATACAAAGAATAGATTTTATAAAAGATAATATTTTTTAAAGCAGCTAGTGAAATGACTAACATAAAATTACGTTTTGCCAGCTATGTTAGGTAGGAGAATTTTGTAAAAGATTAACCGAATAGTTTTTTACCGAAAATTAGTCACGGATCCAGGACCTTTGAAACAGTCATTCCTGAACATACAATTAAAAATGTCAAAAATCAGGAACGCATAAGCCTGTATATTGCAAGCCTATGTACTTCGGTAACTTGCCGACCATATCCATTAAACATACAACGTTATACAAAATGAGGTGTTGAGTTACAATAAACATCGTTTAAAAAAGTTATTACGAGTTCAAACAATGGAGGGGAATACTTAACTACTGTCCCGACACCCTAAGTCAATTGTGAAAAGAATATTAGGTATATTCACAAGTGGAGACTGTTTTTTTAGGATCGTAATCTTTTCCGCGTATCCCGCCTCAGCCCTTACCGACACGTACTGGCCATTGTGACGTGGAATACGTCTTCTACGGCGCTTCTTATATGAGCGTTACAAGTGCTTTCTAAATAATCTAAGTCCAGTCGAAGAGAGCGTATTGTATTGACACAGTGGAGTGGTGGCCGGCCGTATAATGCCTGTTATATGTGTGAGTGGTGTGTGTACAGAGCGCGGGCTACGTGTGCGTCCACGCTTGATAGAATAAGCAAGTCGTCCGGCGCCGTAGGGGGGCGGCCCCTACTCCCCCTTAAGTATCTTCAAGACTGGACCTCTACCACCCACTACCCACTACACGTCTTCTGTAGCACTTCCCGTAGCCACATCGAGCTCTAATGGGCCTTTATGTTATGTTGTTACTACACTTACTTTTATCATAATCTATATATTAATATAAGATGATAAATGTTTGTATACATGATATATATGATATTTTAAAATGTTTTTCTACAATAGATAGGAGGAGTGTAGATTTATATATGATACTAGCTATTGCCCGCGGCTCCGCCTGCGTTGGTGTCGGTTATCGCAATTAAACGTAATCTATGTGCTATTTCAGACTATATTCTATCTCTGTGCCAAATCTCATGCAAATCCGTTCAGTAGTTTTTACGTAAGAGTAACAAACATCTATGCATCTATACTAGACTAGATAGGGTGGACATACATATATTTAGTTTATTTATTAAAATTAGCTTGAATGAACATCGTTGCACGAGATTTTTATATACCGTCTTATTATAAAGATGTCTTACAAATCAAAAAATATTACAATAAATATATATAAGTTCTTTGGATCTATTTCCAACAGTGGACGTGTTTTGACTGAATAGAAAGATAGATAGAAAATGAAACAAAATTTTAAAAAATATGCTGTAGTTGTAGAGGCATATCATACTGTTTGACAAAATAACACATTCAAACTAAAGAATTGAATCATTTTAACAAAATAATACCGACTTCAGTACGGCAAGTTGCAGAATTTTCAAAAACCTTAAAGCCCCTAGTCTAACGTAGGTATTTAAACAGAATGAACTTTCATGCAAACTCTTATCTCACTTTTCCTCTCTTAAAGACGGTTCTTTTTAATCTGATAATTTACAGCTATAGTGCATCTCAGGACCATTCAAATAAGCCCAAACACGGCTATATTACATTGTTTAATTATGAAGTTCCGTTGCCTAGATACCTGCTTTATCATCAAATAGTTGCTTAGCAACTGTAATGAAAACTTATCTAATCGCCATCCGTAAAATACTTATTTCTTCTTCTTCATCAGTTTTACTTCATCTTATTATACTTTCTGAATGCAAATGTTTGATATGTTGTTAAAAATATTGAAATTATATGTGTGTGCCTATATTTTTTGAGGAGTTCCGTCAATTTCTCATGGATGCCATCATCATAACTTTCTTTTGATAAAAATGGGACCAAACTGAAAGTATGTAAAGAAATTGTCTGATAGGGACAATTTTTTTTTTAAATCGGTCCATAAATGACGGAGTTCTGCGGTAACAAACATAAAAAATAAAAATGATAACCTCCTCGTTTTTGAAGTCGGTTAATAAGTTACAATCTCTTTTCAACTTGTATAGCTTAGATTTTGATGACGACGCTGTATTACGAACTTGCATAATAAACAAATATTATTATAAAGGTATTCCTTTGAGCAAGAGAGCGTGATGTTATATTATGTTTTGTTCTTCATACGTTCGTCGGTTCAGGATACTCTTACCCTTTTGTCAGAACTTCATGATGATATCTAGCTTTTTTATTGTCCTACAGGTTAATTTCGTGCTTAAAGATATAATCAGCCATTTTTGTCTGTTTATTGGTCTTTTTAAATGAAGATGTACTTAAACTGCAGTCAGATATGAAAGAATAAGTACCTACACTCTAGGAAAATTATTGGGGGAGGCCTATATCCAGCAGTGGGCGTCTTTTGGCTGAGATGAATGGCTGGATAGACACTCTAGAAGAGTAGATAGATCTCAAATGTTCATTTAAGTAAAACGGTTTTGTATTCCGGTTTTACATGATCTACGTAAATCCAAGGCTACGGTATTACTTGGATTTACATTTTGCGTATGATCCGCCTAATGGTAATCAATTATGATTAAGATTAGATCATACGCATGTTTGTCATTTGGCTTTTGATTATCAATTAGCTTTTTCGTTTGTTCCTCATGTCTTTTTTTTGTATTGTAGCAAAACAAAAAAAAGACATGAGAAAGAAGCTTTTGAAAGAGATAAAAAAAAACAATCATTCCTATACTTACTTAGGTTGGTTGTTCTACAACTTACTATCGGTGGAGTAATGGTTTTTGAGCACCACCATAGCCCAGTTCCACTTCCTCACATATTATCTTACCTACTACTAAATAAAATACAACCCAATACTAAATTTTCCGAACATACATTGCTACTGTTTCTACTTTCCCTTTAATGTACTTTAGCAATATAGCTTTAAAATTCGTGCTATAACAAGTAAAAATAAGCAGAATGCACTACACGGTACTAGTTTATTAAGTTGCTTAAAATGTCAGCAAGAGTGTGAGAGAGCTAGCTCGAAGTGGAACGGAGGGAACAAAATCATATTAGCTGGTGCACCAGCCCAGTACTCGCTTCTACGTCACTATTTCGTTGTTAATTCTCACCTACCTCCATGCACACATAGTTGCATTTCCATTTTCGATCTGTAGTAGGAGTTTTGATAGTTACGAAACGAAATTTCGTTCTTTTAATACACTTGCAACTAGCGCCTCTTATGGAAAGCAAGACAATCTCAAATGCGCAGTATGAGATTTTCGAATTTTCTATTTGGTAACTATATTTCTTATATATTTTTTTGACATTTTGATAGTACCAGTTATTACTTTATTACTTCTCACGATTAGATAATCGTCGTAATCGACGACGAAAACGTAAACTTTGCGCATTTTTATTTTTTTTAATCACTTACTCCTACTATTGACACACGTAACTTTATACTTTTTATTTAAATTTACACTAATAACCACTTTTAAAAGTATCATGGCTTGTATAAAGATATAGAAAAATATACATAGCGCGATACTTTGAAATGTCGTTTACAATACAATATAGCAGTAGGATTTGTCATTACCTGTCAAGTCTATTTTATTATACATATATTTACAATTTTGGATTCACTTGTGGGGTAATGGTTAAGAAGGTTATGGTCAAAATGGCGCCAGGTGTGGTGAGTTCGGTCCCTTTATGGGACAAATATTTGTTCAGAGTATGGATTAACTTTATGTCTGTTTATTGTTTGTGTAGATGTTGTAAAAAAACTCTCATAGTAATAACGCACATTTCACAAAACATACCATCATATTATAATCTAAAATTAAAACTAAATCGAGCAGACCAAAACGCTACAAATTCTAAATATAAAATACATGAACATTGTACACAAAAGCGGAAAATAAAAGCATTAAAACGGAGCGTTACCAACAGTAGGTACATAAGGTGCTCGAGCCAAAAGTTATGTTGGAATACTTCTAACGGGCGGCGCGCGGCGGGCGGCTGGCGGCTGCTATGAGTAGATTTACAATAAATACACCAAACAAAGAAAAAGGAATCTCGCTGTGGGGAAAACTTCGGCTTTGTACTCCAGTACACAGTTACGGTGAAGTGCTCGCTTTATAGGTAAAATATGTGGCTATCTGTGTACGTTCTACCTTACATACGTTGTTATCTATACTCATATTATAGAGCTGAAAAATTGTTCCTTTAAACGCACTAAACTCTGGAACTACCTGTCGGATTTTAAAATTTATTTTACACACTACACTATATAACCTGTTTATTAAGAATCTTATAGATTATTATTTATTATCACGCTTTGGCAAAATGAGAGCATAACAGTAACAATAAAACGACAAATTTTGGTTGTATTCGTGATACGTTATGTGATTGTGTGTCTACAATCTAAGAGTATGTATAAATGTAAAGACTGATATTTAGAGCATGCTAATACTCAAACATATAACTATCAAACATATACTCATACTAAACTAAAAAAAAACATTTAAACATGACCCTGGCTCTACATACTCGTATGTATAAAAAAATCGTGTCACATGTTCGTTCACGGTAAACCACTTCACGGAATATTTTATAAATGCTTAGGGTTAGGGATATTTTTCTCTCTCAATTAATAAACCTTTTTTTTTTGCAAATGTACCACGCAAGCATAGTAACAACTCGATTAAAAAACGGTTAACGCTAGCTACACATCTCAGTCAGATGACTAATCGAACATTGTTCAAAGCAGTTCAATTATCAGTGCAGTGATTCTTCAGAGAAGTTGAAGGGTTGTGTCGGCGGGTAGGTATCTTGGTACCTCGTCGTGGCCTGAGGCTGCCACCTGCCTGCGATATAATTGGACTTCAAAACTGCGCGCCCGTGGCAGATCCCCAATACTTCCGCCTGGCTGGCTCAGCGCACACTACCAAGCCGCCCTCCTATTTATTTTGTCTGCGTTGTCTTTGCCGCTGTCAGGGCTCTGCCTTTTGAACGGTTTTCTATCCAACGCATTATATTGACGGTATCAATTCCATTCACATAATGTAGGTACTGATCCATCACTAACTTATATTATGTTTATACGGCAAAACGTATTGTGATTTTTGTTTCATTAATTTTGCTAGTGTTTATTAGAGTAGATTGCAAGTTTATATTATTATATCTAGCAGGATATAAAAATATAAACTTGGAGCTCTTTTCATTTTCCCTGTCTTGCACTTCAGCTCAATTGCTAGCAATATAAAAGTATCAGTAATAATGTATATTTATACAGAAGTTCTTGGATTTTATCAACTTTAAAGTGAGGATATGGTATGTTTAGATATACTTTTTTAATGTAATTAATTAAAAAGTATTATGTAATTAATCAAAGAAATGAGATGTGTTGCTATTTGATATGTCATAAACATCGATAAAATAAAAAAATCCTATCTTCATAATTATTATACAGAAAGAATTAATGTTGTCAAACACTGCATTTCTAAAGAGTGCTACCTTAACAACGTATTTAGAATTCTCAAACTTAACCTTATCTCCTTGATTTAAAACGGAATACCCAAAATCAGCTCATGCAAATAGAAGTGTCGTTTCGGCCACTCGAGTAGCAAATCAAGAAAGAAACCCCGACCGGCGGTCGAGCGTCGTTCACGCCTCAATCAACTGCCAGTTACGAGCCTTTGTACAACAAGAGCCTCTTACCCTTACCACACAACTTAACCACTCTCAAAAACATTGTCTACATTTAATACTATTACAACTTTAATAAACTTATACTAACTGCTATAAATTTAATCATCTTGACATAAATCAGTGAGTCTGTATGTATAAACCATTTACAAAGAACCTGTTATCCTGTAAATATGTATCATATAATATAACATATAAATCATCAATTCGTGGGGTATAACCACTAAGTGCGTCTAGTTAAGAAACGTCTGACGTGCAGAGGCGGCTGCAAGCGACTTGGGACCAACATTCCAAATATGAAAATAAAAAGAAAATAAGTTCTCCCTGACCGTTCCTCCAATCGCGCACCTCGCTTTTATTACATCCATAAATTCATCATATCGCAGCGGCGGCGGGGCTCGCCATTGGCCGCGCGAGCGGGAGAGCGATGTCCTCTCGCTCGCACCTCCTTCATATTAATATTGAATTTTTCTCGACCCCCGCCCGCCACCCTCGCGGGAGGCTCTACACTCGCTCGCCCCCGTATTGTTGTTATCTTTAATGTTGTGGAAAACGCGTTTTCTTGTGTCGTTAACTTTTATATTGCACGAGTGATACTTTTACGGGTTTGATACATAACTTATACCGGAGCTTTTAGCGGCATTCGTTATATGCCTACATACGGCAGACAGTATTCCATTACAAGTTAATTATACCATTATAAGTTTTACAACAGACGCAGTAATGAGATAAGAAAGAAAGGTCGATTAAGAGATATAAGTACTTGTAAAAATGAACATAAATTAAAATACAATACTTAATTAATTTGTTTGAACACAATAATAAAAGATATGTATATAACTCAGCTACATAGAAACGGCACTTTACAACCATTCTTATTGTTTCATGTTACGAAATCAAAACAGAAACAAAGAACATAATAAATTAATCACTTCGAAAAGGGGTTGGAATTCTCCCCTTTAATGTTTTCCTTTGGTGCATTGTCTGCCTGCCAAAATTAAAAAAGAGGAAACAACCCGTCTCCGTTTTTAAACGACGGTGACCTTTCTCTATTAGTCTGTGACTTTTTAAACTCATTATTTCCCTGACAATCAGTATATGTAAACGTACAAAACTCCAGATTTTTTTGTTATTATGCTTTTTTATAAATTAAATAACAAGTACAGGTATATTTTAAGAAAAGATATCATCTCTCAGTTAAATACGGTAAACAAACAACAAGTTGATTTTATTGATCGAAATCAGATCATTAAACTTTCCGAATTCGCTATGCAGTAAAGTACGCCTACCCCAAGTTGCAAATACTCAGCTCAGTAAGTTTTTATTTCTATGTAGAGAAGAAATACATGGAATCTTTTTAAATTCCCCCCCTTATATTTCAAAGCTCAAAAGAAATCGCTAGCAATATCTGTCTGAAAAATATATCGGATTGCTTTGTCGCAGCTTTGGAAATCGAAATCTATTTTCCTTCAAATCTAAGTGAATCCCGTGCGGATTGGAAATGTACCCTTTACCTACCGCCGGGCGAGGCAATTGATATTCCAACAATACAATGTATGAATAAAATATAAACTGAGTTCCTATCAGGCGTGTTCGTCGCGATCGCCGTATGGATTTTGAAGAAATCTCTATATCAATTGCCGTAAACAACATTCGAGATTTAAAAAAAGAAAGCGCTGGTAAATAATTAATATATTTTACAACTTTTGTCGTAAAGTCTACGCAAAATAATATAGCTAAGCTGGATCCTAGTTGGTTACCTTTTTTATGTGAAGTCTGGGCGAAGAGTATTTGAAGAGTATTCTAAACAATGACATTGTTTACCCAACGAGATTGAGGGCAGCGTGTGATAGGTACGAGTATCGTACTTTTATTTATTCCACCTCTCCTAGCACGCTCGCTAGCAGGATTGCGGAATGTCATACTGCTTTATTGTACTTGTTCGTAAAACGAATTATCTTATTATAACTGTTTCTGTACATCTTGAATGAAGCCATAATTACTTCTATTAATACTTTCTATAATATAGTGGAGCTAAGTTACAGTTTATCGATAGGTAGACATAGTTTGGTTTAGTAGAATTTGTATGTCGATTATACATATAATTGAATTGTGGTGATCAATTATCAGGGATATCGCGGCGTGCCAAAAGTTCACGGCCAAATGAGAGGCGGTTATATCGCTGTTTTAATTCTGCCTCTATTTATTATTTCCAAAACGAATGTATTTTGTTTTTTATAAATTAAATAGTTTTCTATTTTGTTGAGATTGACCACAATAACCCTCACACGCATAATGTTTATAATTGAAGTAAGCGATTCCAATATAAAAGTCACGTAACTCACGTACATATATACTCGTATCTCAAAATAAGTTCAATAAAGATACGGCGTACTAATAAAGGTGGTGTAGGTAGGTCGGTATCGTAATTTTCTTTATTGTTCCTTAACGCGACGGGTAGTAACAAATCCAACAGGGTTATTCTGAGTTCCGTCACAATTTCTTTCACTCCACTTAATAACAAATAAGGGTGCGGTACTGTTTCGGGGTAAATTCGTTTTATAAGTTTAGGTATGTTTGCCTTTTTACTTCAAGCACTTCACAATAATTTCGCTTATATTATAGATACAATACCAGAGCTAGAGACCCAGTGGCTGTACTTTTGTATGGGTGTTGTGACTTGTTTTACCTGGTCTATAAATCTAAGTGGTATAAGTGGTCTCTTCGCCATTTTTCACTAAGCAATGTTTGTGAGTTCGATCTTCAGACAGGACTAAAAACAGTGTGATCTACAAATAAATTGTACCGAGTCTAGGTTTACTTGTCAATGTAAATCCACATGTCTTAGTAAAAATTCTAAAGACATCTGATTTACCAACCCGCATTAGACCAGCGTGTGTGAATTACGGCCTAAACCCTCTCTCTCTCTTGATAGAGGATAGGAGACACGTGCCTAGCAGTGGGATATTTATATATATATGGGTTGCTATTATATCTTACAAGCTTATTATATATATAAGAATAAATAACAATTAATTCTATTTAGAATAAATTGTTATTTATTCTGAGGCATGATTGTAATATCTAATATTATATATGTCTAATATTATATATCTTATATTATATATTATATATCTAATATTATATATTATTTCAATAGTCTATGGTATTACTGAATAACACTGCTGAAATAAAAACACCTTTTCAGCAGTGTTATTCAGTAATACCATAGACTATTGAAATAATATTCACTTGAAATTGCGAAACGATATCGCGAAAACGTTCAGAATAATCCTGTATAGACGTTGTTCGCGTCCCCTACTCATTTAGCTGTCGGAGAGTTATTTAATACTGCGAGTGACCCCCGGCCCTGTTCTCGTGGCTCTAAATGTATTGAACACATCTGCCGGACACAAGACGCACTGCCGTCGTGATAAATTAAATAATTTAAATTTATTTCCTTTCCATTAGGTACATATATGTACACATTGTTATTTTTATTGTACGTTACTTTGTCTGCAGAACTGTCCCCTGTTTAATAACGTTTTGATACAATGAAATTGGTTAGCGGGTTTTGCGTAAACTTAGTATTGCAGTTGTAGCGCGTACGATTTCTGTGAACAGGTCCAGGGTTCGATCCCTGGGACCTATACTAAGCCACCCAGGGGTCACCCTGGATGGCTTAGTTACAACCTGAATTCGGTAATTGTTCTTAGTTTTTGGCAATGGCTTTTATGGCACTTAATATGGCTGACGTGAGTGTCACAACCATATTCCCTTTGGCGGAGAAGGTGGTATGTTATTTTTATGTAAAATCAACAAAATAGGTATTCTATTTTCTTTAAAAATCTTTCTTCCTCGGAGTTCAGTTTGAATTCCAACATAAAATATTTTTAAACCAGTGATTCTATTGTAAACTCACGTAAGCAAGATGTCTACTACATATAATATATGTATATCGGTCCTTGCTGTAACTTCCTGTGCGCAGTTCCGCAATATAATGAATGATAGATGACTAAAAAGTTGGTCGACGGCAATGCTTAGAATAAGCATGCGTCCAGTATCCGTAATCTTTCAACATCTTAAATAAAATAGTCCAGAGTAGTGTTGTATGGCCGGTATCTTATGAATTAAATATGAGCGCTTTATTCGATTCCCGAGTCCCTCGATATCTGATAATAAAAAAGAAATTTATCGCACACATACGAGAAGCAGAGGCCGAGTTTCATCGGCCGCTATTTTTTACGGCGCCGGCGTCCTTCCATCGACAATCACTTCATAGCGACCCCTGTCCGAACGTTCGATGACAGAATTATTTATCAGTTTGAAAAATGACGGGAAATTGAATGTAGTCACAATGTTTACAACGCATTTTCTGTCCAGTGTCCTCGGGGGCTCCTTCCCTCGCGTTCCGATGTCCACTTTTCAAAGAGACCGGCTCGGACGAGGGTCGAAAAAGTGTCCCCAGAGTAAAAAATAAAAAATATATATATTGTATCTTCGCTCAACAAATGTTACATTACGCGAATAAGGCAGATTACAAAGAAAACGTAGTTTGAGATGAAACGCGATCTGTGGAGGTGGACGCGCGATACTTTATTCATTGCGTCTCTATAATTGTTTTGCGCTCTGGGACGGCATTACGCTATGACGCAATCTATTTGAGTGAGTTGGAGCCATATGTCCGCCGTGCACCGACCCGCCCGCTTCCAGCACCGTACTATATGCTTCCGACTGCCTCGCTCGACTTCGAGAGAAAAATTTCGAGAGCTCTTGGAATATTTCAAGGCGAAACATAAGACAATTAACATGAAGGGTGGCGGTAAATTGTGTTAAGAAAATGAAGTTTTTATACCGCCATTACGATTGCGAGACGTAAGGGGACAGGGTACAAATGTGTGTATATTCAGTTTATACTTTATTACCTGTAGGCATGTACCTAGCCATCTGTGTGCGTGTATGTATTATAGCACCCATGGCCGCTCGTAAAAATGTTTTATTCACCCCATACGGCGTCGTAAAAGGCGTAATAACGCGAGGAGGTATCGTGGAAGCAATTACCGATCTGTTATAGTTTGTTACAAAGGCGCTTGTTTATTATCGTTTTATTATCAACTCATTTGCTGAACAAGGACGCTGTTTAATTCAATACGCTTTTATTACAACAAATTCTAAACAATTAGGAAGTAAATAAGTTAGTTTACGTATACTGGAATTATTTTACAGATTACTAGATACTGTGATCTCCGTCGATTGTTTACAGTCGTGACTAAAATAATGAAAGAACTCTCAAGTCTAATAAAGAGCGGTGAAACGGTGACGAGGTAACTTTTAGTATTAAGGTCGAATGGTATTAAATCAAAATTATCGCTAGGCTCGACAAAGTCACAGATGAAAGTTGCGCAACAAATCCTTATCTACGTTTCAGGTCACGATTCTGCAAAATCGACGAAAATAAAATCAAACGTTCCTCGGCTCACAGTCGAAATGGAAAATGTGATATTGGATAGAGAGCGCCGTTCAAATGTCATCATAAGACTCACTCGGCTGACGACCAGCGTCGAGACACGACGCGACGCGACCTTTATTTACCTACCTGTACTACAACATGGTGCTATTTACACTCAGATTTTATTTATTATCTACCAATATTGTCAATTATACATATTAAATCGAAGAAAATTATACTGATTTGACATAATAGGTTAATGGGTTTGATATTTTGAAACCAATTTTAGGCTGATTAATACTTAAATTTATTCGTTTTTAAGAGTATAATAATATAGGGCTTATTACACATTTGATATTAATATTAAACTTTCAAATATATAAAACTACAAATAGGTATACTTTTATAAACAGGTGTGCTAATTAAAAAATCTGTTATGTGAATATCATGCCCACAACCTGCACCAGGTCGTTGATCCATCTGGTCTAACCACGCTGGGTTTTCCAATTCGTGGTCTCTACTCTTAAACCTTTCTCCCTCGGCAATCAGGTAATGCAAGCTAAGTTATGTGCCGGTATGAAATTGTTTAATCTATTGTTTTGAAAAAAATACCGTAATCTTATTAAGTACTTACACTCATAACTCTCAGTATACTACGTTGCCTCTATTTATCTCAGCCTAAAGCTCCGGTCACGATTTCCACAGATTGTGGCCCTAAGGTCTAAGTATAAAGCTATAATATATCATGACATATTACAATATTTACGTTTTATTATATACACCTTAGGTATAGTTTAACAATGGTATACATTAGTTTTCTTGTTCAAGAAAACATCTGCCTAAAGTAACCTGTCAGGAAGTTATGTACCTATGTTAAACATCGGTGCACCTGATAGGTAGGTACTCCAAGATGCGCACCCCATTAAAATCATAACCAAGTATGATAAATCCGCCCGCCCAACAAGGAAAACTGTCGGCTGCACTTGGATGCCGCCCGCCTACAATATCATAACGAGCGGGGATTGGCCGATATGAGTTGATATAATATCATAACGCGTTAGGATTGGTCGAGGAGCCGCGGCCCTCTCCCCTCTGACGTCCGTGCGCCCTACGCCTCTCATTAGAGGTTAGTGCACCGTAGTAGATGGTCTGCGTCGTTATAATAAGTTTTACGTCGTGTGCCGTCCCGCGCGCCTCAATAAATATGTCGGGTGGCGGCCGGTGCCCCCGCCCGAGTATGAGCGGTAGGAAATGCCGACCGCCGACCGCCGCCCAAGCCGGATCAATAATAATACTCGCCCATATCTGCAGTGGACTGGATCTGCTTGAGAAAGCGGCCCCCGCGTTCCCCCCGCTCGCCGCCCGCCGCTACACAAACAATATAAATCATTTTCTCGAGGCTGAAGCCGCGGCCACACGCAAGCCACATCCGACCCGCGCGGTCGACGCGCGCCCAACGCTCTACTGCCGCGTACACATCGCACCAAACAATTTTCCTTATCTAGAGAGCAATGATATAATTGAAAAAAGTATTTTTTTTATTAAACATAAATCTTTAATAACGAATTTTCATTCACATCTAGAGTGTATGGATTAAGGCCACAATTCTGCTCTCTTAATCTAGAATCTAGATATAGAAGAGGAGACCTTTGCCGAGTTGTAGGTCATCATAATTATAATTAATAACGAAATAAAATTACCTATACATTATGTAGGCAGTACAATCTTATTTTCCAATCCCGTGTTTCAAATCCTAAGACTTATCTCGCACCCCCTTGATAAATCTTAATTGCGATTTGTTGAGATAAGACGCAGCCTCCCTCGTGCAGTATCAATCACTGTTTACTCTTAGATGACAATACTAATCTGTTAATATATTCCTTGCAAATATCAGTTTCATTAAATGAATTCACTCCATTATTGAAATAAACAATTCATCACCCGTATCTAATAAAAAAGTTTCGGTATATATTTGACGAGTTTTTGCTTTTTTAAAGTCAGTTTAATTATTTTTTATCTATAAGTACTACACGACAGTAATAATAAGCCCGACAATAAATTTCGAATTTTCTTAAATAAGCAATGAAGTCAAGTGGCATTTCTGAATGAATGTAGAAGCGGCAATGTATATTATAAGTGGTTCCCCTCGACTATCACAAAAAATCCTTTTTTATGCTTACTTGTGTTGTTTCCTTAAACGAGATGCTAGTGAGGTTCCTTAACTTTCGTGCAAAATTTCAAATTTGTAGCCTCAGCAGTATATAGGCTCTGCGTTTATGAATCGGTCACTCAATCAGGACAAGTAATTATATATGCATGTATAATGCAAAACTTAGCTAAAAACTTAGTAGACTGCACGGCTAGTTCAGTGGCTTAAGTTACCTCGCCATTTACCACTGCGCGGCATGTTGTGAAGATCCCCTCATGCGACAAAAATTTGTGTTATCCATAAATGGTTGTCCCGAGTCTGGGTGTACTGTGTCCGTTAATTGTAAAGTCCCCGCGATACAGGGCTTGTTCTTTAGTTCAGAAATTGACTTTAAAAAAATGTGGTAAACTTTTTTTGAATACGAACGGAAAGCCATACCTGTGTAGTTAGAAATAGTCGACAATGGTAACAGGTGGTTAAACGCTAACAGACACCATTAAAACCTAACACGTTTTCCTTTTACTTTCATTATGTGCATATAATTACGGCAATTTAGTCTTTTCTAACTGGAAATACATATATAACATATAATTATGCAATCTGTTCGATCTTGTTTGTATTTATCATAACTATGAATTGAAATGAACAGAAAAGTATATGTTTTTCTTAATAAAATAAAATAATAAATTGTTAAATAGTTAACTATTTATTATTTTATTTATTTATTACATTAGGTAAAGTGTGTGTTTAAAAAGTCCCCAATGTTATCACCATTATGCAATGTATTAACCATTAGGTATATACATATAAATCCTACTAATAGTATAAACGCGAAAGTTTGTAAGTATGGATGGATGTTTGTAACTCGTAAAAACTACTGAACGGATCTGGATGTAATTTGGCACAGAGATAGATTATGGTCTGGAATAACACATAGGCTACATTTTTACAGCGATAACCGTTAGTATACCATAGTTTTAGAAAACTTTGTCAAAGGTCTATTAATATAAAGTATACCATGTTGTTAGTCCAGAGTTATGTTACGTTACATGCTTGTGTTTATATAGGTATGTCGATAGATGGCAATACTGAGCAAGCGAACTTTGTACAATTTATCAAATTGAGTTACCGAGGGGCAATATCGCAGAGCGAACGCAATATTGCAGCGCGTGACCGCGTCTGCAATACGCGCTCAATACATCGGCCGGCGCCGGGCCCGGCACGTCCGCCGCCCGCCGCCCCCGCCCGTCTTCTAGCCGCCCCGGCCTGTCCCCCGCCCGCCCAACTGACCACCTAGATATTTAGCTAACAATGCCTCGCCGCTCGCCGCGAGCGACGCTAACCTAGCACGCGCTCTATCCTGCTCGCCTCTGCGCACGAAGCCGTATGTCCGACAAGGACCGAGTAGCCTCCGGTCATCGCTATATTTATTGGCGACGCTCATAAGTACGCGGGTCAGGTTATAAGTTTCTACGAAATGAATGGCCGAGGCACGTAGGAGGCGAGCGCCCGTCGCGCTTAACAAGAAAGCACCTCCACCAGAAACTTGGCAGGGGGAGGCATCACCCCACGGACGCTGGCGTTATAATTAAAAAACAAAAGAATACAGGGCCACTCAGCCTCTTGCCCGCCGACGCTGCTCGTTCGACTTTCATGCGAAAAAATGCAACGACTGACAATCAAATACAAAAGAAGAATGGAGAATTGTACAAAATTAGGAACTTTCTTTATTGGAGACGCGCTTCAAGTGTAATTAGGTTTTATGAATTCCTGGAGAGTTTTGTCTGCCCAGCTAATAACAAATGGAAATTCTTAAGAGGGAGAAGTTTTAATAACGTTATTAAAACTAAGAACAATTTACATCTACAAAAATATCTTAATGTTTATTCATTTGGCATGAATAATAGTGTTTACAGTTGGTTAATCTTTATTATTTCTGAAGAATATTTTCAATAGTAATCGCATTTTATCAAGAGACAGATTTTAAAGGTTATAATGACAAATCATATTAATAAACAATGAACGTTAAAATAAATGCGTTTATATTCAAAACTCTTTGGAATTCATTTATTTGGTTACACGACCAATTGTTGCATTGGTAGTGCGTACGATTGACCATTTCAAGGTCCCGAGTTCGATGCCCTAGTCCAGTAAAGTGGTACTGTTTTTCTGTTTTTGCTTAATATGGCATTAACTATTATCATAGAACCTAGTATACCAGACGAATTGTAGACGTGATGTATTATATAGGTAGAAGTAAAACCCAGTTACCTTTTAACCAAATACTTTCACTCTTAAGAGTGAATAAAGGTTGTCTGCAAGAGGTCGCTTTTAGCGATATGACCGTTCATTGTACAGATACAACTGTAATACTTAAACTTACTGTTGTATTATGTATTTACTTAGTTTACACTAAATAATGTTCCATTTATCTACGTACGCTCATAAGACACGCACAAATTAATGTAATAAATAAAGCTTGAGACGCATATGTATCGCGGCGCGACGGTGATCACTGCTCGTGCGAATCGCTCCTATTACAAATACCATTACGGAGTTTGCAGATGACCGCACGGTTTTATAATGCGAAGGCATCGTCGTCCGGCAACCTCGCCCCCGCACCGCGCACCCTACACCCCCCCGCGGCCCTCGCTCGCTCCCTTGACCATCGACCGACAATTGTAAATGGCACATAAAATAAATGAATGTGCAGCGGGACTCGCCTCTGCAGCAGACAATATAAATTACGACCGGACGATTATATTCCGGCGGGAATGAAACGTTTTCCTTCAGATATACACTTTACATTGCGCGCCGGGTAGGTTCTCCGGTATAAATTCACGGCTGCCCACCGCCCGCTCTCGTTAGCCGTGCGTGTAATTACCTACTGTTTTTAGAAACAACTTTGATTAGAAATATATTGAGTCTACAACTTTGTATATTTTTTAGTCTGCAATGAAATAATTTTTACCTAAGTATTTCAAAGATTTCTGTCTTGTAGATACGTAAATATTTCATTAAATGATATCTAAGAAAAAGTTTAACTTGTCAACAATATGACATCGATTAATAAATGAAAATCTCTGGCGATTAAAAAGAGTGGCCCGAGTTCCTTGCCAAATCTTCTCAAGTCCCTACCCTAGTCAGCGAATTGGACGTAGGAAAAAAGTATGCTAGCATTTTGTTTTTATGACGTCAATGGGTTTGACTTTGAATAATAATATAATAGTGTACTAAACCACTATTCATAAAACATATTCGATGTGATAAACACGCATTTAATAAATATAGGTACGTCATCAGGTAGATGACATGTTATGACATGCAAATCAAGTAATACGAGTAGGTAAGTTCAAGAAAGAGAATATATTGAAGATGCTCTGAAAATAATGCCTACAGCACAATTGGCAAACAGCTCGATTCTCACAACCCTAGATTTCACCCTCTGAACATACCAAAATTACATTTTATAAGTATTTATATATTATAGGCTCCATCGGTATCATAGTCATAGGGAATACAACTATCCTGGTTAGGTCCCTGGTTGATTGAATTGGTTAAACTGTACTTTCTGCCGAGAAATGGTTAAATTATTTGTGCACAATACGAGATAGGTTTGCCTATTCATGTACCTATTAGCCTTAAGATATAGCTGACAAAACGTGGGTGTTTTGCTTTTGACTACTGAGGCAATTATAATAATAGCAGCTTATATATGTTCCACTGCAGGGTACGGGTCTCCTCTCTATCTTGAGAGCAGAGAGCCCTTAAAATTTCTTCTGAGACATGTGGATGCCTCACGATATGAGAATAGTGAATGTGTAACTAATTTCTGGGAATAGCAATTCTTAATTTTATAATTAATTGAATCCCTTGATTCTATGAACACTTATTTTAAACAACCTATTTTAACGATTCAAGTGTAATTTATTGCTTACCGTACGTTATTTTAATTCCAATAGTATGTAAGATAATGGCACTCTTCCAATATAGTCTTATTGGTGTTGCTAATTTAAATTTATGAGACGATTAGGTCGGCTGATCGCAAGCCGATCTCGGGAAACGCTGACGTTAATTATTTTCAATCTCTACAGATACCTATCTACAAATTGATATTTATAATCTAAAGTCATGCCACATTGTGAAACTGAGCGTAACGTACATGTCTGCTTATATCTGTTATTTTATGAGATATACTTACTTGGTGTTGACAAGAATGACAGATATATTAGCCATGGCATTAGTCTGATTCATTGTATTTAAAACGACTGATCTATGGTAGACTATACTAAAGTCACTCAGTTATTTATTTTGGGAAAACAAACAACTTACAAAATAGTGTAGCTCACAGTGTATATTTAATTTTATTTATTAGGGGTAAACGGTCAAACATTATCTAATTCTATTCGCTATTTTATAATAATTTACAATATTTTAATGTGCACTCATACTCATACGTTATTCACGAAATATTATAAATGTTACGAGTGTGCATGACAGAATTAACTAAGAGGTGAAATAAAGCCCAAAACGAATCTTTATCTTTTTGAAAAGACTATTTCCGCACTAGGGAACAAGTCATGTGACACGGGGGACTTTACAAATATAGGTACAAAACACGAACACAAATTACACGAAGACTTGCAACAAGCATTTATGAATCATACAAAGTTTGTGTGGGAATCGAACCCACGACCCTCCGGCTTTGCAGACTGAAACTTAATAAATATAAGATTTTACAATGGGCGGCTTATATGAAAATAAATAAGTACATCTATAAAAAATATTTTATGCTTACTACTTACTTACGTACTTAGTATATTAAATCTAAAAAGAGCACCCATGACTGACAAAGCACAGACAATGAAGTGATATGTCCCGATTAGTTTCAATTTTCGTACGTTTAACGCGCGTTACTTGTGACACACAGAATACACTACTATTATGTAATTAATGTCGTAATTCGGTGATTAGAATTTGTAAATACTACAGTGCACCTACCTATAACAGATTAACCACTTATATCAAATGTCATCAAACAACAGGTACAGCCGCGTAACTAGAACTGGAAATTACCTTCCTACACAGACATTGATAAAACTAAATAGACTAATCACGGACAGAATGAGTCATTCGATATCACAGACCAGTCATTTGGTCAGTGTCGCAAAACTAATGACACATAATGACGGGTGGACGGTGGACCAGGGGGTGGTGGAGCTCGCAACACGACGCTTCATGTGCGACAGACAATACTCGCTTCTAACACTGATGGGCACGGCCATGACGGCTGTACACGACGCAGTCAAGGTCTGTTAACTGTCTCCCTTGGAGCTCTTGTCGTTCGAATGCAGTCGCGATCGTACTCGACCACCTGACCACCCTCGCCGCACATAATTGGAGCCGGGTACCAGCCACGCAACCATCATTTTATATTTCAAATGCTACAGTTAGTTAGCCACATGTCTTTGTGGCAAAACATCGCGTTAAAAATCCAATTACAAAACATTTTGATTTATTTTATTGAAATGCAAATTTTGCACTAAAGAATAAGCCATGTATCACAAAGGACTTTCAACACAGACACAGAGTACACTCAGACTCGGAACAAATATTAATGAATCACACAAAGTCTTGTCTGTTGTGGGAATCGAACGCACAGCGCGGTATTAGTGGCGAAGTGACGTGCAATCTAATATCGTAAGTAGGTACTTTTTTGGTATTTTTGATACATCGAAGCAAATAGAGTACACCAGGCCATAGTTCTCATAGTAAATAGGCCAGCACGTAGGTAAATACTGTACAATATTTACACAAACCTATCCGATCAATTCTCTACCACCCTCTACTCCCTCACCTCTATATCCGTGGCTATTGAAAATCCATGGGTGATTTGTCTAAGAGTCAAAATTACTAATAAATAGCAATAGATTCTTATAGTTTATTGAACTTTGAGAAAACTTCCAAAAACTTAACTTATTTTACCTACACGTTTATGAATTTACGCACAATTTCCTGTGCTTATTACAACTAATAAAATACGTTTACGCTAAATCATGTTTAATGTGTATTTTAGTTTATTATATTAGTTTACGATACACAATCTTAGGAAAAATATAATTGATATTGAACTAATGCCGCTTTTTTACAAGTACTTAGTACCTACTTCAAATCCTGGCTTAATCCTACAAATATTATAAACGCTAAAGTTTGGAAGAATGTATGGATGTATGTTTGTTACTCTTTCACGCTAAAACTACTGAACAGATCGGGATGAAATTTGGCACAGAGATAGATTGTAGTCTGGAATGTAAGCACATAGTCATGTCACATCGTCGCGGGTCGCGAGTCGCGGGCAACAGCTAGTGCAAAATGAAAGAAACTATGAAAATGATCAATCATTTTATGTTCAGATAGATACAATGTCTAAATATCTTTTCCTTATTTAATTTATTTTCAAATTGAACTAAACATGATTTGTCATTGCAGTTTCTATATTATACGAGAAAACACGTAGGAGTCGCCCACTTGCCCCACTGCACCGATTAGATACAGAATTATACATGTGCAAGTGCACGTACGCAGAAAATAACACATAATAGCACCTTATTGTACAGAACCGTTAGGAGCTTCACTACATATTCACGGTAAACACCATTACTACGACTTACTACCATTAATACTTCAAATGGTTTTTCATTTACTATTCCTGTTTGTAAAAGTTATATCACTGACACAAAACGAATAATATCTAAGTATTTTAAATCAAAATTATCAAAATAAATGATTTAACTCACATTAAATAAACCTTTTCCCGAAGGAGTATGACTATGAAATGAGGTGGGATTACGTTTCGCCAATTCAAAAAAACAAGTATCGTTCTTCAGCGGCACCCACGTCCACGATAAAAGTGGACTTTTGTAACATCAGGGGTTTACACTCAAACCTTAATGCAGTCCACCACCACCTCGAAACTGCACAGCCGACCTTGTTATTCCTGACGGAGACGCAAATATCTTGCCCGGCCGATACATCCTACCTACTCTACCCCGGGTACAAGCTCGAGCACGTATTTGTGCGTCGTGCCGGGGTATGTATGTACGTCCGGGAGGATATTTGCTGTCGTCGTCTACATGGCCTTGAAGACAGAGACCTGTCCATTATTTGGGTACGCGTGGACTATGGCGGCCACACCTACATCTACGCGTGCCTTTACAGGTCTCATAGCGGTGAGCAGGACATGATCAGGCTTTTTGAGCACCTGCAACTGACAACCGACAGAGTTATCGAGCAGTACCCCTCCGCGGAGTTAGTGATTTTGGGAGACTTTAACGCTCACCACGTTGAGTGGCTCAATTCCCGGTCCACTGACTCTGCGGGGAGGTCTGCTTACGAATTTGCCCTGGCTTATGGATTCTCTCAACTCGTCGATTGTCCGACAAGGATACCCGACGTTGAGGACCATACAAGCTCTTTACTGGACCTTCTGCTGACTACACGTCCGGATGGATATACCATCAAAGTGGATGCGCCCCTGGGCACATCGGACCACTGCCTCATCCGGACCTCTGTGGCCTGTGCGCTGCCTGACCCGCCCCGGGCAACGGAATGGCGCCGCGTATGGCGTTATAAGTCAGCAGATTGGGATGGACTGCGTGAGTTTTACGCGTCGTACCCGTGGAGACAGCTTTGCTTCGCATCAGAAGATGTTGATTCCTGCACAACTGCTGTAACTGACACGATACTTATGGGTATGGAATGCTACATTCCAAACCTGGTCGTGCCAGTTACAGGGGTTAAGAAACGACCGTGGTTTAATCGGCCTTGTAGAGAAGCTAGTCTTCTTAAGCAAGCTGCCTACAAGGCTTGGACTGCGGCTCGAGTTCAAAAGGACCCCAACATCTCTGATGTGAAACGCAAACTAAATGCTGCCTCGAGGGCCAGTAAAAGAGTAATTGCCAGGGCCAAATTCGAATTCGTCGGCAGAATTGGTGAACGGCTAGCGAGCCATCCCTCTGGGAGTCGTGCTTTCTGGTCGCTTGCGAAGGCTGCCGAGGGAAACTTTTGTCGGTCGTCCTTGCCCCCACTACGGAAGCCGGACAATAATTTGGCCTATAGTGCAAAGGAGAAAGCCGATCTTTTGGGTGCTCTCTTTGCCTCTAACTCGACTTTGAACGACAGAGAAGCCGTACCGCCCACGATTCCGTGGTGTGGTATCGCCATGCCGGAAATCAGCATAACACAGCGTGAGGTCCGGCGGGAGTTGCTATCTCTTGACGTTCATAAGTCGAGTGGGCCAGACGGCATACCGGCAGTGGTGCTAAAGCAGTGTGCCCCTGAGTTATGTCCTGTATTAACGCGTCTTTTCGGACTCTCGTACAACAGAAGGCGAGTTCCGTCTTCGTGGAAGACCGCCAATGTACATCCGGTGCCCAAAAAGGGCGATAGATCAGACCCAACGAATTACAGGCCTATAGCTATAACCTCCCTACTCTCGAAGGTGATGGAGCGAATTATAAACCGGCGGCTCTTGGGATACCTAGAGGATCACGAGTTAATCAGCGACCGACAATACGGCTTTCGCCATAGTCGCTCGACGGGTGATCTTCTGGTGTATCTCACGCACCGCTGGGCTCTAGCCATCGAGAGTCAAGGTGAGGCGTTGGCGGTTAGCCTAGATATAGCTAAGGCGTTCGATCGGGTCTGGCACCGGAGTCTTCTGTCGAAGCTGCCATCATACGGACTCCCCGAGGGATTATGCGAATGGATTGCCAGCTTTTTGTCCAGCAGAAGCATACAAACTGTCGTTGACGGTTGTTGCTCGGATCGCCTGGATATCAATGCTGGCGTACCGCAAGGCTCTGTGCTGTCTCCGACGTTGTTTCTTCTGCATATAAATGATATGTTGTCTACCGACAACATTCATTGTTATGCGGATGACAGCACCGGGGACACTTTTTACACAGGCCGCGCAAATATCCCTCGTTCCATTGTTGATGAAAGTCGCGAAAAACTTGTGTCTGAAATCAGTAGCACTCTTTCCAGAGTCTCTGATTGGGGACGACTAAATTTAGTCCAATTTAACCCCAGTAAGACACAAGTTTGCGCGTTCACCGCTAAGAAAGCCCCATTTGCTATGGCTCCACAATTCCAAGACACAGCCCTTACAATATCCAAGAGCATTGGTATCCTCGGCGTCGACATCTCCAGTGACGTCCAGTTCCGACATCACTTGGAAGACAAGGCTAAGCTGGCATCTAGAAAGCTAGGTGTGCTCAACAGGGCAAAGTGGTACTTCACCGCGGGCCAAAGACTGCTGCTCTACAAAGCGCTAGTCCGGCCCCACATGGAGTACTGCTGCTACCTTTGGGCGGGAGCACCTGGATACCAGCTTGGACCCTTTGATTCTATCCAAAGACGCGCTGTGAGGATTGTTGACGATCCCAAGCTCACAGGCGGTATTGATCCACTAAGTCTAAGGAGAGACTTCGCCTCCTTGTGTGTGTTCTACCGCCTGTACAATGGGCTGTGTTCTGAGGAATTGTTCGAGATGATGCCCACGGCCACATTTTATCAACGCACCTCTCGCCACCGACAGGGAGTTCATCCTCACATCCTTGCACCTCAAACTTGCCGTACCGTAAGATTCCAGAGGAATTTCTTACCACGTACGATTAGGCTGTGGAATGAGCTCCCTGCCGAGGTTTTCCCAAAAGACTATAGCATGGGGTTCTTCAAGAAAGGAGTTATAAGGTTTTTAAAGGGTCGGCGACGCGTGAGTGACACCCCTGGTGTTGCAAACGTCCATAGGCTACGGTAACTGCTTACCATCAGGCGGGCCGTATGCTTGTTTGTCACCTTGGTAGTATAAAAAAAAATAAAAAAAAAAAAAAAATCACATTTTCTAAATAGCATAAATTATAAAGAGATCGAGACAGTTAGATACTATAGGATAAGTAGGTATCTAACGTGAATAGTTTTTTTTTTCATAAATAATATCCTAAATACCAATCTAACAATATTCTTTCATAAAAAAAATACATGTCAATATGCCACTCAGATTTGTGTCCAGCAGTGGGACATATATACAGGTTATGCTATTAAATTTATATAATAATATATATAATATGCCACTTAAACCTCAAGATACGATTGAAGCACGTAGATTAATGGAAGAACATTGACAAAATTAGAAAGTATGTAGCAGTTTACTGAACAATTTCAAATGCACTTGGACTTCAATAATTCCATTATCAATTGGACGCGTGCGCATGCACTTACTTTCACTGCACATTTACCAAATATGGCTTGTATTTCACTCTTCAGTAATCATAGATCGATACTATTGTTATAAATAGTTTAAATGAAGATTCGTTTGATAATACCGATTACTGTTTCAACTTTTAAAAAAATGATCGGAAAAAAGTTTAGTAGACACTTTAATTTTATTAACTACTTTATCGGCCTAATGATGCATATTTTTATCTATATTTTATACCGAATTGTCACCTTGTCAAATACATGAAGTAAGTTCAGTCATAAATAAATCATCTTAGATTGTCAAATATTATTTAAGTACACACGACAACGGAGATAGCTGCAGAGGCACTCTGCTGTATGAAGATTAGTTTTGTAAATTGGTAAGAGTAGATATACAATTAGACTAAATTCTTTTAAACTTTCACGATTTGTACACATATTAAGAGAGGTAGGGCACCATACTAGCGAGCAAGCCCGACTGGGGAAGGACCTCCACCTTACAGAAGACCACAGCCAAATGACTACACACAGCGGTGTAGTTGGGTTCCTGTGTGTGAGTACAGGTCGCCAGCGCTCATTTAGGAATGCGTTTTGAAAGAAACGTATTCCTATCCCAGGGTTACTTCCATCTTAAAGCCCTGGTGTAAAGAAATGGGTTGGCAACACGCAAGTGATACCTCTGGTAATGCAAGCGTCTATAGGCTACGGATACTGCTTAACATCAGGCGGGCCGTATGCTTGTTTGCCACCCAAGTAGTATAAAAAAAAAAAAAATATTATAACTATAATGGACAACGGGTCTAAATATTTTAGTCTAGTTATAACTATAATGGACAACGGGTCTAAATCGCGTAATATTTTAAAGGTTTTCATACCATAATTGCACCGACCGAAACGTCGGAAAACAAAAAGGTATGAAAACCTTTAAAATATTACGCGATTTAGACCCGTTGCCCATTATAGTTATAATTAGACTAAACCTAGAAATATAAATATATTTCACACAAATTTATACATTGGTTTAACTAAAAAACTAATCTTAATATACACTGTACACTCAACACTAACTTTGTCTCAAAAGTATAAAATATAACGAGCCGGTTTCCACCAATATGTGAAGATGTGTGCAAGTTAGTAAGGTTCTACCTCAGTTTCGGCCAAGAACATCTTAAAACCAGAGCCAATGGTTCTATTACCGACCTCGTAACCACTCCAAGAAATAAAACAGTAAAGTTTCTTGACATTCACTTCGAGGATGAGCTGTTTACAGCACAGAAAGAGTTCTTATACGCACATATAAACTACAATAAAGTAAAGATGGAACTTCAAACTATTAACCTTTGTATCAATTAAACAGCCTGTGTCAGACCATATACATCTACATACCTTCATAGAATCACGCCTGTTTCACAGAGGTATGGGCAGAGACAGTTTTTGACTGCTGCTTTGAAAGTAGCTTATACTTTCCGGATCGGCAACAGGCGAGTGTTGCCCATGGTATTGTATGCCTCGATAGACTATGGTGGACGTAATATCTGTCAGGAGTCAGGACGTATGCTTGTTTGTAACCTTCAACTAATATTAAAAAAATAAAAAGATATTAATCCCAAGAATTCAATAGGTAAGTTAAAGTCTAATAGAGATTGAATCCTGTAACATGAATTATGTAACAATTTTACAAAATTTAATATTATAGGTATAGGACATACGTACGTTAGTACATATGTACCTATAAGAGACGACATCAATTGGATATGAGATACGGGTGCGGCTCGCTCGCGCGGGCTCAGCGTACGTGCATGGGGCCAGAAATGAAATTGATGAACTTTTCTCGCAGCAATAATGGCTTTGGCACGTACCAACATAATTCCCGACAAAACTTCCTCACATAACCCCCCCACCCGCTTACAGGGTTGCTCCTGTTCAATTAACTCATTTCAGTTCATATGAAATTCGTCTTTTTACAATAACTTTTTTATTGATTTTTTTAGGTAAAGAAAATGATCATCGCACGGGCTTTAAATTTCAGACGCACTTTGAAATTAGTTGCAGAAAAAATATTTTTGAGAGATCTTTCTTATTTTTAACCCTTTTTATAAGTCATAATTATCATATTTTTTCGGGATTGTTCTTAGCTATCATTCATGGAAATTAGTTTAGCCAATTTGAAATCTCGGAGAGTATTGATTAAAAAAATATAATCTATTTTATACAACCATTGAATGAAACTATTACTTCTGTACAGCAGTTTCTGACATATCTTTCAATCACTGACTTATATGGTAATCGAAAATTCCATAGAAAGCTAAAACTACACATATAAAGTTTTTATATAGAATACAATTATTTATTCAATACTCTTTGAAACATAAAACTCGGGGACTAAATTGACTAAAAAGAAAGTAGTGTCCTCCGCAGCGAATGTAATCAAAAACATTGCAATTGTATTTAACCAATGGGAAGAAAGACTCCTATAATAATAACTTATCAAAAATTAGGAACTGGGATATTGATATTAGCAATGATTGATAATAGCAACAAATAATTTTCATAAAGATTTCATAGCTGTAACTGGGTAGTATAGAAAACCAATGAAAGTAATGCAAACGTAGTGGAAACCTGATGTCTTACATGGTATCCGGTGTAACACAAGTCGAGCTAACCGTAACAGAGCGAAAGTGTCTACTATAATGTTGATTAGACCTGTACGCTAATGAGAAAATCTGTTACAAACGGAACTGATAATATCTACCTACATGCATGCATACATCATTTATGCACTATACATTGTGTTTTTTTTTTCAATCATTAACATAAACAGAGTAATGTATTCAATTCGATGAATAATGAAAGCTAGAATCACGAATTTGTAGCGAAGCAAACTTTGATGATGTGTTTGAAAGTGTACGAAAGGAATTTATTTTAAAATGGACATACTTATGTTTAGCTTTTTATGCTATTTAGGTAGCAAACAAGCATACGGCAGTCCGCCATATGTAAAGCAGTTACGATAGCCAACGGATGCTTGCTATAGATATCAGGAGCATCACTCACATGTTGCCGACCGAACTCATAACTAACACTTAACTGTGACTCCATGCTAATATTCAATATTTTTGGCAAAAATACACAATAATGGCATTATCAATTTATTTATTAAACAGATAGGTTACTGAAAACTTAATTGTAACAATTATTAAAAACAGTGACAGCCCTAGCAGTGGACAGCGGGTGAAGGCGAAGAAGGGAGCGCACATCCAATATAAGAAGAGAACAAAATAGGTTTATGTCGAATACTTTGACCATTCGCCCGTAAAGTAACTTCGCTGTACGAGTGACGCCCGCAGCCTCGTGTACAGTTTACCTACACAAACATAAAATGCATTACCTAGATTGTTTTATGTTTAACCATCATGAAATCTCCGTGTGAAGTATATATGTACCTACCTTTAAAATATAAAATATATTTATTTATAAGTTAGATATTGCCCGAGGCTCCGCCCGCGTGGATGTCGGTTATCGCGATAAAAATACCCTATATTTATCCTTCCCAAGGATAAGTACCACTATCTCCTCGCCAGATCAATTCAGCCGTTTCGTTGCGAAAAGGCAGCAGAGAGATAGAGTTACTTTACCATTTATAATATTAGTAGAGATTGTGTGCAACTGCAGGCAATTTACAATAATACTGAAATAGAGTTTATGTTTAGCTTAAAAGCTCTCTCGGATATCTACCTTGTGTAGACAGTAGATAGGTTCAACATACAGATTTGCATTAGCAGTTAAATCAGTAACCTATGGAGACATCAGCTGAATTGTTAACCTAATTCGAGATGTTGACAGCCATCAAGTATTGAGTGGTGGACAGGTGGACGGTGGACAGCCGACAGCGACACCTGAAGCGTAAGGTAAGCAAGCAGATAATATTAGCTCACGCCACGGCCTCCCGACACTGTCGCCCAAAGCCCCCAGAGAATTACCTCAACTGTTACATTAATAAGACTTACATACATCTAGTTACCATAGCTCAACATGTCCATATAGATAGACAAACGTAGATAAATTCGAGTTTCTGACTGACATGTAAATACAAGGTAAAAACTAATCAAGTGAAGCTCACTATTCCTGATACAGATGAAGCGAGCTATACCGCCGCCGTTGCACCGCTTAATCAGCGTTGGTCCGCCCGCCCTATATTTGCGTATGCAAAGAGACGCCAGCCGCATTAACGATGCCATATAGCCAGCGTAGCGTGCACCGATTGGGCAAACACATATCTGCATTATAAACAGCGTCCGGGCTCACAAACGTGCACTGTGGTCGGCCTTTACCGGCGCACGGCTAATCAACGAGCTGACCTTCCGCAGCCGAACAAACGCACAACCACACTCCTCTCCTCTCCCTGTAAAATCGAGGACTATCTAGCTAGTTAACTCCGTGCACAGCGCACACATCCATCCACCTCGTCATTCATTAACAGATTATTTATTCAGCTCTA
This sequence comes from Trisateles emortualis, assembly GCA_947095525.1. Taxonomy (NCBI): domain Eukaryota; kingdom Metazoa; phylum Arthropoda; class Insecta; order Lepidoptera; family Erebidae; genus Trisateles; species Trisateles emortualis. The sequence continues at coordinate 12,307,075 of OX352732.1, read as the reverse complement.
ATGAATCGATCGTGTAAGTAGCGCACGTTGTCGATAAATACATACTGAAGATGATAATAAATAAAATAGCTGTGCTCTAACAGTATTCGTGCATGTGCAGTGAATCGATTAAAACTTTCTACTTTCCACGTGCATAGGCGTAGCGCCCACATTAACGGAAAATCTCGACACATTTCTCGGACTCCTCTCCACTAGAGCGTGCAAAGAAAGCGGCTTGTTGGAATGATTAAAACACCATTTATCTATAAAAACTGTATGCACATGTTATTTGTGCAAATCATATGAACATCATTAGTGTCGAATACATAGTTCTCCATGTACTTAGTGCATAATTGACTGGCCTACTACACGCATGATTATATTGAGAATGATTTAATTCAATTTACACCTGAATTGCGATGTCAAGCCCAATGCCTTGCATTCATAATATCGTTTGTAGTACGTTAATTCATGGCCTCGCGAACAAAGCTTACTGTCTGAGACTGATTCATTAACTTATTTATGTTCTATTCTCACTGATCATGATTAAAACATCATAATTTCAGAATGAAGCAAGAGGTTCTGGATGTAGGTTGTATAGGTAGGTACAGTATTCGTGTGAAATGAAACCAGATTGAGTGTAACATTTTTTATTTTTACTTCTTACATCACTTTAATAAATTAATTTACATTTAAACATACACTTGTAGTCACAAATAAATAAATTACATTAAATAATTTACTGACATAGATTTGAAAACTCAGAAAGGACGACCGTTTCGTCTAAGAAGGATGTCCGTAAAACGGACGGTACTTTGGTTTGAGGTTATTTTGTGTGTGTTGGCGCGGTGGAGTATTGTGGCGTTGGCGAGCCAGGCGTCACGGCGCGGCGCTAGGGAGCCAGGCCGGCGAGCGTGCCGGCGGCAGAGCAGCTTCTCTGCGGCCACGCTACACGCTCGGTGTTGTCTGCTCGCCGTAGAAGTACGGATCCACCGCGCCTGCTTTCGCTGGCCTCACCACATAAAGATTCCGCCTTCGAATTAAAGACTAGAATTAAAATAATTTTGATTAAAATATGTTAGCGAAAGCCATAATAACAAAGTTTACATTTAACATCAGTTAAATAAATTTGATTACAATTTAAAATAAAGCTATAAAAGCTAAATGCTATATAATACAGGTAAGTATATCTATAAATTGATTGAAAAACTTATATATTCTGCTCACCTATGGTGTCCGTCTGCATGTACTTGGAAGGTAGTCTCAGCGGGAGCTCCATCGTGGCTAAACAATTTCTTCAGGGCGATTATACCAGCAATGGTCAGGGCCACTTTACTGGCGATTAGAGCTTTACCGGCAATAGCCGCCAGGGTCTTCAACGCCATTCCTCCCACAATAGTCACGGTCGTGAAAATACCGAGTAACAGGTAGGGCAAGACCTTCTTACCTAAAATAATTTTGAAGATTCATAAAAACCAAATTCTTATTTTCAAAATACGCTAAATGCCTATGAACAATAATTTTACCTCTACCCCTGCCTTCCGATGCCAAATCCATAGAAATTGTATGCGTGTTTAACAGTTGCTGGAACTTGGTGCGTAACATTGTGTCGAGCTTATCTTCTGTGGACATTCCAGGGAAGAAGCGCGGCTCCGCAACCGCGGAGGGAGTATCAGCTTGCTTCACCAGCGTCAGCCCATCGGCGAGCTGAACGCTCTCCTGTACAACACAAGTAAAATACAATTACACTATCGGTATCACTGATAACCTTCAGTTTAACTTAACACCGAACACGCGACTGCATCACCTGTTCCACTGCCCTCGTGAGTGCCACTAAAGCCTTGCCCTTCAAACACATTGACATATGCTTTTGAGCACTGCAATCGTCGTAAAGTTTCTGTAAAACTGCGAGCTCAGCTGTCCACCACCAGGAGCTGTCCTCAGCTCGCCCACTGTCGATTTCGTTTTGCACATCGTCGACCTCCATCCTGCGGGATCTTCGAGGTCCGTGAACATGGCCTGCCGCCATTACCACACAGATAACTGATACGACATATATCCGGAATGCGGCACACATGTTCTTTTTTGTCACACACAGCACTAAAACTAAAAATCAACGTGTATGAGGGTGGTCCAGCAGCGACTGACGGGCGGTGGAGCGGGTGAGAGCTTATAACCGTGCGCCACTTCGTCGTCGAGCACCACCAAACATCCGCTATTCCGCACTAATTCTCCGCACGCGCACTTATGTAACTGAACTTGAATATGATCGAGAACCATTTTCCAAGCCAATTTCTCCGATAAAATGCACGGCAAAAAGCGAGACACATATCTGTTACCAATTCCAACGTGTGTTGTATCCACTACAGTCCACACGTTCATGTGTGTGAAAAAGCGTAATTGCGAGCCACTTGCGTGAGGTATTAGGACCATTCAATCCCACATTTCATTCGCAAAAGACCAATTTCAGCTGATTAGTTACCGTTGAATAAAACATTGTAGATTTTAGTGCAGTCTCTATGTACACATGCACAGGGTTTGACTTGCATTGTACAGGTCTCGTCCGAACTGTATCGGTTATGGATTGTGTCACTGAGCCGAGGACGTAAATTGTAAACTAACGTTCAAGTCACTACATAAATGATATACTCATACAAGGAACTGTGTCTATGTGCGGTTTACGGGAAAGTAAAAGCAGTAGCGAACCGTGTCGTGCTAATTGTAATTTATTGTTTTTGCGCCATATATTATTATTATTTAAATTATTTTTTATTGTTTAAAATTATTAGAGAAGTTATGGAGATGACCTAGCAGGAAGTTAAATCCTGCTTGTTGCTGCTAAAAGAACTGTACCTAGATAATGTCTCCAGATTTGAACGCGTCTAAGTGAATTTGTAAGTTTGCGTGTATGTGAGTGATCGTGTACATAATCATATGTAGAGTCTCCAGTATTATATATATTAGTCTATGATGTAGAGTGGTCGTGTATGTGTGTGTGTGTGTGCTGAGTGTTATAATTTATAACCTCGTTTACGCTTAGTACAGATTATTATCTATTAATTCATACTCATTCTGAAAACAGATTACACTTTTTTGGCCAAATGGATTAAACGCCAGCAATTAGGAACATTTTAAGGCACAGAACACTGGTATAATCTATAATACTTAATATTAGTTTTATATATATAGGTATATGTATTCGGTAATTGACAACAGCCGTCAGGTAGGTATCTACCTACCCCTTTTTATTTTGCAAAACTATACCTGATAGATATAAGTGGGTGCATCCGTTATACTTACTCATTATTATCATACCCTACTTATATCTGTCTAACATCTTTAATATTCATTACATTTTTATCGCGTGTTTTTAAGTTTCTTTTTACTTTTGACGCTTCGTACAAAGTAACCGTATTCTTCAACACATCATTATTTAAATTGTTCTTGCTGAAGATGATTTCCTAGCCCATTTAATCTAGCTATCTAGCTTTTAATTAAGGACTAGGTACTTAGAAAATAAAGATTACATTTCCATAAAATAAATGTAGATACAATACCTACGATTGTTTGTATTTAGGTACACTTAAACAGGCACGCCTTTTTAACCGACTTTAAAAAAGAGGTTTTGACTTTATAGTTTATGAACCAATTTGTTTTTTTTTTATTCGATAAGATTTACGTTTTGTGGATGTCGGTGGCAAATCTGCCAATCTTAAGTGGGACTGGCCGGGACACATTTCTCGTATGCATCCTGAGAGATGGGCTTGTGTCGTCACACAGTGGATGCCTGAACTTCAAAGAATTTATGCAAACACTAATTTACAGAATATCTATCTAAGTCTAGATGATTGTCAAAATTTGCTTATTGAATAAAATAATTTCGTGGAACTATTAAACCTATTTCGTACTATCGCGGATTATTATGTCATGTATTTCCATAACCCTTGACAACGGAAAATAAAATCCATTCTAATCGTAAATATTTAGGTGCATCACATTGTCAGCTCATACGATATTATATACAAAAGTAACAAGTTTAACCATATTTGTAGTCACTACACTACAAAATAACGAAGTACTATTTCCCCTGTTTCATTAATAGGAAAAAGAAAGTCAGAGCGTGTCTACACGCATTTGTATTTGACACGAATAAGTATACAAAATAAGTAGTTTATTTTTTTCACGTATTATTGATTAGGAAAGGCGTGTACATTTTACCGTGAGTGGTTCCCATTACTTCCGTTTGCATGGTGAAAACTTAAATCTGTAACGTCTATTTATCTCTAATAAATAATAGGTTACCTACATACCTACTTATTAGTTTATTATTCTATTAAGTAAGCAACATAAAATGCGGCAGCACAGAGCTGAGATTAGGACCCTTTCTGACATCGCACAGGATAATTTTTATTTGTCTAGTTTTTTCTATCTGTTGTCCTGTGTATGTTCGAATAAATGCTTTTTTCTTTCTAAAAGTAAAAAAGTACTTAGTAATAGCAAAGTATAAAAAGGAACTGTGGCTATGCAGTCGGCCAAATTAAAGCGTGACCATGAGATTTGGCTGACTTAGAATAGAACCCCTGATCTGCCTACTGTCTAGATCCTATGCTAATGCTAGGCGGGTGAAATTTATAAACTTTAAAAGAAGCGCCTATGAGAAATATGTAGGTATATGAGAATATATATATAGAATATAATATATATATGCGCCTATGAGAAATAGTAGGCATAAAATACGACACAGATATGTCGATTGACGAAAATAATAGATATTTTATACAACTACTCGCGTTTGCACGTGGCTTTTCCCGCTTTTACCATCCCACAAGTACATATTTTTTTCCCTGGAAAAAGTATGCATATTCCAGATAGACTATAACTGTGTTGAATTTTATGCAAATCCATTCAGTAGTTCTGACGTTACCATTTTCGCATGTATAATATGTAGAAATGAAAATTAAAAGTTATTGACGTGTAAACGTTATTATTTTATATCCTACCTATTTAATAATAGGTAGGTACCTAAGCACGACCTGGGCTGCCCTTTACGCCATGCGATTTTGAAAGCCCAATTTGACTCTATTGGGAGATTATTTTGGAACAACTGTGATACAGATTTTTTAAGAAAGGTAGGGCACCATACTAGCGAGCAAGCCCGGCTGGGGAAGAACCTCAACCTTACAGAAGACCACAGCCAAATAACTATACAAAGCGGTGTAGTTATGTTCCTGTGTGTGAGTACAGGTCTCCAGCATTCATTTAGGGATGCGTTTTGAAAGAAACGTCCTCCTATCCCGGAGATACTCCCATTCCTGCAGTCTTACAAAATACTAATATAATAATAATAATATTTTCGGGACAACTCACACAACGCTATCTGATCCCAAACTAGGCAGAGCCTGTACTATGGTAACCAGACAACTGATAAACATACTTATATATCTCTAAATACATACATATTATAGATAAATTACACCCAGACACAGAACAAACATTCGTGCTCATCACACAAAGATTTGTCCTGGGTGGGAATCGAACCCACGACCTCCGGCGTAGCAGTCAGAGTCACTAACTACTAGACCAACAGGCCAGTCAATATAGACATCTATTGGATTTGAGAGTAACTACGTAAACATTAGTAACATGTAATACTAATTTATGTGTCATAGATGTCATTGCTACTCACTTTATTATCAAAACACTTTCAAATTTTGGTCGTAATGTCAGATGTGCAACTTATCGTAATTAAAAAAATATAATAAATAATATTTTTTAAAGACTTTAGACCTGGAGAAAAATATTGTAAAAAGTTTCCACTTTGCATAGGTAAGTTAGTTTTTATATTACTACTAGTGGACCTGGCAGACGTCGTCCTGCCGGAAAAAGCTGAAATACCGACAGCAGCGCCACCTACCGGGTCCAATTGTGAATCTAAACCATCCAGGGCCCTACCCGAACACACACACAAAATTTCATCAAAATCGGTCCACCCGTCTAGGAGGAGTTCAGTCACATACACACGCACACAAGAAATATATATATTAAGATTACATATATTTCACAAAATCGTATTTTTGTGTGCGTTCCACATATGGAACCACGAGCTATATCGTTACTTTTTTGTATACTTACATATAATGTGTTTACATATGAATTCTTAATTTTATTTCAGATTATAGCGAGTAAAAGATTACATGATTCACATATTGTGGACTTTTTGGCCATACCATATATATTTGGATAGCGAAGATGGTGAAGACTTTTCTGACGCCGGGGGCGACGAAGATATGGAATAACTTCAGTCTACCCTCAACTTAGCATTTAGCGATTCGGAGTGTACATTAGCACTGCAATAATTTGCTACTTGACAACAAAGGTATACATAATGAGGATACTACAATTGGTCAGCAACAAATATCCAGCCCTCAGCCAAGTACCGCAGCTGCTTCTTCAGGCGCCATAGGACGGTCACGTATAACAAGACGATCCCTAACGTCCGTGAGTGTTGCTTTCGGTAATAATGCATCTACAGGCAGAGCCACTACAACTGTTACTAAAAGAAAGAAAAGGAGGTTCATCTGGAAAAGAAATTCTTTTCAATCAACACCTACTCAATTTTCTGGCGACTCTATGTTACAGGCTCCCATTTCAGAATTTGATACTCCGCTTCAATACTTTTTATGGTTTTCTGATGAGGAATTACTGGGCCACATACTTGAAGAAATGCATAAATTTAGTATTCAAAAAGATTTGTCCAAACCATTTCAAATAACTATTGGAGAATTGAAAAAAAATTTAGGTATCTGCCTTATAATGAGTTTGGAACGACTGACAAATATTCGTATGTATTGGGCTCCTGAATTAGGCATACCTTTGATTATGGTGACCATGTCACTAAATATTTTCAAAAAAATATGCCAGTTCCTACACTTTAATGATTATACCACGCAGCGACCCTCTGGTATACCAGGGCATGATCGTCTTCATAAAATTAGGCCAGTATTGAAATCACTGAGAAGAAAATGTCAGTGTCCCTAAAGGAGAGGCATTATCTGTTGACGAGCAGATGTGTGCGACAAAAGCGTCCAATATTCTGCGACAATATCTCCCAAATAAACCCCATAAATGGGGATATAAATTACTGGTTCTTTGTGACGATCGAGGCTTTGTGTACAATTTTGAAATCTATTCAGGAATGGAAAATTATCTAGAACTGAGATATTCTAGTGAGCCAGACTTGGGAGCAAGTGCAAATATTGTTGTACGTCTAGCCAGGTGCATACCTAGGAACCAACAATACAGGTTATATTTCGACAATTACACATCACCAGAGTTGATTTTATATTTAGCCAAAGAAGGTACCTATACAGTCGCTAGGGACTTTAAACAAAGGTCGTATAGGAAGAGATCTTCAAATACCCTCTCACAAGGATCTAAAGAAGGACAAAATAATTTTTTTTATAGTAATTATTAATGACATAACAAAAAAAATATAATTTTCATTATTATATTTGTTTTTTTTAGAGCTTTTATAAGTGACATATTCAAATAGTTTTATATTCCTACTCAACCTCTAAAACTACACTTAAGGCTCAGAGTACCATACGTGGAACAGAATTAATAAATAGAATTTCTCGTAAAATAAAAGCTTTTGATTTTTTTAATTATTTTTCCCTAACTAGTAAACACCATTAGTATCACATTTAATTAATTCAGCAACAAAAAAAAAATCAGGCCTTGTAGGGTTAAGTTTTAACTAGACATAATTTATAAAAATGACCTTATTACACGTACAATATAATACAAATATGTTCATAAATCACTTATACAATGTAAAAGTGAATTCATCAAATACGTAAACACATCAAATAAAGTCACGACACATAAAAGAAACCGTTTCAAAATCTAAAATCATATAAAATTTGTTAAATTTTATTGTTTGAGGCCGCTAAAATCGTTCGGAAGTGGTTTTATAATCTGTGAGATCTGCTGCCAACAACGTCATAACAACTTCACGTCAGGATGACATTAAATGACACTGACGTTTTCAACTTTCTATTCCACTTTGTGTAAAAATAAAAACCTCTTTTCGAGTTTATTTGAATTAATACTACTAATTTAAATATGAGTGATTGCAAAACAAATACAAACGATCTTGGATTCTACGGTAGTGACCCTGGCGCCGTAAAACATGGGAATTTTATTAATTATTACTCATTTCACGACGTAAAAGAAAGAATAAACAATCTACGTTCCCAGATGTTTCCAAAACCTATGAATAACCGGTTTGTCTGTCTGGATATCGGTTGCAACACGGGAGAACTGACTACAGCTGTATACGAATATTTAAAAAATAGTTATTCAAATTGTGACATCCACATTTTAGCAGTAGATATTGATTCTACGCTAATAGAAAGAGCCAAGGAGGCTAACAATAATCCCAATATAATATTTAGTACATGTAACATCATGACTTTAAATGACCGCTCAATAATACATAACTTTCTTAGGACACACAACACAGAAACTTTTGATGTCACATTTTGTTTTTCAGTTACAATGTGGATACATCTAAATAATGGAGATGATGGTTTGCTAGATTTCCTGAAATATATCAAAACAATTTCTAGAACAATTGTAATTGAACCTCAACCTTGGAAATGTTACAGAAATGCACAAAGAAGAGTTAAAAAGTCAGGTCATACATTTGATCTGTATGAATCTATAAAAATAAAAAGCAATGTTGATGTTATTATTGAATACATCTTAACAGAAGGTTCTCATTGTAAAGTTTCTGAATCTGCAAAGTCCTCCTGGGACAGAAAAATTGTAAGCTTTAAAATGTTAACTGATCTATAAATAAATATATTGTACACTTTTACACCCAATAAAAATGCCTTTAGACATGTTGAAAATGTTTTATTAGCTCAATAATTAAGATATTATTATCCTACATTGGGCACTTTTAAGAAGAGAAAAAGCACTAAACTCACAAGTGCCACACTAAGATACATACTTTACACTTCCAATGTACATTTCTATGACAATACAATAAAACTGATATTGAAACAGTAACTCAGTATTCGAAAATAATGAGAGGATCAAATTAATTATTATGCAAATTTTTTTCTTCATGAATATAAAATGTCAATTTTGGAACAGCTTTCCGCTTTTGCTAATTATATGCCTTAATTATAATCTTTTGGTATCACTTAAAAATAAAAACTACTTATTAAAAAAAGGTACATTATTTATGTTGTTCCTTCTTCTGTGCTAGATTCAAACTCCAACTTGACATCACCACCAAGGTCTGTATCCATCTCAGTTTCTTGAGCATTTAACATATTCAGTGTTACCTGCAAAAAAAAAATGTTAATACTAGCGGCCTGCCTCGAGTTCGTCCAGGTTTAACTATTTTCAGTGCAACTTTATTATTAGTAGTTTAACAAAAAGAATTACTGAAATCGGTCCAGCCGTTCACACGTGATGCCATGACCAAGGGAAATAGGCATTAATTTTTATATATAAAGATTATTATATTACTGTAAATAGGTTTCTATAAAAATAAGCAAGAGATTGCAGCAATTTAAAGTTTTAAATCACTAGCGAATTTTGCGGGTGAGTGCAAAAACATAAATCGGAGTAGCCTTACAAAAGTATTACATGTGTTAAACTGAAAAAAAAAAATTTACTGAATGGAATACTAACTATTGAATACATATTTAATTTTTGGAAAAAAATAATGTAAAATGCATGTTTTATGCCCCTTAGTAACTTTGAAAATAGACAATACAATCTTTTGTTCCCGCCATGACCTGTTTCAAAACCCAGTATGAGCACAGAAACATGCAGCAGGGAGGTTGTAAACAATAAACTTAAGAGCGGTAGGGCACCATACTAGCGACCATCACAGCCAAATAACTAAACACAACATTGTGTTCCTGTGTGTGAGTACAGGTCTCCAGCGCTCATTTAGGGATGCGTTTTGAAAGAAACGTATTCCTTCCCAGGGATACTCCTGTAACAGCGCGGACGTACGTCATAAAGCCGTGGTGTAAAAAAATGGGTTGGCAACATGCAAGTGATATAATATATCTCTGGTATTGCAAGCGTCCAAAGGTTACGGTGACTGCTTAACATCAGGCGGGCCGTAAGCTTTTTTGCCACCCTAGTGTAAAAACTAATAAATTGATTGAAACATAAATTGTACACGACCAATGTTATTATGGCGGGGCGCGGCCGCAATTTGGTGCCAGTGGCTGCCTTTGCGCATCTTGTCCCATTTCAAAAACCTAGTAAGCCGCATTCACCACTACCGAACCTAGTAAGTGCATGTGTCTTGCTAGGTTCAGTGATAGGGAATGTGGCTTCCTAGTTTTTTGAAATGGTTCATGAAAGTTATATTTTTTTGAAATGGTTCATGAAAGGTATATAGAACACTTACTAGGTTTCGTGGTATCAAAATAGCTCTTATTTATAAGATATTAAAGCTGGTGTCTTCACAATTTGGTTGAACATACTTTGTAAAACCATAATATGCACAAAAAAAAAATATTTTTGATTTACCCTTACTGGGTTTTGATCTGGGACAGCCGAGCCTATGAAAGCTTGTAATATTAGTAGAACGCGCGAATTATGCGCTTAGACGTTGAGTTGCAGAACACTGAATGCCATCATACCAATGCTAGGAGGATTACTTGCACTTTAACAACCCTATATCTTGTCAACCCTGATATAAAGAAAACATTATTTTTAACCCTTGGACCAACTGGGGAAGGACTTCAAAAATTACCAGAGCTAGTACAGGTCTCCAGTCTAACACTGGAGCCTGCTCACTTATTTATTTATTTACCTTCATTTGCTTACTACACTCACAGTCGCCCAATATGCATAGTAAGCCATAACATTTATATAAAATATATAACATAATTTAAATTTATACAAATTTAAATTATGTTACATATTTACACTTGTATCACTCCCTACCTATTTTGTACAATAGTTAGGATCATCTTTAACTTATTTGAGGCTCTTTAGGCAAATAGGCTTCTATAATAATGACAGAAGACTATTTTAATAAACAGGCAAAATTTAAACAAATCTAAAAGTTTGCGTATAAAATAGATCTTGATAGGTAAACTTTTAGATTTGTTCAATCTGCCAAAAATCAGGGGGCAAGTGACAGTGCAGGGTACTTGCCCACAGTGGGGTAAGAGGAGCCCGATACTAGTACAAAAATAAGTAATAAACAAATAATTTAAACCTGTTGTGACAAAGGTGCAGCATGAATACTATGTTGTGTATGAGGGACTACACTGCTCCCCGCTAAGGTTCTTTCTTCTATTACTTTCTTCTTTACTGGTGTCTTTGGCTGCTGACTGAAATCATCAAAAATAAAACATATTTAAGTCAACAATATATTGCAGTGGCATCTAAATAAATAATACACTCATTTTACACTGACAACAAATAGCTACACAAGCCATAGTTCATACAGACGTACACTCAACAATTAGTTTTCTTCTTTTAAAATATATTTGTTGTAGAGATTTTCCTAAGATACATCTTACCTAATATTAAAATGCTTCAGTTTAAGTACTTGTTTTGTATGCGACTATAATTTAGTAGTTAAAATATAGTTTAGTAGTTACCTTGGTGTTGATTCAGCCATGGGGTGCAGTAACATAGTCATTTCTGCTAACTTATTGAATGCAGCACCGGCCTCGGTGAATATTTCTCCTACCTTGAACATGATTTAAAGATAATTAACGCTAGTCTTTTATTCATAATCATCATCTCAGCCATAAAGTTAATATCATATTATTTAGACGTAATAAGAACAAGAATATATAATATTACGTACTTTTGCTGCAGAATTGTTCATGTTTTAAGAATAATAATATGTGCAACACCTCGAGAATTAAATAATAACAAAACAATCAGCAGCACTCAGCTTCCTTTTTAGTAGTTCTATAAACTTCTCTATTCTATGCACTCAGCAGTCAGACTTGTTTGACAATGACTGGAGATAACATACCTATATATGCAGTGTTCCGACTTTTGAAGTCATCGTAGGTAGTCATATGGCTATCAATACCTTGTTGACAAATTTTCATATTTTACGTGACTTACAATTTCACTTCGGAAACTAATTGTTGGGTGTATTTCTGTATGAACTATGGCTTGTGTAGCTATTGGTTGTCAGTGTAAAATGAGTGTATTATCTGAAAATAACTAATGGATATCTTACCACCGATAAATTATCGACATCTGTATTTAAGGTTCTGAGTAGTGAAAGAATAAATTAAATCATTATGACTAAAGAAGAAAAACATTCTTTACATTATGAACTCTACATTTAAAAGGAGTTTCATTTACAGCTTGTTTAGTTACCGAAAATTATAAATGTTCATATTTTTTACTAGTAGAGTTGGAATTGATTCAAAATATTTTATCGATAAACGTAAAAAATATTCTCCAGCATCAATATAAATTATACGAAGAGAAATTTTCGTACCAATTTTAAGTATGCACTACTAAACTACCCGTGTAGTTTCATTTTCACGGATATACTTAGGAGGGAAGGTAGGATTGCTTAAAGCTGAAATAATTAAAAACATATATTAATGAAAAAAAATCACGGTTGAATTTCGATCGCTATGGGATCTATAGAAGGTACGAGTAAGTATATTATATAAAGCATTACAGGTACAGAACACGAAAACCTGCGGTATGTATATGTATTTATCGATACGTAAGTTGTTGATATGTTAGGAGCGACATTTGTAAGTACACATAAGTACCGATTTTGATCGAATTTTGACTCTGCGACAGGAAATGACATGGCTAAAAGTCTAAGTGTCAGCGTAAGTAGTTTACATCAAATCGTATGGGTCAAAGATAAAAGATTTCCAAGATAGAGAATATTTAAAATGAACTTTAAACATTGGATTTCTCTTTTCACGTGAACGAAATTTCATATGAAAAAAGAGACAGTTATACTTTTAACCATGTCATTTTTTGTCACTGAGTCAAAGACTCGAACAAAATCAGTATTTATGTGTATATATACTTACAAGTATCGCTCCTGTCATATCGACAACTTACGTATCGATAAATCTATCGCATAAAATTAACTGTCCTACATATTGTTTTCGAATATCATATTTATGTAATCTGTACAAAACCAACAATGGCTGGATATTGTAATTGAAATTTAATCGTATAGTAGTGATGCTTGAAACAATATCACAAAGAAATATTGAGAAAACAGATATTTACATTATATTTACACTCTTTGTTTGGTATACAATTTAATGCAACTTGTAAGTAGTAAGATACTAGTAAGGTAGATATATTACTTCAGCCTTTTATATTGAATTTGAAAAAGTATCTTATTTTCTTTATTCCATACCTACATTTGAGAACAAAAAAAAAGTATCGGCCATATTATTCATTCATCTGAATGTGTGGAAAACAAATTTAAATTTCTCTTTTGAGAAGCAGTAGATAATAAAATAATACCAATAAAATAAAACAAAAAAATGATTGTAACGTACACAGTATTTATATTTATAAGTACTTATTAATGACTTATTTTTGTTTACAGGCTTATGATTAATTGACCACTAAACTAAATCAGTTTTATTAAGGCTGACCTTCACTCAGGTCAACGTAATAACTATTCTTGTAAATATCTATTATTTTAATAACTATCCTTGTAAATATCTAAACGTTTCTTTTATTTAATTTAACTGTATTGTACACCAAATTAGATACGTAAAAATAAGCCCTAAGTATTAGAGAGAGGACAGCAAAAGGGGTTTTTATTCTTATTAATACATCTATGTTGCAAATTATCCCAAACAATATGCTTCGTCTAAAGTATCAAAATGTTAAGTACATATTCCTTATTTGATTCATATATGTATATGAAACGTAGGTATATTATTAGGAAATATTAAATTGAGTCACAGTCACATAACTAAAAGTTTTCAGAAACTCATATGTATGCCACATTTGATTTAATTAAAGTTTAAACAAAAATACTGGCGTGTAAATTAGTCGATAAATTTGTAACTCAATCACATCACTATTAACAAAATCTCAGGTACATAAACTGTCAAGTGCTAAAATAAGATTATAAATATTTAAGATTATTGTAAACAGAACAAGCTGAAAATAAAACACGCATATTATTGACTGCCTCGGTGGTCCAGTGGGTGCAGTATGCGCCTGCTGTGCACGAGGTTGTGGGTTCGATTCCCACACAGGGACAAAACTTTGTGTGATCCACAAAGAGTTGTTCTGAGTCTGGGTGTAATTTGTGTCCGTTGATTGTATGTTTGTAAAGTCCCCCGCGACACAGAGCTTGATCTCTAGTGCGGGAGTTGTCTTTTTAAAACCATAAAACCAAACCAAACCATTATTTCACGTTCAGATTGTAAAGTTTTAAACTACATACGTTTTTATATTCATTATCTACTCAAAAGCATAAATACAGAGGTCGATATTTTCCGATGGAAAAATATATTTTGGGTATTTTCCAATAAAACACGCATTCTTGTCTTGCAGCCTGAAGCTACAGAAGCCATAGTTCATATAGTTATACACTAAACAAAGTTTTTACGAAATTAAACTCAAACTCACGAGTTAAATAAAATAATGCAATTTTGTGAACAAGGTATTGAGATCCGTACGCACACCTACGCTGATTCAAAAGTCGGAACACTGTATGTATAGGTATGTTAACTCCTGTATGTATAGGTATGTTCCTCCTTAGTATGGGTCAACTCTATAACCTCTGTCACACCTCTGTCCAAAGATAAATGATTACATAGATCGAAGATATTTTGAATGAACTACAACTTTGAACATCGAATTTCTCTTTTCACGTGAACGAAATGTCATTGAAAAAAAGAGACAGTTAGACTTTTGACCATGTCATTTTTTGTCACTGAGTCAAAGACTCCAACAAAATCAGTATTTATGTGTATAAATACTTACAAGTGTCGCTCCTGTCATATCGACAAGTTACGTATCGATAAATCTATCGCATAAAAATTTAATGTCCTATAATTATATTGTTTTAGAATATCATATTTATGTAATCTGTACAAAACCAACAACGGCAGGATATTGTAGTTGAAATTTAATCGTATAGTACTGATGCTTGAAACAATATCACAAAAAAATATTGAGAAAAACGACATTTACACTCTTTGTTTGGTGCACAAAGAATTTAATGCGAATTGTAAGTAGTAAGATACTAGTAAGGTAGATATATTACTTCAGCCTTTTATATTGAATTTTAAGAGAGGTAGGGCACCATACTAGCGAGCAAGCCCGACTGGGGAAGGACCTCCACCTTACAGAAGACCACAGCCAAATGACTACACACAGCGGTGTAGTTGTGTTCCTGTGTGTGAGTACAGGTCTCCAGAGCTCATTTAGGAATGCGTTTTGAAAGATACGTATTCCTATCCCAGGGTTACTTCCATCTTAAAGCCCTGGTGTGAAAAAATGGGTTGGCAACACGCAAGTGATACCTCTGGTAATGCAAGCGTCTATAGGCTACGGATACTGCTTAACATCAGGTGGGCCGTATGCTTGTTTGCCACCCAAGTAGTATAAAAAAAAAAAAAAAAGAATTTGAAGAAGTATTTTGTTTTCCTTATTCCATACCTACATTTAAGAACAAAAAAAAAAGTATCGGCCATATTATTCATTCATCTGAATGTGTGGAAAAATATTTAAATTTCTCTTTTGAGAAGCACTAATTAATCTGTTTGAATTTACTATGTATTTCTAGAATGAAAATTGCTTTACTTGATTTAACATTCCATCACGACCACTTAAATGCTCTAAACTTTAGTACTCAACCTCTGAGCTCTATGATTGAACTATATATCTAAACTATATTATAAAGAGGTAAAATTTGTGACTTTGTAGAGGGTAATCTCTGGGTCTACTAAGCCGATTTTAAAATCGTTACGGGACCCTGGGAAATTCCACCCGTGAGAAGCCGGGACGGGTAGCTAGTAGGTAATAAAACAATACCAATAAAATAAAACAACAAAATGATTTTAACATACACAGTATTTATATTTATAAGTACCTACTTATTTTTTTACCAATTGTTTGTGTCTACAGGCTTATGATTCATGAATTAAAGTTTAAACAAAAAACTGGCGTGTAAATTAGTCGATAAATGTGTAACTCAATCACATCACTATGAACAAAATCTCAGGTACACTGTCAAGTGCTAAAATGAGATTATAAATATTTAAGATTATCGTAAAAAGAACAAGCTGAAAACATACCATATTATTTCACGTTCAGATTGTAAACAGTTTTAAACTACTTACATTGTTATATTAATTATCTACTCAAAAGCATAAATACAGAGGTCGATACTCACCGATGGAAAGATATCTTTTGGGTATTTTCCAATAAAACACCCATTCTACTCTTGCAGCCTGAAGCTACATAAGCTACAGTTCTTATAGTTATACACTAAGCAAAGTTTTTCCGAAATTAAACTCAAACTCACGTGAAATAATGCAATTTTGTGAACTAGGTTTTGAGATCCGTACGCATACCTATATTCTAGCTGTTGCCCGCGGCTCCGCCCGCGTGGATGTCGGTTATTGCTGCAAAAATCCCGATCATAATCTAAATCTGTGTGTCAAATTTCATCCAGATCCGTTCAGTAGTTTTTACGTGAAAGAGTAACAAACATCCATCCATCCATCCATCCATTCTTACAAACTTAACTAACAACTAAACTCAAAAACGACTGGACCGATTTTAAAAATTCTTTCACCATTAGAAAGCTACATTATCTGCAAGTAACATAGGCTATATTTTATTTTCAAAAAATAGGGGTTCGTAAGATATTTGGGTTTTTAAGACCCAAGGTGTAAAAAATCATTCAAAAAAAGTTCATTATTTGTCGTACGCCGCCTAAACTATAAAAGATAGAACCATAAAATGTTCTTATTAATTAAAGACCTTAAAAATACCTACAAAAAAGTCCTCGACACACTATACCTATCTATTTCGAGTTAAGCACATCAACCATATTTTATTTAAAAATCTTGAATTTTTTTAGGACTTCATTAAACGCATTTATTTTACACATGTCATTATTCCTTATCAAAATAAACTTGTCACAAAGTTAATTCATTAAAATTGGACGTTTGGTTTGAAAGTTATAGCGAAATCAATATAATACTATTGCGCTCCGCGGTTCGTGGCGACATTTGAAGTAGGCGTCACCAAGGCGGGGGTGCGGATGCGGGAGGGGAGTTTAGGCCTATATTCTATTCTATTGTTATGGTTCTAATAATTGTCGTACGAAATTTTTTTGCGGTAATCGACATCCACGCAGGCGGAGCCGCGGGGGACCACTATAGGTTATATAAATCAGAAAAACACATAGGCTACGTCATATGGTCGCGAAATCCGACATCCGAAGGCAACAGCTAGTGCTATATAACATCACGATAATTATGATCAATAGGAGCGGAGCAGTAGTGAAATATGTTGCAAAATCGGATAAAAACATTATTATTTTCTGAGTTTCCGTCGCATACGCTGCTTAAACGGTTAAAGTTCTGAAAATTCCCCTTTAAAAGATCTATAAAAAAAGCATTATGTCTACCTCTTAGGGTTAACTCACTATGACGTAATTTATGGATAAGACAGGTAGGGTACCATACTAGAGAGCAAGCCCGACTGGGAAAGGACCGCCACTTTACATAAGACCACAGCAAAATACCTACACACAGTGGTGTAGTTGTGTTCCTGTGTGTGAGTACAGGTCTCCAGCGCTCATTTAGGGATGCGTTTTGAAAGAAACGTATTCCTATCCCAGGGATACTCCCATCTTAAAGCCCTGGTGTAAAGAAATGGGTTAGCAACACGCAAGTGATACTTCTGGTATTGCAAGCGTTCATAGGCTACGGTAACGGCTTAACATCAGGTGGTCCGTATGCTTGTTTGCCACCCAAGTAGGTAACAGGTATAAAAAAAGTGTTTAAAATAGCTTTCAACCAAGAGTAATTAGTCAGTCAATATCCTGAGATTTATGATCAGCAATACAAAATAGCAAATACCTAAAGTGTCGTGACGTGTCGCGTCGCTCCACTGCCGCGAAGCGTTGCAAGATGCGGTCTAACCTTAAGTGCGGTATACCTAAATTGTCATGACGTGTGGCGTTGCTCCACTGCCGCGAAGCGTCGCAAGGTGCGGTCTAGCCTTTAGTCTATGAAATGTACTCTGTGATCAAATATATTATGTAAGTTTTTTAAACAGACAGCCATATAGGTATATAAAGTGCCGCAAGCTGCAAGGTGTTTAAAAAACTTACATGATATACTTGATCACAGAGTACATTTCATAGACTAAAGACTAGGCAAGGGAAGTTTTTTATACACCTTGGCAGGGCATTATTTTGCTATTGGCAAGGACCAATGTTGGCACTTGGCAGTTGGCTGGCAGTACAAATTTGACAACTGCCATATGGAGTTGACATTTATAATTTTTTAGGTTAATTATTTTGTTTTGAAACAGCATGGGCCTGGGATATTTTTGTTTATAAGTGTTAAACATAATACTTTAGGCACACATTAGCTGTCTTCCTTTGTGATCCTTATCTTTTGACACTTAAGAAAAATAAATATTTAAAAATAACTAATTTGTTTTGACTTCGACATTTTAAGAGTCCAAAAATGAATAGACCGCCAGTTCCTCATATGATGTACCGCAGCCCTCGTCCTTACAACAATCGTTGGCGACCTCCTGGACACTTTCCACAAATGGGATTTCAGTGTAGACCCAATAGACACTTCAGACCACCTGTTACAAATAATACTACTAATGAAAATAATGAAGAACACTGGTGTGAGACCTGTGACCGAGGTTTTCCATCGGCTGATCTTCTCGGCCAACATAAACAACAACATCAGGTAATTTAAATATCCATTTTTATATAAACTACTAGCGACCCGCTCCGAATTTACCCGAGTTAAATTGAAGGCCTTACAAAACTGCACAGTGTGCAAAATTTTAATAAAATCGGTTTAGCAGTTTAGGAGTCCATAGCGGACAAACAACGTGACACATAGTCTGAATTTTTAAGAGTACCTTCTAATACAACAAATTACATATCAAATTCTATCTGAATCTGTTGACGAAGGTCTTCTGACAAGTATGGTCGCATTTTGTATAGAATCTTAAGTCTATAGAAACAGTTTCGAGCCAAACCAGCAAGATGTATTTCGTATCTTAGCTTAGTGTCAATGTTTAGTCCCAGATTACGAGCTTCTTCCACTATATTGATTGCCACCCCTATGAGCCTAATAGTGAACTGTTGTATACTTAGTACCAAATACCATGTATTTGGTTTTTGCAGGATTTAACATCAAGCAATTGCTTTCTGACTAACTAAGACTACAATATTAAAATTTTCAGAAATGCAACATAGATGGATGCCAGTTTGTTGCACATCCAAGAGTTATCACTAAACATATTCAAATGCAGCACTCTACTGGCCTATACAAAAAGATAGCTAACATAAACAACCCTGAAGAGATAAATAAATGGAGAGAAGAAAGAAAGAAGAAATACCCCACTAAAACTAATATAGAAAAGAAAGCAGCTGAATGTAAGGAAAAAATTGAAAGAGGTGAAAAAATGGCTTTAATGCGTGATAGAAATGACAACCATGCCAACAATTCAACAGGTATTGTAAAATTCAATTTTTCTTATATTACTGACTGCATGTAAAGTTGAGTAGGTAGTTAATTACTGTTTACTGCACTGTTTAGGGCATTGTGTTGTGGTCATTACTCACAGACACACACAAGAAAAATATTGTGTGTGTCTGTAAGTAATGTGAGACACTCCTTAAAACATACTGTTTTTTTTGTGCAGAAATAGTTTTTTAATATTTTCATAATATTTTCTCAATCAAGAATGTCATTATGTCTTAATCTAACACATCTTTTCCCATTTACAGACCGTGGACCTGGTATTAAAAGAAGACATGGCTTTGACAAAACCAATCAAAATCACAGAACTAACAGGCCAAACACCAACCAGAGGCAACACAATGCAAACAATAGAGATCATCCTCCAGCAAGGAAAGTACCAAAAACTATACCTAAAGTACCAAGTGTTATTGAAAATAGTAAACTTAAACCATTTGCTGGAATTTCGAGTATTGAGATGCATGACAATAATAATGAAGAAGATGTCCCTGTTACAAAAGACTGCAGCAATACATTAATTGAAGATGATTATTTTGAAGAGCCAACCCCAGTAAAGTGTCTTGAACAAAATACTGTCCAAGAGCCAATATTGTGTGGAGCTTTAACATCACTTGTGTGTGATTATGGTTCTTCTGATGAAGAACCTGATGAAAAAGAGAACAAAGTATTTAGTAATGTCAAACCATCAGAACTTACAAAAACTATAGATACAATTAGTGTTAAAAAAGATACAAGCACTGTCACCAATATAAATTTGAAGAGAAATATGAAGATAGAACATAATGCAAAGAAAGAAGTAGAATCTGTTAATGTTAGCCTGAATGATGACACTCAAATTGTAGAGACCAAACCTAAAGCCAATGACGAAAATAGTGATGATGATAGTCCAGAAGAAGTAAAAACTGTCAAAAGTATTGTTGAAGACACAAACTTGCCTACTACACAAGAAACTGTTAGAAATAAACAACAACCAGTACCAGCAAGAAAGAACATTCCAAATAGGAATTATAATCAAAGACAAAATACTAGATATAAGCATAAAGTGCCATCTACTCTCCTTTATAAACTATTACATAAAGAAATAAGACAGGAACGTAATATCGTATTGCAATGTATTAGGCATATAAAAAAAATGAATTACTTTGAGAACATTATAAAATAAAATCAATCAAATCATTTTATTTATGTGCGTTTTTTTGCAATTATTTTCCTATCTGCCAGATGTTGTTCCTGCTGGTGTATAATAGGATTTCTGAGGAACTTTAGGTAAGTTCTGTTCCTACTGAATATCGAATCCAATTGCTAAGCTGTGGTTCGTACCACCTAGGAAGAATCTGTTATTTGCGTGTGTGCCAGGTTCGCTGGTAATCTAATATTACTAGCGGACCTGGCAGACGTCGTCCTACCCGGAAAAGCTGATACACCAACAGTAGGGCCATCTACCGGGTCCAATTGTGAATCTAAATTATCCGAGGCAAAATTTCATTAAAATCAGCCGAGCCGTTTAGGAGGAGTTCAATTACAACGAAAAGTGGCATTTTGATTTTTATATATTAGGATGTAGGTACTACTTACAAAATAGTTATATATTATAGTAAACCTGTATCCACGTAGGTAGTTCTACTTAATATAAGAAGGTGTTTTTACTAGTTCTGACTTCTAGTTGTGGCCGGAGAGCTACTGGTTCATTTGATTTGATTATCTCGTTGCAAGTGCCTGCTAGAAAAGAAGTTATAGAGGCGTCTTTCGTTGTGACCCGGCCACGGTGCCATACGAGATCATGGTTATGGCTACAGACTGTACGGATGTGTACCTTTTCGTACCAGAAAGAGAAAAAATACCATTTCATTTAACGACTTATAGTGCATTTTTAGTGGCCGGGTTGCAGCATGTTCGTCTCAGCACGGCCACGGTTAAATCAGCTGATACCCACAACTTTAGAGGATGATTCGTGTCTGAGATTAATGTACTTGTTATTTGCTATAAACTGGCCTATCTCATTAATAAAAATATACCCGCTAAAGACTACAATAATCAAATCCATTTTTTTTATAGAACGCATATAAGAATGTAATAACAATAGCGTAACATGTGCCTATTCATGTGAATCAGGCGTTTATTAAGCAATATAATTAGTTGATATTTACATTTTCTTAAGTAACTATGTAATTCATTGATTAATAACCCCTGATGGAAAAACCATCAGTAAAAAAAAGGCTTGATTATATTCCACGAATTCATCATCAGTTTTACATTTCTGTTAAAGTCAACCCCACTATTAATAATACCATACATCTCGCCGAAGATAATAACTACAGTGACAGTGATTAAATTTAGGATTTACTCTACTCTATAAGAATAATAAATACTTTTGGCCAATATTGTATTAATTTTAAATGTGATACTGTTTGATACTATAGTGGCCTATTTGTAAAAAAAATGGATGGATATTTGTTACTCTCTTTCACGTAAAACCTACGGAACCGATCTAGATGAAATTTGGCACAGAAATAGATTATGGTTTGGAATAACACATAGGCTACTTTTTGCAGCGATAACCGACATCCACGCGGGTGGAGCCGCGGGCAACAGCTATTATCAAATAAATACGTTTTCATAACATGTAATAAAACACTATCCCTTCATTAAAGTATTTTATTAAAAACTAATTCGAAAATCACACATTTCCACTTTCCCTCATATTGGTTTTTTTGTAGTTCGTATAAAAAATATGTTTTGCCGGCAGTTTCGCTTGCGTGAACAAGTATACATAAATATGTGCTACCACAGATTAATAAATAGTTACTACGTAAAAGATACATCACTCCCATACAAAAGCGAAAATACCTACGCCATAATAGCCTACAAAATCTTAATAATAATAACTGCTGTTCGCAGCGAAAAGAAATGTACCATAAGAACGCGAACAAAGAGTCGAGATTGTGTTGCCCGCCGTGCGACTCACGTGCAAGCTCGTCATCGCACGAATGCGGTAGGGTTGTCTTTCCAACTTTCTCGACAATTTTTAAGAAAGAGTACCTATACACAAGAAGCATTTTAACCTTCGGCAGGATAGGCTTTTCTTGCATACAAGTAAGGATAGTGTGGTGATCCATCACCCCACAATTTATTTTCGCAAATAATACCTAGATATATAAAATAAGTACTTTATTTTTAATGAGACAAGTAAAACAGTTCCAAATTAAAGTATACAAAATAATTCTAATTATTTTATGCACATATATCTATATATATTTAAGATTGAATGCAGTTCACTCAAATATCTTTACGGTGATCGTAACACCCTGTGTGTCATAGATTTATATGTTTCACTAGATATGCAATAACCGCGAAAACACACTACCACCTAACACATGCCCCGGGGCATGTGTCCGACTGTCTTTTGTTTTGTCATAAGCATGGCGTTCGAATGGCGCGAAACAAGAAAATAAGTAAATGTATGGTGAAATTTTGCGATTTCGAAACGCACGTTTCGCAAAAGTGTAACAAGGCAAACGAAATTACTTTTCACATGTGAGATAAATGTGTTTTCAATTAATTATTGTTGTAAATCATAAAAAAAACTAATTAAAAATATTGGCGGCTAACACATAGTTCAGGGTTGTCAGTTAAAACCACGTTCGGTTTCCCTGTGTTTATGGGAGGTTGTTGTATTGAATGAAATATATTTAAATTTAAATGAAATATATTTAAAATAGATTTGTTTCATTTTTATTAAATTTAAAATTAGTTAAAAAAATGATTTAAATAATTAAAAAAAAAATTACCAATTTTTTAAATTAGTTAAATCAAATATTAAATAAGAAAATAATTAAATTTATATTGTGAAATGAAAAACAAACAAAATAACAAAAAAGCTACTGTAACAAAATTTTCCTGCTGACCTCCATAATATGTAGGTTGAAAATTATAACATTCAATGTAATTAATCCAATTGAATATGTTCCAATTTCAATAATACAATTATTTCAAAAATTAAATTACATCTGATCAAAAAATTTAATTAAATTAAGGGATTTTTTTTATAGAGTGTGCAACACCGAGCTTGTCGATGCGAGTGAAAAGCTGACTTCAATATTTTGACATAAACTGTATGGAATTGCATCTCTATATGTTTACCTCAATGCTGTGTGTTGACATATAACACAAGGAATTTTAACTTTTTTGACTTTTTTTCTAGGACACATTGAGCACCTCTTGCTTGTCTTTGTAGTTTCAATGGGGGTTCACTTTCAGAAGATTCATGGTTCATGTTAAGAACATCTTGTATTTTTTGAGTTATTTATATATAACACAAACGTAAAAGGATAGAGGGGTGATCAGTCACCCCAGCAAGGTTAATATATCAAAATCCACGACCGTTAGCAAATCTGTGGTATATGCTACTAGTTACTTATACCATGGGGTCTCATCAGGAACAAATCAAAATTAGTACGAATAAATACCAATAGATGGAGTTACATATATCGATTTGTTATTTACGTTTATGTAAAATTCAAACCTGAAAGAAATATAGCCTGAAACATATACGTACATATTTAAAAAAATCCTACTAGCATAGGAAAATTAAATAAAGGGCTCATAAAACAAAATTAAAATTATATATTTACAAAATTCAATAATGTCGCCGTAGTCCTGGCGGCCGTATTTTGTACTACTAAGAAGTTGAAACTTTCGAGTGCCTTGTGAGTAATGGCGCTGGCGCTGTATGCATTTTCAGATTTTTATAAATTAAAACACCTACCTGGTTTTGAAGTTTACTGTTGGGTCATACTAGGTATAAAAATATATAAAGTTAGGTTAAAAATAAATATTACTGGTATATTTTTTTTCTCTCAACAAAAAAACTTTATAAATGTCTTACGTTATCTAAATTATGAACAAAATTGTGACATTTAAGATTTATTATTATAAATATTTAAAAACTAAACAAATACAAAATACAAAAAGTGTATCCGATGTTGGGATTTAATATTTTAAAAACTAAACAAATACAAAAAGTGTATCCGATGTTGGGATTCGAACCCGGTTCGGCCGGATACGGGTACCCCCGTACGGTGCTAAGGTATCGTACCACAGAAATAGATCTATCGTACTGTGAGAAAATTACCTATGTGTGAATTCGAACTGATACTTAATAATTACAGTTTTATTATATTTTTCCTAATAATTAAAAAAATATTATCTGATATTAAAACCATCTACAAAAAACAAATTTCAAAAATTGGACATGAATCTGGGATTCGAACCCAGTACCATGGGACTGTTGGACGAATACCACAGAATGCTATACTTACTCCTGACTGGCCTGTTGGTCTAGTGGTTAGTGACTCTTAACTACTAAGTTGGGGGGTCATGGGTTCGATTACCATTCAGGACAAATCTTTGTGTGATGAGCTCTGTTTGTTGTCTGATTACCGTATAGGCTGTGCCAAGTTTGGTTTCAGATGGTGAATTGTCAGAAAATATTATTACCCTAATTCGACTCATCTCGTAGGTACTGAATTGATAGATGCTAGGTAAGTATAATATACTTATTTGTTAATTTGAACTGATAAAACAAAAAAATGTTTATTATAGTTTCACGAATAATTAAAAAAAAAACAATTTATTTTATAGGTATACGTATACCTAATAAAAGCCATCAACAAAAAACTAAACACTATACCGTAAACTTATGTTAAGATACGGGAAAAAAATTAGCCCGGGGCGAAACCGGGGCGGAGCGCTAGTTAAATACGGAAGCAAACAGTCAAAATAAGTGTATATTTCGTACGTAAAGCGCGTGACCTTGAGCGAGTAAACGTGGCCCGAGCCCAAGACAATAAGCGATACCTACCCTTTATGGTCGGTGTAGATGCCTACTATTTTTTGGGAAAAATATAATTTCTTTAACATAAATAAATTCGGTTTAAAGTGTCGCCATCTGTTGATTTTATGTGTATGCACGTAATCTGTTGGATATAGACATCTAGTGTCGTATAAATAGTAAAAATTTAGCCCCACGGTTAGCCCGAGTTAGCAGGGAACCAATTCTTTGTATGGGATGGGGTATCTGTACTAGTATTATATTATCTGTGCTTATACTTAGATAGAAGAATACAGAAAAACACAACTACCCTCAATCAACGTTTAAAAAGTAACCGCATCTTTTTTGAACGAGTGGGTGATGAGTCACCCCCCTATCCTTCCGAAGGTTAAAATTACTAGGTACTACTAACTGAAGCCAGCTGAAATGCGTACCTACTTTCAAATAACGTAAAGTACCTTTCTTCATCTTTCGGCAATGAAAAAAAGACAATTTTTTATTTTTCTTTTGACTATGACATCCAACGACTTCACAATAATTAACCATCGTGTCGTTAGTCAAAACTTAATAATATTAAACTTAATATACGTAGTGTACGTAAATATCGTATGCGTTTTAAGCGGGAAACGCGCTGTGCGCGCTCTGTGTCGCGTGCGGCAGCCCACTGGCGATCGGCTCGGTTACGAGACTACATAGCGGTAGGCACATATCGCGTAACCTTGAGCGAGTGACGGAGGCCTGGTGCTACTTCAGACTATGTTCTATCTATGTTTTTTATACTACCAAGGTGACAAGCATACGGCCCGCCTGATGGTAAGCAGTTACCGTAGCCTTTGGACGTTTGCAACACCAGGGGTGTCACTCACGCGTTGCCGATCCTTTAAAAACCTTATAACTCCTTTCTTGAAGAACCCCATGCTATAGTCTTTTGGGTACGTCGTACGTCTTTTGTCGGTGGCGAGAGGTGCGTCGATAATATGTGGCCGTGGGCATCATCTCGAACAATTCCTCAGAACATAGCTCATTGTACAGGCGGTAGAACACACACAAGGAGGCGAAGTCTCTCCTTAGACTTAGTGGATCGATACCGCCTGTGAGCTTGGGATATCGTCAACAATAAAATTCTCACAGCGCGTCTTTGGATAGAATCAAAGGGTCCAAGCTGGTATCCAGGTGCTCCCGCCCAAAGGTGGCAGCAGTACTCCATGTGGGGCCGGACTTGCGCTTTGTAGAGCAGTACCTACTGAGTAAGGACCGCCGTCCTGTCCGTTAGTGTAAAAATAAAAAAAACCTCAAAACGTATCACACCGATGCATATCATCAGTCATCATGATCGCTTATTCGGACGGGTTATGTATTCATGATTACGCGATCATGAGTTCTGATATGACCCGTCCAAAAAAGGCGATGATACCGATCGGGCAAATGAAACAATTATGGACCCGCCTTTAAAAGGTCTAAGGCGCAAGGGATACCCCTGGTGTTGTAAGCGACCATAGGCTTACGGTAACCGCTTATCAGCAGGAGAGCTTTCACGCTTCTTTGCCCACTTAGTTCAAAGGTAAGGAGAGCTTTCACGCTTCTTTGCCCACTTAGTTCAAAGGTATTGTTATGTATAATATAAAAACTAAAGTATGTTATTTTATATTTATTTGTCAATAAAGATGTTTATTGTGAAGGGGCCGCTGGCGCTGCCGCGGTGGTGGCTGCAGCTTCCTCACGGATGCGGTCCTTCTTGAGCGTTCCCATAAACGCGGCCTTATCAGCCGGCGTCTGGAAGCGACCATGACCGAACTTGGAAGATGTATCAATGAACTTGAGATTAATCTTCTCAAGGGCGGCCCTCTTCGTGTGTACGCGTAGAGACTAAAATTAAAAAAGAAATATTAAGTTCTAATTTTTTTTTCTACTAAGGAGGCGTAGACCGTCTCAATTTTTTTGATGCAGCTACACAAAACCTTACAATTATATATATTTATTTATTTATAATCAAACCTTACAGCTATCTTTACAGGTTTACCTAATGCGATAGAGAGGTAGAAAGACACTTATTGTTAAACTTACAATATATATACACATACTAACATTACTATTAATATTAAATATAAGAACCAATGCCAACAAAATAAAAGAACAAAGAAAAAAAATATATCTACTGTAACTAACAAAAAGAAAAAACCTTAAATTACACTAATAATAATTACAGCTGCACCTATATATAATATACCTATATATAATATAGCTTTATATGTAGAAAATAAATTGATACACACCTTTCTTAAAGTGATAACGCGCTTCTTAGGTCCCATACAACAACCCTTGATCATGACAAAGTCATTATTGACTTCACCATAATGGGGGAATCCACCCATGGGTGTGATTGACTTCTCTGATAAGTCATACTCTGTGGAAGCATTGTTTTTGACAACCTTTCCATCCTTAGTGTGGATACCTGCAATTATTAACAGCTTTTGTAGGTAAAAGATTATAAACAGAAGTTAAGACTGGTCAATTAATCAGTGTACATATTAATTAAACTTTGCTTTACGACACTGCTTTTAAATTAAAATGTTTGTAAATTAATTATTAAACGAGTCCTACCTTGTCCTAGTCGGTAAATCTTCTTGTTCATCTCAGTACGGTGGTGGTAGCCCTTCTGACCAGCACGGGCTACAGTAAATGACACTCTTGAAGGATGCCATGCTCCAATACAAGCAACCTTACGCAGACCCTTGTGCGTCTTGCGGGGCAACTTCTTGGTGTGCCAACGTGAAGTGACACCTGTAATGCGACAATATAGTTAGTTTACCAGCCAAGACCCTATTAAAATAAACTTATTGAATTACAAATAAAACCAAACATTATACAAACCTTTGTATCCTTTACCCTTGGTGACTCCAATGCAGTCAATCATCTCATCCTGAGCAAAGACAGAATCTATTGGGATAGGCTTTTCCAAATGTTCCCGGGCCCATTTTACCTTGTCTTCAATGGTACCACCATTGAGTTGGATCTCCATAATGTGAGCCTTCTTCTGACGCTGCTTGAGCAGCTTCATTTGGGTGTGTGCAATAACCCTCACTACACTGCAGTAGCGGATCATTTTCTTGAAGTCCTTCTCAATGGACTTGCGTCCAAGCTCATCCTGCCATTTCTTGCTGGCCTTGGTGAAAGCCTTCTTCTTGCATTTGTACCTGATTATAATCATAAGTTGCAGCTGTAAGAAAAACCAAATGGCCTCATCATTGAGCGGAGACCAATTGGTGGCAATATGCCCTGGGCATATTCAACATAATGCTCTCATTGACAAGAGGAGAGCTATAGATAAATATTAGAATGGTTTGAATAAACATTGCAAGACTGAAAGTGTAAATTTCTGAAGATTAAATCTGAAATTAATTTACTCATTTAAATTCAGAACAGTGTACAGATAGTACATACATAATTTAGCAAGATATTTTTTAATTTACAAGAATCAAAAGTTAAATTACCACACTATTGACAAGCGTATCAGGAGTAAAAATGCTTACCAGTTCTTGTAGAAGCGGCGGCGGCAGTCTTCAGACATGTGCTCGGCCCAGACAGTGAGTAGAGCACGGAGACCATGAGGCGTCTCGATGTAGCCAACAACACCGACGGCGACCATAGGAGGGGTCTCGATAATGGTCACTGCCTCTACAATCTCCTTTTTGTTGATCTCTGCGAAACAATGACCACATTGATTATATTTAATTGTAACATAAAAGACAAAACAGTACGCTAACACAGCCAGATGTCAAAGAGGTTCCTTTGCTATTTGAGAAATTGTTTAGAAAGTTATTTAAAGTATTTGGTGACGAGATTTTATTTTAGAGGTTAAAGCACACGCGAGTACATCAATAAGCTAGATGATAGGTAACATATCAATACTTACTTGAACCAGGACGGTCAGG
Source organism: Trisateles emortualis (assembly GCA_947095525.1). Classification (NCBI taxonomy): domain Eukaryota; kingdom Metazoa; phylum Arthropoda; class Insecta; order Lepidoptera; family Erebidae; genus Trisateles; species Trisateles emortualis. Next base: position 12,277,559 of record OX352732.1, on the reverse strand, counting down.
TTCACGAACCACGTGGGTCATACCAGCCTTGTAGCCAATGAAGGCAGTAAGGTGGACCGGCTTGCTAGCATCATCTTTGGGGAACGCCTTCACCTTTCCACGATGACGACGGGACCTCTTCTTGGGGTAGAATCCCATCGACCCATGACGGGGTGCTGAAAACTTTCTATGCGACTGAAAAGAAAACAGGTAAGTAATGAATAAGTTGTCCGATAGGATCAGCACATGAATTAGATATTAAATAGACATTGTACATCAGTCCGCCCTAGTATCTTCACATAGAAGTCAGGTTCTAACCGTATAAATTTATATTAGGGTATCATCATTTGATTTTACTGCAATCACGAAAGACATGTCGCCTGCCCACAAGGCCACAACATCTAGAATATTATTACAGCAATATACACAAAATCCATATTTATTCACTTGCCTCGGCACTAATCTAACACGCACAGGTCATAGAATTTCGAGATTGCTAAAATATTATAAGATTTAAAATCAGCACAGAAATCAGGATACTAACCATGTTCGGTGACAGTCGCGACAAAAATGGCCGATTGAAATGAATTTAATCGATGAGCTGAGTTTAGTGCTAGAGAGGTGGCCGTATTCGATGCAATAATTAAATTATAATAATCGACTTAAATTTGTTTTAGTCGATTATTATAATGTGATCTTATAATCAGTATTTATGTTACGGTAAATCTGATTAATTGAAAATTATTAATATTTTTACAAAATTATTAATAATAACCACATGTTTTGGTAAATGTGAATAATCGATCGAAATTTATTACTTTTAGTAGTAATTATTAATAATTCACGACACATATTGGTAAAAGTTAAAAAATATATAAAAACCTAACCTAACCTAACCTAGGTTAGGTTAGGTTTTTATTTATTTAACCTTATGTGAGCCGTAGTCAAGTGTAATTATTAATAATTCACGACACATATTGGTAAAAGTTATAAAATAAATAAAAACCTAACCTAACCTAACCTAGGTTAGGTTATGTTTTTATTTATTTAACCTAACCTAACCTAACCTAACCTAATCTAACCTAACCCCCCGCGCCTCTCGCACGTCGCACACACACACCGCCCCGCCCCGCAATCCTTGGCCACTTATTACATTTATCACTACTGGGGTTAAATTATTAATAATAACCAACAAATGTGATTAATTTATCAGTTTAACCTCGACTTTCGGTAATTATTAATAATAATAGATAATTATTAATAATCTTCAATTATTCACTCTTACCGTAACATTTATACGCATTATAGACCAACAAAAAAAAAATTCTTTTGGTTTACTTGTTTTTGCAAATTATTTATTTATTTTTATGGCTTTAAAAAACGACTGCTGCAATAAGGAACTAATATTGTATTACTTCATACTTGATGATGGTAACGATAAAATTGTACCGTATCGTGCCGTACTGTAACGGCCCGATACGATACAATTTTAAAACTAACTACAAAAATAATTAAAAACAACAATTAAACATGTTTTTAAATTTTACGTATTACTTCGAAACACCAGAAATGATTCAATTTTCTTTTAAGTTTTAGGCGTATATTATTAAGCAATGCGTATATCAATGAAATGTTTATAATACAATTTAATTTAATATATATGTTGTGGTTCGCCCCGAACTATTAAGCTTTACCCCCATTGAGAGCCAGACTGTTCCAATAGACTCGGTGAACCTCGATCGCTCATACAACAAACTAAAGCGCAGGCCACTGAGGCCACACTGCCAGCTAGCGAGCCAGGGAGGAAGCAGACGGGTGAGGCCAAATATATAAACTAGATTCAGACTATAAGAATAATCTTTTAGTGTGGGAAAAAAAAACTACCTAACTACGTGGGTTCACATAGAAAACTAGGGACGGGCGAGCGACATCGAGCGTCGAAGATAATTTAACAATATTATGTTTATCCTAACGTTTTGTTAGTTTGTGATAAAACGTAGTTATGGTAATTAGTCACTCTGTAGTTCGCGGTGTCAACCAAAGTATGAACAGAGGTGAAACGAAGCTTGTCCGCCTTGCTCGCTCGCTCCCTATAATAGCTGGCAGTGTGGCGTGCGGCGTGCGCTTTATCCTCAGAAGTTAAGTTAGTCGATTAGTTTTGTCTATTGCTGTATCTATAGTGTATGTCATTGTCAGTTAGTTTGTCTACTTTGTCTATTGTTTTATGAATTTTGTTCCTTTTATGTACTGCACGAATCATATCGTATTTTTGTTTTTATAAAATATAAAGGTACCTAAATAACTGATAATTGCGTTCTTAAAAATGACGGCCCCTATGGAGCGAATTCAAATTCTTGATGATATTGAAAAAGATATCATGACATGTCTTCAGTGCGCAGGTAAAACAAAAATCTTGTTTTCATTTTTCTTCGTATGGAATTCTGTTTGCTAAACATTTGTCTTGATTTAATTAAAATTAACACTAAGCAATTGAATTATATTTTTAGCTCAAGCACTTCTGGAATTAAGTAAAGAAAAATCTGGACAAAAACAAGCCGAGACCAATACTTCTCAATTTTTAAGAACATTAAGTCAAGTGGAATCTAAGCTCAGTGATCAAATAAATTACTTGACACAAGTGTCAACTGGTCAACCTCATGAAGGTTCCGGATATGCCTCACAAAAAGTATTACAAATGGCATGGCATAGATTGGAACATGTCCGTTCTTGGGTAAATGAATTGGATCGTTTGAAAGCCTCCCACCTTGCTGCTTCAAGAACTGTATCAGGGAATGTACAGAATGGCAATATGACTTCATCTGGAACAAGTACTTGATATTAACTTGGCAGTTTTCATACTGCCTTTTGTATGAAAATTGTTACACTGTGAATACTTATCAATGAACTGTAGTAATAACCTCATGTTATAAGCAACTAGCAAGTGTATGCTAATTGGAACTTTTTAGTATTAGTATGATTGGTAAACTGTGCCCTTTCTTGTGTAAATTTGGATTTCATCCTGTCACATTTATGGTTGCTGCTATGCTTTCCATGTGTCATACTTGTAGCGTGATCATGATGTAGCCTGTAGTCTTCTTCAAGAATTAGGCTATAAAATGCAATAATGAATCTTTCTAATGCAAATGGTAGTTACAGAGATTAGCAAACCTTTAGTTTTATAAGTATAGATAGATTTAAGTTTGATTGCATTAATAGGTGTCTGAATTCATAAATAAATAATTATGCTGAAATTGTCTTTATCTTTTCCTACTGGAATAAGTTACTCAATTGCAAAAAAAAAAAGATTTAGTTAATTATGGAAAGACCTCTGTTTTCATACTGCGAAGCATGACTCTGAATTATCTAACTAGGTATCTTGGTTATTTGATATTATTATCAAATCCAGATATAGTGCATGCAGTGTTAGCCAGTAAGTGGTTGTTACACTTGTACAATGTATTTATTTTAGCAGATAAGTTAAAATGTATTGTGTAAACGATTGTTGGCTAACCTAATAAAATAAATAAATTTGGTTTGTGCCAAAAGCTGCAGAGGCAAACAGACAAAGAGGAAACTTGTCAGTGCTACCAATATGGATGCTGGAGAATAGTTTGACCAATAGCTCTTAGACTCTTGTTAAATGACCGAATTTACCTCCATGGTGTGGTAACACCATAAAATAAATAGGCTACGGTAACTGCTTACCATCAGGCGGGCCGTTTGCTTGTTTGCCTACTTGGTAGTATAAAAAAAAAAAAGGTACAAATTTGATTTGGCAAAAATTGTGTTCCGTAGATGTTCATTACCTACATATAAGTACTATACTACATTATACTGGCAGTGGTGTTCAAACAGTCTGCCCCTGAATTACCCCTACGCGCGTCTTGCCTTTTCATATGCAAATACTATCTTCGTCAAAGATCGCCAATCTGAACCCGGTGCCCAATAAGTAAAATAAATAAATTAGATCCCTCAAATTACAGGCCCTTCACTATTAAATTCGATCGATTTGACCAGCGCTCTTTAACATTTCTTCTTTACCACAGTTGATAGCGTAAATAGGGTGTGTGTATGAAATAATGTCCCATTGATTTATTTAAGTATGTCAATAAAAAACCGATAAAAAAAATAACCTTTCAATAAATATTTACCTATTAAATACCTATATACTTACGACTTAGCCCAGTTTAAACTATATTCTGCGCATTTTTTTTTCTTTTAGCGTAAAATACTTTTTCAAATTATTAAGATGTAAGGAAATTTTTAAAATAAAGAATTGTATTTTAAAATAAGAAATTTCAAGTTGTGGCGCATGATATGACCTGTGGGAAATAGATTGAATAGTTCCGGTCATCTTTGGTCAACATCAGTAAATCCACTTCACCAAATAGTGTTTTTCTAAAGCAAAGCAGAAGTTACTTTTGAAAAATACCTATCGCAATGGATCACGACACCTAGTGACAATGGGACCAACTGCAATGTATGTTTATCAACAAAAAAAGGTTTTTTCAGATTGGTCCAGCAGTCTTAGAGTAAAATGTAACGAATTTCGAATCTTCACTTTTTACAAGCTTTTATTTAGCTTGCAATATACCTATGTCAGTTAGAGTTAATATGTTAGATTGTTTGGGTCAAATCTTGTAAACTGGATTTGAAGCACTTCCCGGTGTTTTATGGAGCTGAAATTTAGTATACCGACGTAACTTCTTACCGTGGAGCAGGTCTCATGATGCAGTCGGAAGAAGGCCATGGCAACTCTTCAACGGAACATAGTGTTGTGTTTGGGTGCTTTGGATTTATCTTGACGGCTAATATATTTCTAGGTGGAGTTCAGTGGGTGTGATGATGTTCACAGGTAGTCATAGGAACTTTTCAATGAAACAAGACAGCCGCGTCGTGTTTGGGGTCTTTTAAGAATATTTAATGCACAAACACCCATAAATTACATAAATACACTATAAAAGCTTGTATTTAAAAATATAAACTTATTTGAAGTTGATTAATAATGCAACTTTTTAAGATAATGACTTTGATTTGACATTGTTTCTCGATCGTCATTTGTTTAATTTTATGTAGGTGGTTAATGGTGATTTTTCAAAATTTATTCACCTGTATATTATAGTGCATGCCTCGGTGGTCGATGTATGCGACTGCTGATCACGAAGTCCCGGGTTCGATTCCCGGGTCGGGCCAAAAATTGATATTGGATTTCTTAAGAAATTCACATTTACAAACTCCGGGCATCTAGCCCGGAGTTTGGAAATTGGCGGTGTTTACACCCCTGTGCCTAGGAAAGCACGTAAAGCCATTGGTCCTACACCTGACCTCTCTCCGGTCGTGTCGGATTGCCGTCCCATAGGACTATGAGAGTGAGGGAATAAAGAGTGCACTTGTGTTTGGGCACATACCTGTGCACTATAATATCTCCCGCGCGGATGGCTAGTCTCCGTTGAGATTAGCCGCCGTGACCGAAATTATTATTATAGTACATGCTAGCACGCTACTGTGATGCAAGTTTAAAGAAGAATTTTAATTAGCATCGCACTCCCGATTACATAATCTAGAATGTTTCCGTGACCTCGAAGACGAAATTCTGCTGAAAAAACTGGCAAGTACATAAAGCGCAATGTAGAATGTATCGTCACAGTGACATATCCGCCTCTAGATACAGATACAAACGACACGTGCGGTATTATCACATGCCATATCGCGTGCCAACTCATTATTACGTCAAAACCGGTCAAGTTCTATATCTATTTGTGTTGTATATCACACACACACGCTCGATTTATCTCTCTCACGTGAAACGTACTGCTGTTCGAAATAAAGGCAGCACTGTGCACAATGAGATAATTCTAATTAAGTGCCGGACGTGCTGGTTCATGAATTAGGTATCATTTAACCTTTTGTATGTCTACACTAATGAAGAATTTATGATATTTTAATCTATATTAAAATTATAACAGTTATAGTCATAGAATTATAACATTCCCGCAGTTTTCCCGCGTTAAATTTGGAATTCGTCCCGTGTGACATTTGTGGTGGCTGCCATGCTCCCATTGGGTCGTAGCATGATGTTAAATAGCCTATAACTTTTGCCTCAAGAAGGGCTTAGCTAGCTAATAGCTTATTCAAACAAATAAACTCGTTAACTTTATATATTAGTATAGTTTTTATGCAAGTATGTACCGGTCCCAACATACAGCCCTGTGGAATTAAAAATATTTATGTATGTATGTTGTACGCGCTATGTATTTGTATTTAATTATTATAATAAAATTACTGTTTTGGAACAAAAATTTATTAAATTGAAAAACGAACTGAATGCTGAAATATGAGGTTTAATTCAATACCAAGAGCTCTTGGTTTTCTTGGAAGTTTAGTTACTATGCAAAGCGTCATTATTTTACATAGCTGATGATTTAACACAATAATCCATTATTAACAAGCACAAGTTCACGAGTTGTAATTGAGCAGGTACAGTTAGTGCCACTTATAGTGCATATTAGACAGTAAAAATATAGTGTCCATTTAGCATAGGTACTCACATACCATTGGTACATACACATATCAATTGTTTTCAAGTGCAACAAAACAATTTACAAAATCCTTTTGATCATCAATGAAGCTAGTATTATTAAACAATGTACTGGAATGAACAAACTACCAGAGTCTCAATGATGACCAATAGGAAGTAGCCATTATACAATATGCTCAAATAACTTTTTGGCGGTGATTTTAGGCTCTTACTATAGTGTATTTCACATAGCATGGCTACTGTGACGTTTAACATTTTAAGATGAAGATAAAAGAAAATGATTGAATCAATCTCTAACAAATCGGCTTATTCAATGATCAAGAGCCTAGAGTATTCAATCGATATGTTTTAATTTAATCGTATTTCATTTCCATTAATATTTATCTTCAAATGTCAAACGTCACAGTACCCATGCTTTGTGAAATATAATATAGTGCCTTCCGCTCCCAAAACTCGCATTTTGCACTGAACCTCACTTCAACGTCGCAAAGTTATTTTGCACATATTCTACACAATATACAGCCCAGTTTAGCTTCCTACAGATCTAGTATCATGAATATTAAACTTATAAAGTGTATCAGTCTTTTCTGCATTAGTGATTCTTGGCATTGAATTGGAAATAATATATTCTTGCCAACTTGATATTTATATGGAATAAATTACCTTTTATCACAAATTGTTGTCATGTCCAATTTAAAACCATTAAATCCAATAATTACAGCATAAGACACAAACAACCATTATTATACATATATTCCAACATCTAATGTTGCCTCAATAAATTCAAAATAATTTATTTACACACTTTGATACTATATTGCAATTCCAAAATCTATTTATATAATACTTCAAATCATGTACCCGCTTGTATAACTACAAAATAACACATTTGTATATGTATATCCACTCAAACATACTCAAATAATACATACTCCAAGATGCTGTACAAAATTGAAATATTAGGTAATTTATAATTTATCCAAGACCAAGTTTACTATCTGAAAACCAATACAAAAAACAGGTACCTTTAGCATTATCTACAGAAAGTAAGTTTTTGCATGTTTTCCATCATGTCATCAATCTTAGTGATATAGCTTTCTTTGTGACTGATAACATAATCTTGTATACCTATTTGCAAAAACTGACTTCAGATAATTAAATATTTATCTGAGTTCACTTTAAAAAGCATGCTATTAAGCATTATCTTTGCAATCAATAGTATGCTAGTTAAGACTATAAAATAAATAAATTACAATGTTATAACAATACACAAATTAACTAATTGTTATAATGACATTATAGTGCAGGTCATCATGAGTTGTGTGGCACAACAATAAAATCACTCCTCCTTTCAGCTCCTTTGGTTTGCATTGGCTTTTGTGAATTTTTCTATATCATCAAATGATCTCTTAGCCTTTGATGATATGTCATCCATTGATCTTCTGGCTGTTGAAGTGATGTCATCAAGTGATTTCTTTGTTTGAGTTAACAGTTCGTCTGTACTTTTACATGCTGTGCTGGCAAGCTCTTTTAATTCAGAGTCTAATTTTCCTATAACCCACTCTATTGCTTGTCGCCCTTTACCAGCATTTAAGGATATTTTATTTGCTAATAAGTCCTCCATATAGCTACTGAGTGGTACGCCCTAAAACAAAAGTTTGAATTATAATGATGTGTGAATGTAAGGAAATAAAAATTCAAGGTTAGCTAGTTTTGTTCACAGCTGATGAACTACATGCTCTACCTAACTAAATAATATTAGATTTCCTTGTAGATAGATATTATTAAAAATAAAATGTGTTTAGTTTGTACTACTTTTTAGACTGTGGACTGTATGTATGGTCTAGTGGCTAAGGTGGTCTCTTTTAAACTAACACTGTGTCAATTGTTGTGAGTTTGATTACCACACAGGTATGGTATGGTGCGCGTCATGAGAACAGACCACAATGATGCACACATTTTATATGCAATTTTAAATTCCTACACAGGACAAAGTTTGTATGTCCCCTTGGATACAAGGTTTGAAGCTAATTAAAAGTTTTCTGAAAATAATAAACTGAGTACTACTTACTTGTACTGTGACTACTGCTTCCTGTTTTAGTAGAGTTTTAGATGCATCTGAAGGATGTGGAGTGTACCGTACTGTCTCATCAACAGCTATGTAACGGCAAAATGATAAGTTTGTTGTTTTTAAAGTCATCTGTCGTTCATCAGGATTTACTTCCGATTTTTCACTTGCATAGCATATCTTTGCTGTTCCTATGAGCTGCAAATATTATTGTAACTTAAATAACATAGCCGGTTTTTAAATACATTCATATCATCACGCCGCCTTCCATTGGGGTAGGCAGAGACTATGGTTGAATTTCTCTCTTAAACATCACTTGCATTACAAAATGGAAATATCAACAATTTGAAACAATAGGTGCTGTGTTTATAATACAGATTACGAAACTTACTGCTTGTGCCCATCTTGGAAAAAACCACTTCGAACTGACGAGTCTGTGTGTGACTAAAACTCCATCGATTACTTTCCTTTCGATAACATCTGTACCAATAACTGCTGGATTCATAGGGTTAGGATATTTTCGCCATGCTGCTTGAGCAACCGTCTCCCAAGGATGGCTGCAATTAGAGCACGAGTAATGAAATAATTATTAAATTTCGTTAGATTTTAGAGGAAGATAATTCAAGGTTGCGTCATAATAATGTGTGTAACTTACTTGAAAGTGTGTTCAGAAGTCCAAATCTTCATTATGGTTATATAAATATCTATGAAATAAACAGAGATAATTTTATGCTTATCTCCCTAAAATCCTGGTCTTTTCCTTAAATTTCAGTTACATATTAGTCACATTCACGTACAGACGACCTTTACCCTCGCAATGGAGGTTTGAAAGTGACCATTTTATTATCAGGGATTCTACTAAATACTCTACTTATCATGGAAACTACTAACAATATCATGTTACAATTTTTTGTGTAAATTTATTACCGTACAATCTTGTTTGAATTGAAAAAACGCAGATTCAAAATTTCCACTGTTAAAAATGTTGTCAAGGTGATACGAAAGACAAAGAACTAGAAAGAAGTGAACAGAGCGATAAACATTTTAAATACTGACAGTAGACAAATTAGTATCTACAGTATTATATTTTATTATAATATTATTGTACATGTCTAAAAATAAACTTCAAAGTCAAGAGAATTCTTAAAATGTCAATTTTTCAATGAAGCTTAATCTCCAACTGACTTGAGAGGGAGAGTAGGCTTCAAAATTCGACACAAATTAATGGTTTGGTAAGTTTTAGCTGAAACTTCAATATTTGTATTACTTTGTAGCACGGATTTGGTTTAACCGACTTGCCATTACGCCGAAGACATTCTTGGATGTCGATCAGGGCAACGTCCTGCTCTCAAGAAGCGTAATAACAATAAGTCTTTAAGTGATGAAAAATATTGTATTAGCTCCTAAAATCAGGAAAGTTCGCAGTCTTGAAAGATTAGGACGCCTTTTCAGGTTCGTTATTTACCAAGGCCTGGTACTACAAGCAAAACCGGCTAATAACAGCCATGGCCGCAAAGTATTCTCGTGAATAGTCACAAACCATAAACTTGATGAGTTGCAAACATGCTATGCTGGAATAAGGTGGGTTTTGAAAAGGCTTCGGACTTTCAGATTTTATAGAAATTAAAGACAACGCTGTCAGACAGCAAGAGAGCAGCACCAGTCTTGAATTTATTAATAAAAAAATATTTTTAGAGTTCCGTACCCAAACGGGAAATACGGGACCCTATTACTAATACTCTGCTGTCCGTCCGACCGTCCGTCCGTCTATCTGACGCCAGGTTGTGTCTCATGAACCGTGATAGCTAGACAGTAGAAATTTTTCCAAATTAATGATGTATTTCTGTTTCCCCTATAACAACAAACATTAAAAACAGAATAAAATAAATATTTAAGGGGGCTTTCCTTAAATCAGGACTAAGAGAAAGCCTTCAATTCCATTAGACTATAGGCAGTCTTAAATGCTTGGCAATCGCAATCATGTCGTACTAGTACGTCGGCAGTGCTGAACTGATACATGAAGTACAGATTTTTTTAAATGAAACTATTACCAAAACATCCAGCGCTCAATAAGCACTAGGGCCAAAAGACCAATTCAACTATTTCGTAGAAAAATGTCATGTCATGCTAACTACGAAAGTACGAACATAGAACTACAAGGATGTTTGTACATATCAGCTACCCAAATGAAGCTGTTGTTGATGAGACAATAAAAAAAAATCTTAATAAACAAGTTAGTTGTATATTGTACTTAAAAAACTTGAAAAGTCAAAAAATAAACATTTGTTTCAAAATCAGGAAAAATGATGCTATCATAAATAAATACAAATATTACCAAAGCCCTTACAAATATTTTTAATGGCAATCAAATTCTACTAATAAAGTTTCAGTGTAAAATGAAACCAAGTCTTTTGGCCTGTAATCATATTTAGATCTAATCAGAAATACTCGGAATTTCCAGAGGTCCTAAAGGGTCATATTAGGTGCTGAAAGAGAATACTACACTTTGTTATAAACACGCTAAGAACATTGGACTTGAAGTGGGTTCTCTTCTCTTGAAGAATTACGTTCCGGTAGACATTTGATTTGACACATTTCAACTCTGACAAACTGACAAATAATGACAGCAGAGTAGACACTAGACAGTTCGTCGTTCTATTATCAGAAGAACCGTCTAGTTTTGGTCGGTTTGAGAGTTAAAAAATATATTTAAGTTTATTTTGCACAGGAATCCTCTGATTATGCTGGTATAGTGCCGGTAATGATTGATTTATTTCCACTGTTTTGGTTTTCAACACTTTTCTGTGATTATCATAGCAACATGGACTTGGGTGATAAGAAATTTGTTTATCTTAGTATTTGACCCAGGATTAAAGTTACCTGCTGTTGATTAGTATTTCTAATCTAGTTTTTATATAAATTTACAAGGATTAGAATTTATAGTATAACATTTATGTGATAATAATATAATATTGGTAAAGCCCTCCAGTAAGACATACTTACTACCCACCTTTTAAAATTAATTAGTGTCATATTTTAATAAGGTGTTTGCTTATGTAGTTTGTAGACTAGACACTGAAAATGGGTACTGCAAGTGAGGATAAAGCTCTTCGATATAGAAGAGCACAAAGTGTTTCAAAAGCTGAGGAAATTACAGAAACTGAGGAAAAAGTTAGAAAATTACAAAATGATAAACCGTAAGTCCTAAGTTTATGTATAATAAAATATTATAATACCAATTAAATATTTATGCCGTTATGACGCACATAGTAACAGAAATACTAATATACCTATTTATATAAATAATTGGCCTTGGTCATAGGGCACTGTTACAACATATTGATCACATTTCATGTCACAAATTATAATGCAAGTAGGGTTACCATGTGTAAAAGTAAATGGTCATAAAATAAACAATAGGAATAAAAGCGTAATTTCAGTGAGTCTTCATTTTACCATTTTTTATGGTACTCGTAGCAAACAAGCTTACAATATGTCTGATGGTAGGCAGTATAACCATAATCTTTAAACTTCTAATACCATGTTGCCGAGCCATAAATTTTGACACCAGGGTTTTTTTGATACCTTGATTTATTTCTCTAAAAACGCATCTCTTAATGAGCACTGGAGATACAGTGATACAGTATAGATGACCTTATACTTATGTATATTTGTGAACTCTTTTTTAATTTAAAATTGGGACATTTTAGGACAAATCCTAATGTCTGGTTGCGCTAAATGGCTTTAAACAATTTAACATACTGACTTTCCTCAAAATTAAATATAGCTTATTGTATGCATATTTAAATTTATCTTAGTATATATAGCACCTGTTGTGGTTGATAAGGATAAAAACACCTATATGCACCTCCCTCACACTCCTATGGTATGGTATGAAGGGGCTGTTTCTTGCAACTTTACGTCTAGGCGCATATATTGCGTGTGGGCCCACCCACACGCAATATATGCGCCAGATTATTGTATCCACCCCAGTTAGTTTAAAGAAGGCCAGCAGATACTTGGTGCTGCCAACCACCCCTTGTAGGGTACCACCATACTGTATGTGGCAAATTCAAGGCAGTGCAGCAATGTGCTGCTGCCTGCACTACTATTGAGGAGACTTATTTTAAGGCCGAACCCTATGCATTCCAATGTGAGATGCATCCAATCTTTTAGTTTGAAATTAGAATTATTTTTTTGCAGGATCCACAGACCAAGAGACTCTTTGTTCTCATGGAGTTCTGAGTTCAACAACTTCACTGGTTTGGTCAATTGGGGCTTCTTAATGCTTTCAATTGGTGGGGTGCGTTTAGGTCTTGAAAATTTCCTAAAGTAAGTATTCCTGTATATATTACTATAGAGGAAAACAAGCATATTGTCCTGATGGTAAGCAGTTGCCATAGTCTAGGAATGCTACTAACGCTAGGGCTTTTGCTTGTAAATTGCAGTTCCTCTTTCCACTCTTGTCTCTATTTGTCCTAGAGAATTTTAAACACATGTCTGATTTACCAACCCGCGTTACGCTAGTGTGTGTTGGATTAGAGTAGTCGTTCTCCGACGTGTATCGGCGGATCAGAGAGGAAAGACTCCTCGCTGATCTGATTCGTCGCCGGCGAAATAGGCGGCGTCGGCGCGCGAGGCGCGAGCCTGACATAACCGTCCCGTTTCCCCAGGCGGGATGCGTAATGCATTTCCCCTCTTTAAAAAAAAAAAGTCGTTCCCAAAGTGGGCGACAATGCTGCCTTGTAGGCGCTGGAGGTTGAGCGGGTGGGCGGTAATGGATCTAGAACAACCAATTTTCAAAAGAAATTCAACGTAAAAGTAAATTTGGGACGCTGAAAAATAATTGGTTGTCAAAGTAGTATTATATTAGATAGTAGACTATATAAGTTTGACAACCTCTGGATTATAATGCCTGAACTCGCTCTGCTCTCTTGAAAGAGGAGCAGAGGAGACTCAGGCCCAGCTGTGGGTGATATATTAGTTGCAATTATTATCCTCATTATTTATCTTTTTCACTTATTTAATACATTTTTAAATATATTATAAAAACAACATAAAAATCTATACATTTAAAAATATAAAAAATAGTTCCCCATCGGTATCGGGAACGAAGTCCAAGCTACCGGCGGTTAGGGCTCCAGAGACAGGAACCTCCTCACTATACGTGCCGTGTCGAGGAGCACTGCCTTCTGTATCAGACCCTTGATCCATCCACCTAACGCGAGCCTCTTAATGTGTTGGTCGAAGCTCTTGGCTATTAAACCATTCACTGTAACGACTGTCGGTACAATGATAGCGGAATCCACATCCCACATGTCGACGACCTCGTGAGCCGAGTCAAGATATTTTATTTGTTTATCTTTCGCAGCCTTCACGAGATTCTCGTCATGAGAGACAGTAATATCTACAATCATTGCAAGGCGCTTTGATCGATCCAACACCACAATATCAGGCTTGTAATTATTATTATTATAGTAAAAGCTGGTGTTTCCCCTTTTATACAGACTATTATTCGCCTATTTTACCCTAACCTGCATTATTATTATTTTTGTGAGTTTATATAAAAGTAGGCAAATTGAGGTCATTCAATAAACGCTGTTTCCAAATTGCAGATATGGCTTCCGTGTAAACCCCTTAGAATGGATTATAGTGTTGACAGGCTACAATGAAGGGGATAGTAGCCAATATCCATCTGTTATATTAATAGTATGTAAGTATTTCGACTTTTTTATCTATTTCATACAAATAAATTAGATAGTAGAATAGTTATCTAAATTAATAATTTATTAGGCCATAAACTATAATATTGTTTTGTTTTTGAACAGACTATCGAAACAGAACACTAAATCTTTATTTGAAAAGAAATGACAAAAATATTTAACTTTATTGTTATTTTTTAAATTAATTAAGTAAAATAAAATAATAAAGTAATTTAAGTAAAATTTAAATGAGGTCTATTTAAATGTCCCTAATTAATATTACTGGCTGAATTTTGTTAGATTTACCTTTGTTTGGTTTCAGTTAGCATTGTCCCTGTGGTTACGAGTCTATTATTCGAAAAGGGTGTAGCAGTGGTAAGTTAATATGAAAGTAATAAATGTAGGTATGCCTTAGTGGGTACCTATTGCCTGACTAGTATCCTGGATTCTCAGCCTGCAATCCCTACCAATATTATGAATGCGAAAGTATCTGTCTTTTGCAATTTCGCGGCTAAACGGATCTTAATTAAATTCGATAAGGAGATAGATGTTACTTTTTATCGCGATAACCGACATAAACAAGTAATATTTAGTACTATAATACTATTTCTTTATTTTCAGAATTTAATACCTGAGAAAGTCGGTATTACACTACAGATATTTAATATTTTGTTTGTAATAACACTGCCTTATATAGTACTACATATTAAAGGAGAAGAATTTAGTTTTGGTAAGTATATAGCCTGTAGATTGTCTATTAATAAAAATTAGTATTAAATCCTAAAAAAAGGATGTCTGATCAACCAACTAGAATTGGGTCAGTGTGTGTGAATAAAGACCTTAACCCTATCAGCCTTCTTGATAGAGGAAAGAAGACGGTTGCAACGCATCGGGATATTATATAGGTTGCTGTTATTATTATTAAATCTCAAATCTTCGTAATTTTTAAATTCCAATGTTTTACAGTTGGTATAACGTCGGTATGCATGCTCTACTTAATTATTTTCTTGAAGCTCTGGAGTTACGTGCAAACCAATCATTGGTGTCGTAATGGTTTGAAAAGAAAACATTTGAACAATACACTCAGAAGACAGAGTTTGTCTGCACCTAATTGGAGTAAGTTTTAATTAATGTTTATGTTCGTATTTGGTTTATTTACTTATCAATTTAGATGTAGGGTTACCATCATATCAAAAGAGTTTCTCCAAAAGCCGTAAATTGTCTAAATAGCCTAGTACTTTCAATTAAAAATGAAAGAGGTTAAACGTCCAGTCTGAAAAGCAATAAGCCATCCATGCTGGGATGGAAGACTAGAGTCTAGTCCCCTCTGAAAACTTGGGCCGGCTGCTTAGTCCGATCGATTAGATCACATGAACTTTTCTTTGATTTATTGGACAAACAGGAATCATAATTCTTAGTCCGTTAGGTGGTCTAGAAAGATGGTAACCCTACATGTAAGGAAAATATAGAATTTTGTTAATCGTCCTGTTAAATTTCCAGATGAACTAGTTAAAGCCGATCGTGACCGTAAGTTCAAATACCTTGTGTTATTGTGTGTTGGCACTTTGTATTTATTTGTGTATTGGCTTTTAGCACTAGCACTCTTATTCATCTATTATAACCACGGATCTATATAGATTTTTAAGTAGTTGTTAAACGGGGTAAATGGTACTTGTATAAGGTTGATAAGTCTCCCTATTGTCCTCAAATTTACACTACCCTATTTAATCACAGAAACCTAATAAATTGACAGTAGGTTGGTGTCAAACCCAAATAGAAAGTGTCTCAAGCTTCTACATCCAAATAAACGCTTAGGAATCATCTTACAAACACATTGTCGAAATGGTTTTTTACCTTTATTTTTAGCAGCATTAATGTTTTTGTCAACAACATTGTGCCTTTCCACTGCTAATATTTAATAAGTCGATGTTCGTTACCAAGTTATTCTATCATGACCCTTCTTCAGTTCAGTCAGCGGATTGGGCAGTGATTTTTATTAACTGAAATTGAATTCTGAAAACACAAATTAATAAATAATACTTACAGTTTTTACTGATCAAATAGGGTGATTAGAATGTGAAGGTTTTCTTCTGAAGGATTATTAAGTAATTCTCATCTTCTCTAACCTTTTCAGGCAATAAGTATTTTATTTTTAGATTTTCTCTATCCAGTTATCTGAACCTACTTTATGACATGACATAATTTTGTACATAGGTATAGCTACTTAAAACTGTAGTTATCTAATTCCGACCTTAAATTGAAACGTGGTTTACGTTTGTTTATATTACCTATTGCTTTTGCTCTTAGATAATATTATTATCAGTAGGTTTTGTATGTTTTGCACTACACAATAATGTCTAATGCTAAATGCTTTGACTCATTTATTCTCTGTGTATTCGTGTCGCAATCACACGAGCAAAGGTCAATTACCTACCTACCTGGTGCTATTATTATTGCGTATAATTTACATATAAGTGTAATTTGTAGGCAATGTGTGCTTTGGTTGCGGCATAATAACTATTTTCCGTATTTGTGTTGAATATATCTATTTATATTTATATGGGATTATTACTACCTAAATATCGAGATTCGACAGAGAATGTTGCGAATAATATTTTTAGACAAAAGCCGACTTATCCGACCTTGGCCGTAACCTCTAGGCGTCATCTATCTACGCGTTGCTGACCTTGAGACGTTTTGCATCCTCAGTGGATAAAAATATTCACAATGTTATCCTTGTGTAAGGCACAATTCGAAAGATATTAAACTTTATGTACACATGGTAACGGAGATAGCTGTACAGGGCCGCTATGCGAAGATTAGTTTTTTAAGAAAACTATTGTATATATTTCTGTGGAATTTGGTGACAGTATACAATTACTAAACCTACAGACAAAATTATATTTTACACCAATTCATGTACTTATTGGTTTTCCTAAAAAACGAATCTATATAGCTTTAATATCGTTACATAGGTCCTGTACAGCTATATCCGTTGCCCACTGTACCTACCTACCTGTATTTTTTTACAGAAATTACACTAGTTATAGAGAAGAAGTTTTAAGTCAATCAATGCATTAAGTTATTTAGAATACAAGGTAATAGCTAGTGCGCCAGTTGTCTTAAAAAAAAGCAATAAAAACAATTGATGTAGATAGTTGTGTTTCTGTGCGTGAGAAGGTATGTCTCCAGTTCACATAAAGTCAACATTATTTTAAATTGTATCCTTGGTTTACCCACTCAAACTATACAATATATATTTCTACGGCGCGTAGACTCTTCCCATAACTCTTGGCTCACAAATATCGTTCGTGATGTGTACCTACTGTGCTACGTAGTAATAATACATAGGTACCTTAATTATTAGATATCACCGATCAGCGACTGTACCACTCATAGCTAGGTGCACTCGCTGTTCGGTAATCGATCAACGGGGCTGCCAAGGGCGCGGTAATCTTATAGGTGGGTGACTGCATAGTGGTATTTTATTTGAGCATCTCCGTGTTTCGCCGGGCACATTAAAACTCGTTAGATCACGACTAAATATCAGTAATAGACATTCAATACCTGACTTTTGACTGGCCTGTTGGTCTAGTGGTTAGTGACTCTGACTGCTACGCCGCAGGTCGTGGGTTCGATTTCCACCCAGGACAAATCTTTGTGTTAAATTTGTTCTGTGTCTGGGTGTTATTTATCTATAATATGTATGTATTTAGAAATATATAAGTATGTTTATCAGTTGTCTGGTTGCCATAGTACAGACTCTGCCTAGTTTGGGATCAGGTGGCGGTGTGTGAGTTGTCCCAAAATACTTATTATAAATATTATTATAAATACCTCAAATCGCTTAATAAGTTCTTAGCATTTTTTCTAATAATAATATATTATTTCTTTCGTAAAAACCTGTGGTGTGTTCTATGTTCCTTCTTCCTTTTTATCTATTAATCGAAGTTGAGTAGACAGCTTGTTGACTAATGCACTAAAAACCTATCGTGACTTAATACCAATCATTTACTAACCCGTTTTACCTGCAGAGAGTAAAGAAGACTTATTGAATGATACTCCAGCTGCGGCAAGACTGACAAAGTACCCAGACAACCTGAATCTTAAAGACTTGTTCTACTTTTTGTTGGCCCCTACCCTGTGTTATGAGTTGAATTTCCCTCGAACTGCACGGTTAGTTTGAATGCTTTTTGTTTCTTTATGTTTAGTTTTAGTTTATAAATTCTTATTTGATGTGTATTAAATAGGTAGATTAGAATTGCTTATTCGTATGTTTTAAGAAAGGTAAGATAATAAAAGAAAGGTAGAGGCAACATACTGCATCACGTCTTGGGAAGGAAAGATTACAGCAAAAGAACTATGCAAAGTGCAGTAGTTGTGTTCTTGTAGATACGTGAGTGCAGGTCTTCAGCGCTTATTGTAAAAGACATGATTAACGTTGTCACCTGGATTCTTAAAGGCTGGTCAAGATATAGTAGTCCAAATATTTGTACATTTTCATAACACTTTGTTAAACAACTTTTTAGAAACGTGGTATAAAACCTTTTACACCTAGTCCTCCTTTTAGATTTCACGGATAACATCGTCTACCGTCTCGCCAATACAAGTTCTAAGCACAATCATAAAATTCGGTTCTAAGCACATCCTCAAACATGACAGATCATCAAGAGTATGACTAATCAGCGACAATGTCAATTCAAACGTTTTTACAATTAGCTAAACAATGGCTTTGAAAGACTGCTTCTATATTGAAACACTAGACAATGGTTTTAATTAAATTCCACTGAAGAAACAATCTAAGACACAATTTAATTATGTTTTCTGTTTACTTTCATTTCAGAAGCAATCATTTAGCCTCTACTTTCGATACGTAATCAATCAGACTGTCTCTAAGTTCTTTAAATTTCTTTTTACTTTGTTTTATTTATCTGTATGCTGATAACATTGGTGTTGTTGACATTGTTTACTAAGATAAATAAATAGGTAGTACGAGTAGGTACCTATCTAATTCACGTGTTTTGTACACTTTCTTTTAAACAATATTATACCTATTTCTTTTTAAATTATTGGGTAGATATAGCAACTGATTATTATTATAATCGTTGGTTATAAAATACCTAGGTAGGTACTAGTGGTTCCCTATAGAGTTTAACCCACGTTAAATTTTGAGTTCAATCAATCAGCCTATCGCAGTCCACTGCTGGACATCGATAGGCCTCTCCCAACACGCGTCATAGCACACGGTCCTCCGTCTTTCGCATCCAGTGCGTCCCAGCGACCTTTTTTAGGTCGTCGGTCCACCTAGCTGGGGGCCGCCCTACCTTACGCTTACCGAGTCGCGGTCTCCACTCTAGGACACGTCTGCTCCTTCGGCTGTCGATCCTTCTGCAGATGTAACCAGCCCATTGGCACTTCAGCTTGCTAAGTCTGCGAGCTATGTCGGTAATTTAGATTTATTAAATCAAAATTTAACGGTCTTAGCGTGAAGTTTATTATCTTTAAAATTGCATTTTTTTTGCCCGTGTGAGAATCGAACCAACACATAAACTAGTGCACCATTCAAGCATTTAAAGGTCACACCAATATTTACACGGATTCTATGTAAAGTCTACTATTCAAGAAGAGCAAAGTCCATACTTAAATACTTCCTATTATTTTAATTTCAGAATCAGGAAGAGGTTCGTTATCAAAAGGTTGTTGGAGTTAATATTCGGAGTGAATCTTGTTCTGGCTCTGTTCCAACAATGGATGATACCTACTATCACAAACTCTGTGGAGACTTTCTACAAAATGGATCTTGTCAGGATTACAGAAAGATTACTTAAATTAGCTGTAAGTATCAAAACAAATTTAAGTGAAGTTCAGCAAAGTTTCTTCTGAAACGGACATTCGATCCGACCTTGCCAGAAGCATCTGACAACGTCGGCTCAGGATCCAGTGATGTGGAAATCTTTGGGGGAGGCCTATGTCCAGCAGTGGACATCTTTTGGCTTGAAATGATAGTAATGATGATGATAAAGATCTGGTTCGGTTCGAATCAAACACTTATAAAATTGTCTTTAGCAAAAGCGAAGTCAAAAGATAAGATTCAAATGCCTTAAAGATCAAATGCCTCCATCCCCCAACGATTTTCAAAGCATTTGGTATTGAGCGGACCTTGGTCACCTCAAGGTCCCTTTACACCAAACAAGCTAGAAGGTTTTCAGCAAATAAGACATTATTATACCTAATGGTATAACTTTGCCTTTCATTTGGTGCTAATATTTCAAAAATGGAACAGATATTAACTACTTTATTATGATCACGTTTGGCGTCGTGTTTGATCACGAGTTTGTACGTTACGTCATCGGTCATCGTCCGAGCGTGTCGTGGCGGTTGCCAAAGTTTGAAATAGACCATTCACGTGTTGGTACTCTTACAAGAATGCGGTATTACTGTTCTATCACACGTAACACGCTAAATGAATGCGTGCATATTGTGACGAGAGAGATACAATGATAGTTTATTTTTACATTTTACTTTGATGATGTACCTATTTATTGTATAGTTACTTCACTTACGAAGCCTGTGATTTATTGTATTTTGAACCTTAAGTATATGTGTCATCAATCTTACTTCGGACTGTCGTCAATAAATAAGTCTAAAGCAAATAAAAATTACATGAAAAATTTTAAGAAACTTAATTACTTTACTGTTTAATGTATATATAAAACAATCCGTTTTTTCTATCGAGAATAAACACTTACTTTAAGGTTAATCGCCTGCCTATTATTGGAATTGATAGTATTCATCTGCATGATTAATAAGTTGATCTATACTTCCATTCATAACCCAGTGTCTAACAATTTTATTCAAAAAAATTGATTCATTAGAATTCATTAGATCTAGATTCATTTATCTCTTTTCTACACTTATTCTATTCTGTTCTATAGATACATAGGATTTGCATTATAAATTTTGACACGTGTTTCTTGTATTTTCAGGTGCCAAACCATTTGCTCTGGCTATGTTTCTTCTACCTAACATTCCACTCATTCCTTAATTTAATGGGTGAGCTGCTACAATTCGCGGACCGTAAGTTCTACAGCGACTGGTGGAATGCTAACAATATATCTGTGTTCTGGAGCACCTGGAATACGCCTGTACACATGTGGGCTGTAAGGCACGTGTATATACCTATCACCCAAATGGGATACAGCAAAGCTATCGCTTCCATCGTCGTGTTCATTATATCTGCGTTCTTCCATGAATATTTGGTAAGTTTTTTTTCGATATGTCTGTACAAATAAATAAAATTGGAGTGTCTGTTTGTAATATAAAAAATATACACGGCACATATTTCAAAATATCATTTTTTTCAATTTTTGTCTAGCTGTTTGTTCCGGCTAATCATAAAATTTTGACGGCACTTTCACTGGCAAATAGCTGATGTAATAAGGAGTAAATTAGGCTACTTTTATTTTAGATTTTTTTTTATATAAACAATTTATGCACAATCGCACACAGGCGGACTTAATGCCATAGGCATTCTCTACCAGTCGACCTTTATATATTTATGTCGAATTTTATGTATTTTTATTAATTTACGACTAGTAAATAATAAATTTGCTGAAAATACAAGTAATTTAAAAAAGGGCTACGTCTGGTGGACATAGAACAGGCTCTTCCTAGTATGGCATCAGACAGCCTTGTTTAAATAAAAATATATATATCGAACTTAACCTGGCGAAACCATCGGTCGCTGCATCCCAAAATAATATTATCTTTGTTGTCAAGCGTGTCACCGAACTTAAGTCACACGGCATGCACGAGGCACTTGTGAATTTATTATTAAATCTGTCATCCTTCACATGTATATACAATATCTATATGTAATCTTGAGTGACGTATTTTATATCAGAATATGACGCGTCTAGATATTTTAATTAGTGGTTGTCACTACCTGAGAGAACGCGTTTCTAGTATCTATATAGATTGTAGATTGTGTGGTAATGGTAGTAACATGACGTGTTTTATCCATTAGTTATATATATTAGTTCGTTCGTTCGCCTGTTTGTTATAACTAACTGTCCGATATGATGCTTGCCCATTTGGCTGTGATCTTCTGTAAGGTGTGAAGGTCGTTCCCCAGTCGGACCTGTTTTCTCAAAATAATTCGGAAATAAATTATAATAATAGCAACCTATATACCTATGTCTTACTTCTGGGCACGGGTCTCCTCTCCTATAACAAGAGAGAGAGGGTTGAGGCCTTAATTCACACACGCTGGCTTAATATTGGTGAAAAATCATTTGATTAGTACATATAAATTCCACAAAGTGAAATTTATATTGGTACTGCCACCGGGGATAGAAATTATTTACTCACACTTTGTCATGAAATTTTTGAAATTTTCACAAAGTATGTATTTCTGTTGCCCCTATAACAAAAAAATACTAAAAACAGAATAAAATAAATATTTAAGGGGGCACACAACAAACGTGATTTTTTTTGCCGTTTTTTGCTCGATCTTAAAAAAAAGAACGCTTCTTGCGTGAGTCCGACTTGCACTTGCCCGGTTTTTTTAATCCAACTAAAGTGGCAAACAAGCATACGGCCCGACTGATGGTTAACAGTTGCCGCAGCCTATGAGACTTACTATATTATATTTAAAATTGTTTCACTTCCAGGTTAGTGTGCCGCTGCAAATGTTCAGGATTTGGGCGTTCCTTGGCATGATGGCTCAACCACCACTGGCGGTCATATCCCGCTTCGCCGAAGTAAAGTTCGGCCCTCGTTGGGGTAACATTATAGTGTGGAGTTCTTTAATCCTCGGCCAACCTCTCGCCATCATGATGTACTACCACGACTACGCCTTGTTGAATTTTCAACCTACTAATATAGCCTAAAAGTGCCATATTTGTATGAACTACATTATTGTAGAGTACAGGGAATAGAAGCTACTCTATTTGTGTTATAGAATTTATTTACAAAGATTTTTTTATGTGATAATGAAATACAACGGGAGATAAAACGATAGCATAATATGTCATTTAGCCCACTAGAAATAAACGAAACGCATAATTTAAATAGAGAACAACATGCACAGATATCATCACATCTGTATTCTATTTATTTATTCAAACTTCTTACAAACTAATTCCATACACACATATATTTACAAACAAATTGCACAAGGCGGACTTAATGCCTACGGTATTTTCTGCCAGTCAACCTTTGAGTGATGTAGAGATAAGCATCTCCTATTGGAGTAGGCAGAGATTATGGTACGCCAATTTCTTTGATTTAGACATATTTTTACGCTTCCTCTACATATCAACCTCATAATGCATGAACATCGGTTTCAGGTACTTTTAATTTGGCTCTTGGCCGACATCTTAATTTTGTACCCTGTCTATAGACAACATTTCACTCGAAGGCATGAATTGCTGGCGTTGGTCTTCAAGGGTTTCTGCAGCATTCGGTCCTGAGCTGACCTTGTCCTTGATAACTAGATCGTTGGTCCACCTTGTTGAGGTCTGCTCACGCTACGTCTTCCCATTCGAATTAAATAATTAAAACAAATAAATAAACTTCACCTCTTCCTTAGCATTGAATATTGATAGCGCTAGTGGCGCCTCCATGGGCAGAATATTAAAGTTTTATCTCCTATACCTACAAAATTTACCAAAATATGTAAGAATACAACTTAGATAATAAGTTTATTTTTTATTATGTTCTATTGTTACTAAAATCATGTTTTTAATATTTTATTTTATTTATAATGTAGGTGGTAGGTTCGTTAGTGTGTAGGTTATAGGAATATAATATACACTAAACAGTAATACAAGTAACAACTTGAACCTGTAATAATCAAATGATATTACTTCGGTTAACACCGGCACGTTTTATTTACCTTTAGATTGCGTGACGTTTCGACCAGGTTACACAGGCCGTGGTCACAGTAAGTTTATGACCATGGCTGGTGACATCCGAAACTCCGTATAAATCATGATTGTGTTAATACCCGAGGTATATAATATTGTATACCATACAACGCGATAGTTCAAAAATCAAATGATTCCCAGAAGCATTTTCTTCAAGACTGTAATCCGTTCCATAAACGTATATTGTTGCCATTAGTTTGTCTATGTTAATTATTATTTTATTTGAATTTATGTACAAAATGTTATTAATATATCGAATTATATAGCATTTATGTATAATTTTGAATATAAACTGTAATAAAATTTCATGTTTTTACAGTGATTGGAGCAGGTAATATTATAGATATACATACTTAACTACTTCGTTAATATCTTCGTTGTTAAATTAAAATGAAATACTATATATTTATTTCATATATTTTTAAATATTTTATACTTACCAGTATCGTAGCTACCAGTGGTAAGCGCAATAATTTTATTTATTCTAAGTTATATAAACGTTATTGTAGCGTTTTTGTATGGGTTGTATGCAAACATTTGTATTTGTTCCGACTACACGCTCAATCTTACTTGCCGAAATTTCAATTAGATCAAACAATCCGATCTGTCAATCCGGCAAAACGGTAAAACGCGCATTTGCTTATTATATCAATACAACGTATTTGCCTGATCATATTTGGAAAAAATGCGACGGGTTTGCACAAACTGCATAGTAGTCGGACCATAAATAAGGTCAGAGATTTTAAAAGTCAGATTTTTATAAAATTATACAAGTTATTATTATAATAATAATAATTTATTTTTCACCACAATATTAGCATTCTATACAATAGCTGTTTAAAAACATATACAAACAGGTTGCGGTGACTAGCGCCTTAGCTAAGTTATTGGAAAATAACTTGTATTATGAAGTTATTATCACATTATATATCGTTGAGATATAAAAGGCAATAAATAAATGAATATAATAATTGGATTACATATTGAATTTGTTAGTATTATACTTGCTAACAACTTTTATACACAATGTTTTTTACTTTTTTAATTATGAAATAAATGTTTTAACAAAAGTTTGTGTTTACTAATTCAGACCTGGTTCTTTAATTTATTAGCATTTAATCAATCAGCCTATCGCAGTCCACTGCTGGACATAGGCTTCTCCTAACACGCGCCACAGCATATTATTGGCATTACCTACCGTTAATTCCGGAAGCCCGGTTCCTGTACACCAGGTACGTGGCGAAAAGTTACTTGCCTAGGGCGCCGTCAAAATGTAATCCACCTCTGTCTAAAAGGGAGTTTGAATGTCAAAAATATTGTACAGGTACACTTCTGTTACAGAATAAGTAACACTCCCTAGGAAGTGAAGAATTGAAATATTGTATTTTTTTTAAGATGCTTATTATAGAATAATAATATATGATCTGGGGGCACGGGAATGACGAGCCAAGCGGAGCGCAAGTGCACTAACTACCTTTTCTCGAAACGTTTCGTCGTTTTTTTGAACTCTCATAACTTTGGTTTGGATGATGCTAAATAATTAAGATATAATTACACCAGTACAATCATTAAACATATAAAGTTTTAATGTAATAGCTATTATACTTCAGATTTTATTAATGTCTAAAAACTCCCGATTTCGTCACTGATTCACTCTCACTGACTCACTCACTGATCATCAAAATTGTTAAGGTTAAGGTACTTCCTTAAATCCTAGAACGCTGAAATTTGGTATGTGAGCTAACTACAAAGACGAAAAAAAACAACCCTAACCTAACCTATCCCCTCGGAATAGGAGGTGGGAAGTTTGTATGAGACTGGCACTAACTACATAATCATGCAGTAATAACTGTTGAAAAGCTAGATATATGAAAATAATAATAGAATACTTATAACAAATAAAAACGTCATATTTTGTGAACATCTTTTCCAACCTTTAAAGGTATAATAGTGACGGTAACATATCAGCCGACGGTACTAGATGGCGCTGACTGTATTTTGAAATGCGCTATCAACATTTTTCTACTGCGAATGATGATCGATTGTCAGGAAATATTTGCATTTCATATTCGTAATTTCGTAGTCGTATCGTTTCGTCGTAATAATTCTATAATTCGTTCGTATTATTTGTTACTTTAGTTACTGGTCAAAATTACACTTACAAAAATAAATGAATTCCCTGAATTTTTACATGAAAATGAAAGTTTCGTGAAAAATGTTTACTTTAGTTTTTAAAAAGCCAACTCCCGCACTAGAAAACAAGCTCTGTGTCGCGGGGGACTTTACAAACATTCAATTAACGGACACAAAGTACACCCAGACTCAGAACAACCATTTATGGATCACACAAATTTTTGTCCCGTGTGGGGATCGAACCCATAACACGCCGCGCAGTAGTAAATGTGCGAGGTAACCACTTAAGCCACTGAACCAACCGTGCAGTCAAAACGAGTTGCCAAGACGAGTCTACATAGCTTACCTACCCTGTGAAAAAGATCAGATTTCGTATAAAGCCAAGCTTTAAAGACTACACGCTCTAAACCTACAAGCTCTACACTACACTTAATCAAAATTTATGAATAAGTGTCAGATCTCATGTAGAGCCAAGATTCTTGATCTATGCGCCCTTACTTTACCAAGCCTAACTTCACATACTCTACATTTTAGTCTTTTCTTAATAACATGCAGTATGCAAAAAAAAAGAAACTCTATTTAAATCGATACTGTATGTTTTTTTTTAACTCGCACTAGAGAACAAGCTCTGTGTCGCGAGGGACAAATTACACCTAGACTCAGAACAATTCTTTGTGGGTCACAAAAAGTTTTGTCCTGTGTGGGAATGAACCCATAACCTCGTGCAAAGCAGGCGCATACTGTGGCCACTGGACCACCGAGGCAATCAAATGTCAATGTAGGTGTTAACCTACATTGACATTTAATGACAGAGATGCTAAACTCACACAACGTGTTTTATCATGAAAGTGACTCGTGTTAAGATCAATCCAATACACATTGACGTTCAAGGCAATCTGATAAGAGTTCGTTAGCCTTTGCACATGCTAGAGCCGCCCGCGTCAAAGGTTGCAATACCAACGTAAGATGGAACTATTCTATGTAATTAATCTATCTCCGCTTATGTAATCGTAAATAACTACCTATAAATATTCGTAAAGATCATTGCACGTCGTCTCACCCCTGACATTGTACTCGTATCTAGTGTTGTGGGTTCAATCTCCACACGGATCATTTTTTTTACTTCTTATGTGACAAACAGTTGATCCATATGGAAGTTTGCAATAGCTGGTTAATCTCATGTGCTTTGCCAATCCAATAGTATGTACATATTACCAGATTTTTATAACTGCACACTTGGAGCTTGACTTGATTGTGTCTGGAGGTCCCATGATCTCAAGCTAGAGACAAAGATAAGCGTCTATAAGGCGCTAATCATACCTGTCCTTCTATATGGAGCAGAGACATGGTGCCTCTACAAATCAGACATTAGAAAACTTGACACCTTCCATCTAAGATGTCTAAGATCTGTCTTAAAGATCAAATGGCAGGATCGCGTGCCTAATACTGACGTACTGCAGCGTTCCAAGATGTACGGCATGGAAGCTCTCCTCATGTAGCGCCAGCTCAGGGCCCCAATTCTGCTAATTTACAGATAGCTTACTTGAATCGGAATTGATTCTCAATTAAATCTCAGTAGCATTTTTAGTATTCGGCTAATCAATTTAAGACCAATATTTGAAAAGCATTCTTGCTTAAATTAATAGCATTTTTGGTATTACATTATTGGTATTCTGCTAAATAATTTAAGACCAATGGTTTTCCAACTATTCGACTTAAATTTATTAGCAGAATACTAAAAATACTACTGAGATTCAATTAAGAATCCATTCAGATTCAATTGAGCCATCCTTAAATTAGCAGAATTGGGGCCCAGGTGGTGTGGACATGTCCTCAGGATGAATGATTGTCGGTTACCTAAAGTTGTATTCTACTCCGAGATGCAAGCATGCAAGCATGGCGGTCAACATCTGCGCTACAAAAATGTGTTAAAAAGTCACCTCAATGGCTGTGCTATTAACCGTGAAAGTTGGGAGCATACCATCCACATGAAGGACCAAAACGTTTGAGGAAAGTCGTCTCAAAATTCTGGACTTAAACGCCAAAATCGAAAAGAGAGACCTAAAACCTTCTATACATACCTATACTTACAACTCGCAGGGTCATCTCTACTGCAACACATGCAACAGAGTATTCAAAACTAAATTCGGTTAAGCGAGCCACATTAGGGCTCATGCCAGAAAAGGAACGTAGTTTTAAATCTTAATTATTTGAAGTAAAATAACTTAATTGTAATTATCATATTTTTTTTTGTCAGGGTCGCCGTCATCGAAAACGCTGAGGAGGACTATAATGATGTACAGAAATAAAGGCACTCTCCTTAATAACCTCATAATATTAATTTACGTATTATTATATTTTTTGTGTTCTA
This sequence comes from Trisateles emortualis, assembly GCA_947095525.1. NCBI lineage: Eukaryota > Metazoa > Arthropoda > Insecta > Lepidoptera > Erebidae > Trisateles > Trisateles emortualis. The sequence goes on along the minus strand of OX352732.1, from coordinate 12,248,839 downwards.
ATAGGTATATAACACCTCTTGATACATACATACCATTTTATAACAGGGTTTTTAAAGCATTTTTCGATGAAAATTAAAGACAATTGTAATGATTTAGAATTTGTATTTTAAAGTAGGCAGCTATGTATAGTTAGTAGAAGCGGATCGACGTCCTCGTGAGTAGGCCGAGGGCGTCGAGAGCGAGGAATCAATTGATGAAGAGGCGCCGATAGTGGTCGAACGTGTCCCGCCTCTGGGAGCTAGCCTCTCACCGCCACAACAATTTATTGTTATCACATTCTTCCTCCTGTTGTGTTACGATAACAATACTGTCAGGTATCTGCACTAAGGTACCTATTCGATCTTTTTTAAACAACATCCGTGCTTTATATTGCTTTTTGATACATTAACATAATTTCAGATATGCATCGGAAATAGGTAGATAATGCACATACAGTACCTACCTAACGAAGATGTGTATACAGGGCCGCTATATAAAGATTAGTTTTTTAAGAAAACCATTGTGTATACCTATTTCTGTGAAATTTGGCGACAGTGTGCAATTAGACTAAACCTACAGATAAAAATATATTTTACACAAATTTATACATTGATTTTCCTAAAAAACTAATCTTTATATAGCGACCCTGTGTACATATCTCCGATGCCGTGTTTACCTATATATTTATATGTCACCCGCGCAAACAGAGCTTATAGCCGTTGTTTTTTAGCTTTTATGGAAGTCCTCTGTCGTTAAAATGCTTATCTATAAACCTACTCACCATAACTTGTTATAAACAGCTCATAAGAAAAGGCATAATCAGTGATAATGTGTCAGTTTAACGGGTTGTTTGATTTGTCGGAATAATTGATGTACGCAGTTTCAAAGTGGGCAATTAACAAAGCTAGGCCAAACAGAAGTGGGATACGTGTTCGTTGGGTTAATCATGTAATAACATTTGCGGCACGGCGCGAGAAGTGGAGTGGCGGAGCGGCGGCCGGGGAGCTCGCTAACAATGTTGACCGTGGTGAACAAACAGCGGCGGCTGCGTCAGCCTACGGTACGGCGCACCCGACCTCCGCACTCCGCAGCGTTGCCGCAACCCTTCCGCTCTATGTCTACAAAATATTACGTATTGTATCCGTATTATATTATTATTTTATGCTAAACCTTGATAATGAAAAGTCTGTGCTTTTCAATTAGTAGGTACCTATTTAGAATCATACCTTTCGTGTTGGTAGAGTATCAAAGGTACCTATTATTGGGTGGTCTTAGAGTCAGACAAAAAATGGCATCGTAAATAAAACAATAGTAATCTGCACTATCGGTGGAGGAATGCAATGTTTTTGGTGATAATGTCTAATGCAAGTATGGGCATTGCTATTCTGGTTCATCTCATATATTTCTAGTATAACAATATTGTTTGCCTGTTTTTTTTAAAAGACAACTCCCGCACTAGAGAACAAGCTCTGTGTCGCGGGGGACTTTACAAACATACAAACAACATACACAAATTACACCCAGACTCAGAACAACACTTTATGGGTCACACAAAGTTTTGTCCTGTGTGGGAATCGAACCCACAACCTTGTGCACAGCAGGCGCATACTGCGGCCCCTGCACCACCAAGCCAGTCAATTATTGTTTATCTTCTGTGATTGCATCTTTGTGGCTACAGTTGCTGTACCCATTGAAGCGAACATTTCTAATCTACCTAAAACAAGCATTGTAGCGGATACTGGACTTTCAATTTTACTTAGAATACATACAAAACTCGAAAAATTCAAAGTCGTGTACTTACATAAAAGAAGTAAACTGCATTTGTTTCTACACCAATTTTAATATCAGAGATGTCCTCTATTTATGTAAGTGATTACAATATAAGCGTGAGGGTGAATAACAAATCTGCGCGTCTAAGCCAAGCGCTTATGTCATGGCCACCTTTCCTCCGGGCTAACAAGAGTTCTATATTAGAAGTACTTGCCGACAATACAAAACTTGACAGACACTTATGTGAATAAAAAACAGAGAATATTATTAGATATACAGTTAAAACTGATGATAAAAATCAAATAAATCCCTTTAAATTATAATAATAGTTAATCATTTCATACCCACACAATTATAGTCAGTATTCTTTAATCAAAATTAAGCGTATAAACGAGTAATTTAAATACAAATCACAGTCCGTTGTTCTATAATAACAGGCGCATCGTTTCAATTATTTAGGGATAATAAGGAAGGGTTGTGGAGTGGTGGATCGTGGGTCACGCTCTCTAGGTGATTAAATGTAATTCGCGATTATGCTGAACCCGCGACCCCTCGCCTCGTGGTCGGCGACGCGTGAAATCACTTTGTTCTACAGTTAGCCTCCTCGCCGCCGCATACCATTTCGATATTGCATCACATATATGTTAATTAATGGACATATACTAATGATAACTTACTATACGTATAATATAGTACAAAATGTTTTACTACAGTATTTTATAGTTTAAGATTCGAATTAAAAGCAAAAAGGAACAGAAAATAAATCCACTATAAACAATGCTTACATTTATTTTTATGTAGATAGTTGCGTAGTAATGGTGTAGCACTATGGGTGCTACGTAAAAGTCCCAATCCGTAGCAAATTTGTATTTTTAATAAGAAGGTTCCATTATTTGTACAGCTATACAATTTTATGTGTGAAGTTATAATCTGTAGATATATAAATACAAATACACATAATGTTTGTAAAGTTCTACATATACGTGATATATACATATATTGCTACTTAACTACATAATACCTACTTAAGCACACGTATGTATATTTCGTAATGTATGTCATGTTATTATTATATTATGTTATGATATTATTGTAGTGTTAGCGAACTTATGTTAGTGAAAATAAAGGCTGTACGTGTATGCGCGCGTCGCGATACGTCATTGGGTCGGAGGGCGGAGTTTCGCGCCGCCCTGTGTCGCGACGCCAGTCCGCTCCAGGCCGGCGTGCGCCCCGCACGGCCCCATGGTGGAACACGCGCTAGTTGACTGCTCTCAGGCGAGCGCCATGCAGACTCTGCCTCCACAACCGCACCGAGAAGCTGACGAGGATCAGCTTGCTGACGAGTACGTGCAGAATTTTGAACTCGACCACCTCGAAGATCATCATGTTGTAAAACGAGAACCGTTACGTACTGGCTGGCACGAAATGGCTGAACCTCCGCCGGCTTGCGCTCGCGCGTGTCGACCCTGGCCCGACGCGGGACCGTATCCTCAACCTCACGTGGCTATAGCTGTCGACCCCAGTACACCTCCGGAGACTCCACCGGCCCCCGTCGGCCGCAGTCCTTGCCGCGCCGGGTTGGTCGAAGATGTGTTATGGCTTCCCCACATGCGAGAACCCCTCGATATGCGCACTGTCCCCTGTGGCAGCTTTGAAGAATGGGATCGACGCGAGTGGCGGGAGCAGGATCATCACATGCAACAGGTCGCGCTGCGCCCTGCCAGTTCCTGTTCAGCAATGTCACCGCGTACTGGACCACACACTTCCTATCAACCTTCTTCCTGTGGAGACGACCTAATAAGTGACGATTTGCTCATGACTTTGACCGTACGCGAACTAAACAAACGCCTGCACGGGTTTCCCAGAGAAGATGTAACGCGGCTCAAACAGAAACGGCGCACGTTAAAAAATCGTGGCTACGCACAGAATTGCCGCAGTAAACGGTTGCAGCAGCGACAGGAGTTGGAGTTGACAAATCGGTCACTGCAGGACGAGCTGCACGTGCTGCAGCTGCAGGTGGCGCGCGTGACCCACGAGCGCGACATGCTGAAGCAGCGGCTAGCCCTGGTGGGACGCGACCACGCCGTGCCGCAGCACGCGCCGCCCACGCCGCACTCCTCCCCCGAGTTCTACTCCGAGCTGTGACGGCAGGGCGCGGCGCCGCGATCCGGCGCCTCCGCCGCCGCCTCGTCCTCCTGCGCCTGGCAGCGCTACTGAGGTGACGATGCCGCGACGGACTCTCAGCTCGAGCGGCTCGAGCGCGCGACTCTAGTCGCCGAGACACTCGTGCTTTTGTTAAGTTTGAAATATAATTATATCATCAGTTCCAGTTTTATAGTTTTTTTTATTAAGGTGGAACAATGTAGCCGTGATCCCGACGGGAAGGGCTTTCAACACCGTGTTAAATATTATGGTTGTGTCGTAAGATATGCATAGCTTCGTTAAACTATATGTATTATTAAAATTAAATTTATACTTAGGTTAATGAGTCAAGACAACTGATTATTCAAATAATTGTAAATAGATACATAAATTACGAATATTATCTATAGGAGAATTTGTGTTTTCTTAATAAAATATTCCGTAAAATATTCTTTTATTTATCTATTAACACAATTATAACACAAAAATAATGCAAAACACGAAACTCAGTAGATTGTACATAAATAATGTTGGTGCTTACTCAATCTTGTATCAGACATTTATCATAATTTATAATATAATGATTTTATACATACCGATGGCTTTTTTCTATGAATATTTACACATCCTTTAATTATTAAAATTCGTGATATACTTTCACAAGATCTTTAAACAATCAAGGTAGGTATATACAACTAGTAGGTACAATATAAAGAGATAGGCATAGCCATAGGAAAACTGGGTACATATGTATATAAATTTAATTTAATTTATTAACCATTATAATATGTATTGATATCTTGTTTACCATTTGATTTTTGTTACAATCAATTGCTTTACTAACGCACTCGTACCTAGTTAGAACAGAGTAGCTACTCGTACATAGGAATTAGAATTAAATCCGTTTTTAAATGGTTTTACGTGTAGTGCCAGAAGTATTCGAGATAATGCCGAGATAATTAATATCGCAAATTTATATAATGTTGAAATATATAATGCAGAGGTATTCTTTTAGTTCTTGTAAAATACCTCGGACTAAAAATTATTTACCTAAATATTTTTAGGATACATCGATTGAATTCTTTAGGGGTATAGCTTTTAGTGGTTTTTTAAAATTAACTAAGTTGTGAATATTGTATTGCATCTCATACACAGGGAAATTCGTTTGTAACTTGAGTTAAGTTCTATCAAAATCAAGGCTTTTACTTGAAAGAATCCTGGAAAAGGAAAATCCTGAAAATTGGCATTTCTTATTGTAAATGTATTTGCAAATATTAGCAGCCACAATCAAAGAATAATAATTGTTTAGGCGATCGGTGCATTGGGAAAGGGATCGCTTCATCTCTTTACACCTACAACATTATACTACATAATGTTGTAGGTTTAATAATTGCAGAAATAGGTGTCCGACGGGTTAATATTTATATATTTTCTAAGGCACACGTATATTTCTAGCTTAATGTATTGGTTAACCTTGTTAAGATTGGAACTAAATAGGAACGAATGAAAGGAAGGATATTATTTTTCCCGGCGGAAAAAAAGCTGCTGATGAATGTAGAATATTAATATCTAGATTATAATATTAATTTTGTCAGTGCTATGCTACGCTGAAAAACTGACGAGGTTTACCAAAAATTTTGAATTTGACCAAGTACTTTAAGAGACTACGCGACTTTACTACGAGATCAGCTGAATGTCCTTACGCTTGTGCACGGCGAAATTTTTATATCTGAAAATTTAATTTGCCTATAGTATACCATTACCGCTAACCTTCGGAATAACGACTAGATACCACTTATCAAAGTATTTTTTGTGACTATCATTATTGTATTGTATGAGGTGTGTGCTTAGGATATTATAAATAGGAAAACGAGTTTTCTAAAGATGCGCGTTAAGTGTAGCAATTGAATATGGCAGAAAGTAAATTATTGATATAAAATGATTTATTTTAATTCTTTCGTGCCCGTAACATTCCAGCACCTATTCTTTTTTTCTATCATTCATAATTTGCAATAAATTAAACAGCTCATAAGATTTTAGATAAAATTGGCTTCGTATTGTTTCACTTTTCCTCAGTAAAATATTATTTATTAATATAATATATATTCCTACTTAGTATACTCTAGGTGACGAGTATAAATCAAAGTCATACTGTATATTGAACGTAATTATAAAAAGGCTATAATGTATAATTTTAGGTATTAGCACACGTTCATTAGAGTCCAATGACTTTTGGTGTTGACAATTGTGCAACTTGACGTCAACGAAGACGTGTTTCGATTGCCCAACCGTTGCAAAAATTGAGGTCGATTTATAACTATAGGTAAGTAAACATGTTCATAATTGAATTAGAATTATTATATTGTATTATTATTTACTTTTAAATGGTATATGTAAGATTATCACGTGGATAATTATCTACCGGATTATCCACGTGATAATCTTACACGTGACTTGGTTATTCTCTTAGAAATTTTACTAGTGCCCGTGGTTATTTTGGGCAGTTTTTTTTAGTATGATCTTAGTAAGTAGTCTATACAACATTTCATTTTTCTAGCTTTAGAAGTTTTGGCTGTGTGTTGGTTTCATATTCAATCAGTCGGCTTCTTCAGAATTATTTGAATGAGATTAAAAGGGAGACAAAGTAAATGTATTTCAGTTTGAGATTTATAGAAGGATATAAGACATAAGTTTTTGTTCTTTAGCCTATCGTCCTAGCATCGTAGAGCTTCGTATTATAGATAGATAGAACGATTTCGACAGTTCTTTTTTTAACTTGTTTGGTAGTAGGCAAGATGTAAAAATGTCCTCGGCCTGAGATTCTTTTGTTTAGGGCATTTTAATGATGAGTAAGTAGGTACAATTGTTGAAAGCTCTCCAAAATGATAACTTAGGCATGCACCCGACGCATCAACGACGCGACCCGCGACGGCCATGTCTAAATGGCGGGGCTATAGCTACCCTTTCGGACGTTTGATGCACATAATTTAATGATGGTCAATCGGCAATGATGTACATTATCATTCAGTACCTAATAAAAAATGCTTTACTAATAAGATAAATTTTTGATTTATTTTTTCGGAACTGTAAGTAATTCTCCTCTCGTCAACCTTAAGTTAATTCCACGAGGATGGACAGTATCGTACGATGAATCACACTTATATAAACTAATGCGAATGATCTGATCTAGTAAACATTAAACATAGTTGCAGATTAACATACTTACCTAATTAGCATATATGTAGATACGTAGGTACTATTAGTTACTAAGCTGATAAATCGATATGTATCTCTCACTTCAAAGACGTCCACTACTGGTTTAAAGCTTTGGTAACAGGTAGGTGGCAACCCTGGGCCTATGTCCAACAGTGGACATCTTTCCGTTGTGATGATGATGACAATGCGTGTTATGTAGGTAAAAAGTATCCTATATTAGGAAAGGAAAGTTGAAGCTATTGATCAGCTTAAATTTATCAAATAATATTTATTTATAATTTTTTTTTAAATCACACAACCGAGGCAGACACAAAGCACGACTACAGTATAGTCGTGCTTTGTGTCTGCCTCGGTTGTGCAGTGGTAATGCAGAGGTTCCGGGTTCGATTCCAGGGTCGGTTCGTATTGGGTTTTTCTTAGTGGACCTGTGCTCATAATACTAAATAAAGCTACTACTACCTATGGGTCCTGGAAAAACGTGGGTCTCATTATCATTGTTGGTAAAAAAAAGAATGCTCCATATTTATACACCACAAATAACCGTTCGACGTGTCTAATGGTACCTAAGTAGTTATCCTAGCCATATATCGTTTGCAATACCAGTAGCATTACTTACTGTTTGTCGATCCTACATTTTATAACAGTAGAGTTTTACTTTACGCTTATGTGTGACCTTGGGATTAGGAAAAAGTTATTTTTAAAACAGTTTCTGTAGACCTTTATTTCGCACAAGAATAGAACAACACTGGCGTGTTGGGATTAGGAAAAAGTTATTTTTAAAACAGTTTCTGTAGACCTTTATTTCGCACAAGAATAGAACAACACTAGCGTGTTGGGATTAGGAAAAAGTTATTTTTAAAACAGTTTCTGTAGACCTTTATTTCGCACAAGAATAGAACAACACTGGCGTGTTGGGATTAGGAAAAAGTTATTTTTAAAACAGTTTCTGTAGACCTTTATTTCGCACAAGAATAGAACAACACTGGCGTGTTGGGATTAGGAAAAAGATATTTTTAAAACAGTTTCTGTAGACCTTTATTTCGCACAAGAATAGAACAACACTGGCGTGTGTAATTGTTTGGCTGTTATTATTTACAAGCTAAACTTATATAGTATCTGACCTACGGTATAAAACCATATAAAACACTTTTATATAAATGAAAAGGCCAGGAAAACAACACAGTCAAGCCATGTTTGTGGCTGCAATACTCGAAAAGTACTTTTCGAGTTTTGCTGCTACAAACATACAGAAATTATTTTTATATAGGTACATATAAAAAGAAGATATGTTATATGTATAGCTAGCTTCCGCCCGCATCTTTGCCCACTCACATAATCCTTAAGGAATAGTGATTTTTCCGGAATATATAATAGCCTATGTTCTCTTCCAGACTATAATTTATCTCTGTGCCATATTTCATCTAGATCCATTCAGTTATTTTCGCATGAATGAGTAACAAACAAACATACATCCTCATAAACTTTCACATTTATATTATTAAAATTACAACAACATCATAAAATTTATATATAGATAGAAAACTCTTTATATTATTTTGAATAACAGAGGATTATTATCCAACTTATTGGTATTTAGCTTCGCCATCAAAGAACTTGACGCCATACATTTCTAATAAAACATCAGTGTCTTGTTACAAGCATGGTCGTGTGACGGTATTGTACACAATATACTTAACTAACACTCACATATACACATGCTAAGTACTTGCAACTTAGTTGTTATCGCACACCGCCCGCCGAACATGCGCAAGCGCCGGAACTTCACACTTACAAACAGTTTGATTGTGATACTGACATACCTACATATTTCTTGTTACTTATCTTAGGGCTGGTTATACAAGCAGTAAGGTAGAAAGCAATGGTAATAAAATGTATTCAAAGCTTAATAAAATATTGTATGACTGGCTGTTTTTCTAGTGGTTAGTAACTCTGATTTTTAAGGCGGAGGTCGTGGATTCGATTTCCACACGGGACAAAACTTTGTGAGTTCATAAAGGCTTGATCCGAGTCTGGGTGAAATTTCGGTGAATTGTACTTTTGTAAAATTCCCCACGACACAGGGCTTGTTCACTAGTGTGGGACAACTCCCAATTTAAAAAATTTATGGCTCGCAAGTTCTTTTTTTAAGGCAACCCTTAAAAAAAGAACTTGCGAGCCATAAATTTAAGGAGGCATATCATAAATCAACACTTCTGTTCTAATATATTAAAGCTAAAAAGTTTCGGTTGTGAACAAGCATACGGTAAGCAGTTACGCTAGCCTATGCGTGTTGCCAACCCAAAAAAATTTACACCAGAATTTTGTGATAAAATGTCAATGGGATAGGTAAACATTTCCTAAAAAACGCATCCCCAAATGAGCGCTGGAAACCTGGATCCACGCACAGAAATACAGCTACACCATTTGGCTGTGGTCTTTTGAAAGAAACACCAGCAAACCTAATCGAAGTAAATTTCTCTAAATAGTATGACATTCGATGTACAGCATAACCTCTAATAATGTACCTATGTATTTTCTGGTATTGTAATAATAATTATGACCTCCTAACAGAATTTCGGTCACGGCGGCTCCATCTGCAGGGGAGATATTATAGTGCACAAGTGTGTGCGTAATCACAAGTGCACTCTTTATTCGGTCATGCTCATAGTCCAATAATCCAAACTCCGGGTATCTATTGTTAATTTCTTGACAAAAAAAACCCAATATAAATTTTTGGCCCGACCCGGACATTGAACCTGGGACCTCGTGATCAGCAGTCACACACATCGACCGCTGAGCCATCGAGGCAGTCAAAAGTCTGGTATTACAGTAAGTACAGGTTAGCATTACTACTTACTATCAGTTGGCTGAGTGTATGCTTGTTTGTCTATTGTGATGGTAAAAAAACCTAATATTATTAGGTTTGCCTATTGGCAAACGTGTATGAGAGGCACATTCAGCTCTGCCTATAATGTCCATGTCTCATGAGAAGAAGAAGAAGATAAAGATGGTATCTATCAAATTATAAGTTTAGAACCAAAATAAATCACCATACCTAAATGACGCCCGGAATCTTACAATGGGCAGTCATCTATACTAATATTATAAAGCTGAAGAGTTTGTTTGTTTGGTTGAACGCGCTTTTGTTGAATAGTGCATTTATCTAGGAAGGCTATAGGCTATATAACATCACGCTATGATCAATAGGAGCGGAGCAGTAGTGAGATATGTTGCAAAATCAGGGAAAATATTCCAAATTACCACGCGCACGAAGTCGCGGGCGACCCCCCAGTCTATAATATGTATGTATTTAAAAACATATAAATATGTTTATCAGTTGCCTAGTTACTATAGTACAGGCTCTGCCTAGTTTGGGATCAGATAGATATTATATCATTATAATACCTATAAAAATATATTAGTAAGTACATACAGAAGTAATAATTCAGTAATGCATATTATGCGGTTTTTATGTATGTAGGTACATGTATTTTTCCAGTAATAACAGTTTATTTGCCGACGTCGACTAAATAACGGGTCATTCTAAAAGAAATATAATTATGTATTGCGTAAATATTACAAAAGCTATCATTGGCTGTTAGAAAATGATGACAGTGCTGAAGGCATAGTGGCTTATTCAATAGTTTCATGACCACAAACGTGTGGTCAATTGTAACTATCTGGCAATTTCATATATGGGAGGTAGGGCACCATACTACCGAGCAAGCCCGACTGGGGAAGGATCTCCACCTTACAGAAGACATGTCCATCAGCTACTAATGCAACTGCATAACATCAGGCGAGCCGTATGTTGGTTTGCCACTTAATTAGTATAAAAAGGTATTAACTAGCTATTTCAGATTATTATCTATCTCTATCCCAAATTTCATCCAGATTCGTTCAGTAATTTTAGCGAAATTGAGTAACACCCATCCAAACTTTCGCATTTATAATATTATCATATACGGTGAAAAGCAAGCCTACGGCACTCCTGATAGTAGGCTGTGGTAAAATGATGTAATGTAAAAAAGCTGAAAAACATTTATTTAAAACTATTTATCCTTAAATGAGCACTGTAAACTTCTTCTATGCACAGAAACTCAACTACACCGCTGTGTGTAGTTATTTGGCTGTCGTCTATTGTAAATTGGAGGGCTTTCTTCAGGCAGACTGCTTTCTTGTATGGCGCCCTACCTCTCTTAATTAAAATTACAATGAATTAACAAAATAATTTAAGTTTAATACTACATCTTAGCCCATTTAATAAGGAATTTTATAGACTATATTATTATCACACTAAGAATCAAAGCAGGCATGGCAGTAGAATAAAGTATTAATAAACGTGACATAATAATCTGTCGTGACGCGACTGCCTTAGTGGTTCAGTGGCTGCAGTATGCGCCTGCTGTGCACGACGTTGTGGGTTCGATTCTCATACAGGACAATACTTTGTGTGACCCACAAAGAGTTGTTCTGAGTCTGCGTGTAATTTGTGTCCGTTAATTGTATGTTTGTAAAGACCCCCGCGACACAGAGTTTGTTCTCTAGGTAGTGTGTGAGTTGTCTTAAAAAAAAAATACTCCACGCACCCAGTCCTCAAAAACGATGCGGCCTTTTTATTCAACTTTATAGTTCTATTTACCTGACAATATAATAATAGGCCGCAGTGCGAAGAGGTAAGTACATGAAAATTCTTGCATACTTCGATCGCTAATGGTATAGGTGGGAGATATAGCCCATGCTTGTTAGTTTGGCTCTTACAACTTGTTATAAGGGCTATGCGCCAACTTGTTATGCGCCTGCTGTGCACGACGTTGTGGGTTCGATTCCCATACAGGACAATACTTTGTGTGACCCACAAAGAGTTGTTCTGCGTCTGGGTGTAATTTGTGTCCGTTAATTGTATGTTTGTAAAGTCCCCCGCGATACAGAGCTTGTTTAAAAATAAAAAAAACAATAATAATAATAATATGACGAAATCTAAATTTAAAGCTGGTAAGACCACTGGGAACTGATAGTACTTATTATAAAAAAAATATACTACATACAAAATATTGTATATACTTACATTAAGTCCAAACAAAGCAATATTTAGTTGTACATTTATCATTCGAGACGTCTGAACTCAACATAGCTCCATATCTCCGTAGCAGTGCTACGAGCTACGGGCTACGGGAGAACGGAGGGATACAAGAGGCGTGTTCTACGTAACCACGCCCCATCAGAGCGAGACAGCCACTGCGCCGCCTACAAAACCTCAACCACCACAAATCTGTATTTTCATCTCACCATCTTCTACCAGCTCACTATTTCTTCAATATTAAAGTGCATATTCGTTCAAAAACACTATTTTGAATGTAAATGTTTGTATGTGTGTGGACTGTAATGGAATGGGACTTGTTCTGTACGTATAGCCTCTATGCTGCTCTTCTATCCATCGGACGCTTATTACGGACCTATAGCGGTACATAAGTAGAGGCTGTCATGCAAATGGAGGCCTGTTAATGAAGTCGAGGAGAATTATGGCCATTGTAACTGCGGCCCGGCCATTGTTATGGCCCATTTCGTAGGCGTACATCATAATAATATATGGGACAATTATTTCTACGATGTCATTGGACTGCATTTCTGACCAAGGATTTTTGGTGGTTGGTATTTATGTGATCCTTATTGTATGTAAATATATTTAAGTTGGTACCTACTTACATACATATGTAATGGACTCAAGTATCTTTTGTTTTTTTTCTGCTTTTAATAATAAACGCAGACTTCACAAACATACTATTCACGGACACAGCACAATCTAGACTTAGAAACATGCGTGAATCACACAAAGTTTTTTTTCCGATAGGAATTGACAAGGTGCGGTCTAGTAGCAGGGCGAACCTTAATCACTGGTATACATTGAGTGTAAGACATGATAGTTAGTCAATTCAATCATTTTATGTAAGTACCTAATCATTTCTCTCAATGTGTAAAATATTTTTTGAATTTTTATTCTCTATTAATATTATTTCTGGTTTTCTTTGATTGACTAAGGTCCACGGTTGCCCACGAGCAACTTTGTCTCTGCAACTTATTTGTCTCATCACATCAAGTGTGTAGTTACACAGGGTGTAATTGTATTCCTGTGTGTGAGTACAAGTCTTCAGAGCCCATTTAGGGATGCGTTTTGAAAGAAACGTATTCCTATCCCAGGAATACTATTACAGGAATACGCCTTGGTGAAAAAAATGGATCGGCATCACGCAAGTAATACCTCTGGTATTGCAAGCATCCATAGGCTACAGTAACCGCTTAACATCAGGCGGGCCGTATGTTTGATTGCCACCCAAGAAGTATAAAAATAACTTAAATTATTAAATACCTTTGCTCAGTATAAATGTGCATAGCTAATGTGGAATCATTTCAGATATGTAGCGACACTATCATAAGCCCAAAATACAAGCATAATAATTATGTCCATCACAGAAAATGTTGTCCCTGTGGGAATCGAACCTACAACACTCGTGTTAGTTTTCTTTAACGTTAATAGATGGTAAATTTGTTAAGTACGTATAGATTCTATAAAGTATTTAAAATAATTTACATTGGCACTGCTACCTAGGATCGAGCCTTGTAAGTACTCGGAAACGTATACAAGTTGTATACATTTCCACTCTACCACCGCTCTATTACATGGAATCCAAAGTGCACTCTTTATTCCGTCACTCTCATAGTCAGATGCGATGGCAATCCGACATGACCGAACAGAGATCAGGGGTAGGCAACAACCAACGGCAACGCTAAGGTCACCAACGAAGAACGAAGACCTCCGTCCGGGCATCAATTGTGAATTTCTTGACAGAAAAACCCAATATCAATTTTTGGCCCGACCCGGAAATCGAACCTGGGACCTTTTAATCAGCAGTCACACACATCAACCACTGAGCCGCCGTAGCAGTCAAGTAGTGAGTACAGGTATGCTCCAGGGTGCGATGGCCGGACGGGCGCGCGGGCGCGGCGCGGCGGCGGTGTGGCGGCGGCGCTCGGTTGTGATGAGCCAGCAGCCGCCTCTGCGACCGACGCGGCACATTTTTCTAGTGGCAAGGTCGGCTTACTAGCTGTGACGTCACCATTCCATACTTTCCATTTTCACAGGTTTCTAAAATAACATCGTTTTAGATGACATTTGAATGAAAAAAATGTTCTTTGAAAATAATATGGTAATACAAACTACAATATATGAGCACCTACTGAACATTAGTCCTATTTTTTTAATTTGAATTTGTATAGCTCTCAGCAATTAAGTCTATATGTACCAACTTATTTACCATAACAATACATGAATCGTCACTAAAATAAATTCGGCTGTTTCTTTATTTTTTAATTAGCACCATTTCATACTTCCTTTCTGTATCTATCTTAAGACAGAGATGGTAACAACTTTATCATCTCAGAATCAAAACTTGTATGAAGTACGAGTACATTCCTTAGGCTACTCTGTCAGTTTGCGTTTATATGGGAGAATTATCTCAAAAGAAATTAGAGTACATATTTGTCAAGACAAGAAAAAAATATTTTTAAACCAAAAAGTCAATATAAAAATAATAATATTAATTCAAGACTGCTTGGATAAATTCCTACTGGAAAAAATATCCAATTAATTTTCTTAATAGCTATAATAATGAAAATGCGTAGAATATTTTGAAATGCAAATTTTCTTTAAATCGTCGCTAAAAAGTGGCATATCAAAATATTGTTAATACAAAATATTGTTTTAAGACACCTGTTATTCGTCTCCAGTTTTAGGGAAACGTGGATGAAAAGGGCTGATGGAGTGTAGCATGGGTACGGGGAGAGAGGGGCGAGGGCGGTAGCGCTTACGCGGAGCTGAGCCAGCACTCTGCCAGCGAGGCAGGGTCGCGCCGCGGTCGATACTCCCGCACTAGGTCGACCCATCACTACCACCTCGTACTCACGTTTTAGATGAGCTTTCCCATGACTAGAATGAAAGCTACATAGATTTTTAAAATAACGAAAAAGAAGCTAATTCAATAAACATTAAATAAATACAATCAATATATTACAATAAAAATAAAATAGTTGTCCATTTGTCGTCTACAATTATTTTATTTACATTTATATAAAAACCGGCCAAGTGCATGTCGGGTCACGCACTATGTGGGGTCCGAAATTGCCATTCCCAATAACGCGGACTAAGAATAAGGTATCTATGGTTTCAGCACTCATGATTTCTCAAAACATAGGACAGTGGTAACAATTTTGGTAAACTCTTGAAATAAGTCGCATTAAAAGGTTCTCGGGGGAAGGGAGTAACGCCGCCCGGTGGTTTTTTATATTAAATGTAGAAAATTTAAAATTTGGTACGTATAAAAAATTATATGATACCAATGTTTTTTTTCTTGTTCATACGTACTTGTAATATTACATTCTGACATCTCTCGTAGGGGGTCGTAGTTCTAACTTAACCTAAACTACTGATTATTTTATATGTTCAGGTATTTCTACTCCTACATCTATTACAGACTACGAAAATTACAAAAAAATCCGACTCATTTAACACTTGACTCTAATAAAAATTAGCACTTAAAAGCCTAATATTTCACAAATGAATCCCTCAATCAAAACACTGTCTTAACAAACCTACAATATTTTCAAAAGACCTATTCAACGATATCCGACACCATGGGGTAGTTAAGAAAAAATATAAACATCACCACTTTACATAATACAGAAGATACTCTAAAAAAATATTTTTCAAGATTTTATTTAACCACTTTATCAGTATGACTAATATGTATATTCGTGTCAAATTACAACTTTCTAGGACTTATGGTCTCCGAGCTAAGCTGCGGACAGACGGACGGACGGACGGATATAGTGAAACTATAAGGGTTCCTTGTTTAATTCGGAACCCTAATAAAAACAGTACCAGGTATAAGAGCTATAGATATCAGCTAATGTTATAATTATAACCTTTAGTAATAAACCGGCTTTCACGGTCGGTATGTGGTTTTCATTCAGTTGTATGGTTATTTTACTCTCTCTTCACAACATGCTGTCATAAATCTAGATTTACGACTATAATCAATCTAGTTATGTTTATTTTACTTAACATCTAAAAACCTGGAACCTGTCTACCACATCAAAGTAGTCTTTAAATAGAAAATACAAAGGAAGAAGCTTTTTATCACTAATTCAATTTATTTGCTTCATGTAGTCGTTTCAATGAACCTCATAACACAGTGAACAGCTGTTTGGGTGAACAGCCCCGATGCTGACACCAGTTGACGAGTGCTGACGAGGGCTGACGACGCACGGAGTACCGCCGCGCCGTCGCTGCAGGGTCGCCGCCGCCACGCCGCCTCGACAACTCGTACACATGCCTCGAGCCTCGACATAATATTATTATGCAGTGTGCATATACAATAGTCTACAAACTACCAGAGATTTATAAAAACATAATATACCTATAAGTATAGGTAGTAATATGAATTTTCACATGCTCTCTTTTACAATCATGAATCTGAAAAATAGCTAGACAGCTGTAAATTTCCAGACAAAGGCTACTCAAATATTTGATCAGACCAAATCATACGCATTTCTATTCTTATTGTAAGGGATAAAGACAGTTCATGAATAAATTAGAAAAAGTCGAATGTATTGTACGTAGAGATCTAGATGAAGTGTGTGGGGAGGGCGGGGCGGAGGGACGCGCGGGCCGCGCGCGATCTGCTAACTAGGCACTATTGCCAATCGATAGGTCGTTACTTGAGCGGAGCGAGTCACCGCCGCCGCGCGCCGGACACGCGCGACTCATCACTTTAGATGCTGCTACGTCAGGTCACTCTCCTTTTCTCGATGTCCTTCAAATTAGCTTTGTAGGTCAGGTTTTCGTTGGTTGAACTCCACAAATCCACGTGGTGTTGTTGACATCACCACGACTGTGTCACGTTGATACTTATATGTTGCCACTATCGGATTATCTGCATTTCACTGAATCTTCTATCAGTTGTCAATTAAATAACATGCTATGACTGGACTATATAGTTGTTATTATCATATTTTATGTAAATGTTATATAATGTTATCTTGTAGTTAGTAATCATCAAATATTTCAGAATTTTAAAGAACTAAAATTCATTCATAAATTATGTTTCACCAATTTATAAAAACTGCCGTTATCAAAAATATTTTTATCATTAATATCGTCTTGTATATATAGGTACATGTCTATTTTGCTTTATTGCCTATTAAATTAATCCATATCAATTATTCACTATCAGTAATACCACAAACCTTTTCCTAACAAAGTCATAATCAAAGTATTTTATTATTTCAATCCAATGTTGGTAAACAAACCATCCTAACCAATTCAGCTGAAAGTCTCATCACATGTTCGTTCTTATTGATATTGTTCATTCAGTGAAAGTATTTGTTTACGTAGATGCGTAAACAAAGACTTACAATATATATAAGTATTTACTTAGCTATTGTACGAGCTCCTTCCTCGCTTACTATAATCTTATCAACTGCAATGGGTTCATGGAAATGACCTGCTAGACATAAATAAGTAGCAGACTGCTGAATCCGCAGACTTTCACTTCGCTAAGCTGCGAGCGTGCAAGAAATTGTGTCAATATGATGATAGGAACGATCAACCGGATGTTACTTAGGTAATTCGATAGCCACAAGTTCTTTTCAACTGTATATTTAATATGAAATTCTGATTAGATTAGAATATGTTCTCTGAAAAGGCACCAGGTGCACAACAAATATTATGACTTTTTAAAATTCTGTGTTAAGATTTCAGCAAAATTATGTTACATGTGCTGTGGCTAGTGAGTTGTATGTATTTCATATTCTGAGCTACTACACATTCTATCTAGAGAAACCCAATGTGTCCGGCCAATCAGATTCAAAGTAGTAGTAGTAGTAGCAGCGCAGCAACGACTGTCATTCAAATCAACTTATACCCCAAGAGCCAGCGGTCTCCATGCCTTCGTTAAAGTATAAAAGCTATAAGTTTCTCAGTGTATGTCCCCAACACAGGTAAGAACGATGCCCAGCTATGAAACTTAGGTCGTGGTGACTTCGGCAGATAAAAGGCAATAACGGTGTGTAAAATTGTATCTTAAATTCGTTATAGTATAAAAGTCAGCTTTTACATATTTTACTTGTAATGATCCTAGAAGTCGACACATCGAAGGCCTGGCGACCGCTATGGCTCTTGCTCTATTACATTGCATTTAAGAAAAGGAAATCCAAATAGGAAGGCCAAGAGTGGCCTAATTTTCTGACCAGATCTTTTCATGTCTAACATCTTTATTCGCCATAAGTAATTACAATCTTTTGTAAATTACAATTTGAAACAAAAAACGGTTTTGTTGTCCATTGTCAAAATTTGGTTAGCATGCTATGTGACTCAGGTACCGTTGGAACAGTAGTCATATGAGATGTATACTTAATATTGGTTATAATTTCCACATCGTATTCTTATCAAGTTCTTAACTATCTCTTAAGAATAATCAATTAGTCGTAAACGATTCTCCCAGGATTAAGTACTTATAACGTCTATTGTTACGCGAACAGCAGGAATAACATTAAGTGTATATTGTTTTGTAATATTTTTAAAGCAGATAACAAATATTTGATGTGAATGAGTTCATGATTCGCGGAAGGGGTGGTCCTTATGTTTACCTATGCAAAATCTTGACGAGTACATTTTGCATTCGTCTTCCCGCATGTGTTTTATATTCGTTTACTCCGGTCGGCCGAGCCCGTAATCGGCGCCGTGTTTGCGAGGGGAACTCTGCTGACTGAGCCCCACAAATATATGTCGTAAGATTTAATAGACATGTAATGGATATCTGGATGACGTTTTAAGGATTTGAGCAAACCGAATATGTCATTTCTTTCCTGCGTAATTGGAATTTTATTTGCGGGATTTTTGGATCATGCCCTCGTTCTTTTCATTTCTTTGTCAATATGGAAACATTGGTAAGAATGGTTGCATTGTTTTTTAAAGGTACTTATTGTTCAATTGTGGTCTCTTGATTAGAAAATACTTTATCAAGTTAGTAGGTGTTAAAACAACGGGAACTCAATTTTTTTTTATGTTACTTGTGGCAAACAAGTATACGGCCTGCCTGATAGTAAGCAGTTACCATAGTCTATGGACGCGTGCAATACTTGCGTGTTATCCATTTTCTAACACCAGGTCTTGGAGTATCCCTGGGATAGGAAATCAACTACATCACTGTGTGTAGTGTGTGATCTTCTGTAAGGTGAACTTCCTTCCCCAGTCGGGCTTGCCCGGTAGTGTGGTACAATCAATCTATTGATACTACGTAATCATTTTAATATTTTAAAATGTTTTGTGAAGTCTTGAAAATGACTAGGCGTTCAAAAACCATAAAGTTAAGGTGCGCTAAGTATAGCAAGGTGTCGCAACAAAGCCGCAAGTGAAGCTCTTTTGAATACGTACGTGATTTAAGCATGATTTAAGTGAATTATGCCGCCCTTCAGCTGAACGACGACGCGACAGTGCGCGGCGGCGCGGCGGCGGCGCGGCGCGGTGCGGCAGAGCCCTACTCTCTTTCGTCTCTTGTTTAACGCGTCGTGGGAGCCGCATCAAAGACTCTGCTTTACCATCATGTTAAATAGTGTGGAAGATGCTTTTGTTAGTCATTTTGAAATAACCATTTTTTGACAATTGATTGGTCCGATCTGACACTTTCAAGGGTTATAGTTTTAGTTATCTTAAGTTACATACATCAATTCATAAACGCTTTTGTATTAACTTGCGATTTTTGTATAGAGTTCCATTAGAAATAATAGCCTGCAATACCCCTTATCAGGGATAATGGCAGCTCTAGAACCAGGCTATCTACTGTTTTTCTTAGCATTTATCATACACATCATTAAGTATTAGGTAGTGTATGTACTCGTATACTCTATTATTACCTACTAATTCATAAGAGATGAAAAAAATAGTAAATTAATATACCGTAAAACATTACATAAGGCATTCCCCAGGCACCAAAAAGTTGATAATTTCTTCCCAAAATAATATTAAAAAAGTGGCATATAAAAGGTGAATTGAAACGATCGCACTGTTTATGGGACTACTAATTGGACTGAACGGTTGGTTCGGTGACGTTAACCGCGCTATTTACTACTGCGCGTCGTGTTGTGGGTTCGATACCCACACAGGACAAAAAATTGTGATATCCATAAATGATTTTCCCGAGTCTGGGTGTACTTTATGTCCGTTAATTGTATGTTTGTAAAGTCCCCTGCGATACAGGGTTTGTTCCTTAGTACGGGAGTTGTCTTAAAGAAAAAAAAACCACAAGTTATATTAATAGAGTCTATTATTGTAGTAAGGTATGTCATAATCAGGCTTCTTAAGTACCTATTAAGCTACCTTTTTCCACTTTAAAAGCAGAAAATATAAAATATTCTGCTTCCATAATATGTAGAAGTTAGACGCGTTGATCATCACGCGGCGTTTCGCCTCCGACGGCGCCGCGGGGCTCCGCGCTCCGCCGCAAACACGATTGTTGTCAAACGAACCGTCACAGCACGCCTGACGCACACCTGCTTCATACTACCATACTGTACCAAGTACCAACAGTCATATTGAGACCACGTTGAGCACTTACCAACGCGTCATACTATGCAAATCTTCACAAATGTCGCTTTATGAGTTTGGAAAATATAGAGCGATATAAAATTTACAGAAATGAAGATTTAATAGGTTTTAATTATTACTTCTGAGTTTGACTTAACTCAGATGACAATCAAGCATAGAGCCCGCCTGATAGTAAACAGTTACTATCAGACGCTATAGACGCTTGCAATAACTGGGATAGTACCTACTTGTGTGGGGATTTGTGATGAGATATCCCTGGGATAGGAAATCGTTTACTTAAAAAAAAACGCATCTTTGAATAAGCACGTTTTTGTTACCTCGCCATTCACCACTGTGCGTGTTGCGAATTCGAGCCCCACACGGGACAAAAATTAGAGTGAACCGCAAAAGGTTGTTCCAAGTTTGGGTACTATTTGTGTCCGTCAAATGTGTGTTTGTGATTAAAAGTCCGTTACAAAACAGAGCTTTATTACGTAGTGCGAAGCCGCTTTAAAAAAATAAAATAATAACTATGAGTTAACTGTTCCTGCCACAGACTAAAATTGAATATGGTACCAACCTAGTATAAAAAAAATCTTATATATTGACTTCACTTATAATTTGAAGTAGGTACTTATTTGGGTGTCAAGTGATAAAGACAGATGCCGTGCGGCTCGGTTTGTAGCCATAAGAGATTTGTTTATTGTTTGGCAATACGATTCCATTGATTTTGACCGCCTTTATTACCAGAATATTTACGACGACGCGGCGACGTAGTATACACGTCCGTTCGTCTCTCACAACGATGCGACGTACTGTATTACATTTTTGTTACCATAAAAAGAACTAGTAGGTATGAAAACTGTAATAATAGTTGTCCAGATAGACCGATTTTGGTCACAACGGCCAATTTTAACGAAGATTAGCCAATTGCGCAGAACTTATTAGAGTGCACAAGTGTGTGAGCAAACACAGGTGCATCCACTTTTCCTTCACTCATAGTCCGACGGGACGGCAATTAGACACGACCGGACAGAGCCTCTAGACAAGTGGCATAAGCTATAGTCGAATCGAAAAGTAAAAAAATAAAATGTATGGAATTTGACGTAAGTTTACGACATTAAATCGTAGACTCACGTCAAATGCCATACATTTTCTTTTTTGACTTTTCGATTCGACTATCGCTTATGCCACTTGTCTAGAGGCTCTGATCCGAGAGATCAGGCGCAAAACCACCTTTACAGGCTTTCTGAAGCACGGAGGATCTACGCATCGACCGCAGCAAGATCTATCGAACCGCGCTGCTAATACTTAGCTAAGCGCCTCTCAAAAAGTGAATACTGTATTGTAGGTATATAAAGCGAAGTTAAATTGCTCTAGCTCTATAAATAATTAGTATAGTAAACATAGCATCGAATATCTATGTGAAACAATGTAACATATTTGTACGTGGGCCGCCACGACAGGATCAAGTTGCATGCGACATCCTGTTGCTGGTACTACGTGGGTTTATATTCTAAGAAGTGTGACTTAGTTTCGAAATAATATAAACAAAAGTATAGTCTATTGTTCTTGTTTATTTGTATGGTAGTTTTAGGGTTCTGTAAGCTAGTTGAACCTTATATAGTATTGTGTTAAAAAAGACAACTCCCTTGGAGATCAGTAGAACTAGAATTCAAGCCTGTGCTTGAATTCGCGGAGGACTTTACAAATATACCTACAATTAACGGACATAAAGTATTCTCAGACTCAGAACAACTATTTTTAGATCATACAAATATTTGTCACGTGTAGGGGATCGAACCCACAGCACGCCATGCCAGTGTTTAGTTAATGGCGAGGTAACCACTTAAGCCACTTTACCCACCATGCAGTTAAGTTATATTGATTGTTAACTAATAAGTATACACGTCACAATACAAACACAAAGTAATTTTTAAATATAATACGGAACTACCAATGAGTGAGACCGATATGCACTTAGCGGTGTATTCAAAAATCTATTTTTAGGTCAATCTCCCCAATTTTACATGTGTCATAGGTCTGCTTGTGATTTTATATAAATATCTTACCGATTCATAGGATCCCGAGTCAGTAACTTTTATCAAAAAATCTAAGTAAGTAAGTTACAGTATCAGTAGATACTGTAACTTACTTACTCTAAAATAAAATTAGACCAACTTTTATAATAAGAAGTATTGTAGCTGGAAGTAATACGACAGTGTTTAAAAGGATGAATAGTACCTATAGGCTGTGAATCGTAACATTGGGATTACCATCGGGCTGTCCGCTTGTTTGCGTCCTAACTAGTATAAAAAAGGAAAAACATATGTGAGGCACTGCCCCTTTGGGGACTGCCGATATAAGTTAAAACGAAGTAACTTGTGAATTGTATCGTCGAGCTATTACATTGGGATTACCATCGGGCTGTCCGCTTGTTTGCGTCCTAACTAGTATAAAAAAGGAAAAAAAACATATGTGAGGCACTGCCCCTTTGGGGACTGCCGATATAAGTTAAAACGAAGTAACTTGTGAATTGTATCGTAGAGCTATTACATTGGGATTACCATCGGGCTGTCCGCTTGTTTGCGTCCTAACTAGTATAAAAAAGGAAAAAAAACATATGTGAGGCACTGCCCATTTGGGGACTGCCGATATAAGTTAAAACGAAGTAACTTGTGAATTGTATCGTCGAGCTATTACATTGGGATTACCATCGGGCTGTCCGCTTGTTTGCGTCCTAACTAGTATAAAAAAGGAAAAAAAACATATGTGAGGCACTGCCCCTTTGGGGACTGCCGATAGAAGTGAAAACTAAGTAACTTGTGAATTGTATCGTCGAGCTATTAGATTTTTTTTTGAATATGAAAAGCGTTCGGTAACGATGACACGAGTTCCATGATTTTTGTTCACCCACAAAGTGTTCAACGCGCCTAAAGAAGTTTTCACTTCAAAATCACAAAAGCGTTTGGATTTATAATATGTATTAGTGTGATTGGTAATTCTGAATCTATTAGGTATTTATTTATATAGTTATATATATATAATGTTAAATAATAAATAAACATTGGTTCTACACGTAGCCTTCTAAAAGCAGATTGCTTAGAGATATACTTAGTCTAATTCTTCGATTATTGTTAATTCGCCTGACGTGACAATTTTGTGTTTTGTCTTCCGACAGCGCGGCCCTGGCCGTATTGCGTAAGTGTGGCGTTCAAGACAACTCTCTGGGATAATTATACTACACTCGGTCACTATTACCGATTGGTTCATAATTGAGCTGCGTCTGCTGTGATGATGAGCTGCTCTCCTTTGGAATGAAACCCATTGTGGGATTACAAAACCTTAAGTTCCCCTATTGGAATCTCCACCTAACACACAGGCAGTCATGTGTAAGTTCCTGTGCGCGCTTACAGCTCTAGAAGTAGAGCTGATTTAGGGTGCTTTTCCACCAGGAATATGCTATGCTACATTGCTATGGATGCGTTTGAAATTTAATTCATTGGTTCACATAATACTGGTGGAAACTGATTCAAATAAGCTATGTTCATTATATGAAAGGATGCATGCTATGGATGGTTGCGAGTGGTGTAGCTATGTGTCCGTATTGTCGATACACCCCATAGCTCGCACAGCAGTCCATCTTCATAGCACATCTTACACGCTCCTCTACATAGCTTAGCATCAGTGGAAACGGTCACACAGTTTCGTAGCTTAGCTTTTACATTCTCGCAGCATAGCGACATAGCATATTTCTCGTGGAAAGACACTCTTAGGGATGCATTATAAAGAAACATGTTTTTATCCTAGGGATACCCCATCACAAAACCCTGGTGTTATTTTTTATTTGTATTTAGGTTAGTACCACGCGAGTGATGCCTGCGTACATATTTTCCTCGGAAGTAGGTAGTATGAAAATAACTTTTTTAATTACTGCTTAGTTGGAAAAAAGCATATGGCCCATTTAATAGTAAGCAGTTACCATAGCCTACAAACGCTTGCAATACCAGAGATATCACTTGCGTGTTGCCAATTGTTTCTCATTGATCACTGTACGAGTTTTACATCAGGACTTTTAGATGGAGTATCCCTAGGATAGTTAAACGTTTTGAAAAAGGATGGAATTTTTTGAATTTCTTATCACGTGTAATATAACAAACCAAAGAAGTATTCTCACACGGTGTGTACGTGAATATGTACGGCGCGGCGGGCGAGGGGCTAATGCGCGGGCGCGGGCGGTACCTCAGTGTCATATTCGTAAAAACAATGTGTCGGCAGATCGTATTGCACAGAACCAAGGTGAACATTTCATAATATTGACTGTATTGACACCACTGATCCTTCGAATTCGTTTTACAATGTAATTGTAATCACGCTTTATCAATACGTAAGTATCCGGAGCACTTTGCTATGTTATGAAGCACCTTATTAGGGACTGGGAACGTACTATGATGACCTTACAGTGATTTGTGTAGGTGTCAACTTTATTATCTAGCTTTAAGGTATTTAAAGCATGATGTACTTGCTGATCGGTAAACGATCAACGGGTAAAGTTACCAAGGGCGCTACTACCCTATGGATGGGTAACCATATAGTGGTATAAGGTACCTATTTCATTTAAGCATCTCTGTGCTCCGGGGGACACACAACAGAGGCTTTTATGGCCAATCTAAACAACCAGGCGTGTGACGTTCTTATAGCAATTTATTTTCAATCTTAATTACGCAATTAGATTGAAATCGTTTAAATCTAATCTACCAAATTGTAGTATTCATTCGCTATTGTACCTGTAGCCCAGAACTGCATACGTGGTGTAAAACGTTTAAACAAATCGACATGGCTGAGTGATAAATGATCGCGAAACAAGTGTTCAATCAGAGTGCGGTCAGACCTAGGGCGGAGGGCACACCTCCGAGCGGTAATAGCGCCAAGCTTCATTGGACAAAATGGCGGCGGCGGCGGCGGCGTACAAAACGCAAAACAATTGAGCTCTAATGACCCTCGGTGGAGTTGAAGCATTCGAAAACTATATGTGTAACGATCAAATTAACATCACGCAAGATTAGATATGGTTTTCTTTTTTTTATAAGTAAAGAGTAATGTACTAACCAAATTTAGATCAAAGCGATTCTATCTATCTGCGCGTGATATATAGTGCACACATGTGTGTACAATCACATTACTCTCATAGTTCGATAGGATAGGATCGGACAGAGATCAGGCATAGGACCATTGGCTTTCCGAGGCATGAAAATGTTTCGAAAACAGCCAATTTCCAAACTTCACTTGAATACTTATTGTGCACTTCTAACTGAAATACCCATTAGTCAGAGAGCTAATTGCCCTATACCCACCACAATTAAAATTCTGTCCGAGGCTACTAAGATTTTTTATAGAGATACTATCAGGCTTTAATCCATAAACGCTGAAATTTCTTTAGCACTTTCTAACCATGTTTTTATTTAAAGATGGAAGCTGATAAATCATTTAATTAGTGCATTATATCAACAACCATCAACTTCATATATTAAGCCCACAAAGTGAAATTCATATTGATACTGTCACCGGGGATAGAACTTATACCTCATGTGCACAAGTCGTTTTCATTCCGTCGCTTTAACCATAAATTATATTAATATTATTGACGAATAATCTTTAAACGTTTCCGTAACAACTAAGGTTAATGCCCTCCAAGACACAATTACCTAAATAATTAAATTATTTTGCAACTACAAAGAAAAAATATTGCAGTATGACGGTACGGCTAACTTTACAATTTTATGTCGACATTTGCAAAAATAATATTAAATTACTTAGGTACTTATTTTAGTAATATGAGTATCGGTAGGTATTTACAATAACAAAACATTTTTTATTACCTCGGTGACAAACAAGCCTCCCCGTCTGATGGTAAGCAGTTACCGTAACCTTGCCGTACCAGGAGCATTACTCGTTCCTTATCGACCTTTTATCTTGTAACACCAGCTTTTTGTGTTACAGTTACAACATAAACACTGGAGACCTATAGACACGCACAGGAATACAACCACACCAGTATGTGTACCAGTGGTCACCTGTAGTCTTCCCCAGTCAGGCTTCCTCGCTTGTGTTGCTCTACCTCTCTTAAAGTTAAGTGAAAACATAAATACCAACCTACTTATGAAATTATTTGTACCAACTGTCTGTAAACTGCAGGAACTACAAACTTGAAATTTTGTACAAAGTTTTTTTGTTTTGTTTATACCACTTACTTAGGTTGCAAACTAGCCGACGGTCCGTCTAAAGGTAAGCAGTTACAGTAGGCTACCGTAATTGCTTACCTTTAGACGGACCGTCGGCTGGTGGACGCTTAAAATACTAGAGGTATCACTCACGCGCCGTATTATGGAATTTTCCTGGGGTAGGAAAACGATTCGTAAAAAAGCATCCCTAAACACCTGTTTAGGGATGCTTTTTTACGAATCGTTTATCGTTCATACAGGAGCACTATTACACACAGCGGTGTAGGTACTCCGATGTGTGTAATAGTGCTCCTGTATGTGTAGGCTGTGGTGTTCTGTGGTGGTCCTTCCCCGGTCGGGCTTGCTTACTAGTGTGGTGGCCTACCTTTCTTAAAATGTAAGTGATAAATAATATAATAAGATTTTCTTTCTTATTTTATTTTATAGGCAATAGTACCTGTCAGAGATTACAGGCACATTCTAGACATCTCGAGTATGTTAACAATACAATACACAGTTAGATAAATAGTTAGAAGTGTCGTGTCGTAAGTAGATAGGTGGCGGGAACGTCAGGCGTTGAGCCAACGCGACCGGCAGCTAATCCAATCACGTAATTGGACTTAACTTAATTCATTGACCGGGTACTAACTAATACTACAAACGACTGGCTTCTATGCAATACTCTTTATTCATTGTTCTTTTTAAAGGTAATTGTTATTGTTTATTCTTTAAACTCAAAGTCATTTATTCATTTAGAACTTTTTTTGACGTTCATGATACTTATGGACGTTAAAAAAAGTTTAGTCAGCCAATAGATTTTGTATCTACATTATATTATAAGTCTAGCGAAAAACGTTGAAGGGCACCATGCAGAAGACAAATAACTACACACAGCGGTGTAGTTGTGTTTCTGTATATGAGTACAGGTCTCTCATTTAGATTTAGATCTTTTGAAAGAAATGTTTTTCTATCCTAGGGATAGGGTCGCAATACACAAGTGATATCTCAGGTATTACAAGCGTGTATGCTTTACACGGCGAGCTGTGTATTTGTTTGCCACCCAAGTATGTAGTAAAAAAAATCTTGGATTCTATTTTAAGAATATTGCGAGTTTGGCATAATTAAAGTGTAAAATGAGAAAGATAGCAGAAAGCAATTACGGTCGACTCGACGTTGAATTTCGACTACTAGGTGATCTCTAGTTAGAATAAATAAAGAGTTTTAAAAAGTTAAAGGAGTATTGACCGATACTAGCATCCTATAAGTTCTACTGCTGAACGAGGGTCTCTACAGCTAAGATGGTTTTTAGGTACTGCCTCGGTGGTCCAGTGGGTGCAGTATGCGCCTGCTGTGCACGAGGTTGTGGGTTCGATTCCCACACAGGGACAAAACTTTGTGTGACCCACAATGAGTTGTTCTGAGTCTGGGTATAATTTGTGTCCGTTAATTGTATGTTTGTAAAGTCCCCCGCGACACAGAGCTTGTTCTCTAGTGCGGTAGTTGTCTTTTAAAAAACAAAAAAAAAATGGTGGATCAAATAAGCCTTTAGAATATAGGTACGTGGGTTTCCTCACAATATTTACCTACGAGTACATCGTAAGAAAATTTTCAAAGATTTGGTTACTTAGTATATATTGTCGTAAATCTCAATCTACAATTCAACGTAACCTTTTTTTAAAATGGTTTTAATAACTAACAGAAGCACAATTTAAAAGCGATATTAGGCAAATTAATGTAATGAAGGTTGTTCCGTCAATCAGTGCCATAGCAGAGTAGATCATTGCGTAGGGCGGAGCTGTTCTCGTGACATTGACGACTCATTAGTACGACAACTACGATTCGTCTGGCCCCGGGCCCCCGGGCGCTACATCACTCACCAGACTGATCGTTAGGACATTATCTTACAGTTGTAAAATATATCTTTATCATTTACTGACCAAAAATACGTCTGTATCCGTACCTAAGGGATTGAGTCCTATTACTTCTGCTGTCCGCACGTCGCGAGACTATTTTAGTACACTAAATATAATTATATCAAAAAATATTAAATAAAACAATATTATAACCTCGTCCTTTTTTGAAGTCGGTTAATAATTCGAATTACAATATTTTCTTTAGATTTTTTTTTTGAATTGCATTAAGATCGCAAATAAATTGCTATAAGGACGCCATGGCACAGCTCCTGTCTATTATTAGGTAGATATTTTTAGAAAAACAAACCGACGAAAGCCGATATTCAGATATAATTTATGTCTAATATTTCCCATATATTTTATGCACTATGAAGTAACCGATTCTTCAGAATAGTCGTAAAGTAAGAACATATAAAAAAACTGTGTATTTTCGTTATTTATAAAAAATACGCTTAAAATATCAGAGAGGGATCAGAGAAAGAGTTCCTCTGGCCACATTCCGACGTCATCATCGGGTTCACCCACCTAGGAACATTGTAAAACACGCGGAGGCTATCTCATTTCGTTTAGTTAAGGAGTTTCTATATGCACATTATTGCATTGTCACCGAAGTTAAGTTGGAATATCCAATTTCAGCTCAATCAAACACCGCGCCGGGAAGTAGTTCAAATCTTCCTTGCAAGATTTGACCTAAACAAACAAACTAACATACATTGCAAGCTAAATAAAAGCCTGTAAAACTAGACAAGATTTACGAGTGCTAGTGTGCGAATATTCCATTACGAAAAGATTCTCCGTTACCTTTTCCATGCACATTCCGGTGCCGAGCAGTGACGGACAAATTGCCTTCGTTTAGGTACTGTCACTGTCATACTTGACACTTAGTTATGATGCGAACTACTCTGCTTAGTATGCAAATCTCTTCACAGCAGGTTAAAATGTATGCAATAGGTATTTTTAAGCAGGCGATTTTTATTAGAACGTTAAGCGGTGGTAGCCAATTGAGTTGTACGCATAAGGCGCAAGTTCGATCCCGGTTAAATATCCAAATTGAAGTTTACTTTTTGAAATTCGAAGGTCTAATCAAATGATTTACCATCTGCTAACGGTTCGGTGAAGAAAAATATCTTGAAGAATCCCATATGTTTTAGAAAAAATTCTAAAGGCATGTCTGATCCACCAACCTACATTCGGCCAGCGTGTGTGGATTATGGTTTAAACCCTCTCTCTCTCTCTCTTGATAGAGGAAGAGACCCGTGCCCAGCAGTGGGACAAAATATGGGATGCTATTATATTAATTAGATAAATCAAAGCGATTGTTATTGTAACTACTACTGTAGAAAGCTGGCGTGCCTTGTTCAGAGCAGCACTGGATAATGATAAAGTGGTAAACAAGCGAACAGCCCGACTAATGGTAAGTAGTTACTATAGCCATAGGATGCTTCCAATCTTCGATCATGTTTAATCGAAGCTCCCAATACAAAAAATATTATTTGCAAGTTGCCACCCTTTAAAAACCTACATCGCTGAGTGATAAAAACATTAATAATATCAATCAGAGATCAGGCGTAGGACCAATGGCTTTACGTGCTTTCCAAGGAACGGGGGTGTAAACACCACCAATAATATCCAAACTCCGGGCACCTATTGTGAATATTTTCCCAGAAAAGCCCAATATAAATTTTTGGCCCGACTCGGGATTCGAACCCCGGCGACCTCGTGATCAGCAGTCACACACATTTACCACTAAGCCATTGAGGCAGTACAACATTATTTGTATCTAACAATCTCGTATTTAAGTAGGTATTACTAGTCTGGCTAGTTAGAAAGAGAGCATGGCGTAATATTTTTTAAATTAATACCTGTCCTGGACTTTAATGAAACTTATATTACTTAATAGGTAGGTATATAGCTTCTAAACTAACTTAAAACTTAAGAAATATTTTATTTTATTTTATATCAAACAACTGCGTAATACCTAAAATAACAGCTTGACCTCTCCATTATACGCAGTCCCATACAAAGCAGGGGTCATGATCAATTTAGAGAATAAAATCGAAATGATCCCAATCCATTACGAAATTATCTTACAAAGTAGCGTAATAAATATAGATATCTGTCTGTATTGATGCAGCGAGCGGAGACAATATTTACTGGGCTACTCCCCTGGTCCTGCCGAACGGAAACTTATAGTTTTGTTGAGGCGCCCGCCGAATAAAATACTGCTGGTCTGGACATAAATCAGATCGTGTCGTAGCCGCAGCCGGCGCGGAGACGCCGCCACCGCTCCGAGCGCCGCCCCGCGTACCTTACTGCAAACCTCACGCTCCCGGACGGTCTGCTACATTTTAATAACAGGACTCCCGCCATAAATGGTCACTGACAGATTTTATTTCAACTCATATATTATCTCCAGCCGTGCAAAAGGACTTTTTTATTAATATTTGTTCTGTTACATTCTCTTACCTACATTTCTACCTTAAACCGTATTTTAGATGCATGTGATGCAAAAAATACAAATTTATTATTGCATTGAATAAAGGGATTGTCCCTTTCAAAATTCTGATGTAAGTCATAATAATTATTTTTAACGTAATTTCAAACGAATGTAATGTACCTATCAAAATAAAAACGTAATAGATACTTATCTTAATTATATTTTCACATTTTTTTTACTATCAAAATCTAATAACTTAATACACTTACCTACTTATAGATTTTAATCATATTTTGTGCTTATAATGGTTTGTTTATATATACTAACTTGGGTGTTCTTTCTAAAAAATAAACATTAAGTACAAAAAAATGCCAAGCGAAGCTCGGTCGCCCAGGTACTGCTTATAAATTAATTAATAGAAATGAACACAGTTAAGTTTTAACCCACGGTTATGGAGATTATCTGAGGAACACTCCCCTGGGTCGTTTGATGACTGTCATCTGTTGTCGAGGGTCTCATGTTTGTAACGAATGCTCACTCATTGTTGAGATGCGATTTACTAATGACTATTACATGTGGAGCAATAATTGCTTCCGGTAATATATGTACCTACTTACTTAAGCTGTTATACTTAATATACTTACTTTTACTAATATGTACTCAATAGTTAGCTCACTTTCATGGTATACCGAAAGCCCATGTGATTTTGATGAAATACTTTTTCTACTTTTTATGGTTATCGCGGCGAATTTTATAAAAAAATTGTTCGTCGATTTCATTAACAAACAAATATGTAAAATAATAACATACCTACTTAAATATAAAACACAGACCATTATGTACCTAATAACTTATATTCGAAATGAACTTTTTAAGGAATAAGGAAGTTACCCGTGATTTATAGTATAAAATTATTAATATCGGAAATGGAAAGTTTCAATAAGTGTAAGATATGTATCGGTGTGCTACAGCTACAGCTCGACGGTGGCGGTGCGGTGTGGCGAGATGTTGGGTGTTTTATGGGCAGTTTTAGTGCGGTGACCGCCGCCAACAATAACGTGACCGCGAGGGTGTCGCGGGGGTCGCGCAGCTGTTTTTTACACGTTCTTATACAACCTACACCTCACAATGCACGAGCTACGAAAACCTGTAGAGACTTTTCATACATGAAGAATCCTGAAATGGGAATATATCTGCGGAAACAGATATAAAATATTTACCAAAACTTCTAAGTAACTTATTACTTACTTAACGTTTACTTAACTTAATAAGTATAAGTGATATTAAAAATAACCAAAACCTGCTATTCATTTTTTCTTTGACTATTTAACTAATCTAAAGCTTTTATATTTTACCTTATGCTACCTACGTATTTAGTATGTTAGCGTTTGAGCCCATTTATATTTGACAATTAATATAATATAGTCTTTATATTAATAAAAAAAATATAACAGGAGGAAAATCTATGCCGTTATTGTACTGAAGTGACCGTAGCCATTACAATAAAAATATTAAAAACCGCATAAGTAAGAGGCGGAGGTCGTCGGCAGTTCGGTGCAAATGTCGCCTCGGACACTTACATTATTCCTTACGGCCGCCCGTGGGCGACCGGCCCCAGGGTGGACTTTAGCCCCTGCACCTATT
This sequence comes from Trisateles emortualis, assembly GCA_947095525.1. Lineage (NCBI taxonomy): Eukaryota > Metazoa > Arthropoda > Insecta > Lepidoptera > Erebidae > Trisateles > Trisateles emortualis. The sequence continues at coordinate 12,215,877 of OX352732.1, read as the reverse complement.
ATCTCGATACTTTAGATAGTCACCGAGACATTCACGGTCTCCGATCGTTCGTCCAAATGACCTCCCATTTGTCCAGATCCGATTAATCATGATTGTATTTATGTTGTGTACCAGTACTATAAAAATATAATCCCCTTTAATAAACGGAATTGAAGCGGAAACTGATGAGATTTCGTATCAGAGACGTTGAAAAGGATTGAATTTCATCAAAGGAAACCATTATAAACGTCTTTAAGATTCGGACCGTACTTAGGATTTTCAAGGAATTTAATCGGACTGCCATAGATATAAAATAAATATCTGTTTATTGGAATATTATTTTGTCATACATAAAACATTAGACGTTATCTTATAATTGGCAACAAGACATGACAAATTAAATATTATTTACTAGAAGTTACCCGTTGCGTTGGTCTAAATGAATGCTTTAACATTTTTGAACAGCATTGTAAAAAAAACAATATTGTCAGTATTTGTCGGAACGGGGATCAAAAACATTCATCTTTTATGACAATTATGTCATACAACCATATCTACAACATATTTTTTTATTAACTTAGCATATTGAGCGAAATCAAAGTAACATGCATAAGGCCTATCCCTGTACTAAAATGTATATGTCAATGCGAAGTGGGTAGTTCTTGAAAATTAATCTAATGGATTATTTTACTTCAATGGTTGTGAATCATATAAAATGAAACTTTGAAATATAAGTAGTGTAAATTGCGAAATCTGATTGAATTCTGCTAAAACCAACTGCAAAGAAACGAACACATCATATCTCCAAAACGGGTGGACTGATTAAGATGCGGTTATTTATGTTAATAAAGATCTGATCAGGGGTTTGAAGTCTATCAACTCATTATTAGAGTTTGCTTATTTCTGCAAGGCAAGATTCCCACTACGCGTTTCGTATTTAGGTGAATAGTGTCTAATAAATTTAAAAGTATGAAATAAAATTTTAATTAAAAATTAAATGAATCCCTTACACATAACAACAGAATTTACTTTCCATAGAATTTTCTGTGCCAAGATTTTTTAAATTTAGAGTTATTTGACATCTTACGATACGGTTTGGGATACTTGGTTCCCAAAGTCGAGTCAGTTTTGACTTAAAACACATTTATAAGTAGTATATTATTTGATAAAATTATCGCAGAAAATTAAATAAAGCTGTAGGTAATGTAATGTTGACTGTGTAATTGAAGAAGCATGCGGACTGCTGACTTAGGTAATATAATATTATTTTGATACTTACATAGACGGTTCACTAACAATGCAATTCACAGTATTGTTTTGTTGAAATTGTACTTATATAATTATGTACCTATTTTAATAAGGTATTTATGTCTGAGAAAGTATCAATACTTTGAGAAGTGACTTGAATAAGCGGATGGCAAAGTGGTTTAAGTGGTCACCTCGCAAATTCACATGACTACTGCACAGCGTATTGTAGCTTCGGTCTTTAACATAAAAAATAATAATAATAGTAACCCATAAATGCCTCACTGCACTGCTGGGTTCGGGTCTCCTCTCCTCTATCAATAGAGCTAAGAGGGTCATCGCTAAGAATAAGACGCTGGCCTAATGCGGGTTGGTGGATCATTCATACCTTTAAAACTTATTCTAAGACATGTGGATTGTTTGCTCACGATATTTTCCTTCACAGTTAGTAAAAGAAGTAAATTATTTGATAAGTACGTTTTAATTTCGCAAGGTGAAATTTGCATTGGTACTGCCAGTATACCCGGGCTGGGAATTGAAGCTGGCACCTCAGCAACACAGTCAGTCCTATGCGCTCCATTGTTTTAACTCTGCAAATTGGCAGACATCATATTCTTTTTCTGGAATTTCATAGGAGTTAAATACATATTTAAATACGTTTTGAGTTTACCATGACACCATCGAACCAAAATGTAAAATATGTATTTCTTTTTTTTGAATTGAAATGTATAGAATAAGTTTTCAGTGACAATCAATAGTGCGATTGATACGTGCAGGGGAGTTCTCGTTCCGGTCGGTTGTGCTTATCGGATGAGCCGATTGGGGAAGATGCCGTTCTGCTCCATTATGCTTCGCAATAATCCTCAGAGCAACGAAATCGACTTGTACAACTTGTTCTAGTAAGATCTATCAAAACTATATAAACATAAGATTAATAAGTGGATTTATTTCTGCTTAATAGGCAGACAAATATCTACACATAATTGTGTAGGTGTGTTTTTGGGCGTGATTATTTATCTGCAATGCTTATTTAGAGGTATGTTTTTTAAATGAATGGTTTTCTATCTTAGGATTACCCATCATAGAAAACACAAGCGTATACCAAGTTTTTGGGTTAGTAACATGCGAATGATGCCACATGATGTTCATAGGCAATAGTGTCTCCAGGGGAGGATAGAGGGCATCTGACCCTCTTAGAGATTCTAACGGCTCTTAGCACACTTGTTTGCCTGACCCTGTTGACTTCATTTATATCAACTTGCGCCGTATGGGCTACCGGCTGGCGAGACCCTTGCCCATAGGCTGCTTTATGCTTACCATCAGGCGGGTCTCATCTAAGTTTGTCATCTAAGTAGTATAAAATAAATAAAGAAAAAACTTCACAACTATGTGTAGTTATTTGATTATGGTCTTTTGTAAGGTGTAAGTCCTTCTCAGGTTAAGAACCTCTCTGAAAATGTTTTCTTACCTTTACTATCGACGTATTCTTTTTGTTGACCACTTGCAAACAAACGTTATGACAAATCAGTTATGATGATTACTAACTAATACAGATGCTTGTAACATTAGGAACATCACACGCATAATAACTAAGAAAATCCTAGACTTTTTATTCCGCATCTTACCGACCGACCGGTCGATTTCGGTCACGGCGTCCAATCTTAATCCACGAGGCATGTAATCACAGGTGCACTCTGTACTTACTCTCCTTCCTATTTATAAAACGGACACCAATCTATAGACTGACCGTAGCAAGCTTGTTTTACTAAGTCACGCCCTTCAAACCTAATCGTACGAGGAAAGAAGTTTCCCTAAGTCTGACTTCAACATCCTCTTGTTTAGTTCCTTTTGAAATACGAACTAAAATGTAGACAGATGTTCAAAAAAGATATAATTTCTTTCGGTATCTCAAAGAGTACAAAAAGTAAACCACATTTAAATTGACATTAACATCATACAGTGACGTGTATGGGAGTTGCTTGAAGCGGCTCTTTGCACGGGCCATGCTCCAATGAACCCTGATCCTATCATAACGCAATCGCATATCGCCCACCTTCTTACTACGACACAGTTCCAAGTAGTATGAACATTTGTAATATCAACCTTACACAGTACGCATTAGATCTATATTACGAAGATGTAATAACATAGAACTGTGCGCCAGTAAGACAATAAAAATCTGCAGATATTTACGTTGATAGCGTTCCAGCAAAGAAGTGGAGTAGATACGTGAACTCGATCAGGGACCATAATAACCTAAAGCTCACGTTATTCCTTCAATAAATGTAACATATGTCTCTACAGATTGAAAACAATCTTTTCTTGAGTTATTAGATCGGTTTTAAGAATATAATATATTGAACAGTTATGTTAGCCTGATTTTAACTGTAATGCTATCTGTACCTATGAATAGGATCACGTCTTTGCCATCATAGGGATAAGCAAAGTTGCACCACAACTACATTTCTCCAGCGGTTTCAGCTCTGTTAATTCCTTACTGCTATATACATTCATTTATCTCAATAAAATCCCTCCCCAAGTATTTCCATAGCCACAGGTCCTGAGCTGATCATTTCCATTGTCCATTTTTTGCATTCTGAATCACAATATTATCAAAGGTGCATTTTTTTTTTCTTAAAGACAACTCCCACACTAGAGAACAAGCTCTGTGTTGCGGGGGACTTTACAAACATACAATTAACGGACACAAATCACACCCAGACTCAGAACAACTCTTTGCGGGTCACACAAAGTTTTGTCCTGTATGGGAATCGAACCCTCGTGCACAGCGGGCGCATACTGCGGCCACTGGACCACCAAGACAGTCAAAAACAATTCTCCTTATCGAACTGAATGCAAAAAATCTGATATCACATCATCATGTTAGTTGAAAGACGTCCACTACTGCATACTGTCACTGTACTGTGTGTACTGTGTGCTTAAGACCGAATGTCACATTCGTTTCAGCTCCATTGGCTGCCAGCAACCTTTACCAGGTCGTCGCTCCACCTTGTAATTGCTCTGCTGGCTGTCACTCGAAAACCTTTTTACCCGAGCGGTCATTGTTTCTGCAAACTATAATAATTTATTACTACATTAAGTCAATTCAAATGCATGTTGCATGCATTGTTACTTTTAGTTTTATTGAAGATCTTTTGATTACCAATTTTAATGCAGAACGAGACAATGTGTGTTAATGTAGAAGTCTGCTATGTTGAAAAACATATATTTATTAAGTATAATATATTTAGAACAAGTGCCCGTATTAAGGAAAAAATATATATGGAAGTCCACAAAAACCATAAAATATCCCCCTAAGCTTCCGCTCACCGATAATCCCTTTAGCGAGGGAAAAAACTTCAAAAGTTTGTGCGGGCGTTGTGGGGTTCTGAATTTTTGATCTCTATTAAATTGTTTCAAATGGTTTAACTTGTCGCGGCTCAATCAGTGCACGGCGCGTGTGGTGTCGCGTCGACTAGCTCCGCGCCCGCGCTCCGCCCGCCACCATCGCGACTCGTGCTGCTGTTTCACGCTCGCTGCTCTGAATAGAGATGCTGAGATTGCGTTCTACTCACGCATGACGCCTTCATGTGCAATGAATCAGATCGACTACTATTTTATTATTTTCTTAAAATATGTATTGTGCGTTACTACTTATGCATGTATAGAATGATAATAATATAGATATATCAATACAATAGATATCAACTCTTTTGACTTTGATTTAAATAGAACTTAGTAGTTAAATATTTTTTCTTTAATTTAATATGTTCTGGTTTCTATACTACTTTATCCTTTATTTACTACTCCTGCACTTCAAACGGATTGAATCCATTTTGACGGGCAAAAAAGAAAAATATATCTTAAATTACTGTGGGTATTGATAGTATTTACTTATTACTAACTGATGGCCGATTTTCGCATGAGTGTTGATAAATCTTCAATGCAAACAAATCAAATTAGTTTTCTTGCGAAATGAATTTTATTATAAAAGTATGATATGTAGTTTTACCAGTCTTCTTAATTAGGTACTACTTAATTAGTTATATTAAAACGGTTTTATTAATTACTTAACTATCTTTCTCTCAAAATTGTAATCTATGTTCAAAGTATTTATTTTAGTAAAAAAAATCGATTATGTCAACTTTTTCATAGCTCAAGCAAAATGTAACTTAATCCAGCCAATCAATTACGGTAGAACTTGTTGGCTTTGTTTTTAGATCCGGTCAATTATTATTTTATCTATTATATAATATCGTATGACCATAAATTTTCGATAGTTACGGGAGGTGGAGGGTCGGGCGCATCACGGCAAAACTGATTTATTCACTGGTGATATTTTATAGCGCAGTTTGTTCCGGCCGTTATTGTATTAGGGCGGCTGTTTGTTACATCGCCTTTGCCCTCGCCCCCGTGACATATACGGGAAAGATACCAGAGAGATTTCTTAACATCTTTAATTGTTTTTAAAATAAATTGGCCTAGATAATAAAAATAATAGCAACTCATTTATGTCCCAATTATGGGCACTGGTCTGCTTTCGTCTATCAAGAGAGAAAGCGCCTTAATTCACTCTCATTCTCACACTCGCTGGCCTAATGCGGGTTGGTGAATCCGACATGTCTTTAGAATTTCGTCTAAGACATGTGGCTTTACTCACGATGTTTTCCATCACCGTTAGCAGATAGTTAATCAAATTGACCTACAATACAATAATTTTTTTGACGAACTAGCTGTTTCCTAGGATTTCGTCAGTATAGATTTTTCTCCATTACCTGTCCAAATCCTATTTCTTTTATTAAACAAGATTCTAGAGCAGAGTACATATATGCAGCCTGAATGTGATTTTACTCATCTAAGTACATTTTACATCAACAAATCATTGAAATCTAAAATGTAATAACGAATATACGAGGGGTTGAATAACTTGCCATCGAAGTCTGCATTGTTACTTGATGAATACAATATGGGATTATTTATGTTGTTTCTTCTAGACTACCTTTTTTATAAACCATAGCGAAGCATATTAAGACAGTGGTCTAATAAGTTCCTATACCTACACAGTCAAATAGATTAGCTGTTATCATTGTTATACTAAACGACTATCTTCGGCCCTTATTTGTATCTACTTAATTTTCTAGCGTGGCAACGTGGCCAGTCTTTTAGGTACCTGTCCTTAGAACTGCGACTTCAATGAGATATTTTATTCATAGTTTAGGTTAAGTTACTTTTATTCTACCACTGTCAGATAAATTATTAAGATGCCTTCTAAAAATAAATACACATCTCTTTTCATTCGACATAACTCCCCTTTGAAGTCAATTCACTCCCTTAAAATCATTTTAAACTTCATAACTAGAGCTCAATAAAAAATAACGTTACAGACTGTCCCCCCAATTTTTTAAATTGCGTGAAATTAAATTTAGAATGTACTCTTTATCCCTCGGGAGTCTGACAAATAGCCTCGCCGCGAACGGTGCGATTTAGCCACGCTGTAATTGGTTTTTTAATGCGGCACTTGCGAAGTACCACCTTCCGCTTTATCAAGTGAATACATTATCAAATTGTTAGGCCGCCAACGCGTCCCCTGCTCCATGAATAAGAATCAAATGTACTCGTCGTTCACTCACCGCACCGCGACACCGCAACTAAGGGGTGCCAAATTAGTGATCCCTGTTCACGAATTCGCTTTTTAACGGTTTATAAATATAAATTAAACCATAATGATTATTGTTATAGTGCAGGGAGTCATTTTACCCTACTGTTTAGATATGATTGATATTTTATTTCTTTTTGGATAACGCACCTGAACAATAACTGTACATTTCAGTTCAATTTAACATATAAAAAGACAACATTGAGTGATATCGACAAGGGTTCACCGATAGTGCAGATTGAGGGCACATTATATTTGACATGCGATGGTATTCAAAGAGCATATCTATTTAAGTGCGTTTCCATTGTTCAGTACAAACCTATACAACTTTTGTTGGTTAACAGAACTTAGCATTACCAAAATAAAAATATATTAAAACAATATGTTAATTAGGCTTTATTTATATTATTTTTTAGATAGGTACAATAGGGAGGAATTTAGTTTATCGTACCGCCTGCAAATTGATAACGGAGCCGCGCACAAATTTCGCGAGGTTCGTATCTTTAATCCGGTCACGTTTCATGTTACGTCCGATCCTCTGTCTAACATCGTGCCTATTGCCGGACAGTTCTGATAACGAGCCTATTGCCCAAGTACTGACGTATCTCTCACACTCGTAAACTGCTTCAATTTTATGAAGGCTCTTACATTTACTGACAACAATATTGTCATGACAAAGACGATTATAGCTTTATTGACTTCTATTTGTGTTTATGGTAAACTTCGGGTCGAATTTTACTATCGTTTTAGAAAAAAAAACATGTGAAAAGCGTGGCAGAACTGTTATCCCTCTCATAAAGTAAGCTAATGCAGTTAGTATAGGAAATCTAAGCGGCACATTGGGAGCTTGTCTCCGTGGTTAAGTGGCCCATTCACGTGCAAACGAGCGCGCACTTTAAATATAATAAAACCCCTTCAATATCTATGGCGTGCGAGTAGCGAGCGAACAAATATGCAGCAGGAGTTAAGTGGGATAGTAACAGGAATTTGTGAAGTGTTAGCTTGATTTTAGTTAACAGTACTTAGCAAAATTATTGGCTACCTTCTAATACAAGAAAATACATATAAGATAAACGCATGCATTAGAAAAAAATCTTGGTATATGCACCAACCGTAATGAGCCAATTTGTATAAATTAATTGATTTTATTATTACATATTATTACTATTAATACAAGCAAAAGACAGCCAGCAGCGCAACAGAAGGAATTATAAGTTATCATTAATAACGAGCTTAAGTACCTATTGACTATTGATTTTAATATTCTTTCAAAGAGCTGTGAACTATTTTTTTTAACTGTAAAGAAGCTTAAATAAACGAATAAGTATACGCGGCAAATTCTATCTTTTTAACTAATATACTAACAAACGCCTGTTTACTTAATACGTTAGCAGAGCCTACAGCTTTTAAAAGCTCAAATAATATAACTCTATCAACTAATAGCTATACAAATTATAAAAAAGCCTCATCATTACAGACACATGCAGCCCCCAGCCTTCGCGATAAAATGTTCTATGCTGCATTATCGTATGCAAGTTACGTAGAAGCTAACAGCATCTCGTGACGCTGATCGAGTTACGTCTATGACGTGGGGTGTCAGTTGTGTGCACAACTCATCTACTGACCAAGGAGGTCGTAAGTGTAAACACTACCTAACTAACCGTTGTTTCACACCTACGTTGTGATTTAATGCGGTTTAGTGCCACTGACTTTGTGATTTAAGTTGTTGGAAGTAGAAAAACAACAGAATTATAATTTAGGACTGCGCGGCACAAACATTTGAGCGACTAATAATATACTTATTTGCTCTTTCGCTATGCCTGTAATTTCAAGACTAATACCGTAAAATAATTGTTTAAAGAAAACAAATTAACAGGGTTCAACAGCATGGTGCCTAAGGCGGTTACCACGCCATTTACCACTTCACAGAATGTTATGAGTTTGATTTATTAATATGTGGAACATATTGAACTCAAGACGGAATCTTGTAACCTCATGTCTCAAAGATAAGTTTAATACAAAACTTCCTTTTATACAAACAGTACACAAAACTGTAACAACAAACTCGATTTCTTTCTTCTAGCTAATTGACATCCTATCAAATAAAACTACAGCTTAAACTAAACTGGGTTATAAAAATAAAGACTCCCCTGACATAAACGACATTAACACTGACAGATACAACGTAAAAAACATCGTTACAATAGATACAAACCCGTATTTTCTTTATTCGTTCCATCCGCGTGACGCGGCACCTCTATCTAGTTAGAGCGGTGCACACGGGGAAAAATGAAATATAGAGGCAATCCAAATAGATTGTTATCTACCCACGTGTTTACCGGCGGCGCCGCGGCACGTTCGCGCTAACAAGCGACCCTCTCGCCTTAAAACACCGGTGACAGACACCCTTACAGTACCCGCACATACATCCCTAAACTGCACGACGAAATTTGACAGCACTGAATCTGACAGCTCCTATTCAAGCTTTTATTCTATCCCACTAACACAATAAAACCTTTCTTGACCACACATCGGCAAAAAATATAAAATCTTCTTAAAAAATGGATGTATTCTCAAATATCTTTACTTATAAGCTTTAAAAAAAAGTTTGCAATAAAAACACTTATCAAACACTTGTTTCTACCCGCGGCTTCCAGGATAAACATCAACCTATGTACTATTCGTAATTATATTCTATCTATGCCATTTATCCAAAAATTTATCCAAATCCGTTAGCCTTTTTATAATTAAATTACGTGTAATTAAGTAATAAACATCCATACAACCATCCAAACTCTCGCATTTATAATATTAATATAGATTTCCAGCAGTAAACATATGTCTCTGTCCCACCCTTGAGGAACAGGTATGAGTTAATGTATGTATGTCTGGACACTATGGACTGACACTGGCTGATTAACTGATGCCAAGGTTTATAGTTTGAAAGTCCATTTCTACTTTGATACAGTGTATGTGTTAGTCAGTAAATTTTACATATCACACTTTTTGTACAAAATGCAGGCGTGTAACTAACATAATTAAGAAGCCTGTTATGCAATTTCAAAGACACAGCATTTCAAAGTCTGACATTACTGACTTGAAATCGAACAAACAACACTTAACCAATTAATATCTCTGCAACACCTTACATCGAATGTCAGAGAATGCTAATTAGCATTAAATCCACCTATGTAATTAAATGAATTGTGCAAAAAGTGAAAAAAAAAACTTTTAGCTTTCTAACTAACTAATCAAACTTTTTGTTGAGGTTAATTCAAGAAAACATAAATTAAGATCTCAGTTTCCTATCGAAACCCATAAAAATTAATGTAGTAGATAGTATACACCTCTGTAATATTAATTCGTCGGCCGAAGCTAAAACTATAAACGTCGGTTAAACCCATGTATCATAGCGGGACGGTCATTGATTTGGTGCTATCGGATGGTCTCGGTGACTTATTGTCGGTCCCCTCGCGTCTCGCGCCCTTTACCTTCGTGACCAGCCTCCGTAGCGGGGATACTCCGCTAATAACTGCACCTCTAATACACCTCATCTTTCCCTATCGTATCACAATTCGTTTCGTGACTAATTGGGCGTAGACGCTGCACATTTGTACGTATAGCACCTACTTTATCAACTGACCGCGGTATATTTTTGTTAACAACATTCTATTTATTTTGAATGTCTTTTTTTAACTTATTTACATTAAGATTTGTAGGGCAACATACAAATAAGCAAACCCGACTTCGGTTAAACCTACGCCTTACAGAGACGTAGACGAAAAATTACACACAGTGGTGTAGTTGTGTAAACCTGTATTCACACACAGGATGTGTGAATACAGGTTTACGGCGCTCATTTACGAATGCGTTTTTAATGAAACATTTTCCTATCCCAGGGATATTAAATATTTGGGTCAGCAAGTGATACCCTTGGTATTGCCAACGTCCATAGGCTGCATATCCACCTTAAGGAGTATAAAAAAGTCTAACCCCATTCAATTTATTTTGAATGTCTTTATTTAAGTTAGTGTACGGTCCAATTATTATATTGTAGCAAAGCTGTAGGTAGACAAAGCACGATAAGAGAATTACAAGTCATCATTAGCATAATCCTCAACGCGGGCGCAAAACAGATAGCGGTAAGATGCTTAGGTAAATTAACTAAGAGAGCGTCTACGACTCCGCTACGGTCGTAGCGCGTAGTACCACCGGTGAAGCTCGTAGACTTTCACTTTATCAGCTTTATTGGCGGGTAAATAAAATATTTCCCCCGTTTTATGTCGATGTTGAATAATATTGATATTTATTCAAATATTTTTATCAATATTTTGCAGTGAGTACGTCAGTTTTAATAACTGGTGAAGTGTATTGAAGCTTTAGGTTAAATTGTTGTCTAGCCTGTTAGCCTAGTGGTTAGTGACCCTGACTGCTAATCTGTAGGTAGTGGGTTTGATTCCCACTTAGGAAAAATAATAGAGTGATGAATTGTTTTGTATTTAGAATAACGTATTTTTACCAGCTGTGTTGTTTGGCTTTGCCTAATTTGGGATCAAGAGTCTGTGTGTGAGCTGTCCCAAGATTGTATTATAAAATAACAATATAATCATAGCTACCTCCCATATACATATGTCCTATTGCTGGGCAGTCTACTCTCGTCTATCAAGAGAGCCGAGAGGGATATTAATTATAAAATACTTCATATTATTTACTTATTGAAAATCAACATTTCTTAGACGTCACTTCAAAATCAAATTGTCATCAATAAAATGTATGGTACATGTGTGACTTGATGTAGGCGTGTGCAGTTGTGATTGGATTAGGTTCGTCGTGTGTTGACGAGCCCCGCGGGACCGGTGCTCAGTGCTCACGACCCAGGGCCTCCGGCGATGCAATGACAGTATAAATACTACATAGTATCGAATCTCTATTATATTTGGTCAAATGCCGATAAATAAATACCTACAACATAGTAATGATTCTCCTTTATATTTACTTAAAAGCAGACAGATATGCCTATGACGTAGCATAAAGAGGGCAAAATATCGGTTTTCGGATAAATACGCACTAGAGCACGTTTACCTCGCCAACTCCCTCGTAACACGGTAATAATGATTGAAATTGTAGACAGGTGTATATAATAATCTATATAAAATCAAATACTGTTCTTTTGTCTCACTAAAACTCGAGAACGGCTGGACTGATTTGGCTAATTTTGGTTTTGAATAATTTGTGGATGTCCAGGGAAGGTTTTAAAGTAAATATGACAAAAATACATGGAATATAGTAAAAACAATAATTTCACTATCCTTTAAAAACTATTCCCACCTGTCAAACATTTGATGGTCGTTTAGAAATCAATTAAATTTAAAAGTCGTTCAGAAATCAAATCAGAATTAAAAGTGAAGTTTTGTTAAAATGATTATGAGGCGGTACGAAGTTTGCCGGGTCAGCTAGTTATTGAAATAAATACCATTTAATTGTTAATATAAGATAGGTATTATAGGTCATCGAAATAAACAAAATACATGCTACGAGTATGCCGACAGTTCGCACGCCGCAACGTTGCCAGCCCGTACTTGTACGGTCGATTAAATCCGCATTGAGCGGTAGGTATTTAATTTGACATTTTGGCTTAGTATTCTTACTATACATGCATTATACTATGGCAATGTCACCTCCACGGGTCTCCACGTTAATAACGCACCGTCCAACTCAATACAAATAAAACCTACTAGTGAAGGTCATTCACTCGTATCACATAAAACTTAACGAAATTGCTGGTTTTTTATTATTCTTTATGGACGATGTCTGTCGTAAAGTATGTTGGAAGATTTTAGTATCATATTAAGAAAAAAAGTTCATAGAGGATTTTTATTTTTAAGACTACCCTCACACTTGGGCACAGAAGCCCTGTATCGCCAGGTACTTTACACGCACAATTTACGGACCCAAAGTAAACCTAGACTAGAAAGAACCATTTATCAATTAAACAATTTTTTGTCCCGTATAACAATCGAACCCACAACACGCTGCGCAATGGTAAATGGCGAGGTAATCACTTAAGCCACTGAACCAACCCTGCAGTCTGTCTATATAGTAGCTCTGTCTATTGGTATTGTAGCTATTTAAAGAAATTATTAGGTGCAATTACGCAGCTTGTTGTGCGTGATTGGAATGCTCGTGTAGGGAGAGGGTCCGACGACAAATTCTTACAAATTAATACATCTATCTAGGAGCCGCCTCGCGACCGACCGCGGTACGTGTGGAAAATACTTTATTATTCCAGTGTAACACAATTCTCTTGAGACAGGGTATTAGACATAAGTAAGTGTATGGCTATTTTATGTGACGTGATTACGTTTAGTTTCTATATTTATTTTTGTCAATGTTGGTGACAAGTTGCTAATATGGAATTTCAAAGTGTCAAAAATAAAAAAAAAACAATTCACTCAAAATGATTCAAACCTACATAGGTCTGAAACCTCTTTTGCAGTAGGGCTGGAAGGTGCTCTTGTTTTGTTTTATACTGCCTAGATGCCAATACCGACTGCCTGATGGTAAGCAGTAACTGTAGCCAATGGCAATATAATTTTTTCATCACATGAATTAACATGTTATTTCTGTACTAATTTGCTTTCTGGCCATGTTCACCGTTTACTTGGTGTATTAGTCACACTGATAGTAAAACTTTCCTTCTTGGCTTTGGAAAAAAAGAAAAACATTTAATTTATTATTATATTTATTTTATAATTCATCATGTTATTGTTAAACACGTTACTATTACTAACATTAGTTATAAGAAATTTTCTACTAACAAAATGGATGTAAATTATCTGAAAATAAAGAATTTATTATTATTATTAATAGGAATTTCAATTTAAAAAAAAATTACCATTGCTTGTTAACAAATACAAAATAGCTAAAGTACTTAGATTCTGATCAGATAACTAAATACAGAATTTGTTATTTTTGGGTATAATTAGTCACAATATAGCTTAGCTCAAATCATTTCGGAAAATAAGGTAGTTAGTACATGCTCAACAAGGCCTAAGCAGTTTAAGATTTGTCAATAGTTATAAAAAGAACATAATACAAAACGATTGAGGATAAGAGTATTGTAAGAGACAATGCCGCAACATCGCGGGGAATTCTATTTCTAATCTGTGAGTATAATCTGCAACGTCAGCTCGACGCTGCAATATGCGTCGGTCGCGCGCCGCGCGCGTCCCAACTTCACAGTTCACACTCGTTGTTTCGAGAGCAATCGAGGCGCCAATAAAAAAGGCGATCGTCGCCCCGAACCCGGGCACCGACTTATTTACAGAACACCCTGCCGACGCTATTTATTTTATTGACTGCCATTTGCCCTGACTTTTATCTCTGCCCACTTCCCGGATAAAACAACAGCATCAGGTAAAGATTGTCTAAAGCGTAGTACCTACTGCTATGATCGTAGCAATCATAATAACTATCCAAAGGTCACTCGAATAAAAAAACTTATTCTAAATAAAAAAGACGACTCTCATGCCCTGTGTCGGGGGACTTTACAAATATACTATTCACAGACATATAGAACTCGGAGCAAATACTAACTGACTTGAGTGACCTGTAGGTGTAGTGGTTAGTAACCCTAACTGCTATGTTGGAGATCGTGGGTTCGATTTCCACATGGATCAAAACTTTGTGTAATCCAAAAATGTTTGTTTCAAGTTTGGGTGTAATTTGTGTCCGTGAATTATATGTTTGTAGGGCTCCGCGGCACAGGTTTGTTTCCTAGTGCGGGAGATGTTATTATAAATAATTTTAACAAAAAAAAACCGACTTCAGTACGGCAAGTTGTAAAATTTTCAAATATTTGTTTGTTACAATCGAATAAAATCGACTGAGCGTCGGGCTGAACACAGGTCAAGTAGGTATTAAAAGCAATATTTAATCTGTGCAATCCGCGCTCAATTCATTCACGTCATTATTTCTTATTAATAGTTGCTTAGCAACAATAACCGAAACTTATCTAATCGCCATCAGTAAAATACTTATTATTGAAAAGTTCAGATGGCCATCTGTGGTCTTCTTCATCAGTTTTACTTCACCAAATTACACTTTCTGAATGTAAATGATTGATTAGTTGTTAAAAATATTGAAATTGCTATATGTGTGCCTATAACTTTTGAGGAGTTCCCTCAATTCCTCATGGATCCCATCATCGGAACTTTCTTTTGATGATAATGGGACCAAACTGGAAGTATGTCCAGTCAGACAAAAAAAGAATTTTTCAAATCGGTCCATAAATGATGGAGATATGCGGTAACAAACATTAAAAAAAATAAAAAATGCACACGAATTGATAACCTCCTCTTTTTGAAGTCGGTTAAAAACACAGATCGTGCAATGTTTTGTCCCTTGTGGGAATCGAACCCGTTGCACTAAGCTCGGATTTAGTGGCGAGGTGGCCACCTTCACTAACAGACCATACGTGCAATCTTTCATCATAGTCCTGCCATTCTTACACGCATTTGGGGTCGCCGTAATATTTTGTCTACCATACTTTCTTACTACACGTAATGTCTGCTGCTAATTACCTTTTATTTGGTGTTCCTCTACACTTAAATCTAGTCACATTTATAGATGCCTCCATAGGCTGCGGTAACTGCTTAACATCAGGCGGGTCGTATGCTTGTTGGCCGTCCAAGTAATAAAAAAAAAACATTAGATGTAAAAATAAGGGTTTAAATGTGAGTTATAACAATTCCATTGTAAGTTTTATAGCTTTTATAGCTTTTATTTATTGCAAACACTACCTCTATTGTCCAAAATACAATTGAATTTAGCATTTTAATAGTAAGTACCTAACGTAACGTACATTTTAAAGTTATATTTCCATGTTCAAATTAAAAAATCCTTTTTTCATACTTTCACCCCATTGAACAAACGCGAGCCTATCTCGTGTGCATGAATAAAAAATTAAGGCATTTTTAAAATGTTCATAATAGTCAGAAAGTTTTAAGGATTTTTTTAGCTTTTTCTATAATTTTATTGATACTAAGTCTAACATTCAAGTAGAGTAAACGTTTATCTTAGCAGATAATTGAGAAAATAAGCATTTATAAATAATTAATTAATTAAAATCGTAAACAAAATATACATTAATGTTATGGCCAGTTTGTCAGCATTTTATGCAGCAAAAAATCAACGTCCAACAATTTATGTAATGTATTTTATTACGTCGTAGGTCAGAGTGGCCGCACAACGAAGTACTACGCACACTGAGCAGTGAGAAGGCCACCGGGACACGCACCGTTCGCTCCGGCAAGGGGTGACTCCCATTTTCCACACATCATTGCATCGGGCCGCAGATTTATTTGCATGCGGGCCGCTGACCAGGATCCATTACAGCCATTATCATGCTATCTGATCAACCGTCACGAGAGTTATGGCGCTCTTGTTTTTCTTAACTACATGAAAAAATGCCAACAAAGTAATATATATTTAGGAAATAAAACAGAGGGAATTGGTTATAAGATGGGTTATAGCTTCCGATATATTTCTTTTATTTGGGGTTATATAGCTATATTGCAGATTACTTAAAGCCTACTAAGTATTCCGGATATATTATATTCTAAAAAGCTAGTAACCCCCTCTAGTGGCATAAACTGTAGTAGAATAGAATAAAACAAAACAATAGCTTGCTATTCTAATGTGGTCCACATAATAAGCACATTAATCTAAATTTTGGTTCAATATGAGACATCCCTCGATCATCAAACACTTGAAATACTTAAAAACAAATTCAAATTTATAAATATATCCAACAAATCACAATTACTTAATGTAATTACTATATTATCTAACAGTGATCGGGAAATGAATGTATCAGAAACTCGTTAGAAAAGTTTGACGGAACTTTACAAACTTGACATAAGTACAAGTCGAGGAAAGTTGTTAGGGCGGACTGGTATTTACTTACGTTTCATTCAGATTTATGCCACGACGAACTATCGGCTGCTAGCTCAATACAGATAATGAACGGGGCGGAAACTATAAATCTACTTAGTAGCTAAACTTACGTAATAGAGAAGAATCGGACAAGTAAAATAAACATAACAAAATGTTTAGCTCGTTTATGTGGACAGTTCATTGGTGTCGGTGGCGGTCTTCCCCGTGCCATTTGAACCCGCTTAGTGAGGTTTCCGTTTAACCGTATTAATCTGAAATTAGGTCGCAGTTAACACTATCGTGTTAAGTATTTATGGGTCACTAGTCCCTTATAGCTACTGTTTGGCTTTCTTGTTAATACGCATGATTATATACTAATTACGATGTTGAACATTATATGGTAAGACTGACCTGTTTAATTAGATAAGTGTTTTATAAAAACCGTAACGTTATACTCAGTTTTGAAATAATATTACAAAATAATACGCACCCTTAGAGAAAAAACGCGTAAGATAAAACACGGCATATTTTTTTACAAACGGCAATTAATTACCGACTCAAAAACTTGTACGTTTTTTGTTAAAGGTTACTCTAGAATAGGAAAACGCATCCCTACATGAGCGCTCCAGGTCTGGACTCATTCACAAAAACACAACTACCCAATTTTTCACCGCTATGAAGAGTTATTTGGCGGTGGACTTCCGTAACGTGAAAATCCTTCTCCCAGTCGGAGGTACTAAGTTCTTAATTGGTACGTGCAACCTATACTGCTTTGCATATGAAATAATTCAAAAATAAAACTTCTATATAGGTAATAAGTTTATGTTGTAATTGTAACTTAACCTATTTTGTTTGAAACACGTTTTTTATACTACTTGGATGGCAAACAAGCATACGGCCCTCTTGATGTTAAGTAGTAACCGTAGCCTATGGACGACGCTTGCAATACCAGAAGTATCACTTGCGTGTTGCCAACCCATTATTTTTACACCAGGGCTTTAAGATGGAAGTATCGAAAGTCAAGTTCTACGTCTAGCTTCCCTCCAACTCTAATTTAAGTGAGCTAATGCTAAAAAGAAACAGCTCATTTCAGCGAATGTTCTTAGCCTAAAGCCAATGGCATACCTCATGAGAGAATGGATAGAAATAAAGTTATGAAGACAAAAAAAGGTTAGGAGGAAATTGCGTTTGAGCATAAGTTGAGAAGGGGAAAATCAAATCTGTGCAACAAAACATTTATTTTAAATAAAAAAGCAAATCGGTTGGGTGGAACTGCCGGACGCACTCTCATTAGATTTTACAAATAGTTTAGTTAAGTAAGTGGCAGCTTATAAATATAAAGAATAAATTTATTACTTCAGTTGTATTTATAGTACACAATAAACTGGGTGTGATTATGCAATCGGTCACAATAGTAGTGAAGATATTTTGACCGGCTGTGGGGTCGATTTTATTTTACTGAGCTCTTTATTGGTTCCGTATCAATAGCCTAGTGTAGTACTAACGATATTTGTATTGTTGACTATCGATGTCGATATCTATTATACAATACACAATTGGTGATTTAGTAAACTTATACCTATTTTATACGTGATACGTGAACGTTAAATGGTCGTTTATTACGTGATTAAGTAAATACATATATTGGTAGTAAACCTACTCGGCATACTTATAGTATTTAATAATGTTCATTATAATTTCAAGTCAAAATCTAAGTAGATTTTTCAAATAAAATCAATTGTGTATCTACTATGTTAACATTTTTTAAAGAATATTGAAATGCTTGTTAGAACAAATTGCTCTGTGCTTTCTTTATGCAGCT
The DNA here is from genome assembly GCA_947095525.1 of Trisateles emortualis. NCBI lineage: Eukaryota > Metazoa > Arthropoda > Insecta > Lepidoptera > Erebidae > Trisateles > Trisateles emortualis. Next base: position 12,197,239 of record OX352732.1, on the reverse strand, counting down.
TTATTTTCTTCATTGTGTTACCTAATTACTTAATTTGAATTCACATTCAACAACCATTAGATATCTATTCGATAAATATTCTTATTATTATTTAATATAATATTATTCGATATTGAGTATAACAACACTAGCGGTCATAGTTTACCATGGGATGGACGCGACAAATCAAGCCGCGAGCTGCAATGGGGCGGCTCCGCATCGACAGCGCTGATTTATCACGGAGCCGCGTTATCGCACCCGCGTCCGTCGTTCTTCTGCGTGTTTCTTCTATTGTACTTGTATTACTCTACCGACTCCCAATATACTTTCCTACGTTATGATAAAAGCTATAAAATTAGTAGCAAAAACAAAGAGCTGTGTTAAACGATATATTAAAAATCTATCTTTTAACCAGTCGATTTTAACTTAGAGAATTGGGTTAACTACCCAAATCCCAATCCCAATCGTTAACTTCTTGAACAATTCTTGCGTAGACAGGTAAGAATGAATCAAATTTTAAAATTTTACAAAACTTAATATAAACAGATAGGTAATAAATAAGTAATGTTCTCTTAACCGAATTTCCTTCACGGCTTCTAATACCAAGGGTGACTAGTCATCTGCTCGCAAGATATTATAGTGCATTCGTGTGTGCGCAAACATAGGTGCACTTTTTATCCCCTGACAATCCGTTTGGACAGCAATCCTACATTGCCGGAAAGAGATCGGGCTTAGGACCAATGGTTGTTAGGTCCTTTCCGAGACACGGGTGGAAAACACCAATAATTTCCAAACTTCGGGCGTACCTATAATAAGAATTTCTTGACAGAAAAACCCAATATATATTTTTGACCCGACCGGCTACACTCAGCAGTCGCGCTCAACGACCACTAGACCAACGATGCAGTCAACTAATATAAACAGATAATTAATTAATATAACACACAAAATTCTGATCGTAGTATTAATTAGGTCTCTTAAGCAAATTATTATAATGAGAATTAAATAGCAGCTGCATGTTATCGCAACGAAAACCCGAAACGTTTTATGAAACTTTTCACAAATGTTTTAAAATTCAAGCGGTCAACCGTAACATAAAATTTAACTTCTATTTGAAGAGGACGTTTAATCGGTTGTTAATGGTCGGTGACCGTGGTAAATCTCAGTTAATCCGGTGTAGAACAAATATAGTTGAGAGGCAAGATAAGGTGCGTCCGGCGTTAGGTCGGGTGAGACCCTGGCGCGGGCCGCTAATGTCCCATTTGTATGGTGATGTTCTACCGCGATGTGTCACCACCCCTGATGCCCAATATTTCCTTGCGTGGAACTGACGTTACTTACTACGATCGCTGTATGTTAGTGGCGGGTAAACGCTTGCCGTTTCTTCAAGTTAAGGCAGAATGACAGTGCAATCGAATGCTATTTGGTTAGTATAGTATATTGACGTTTTCGTCTGTCTCTGATCGTAGTTTTCCTATCGATCGGTATAATGGATGTTAGGAAATAAAAATAATTCAGACTTTACTATAAATACGATGGAACTACTTTCACGAGCACGTGGCTTAATGAAGGCCTCAAAATGCTAAAGTTATACTTAGTCTGACTTAGTATTTTTCATTCAGTAAATCGGTTAAAAAAATAAATATAATAATAATAAACTTAGAGTTGGGTTCTACCCAAACCAAATCTACCCAAACTCTAAGTTAAAAAAAACTCAAAGACTTCCGACGACTCTCTCCCTAAAAAATGAGCAGGCTTATATTTACCTACCTACATAGAAGCTATTAACATTCGTTGCAACTTGTAAAAAGAAAATACTTACTTATTGCAAGTTAAGCAGAAAACCAAGCATCGTAAAATTACAGCCAAAGAAAAGTTAGCCTTTAAGCCGGTGGATACTTTAACTGCAAACGTGAATATGAAAACGGGCGCCAAAGCAAACAACAGCCGACAATGTTTGTTTTTTTGTGCTAAAAAAATGACCGGCGGAGGTCAGTTCATTTACATGGTAAACGTGCGCTTAGAATGGATCGTCACGCGCGGTCAGTCGCTCACAAGACCGGCTATCAAGGACAGGGTGGACGGCGCACCACTCAAAATAATATACAGCCTTGTAATTTCAGACTAGGTATACACAGATATTTACAGAAATAAAATCTACAATGCTTACGTAAAAAGGTTGATTCGTGTATCGTTCAGGTAGTGTACAAACATCTCAGTTTTGTATTAGTAGGCGTTTTCTAAAGATTCAGGATTTTCTGAAAACTGTTTGCATTTTTCGTAAATTGAAATGGTGTTGTGTTAGGATATTGTAGAAAAAAAAGTCACGTTGCAATAGACTCTACGCACTTTGCATATACAAAACAAAGTGGAGTCTTTACGTGCATTTTTTTGTTGTACTTGGATATTCTGTTGTAGCGGTGGTAGTCGAGTGGGAAAGTAACCGACTTGCAGTAAATGAGGCATGAGTTCCATTCCGACCGGTAGCACAAATCTAAATTTCACTTTATGGAATTTATACATAAGTAAGTAGGTACTTATCTAAGAAGTAACTCTAATAATAAATAATGTCTAAGAGGTAACTATGAAGGCATGTCTGATACCGAACTTCGCATTGGGCCAACGTGCGGGGAATCACCTATCTATAAAAATTACACTGTAGGTTTACCTGTGTTTATAAACAGATATGTCGTGATTACGTTGTTATTTATAATAAAACTTTACTAAGAAGGTACTTGCGTATCATTTATACCTAATTAAATTTAATATGTATCTACTTTCCTAATGTTATAATAATCTCAACCCTTACGACGTGGCAGCGTGGCGCGGCCAATGCGTTAATGACATGCCTATGTTTATTAAGTTACAGCTATTTTAAAATCCTAATAATAAGTTTTTATCTTTTAAACTATAATGATCCCTGATAATAATGCTTGACGCCGATAATTTAATTTAGCCTTGATGGTATTGCGGATGAGTCGGCGGTAAGAGTGCGTCATTAGCGGTTATCACTTCATTCCGGATGAAAAAACTTCAACAGCCCTCCGTGCCTCTCACGTGCGCTTTTGATTTATTAATTTTCACCTTCATAAATATGGTACACGCTTTTATAATGAGTACAGAATAATATCAGAAAATTAAAATTCACTTAAAATAGGTGGGTGTACCTATACCTATCTACTTACAAATATATATAGATAGTTGGTGGAGTAAAAAAATAGATCAGCTAATTTAGGTAGCAGTATTATTAGGCGGACTACCTTATTTTAGCTTTGTAGAAAATAGGTAGGTAAAACCTTCATAGAGACGTAAATGCCACAGCATACACTGGCTATTTGTGGTTGAAAACAAATGAGATGCCATTTATTTTTTGCGTTTATTCTTAGTGATTAATGGCTAATTTAATTATTCTTTTCGGTTTATTTGGCTAGTACTACAGTATTAATTAACTAATGATTAATACAAAGAGGTTATTATACCTATTGTTTTAATAAAGAGAAAAATATTCATCCACGGTCATGCATATTTTTTCTATAAGTAATATCATTTTTCTATGGATAAAGTATCTAGCAAAGGAGTCCGCTCTACTTAGTGAGATGCCTGCCACATTGAGAGGAATGCAGAGTCAGCAGCACGCGCGATCGATAGGCACGCATCTACGCCTATCTACTGAACAACTTTTTGTTCTTACAGTTTATGTTTAACATTTTAAATCAAGTAGGTACCTACCTATTGATTAAATATGAAAAAAAACTTTGACAGGTCTATAATTTTAAATGATTTTGCTGATAACTAACTCCTTTTATCTTAGGTAGGTAGATATCTTTAAGGTAGCCACTTGTAACATACTCTTAAAATTTGTGTACAGAATTACCGTTACTTCTAACAAGTTTGTACTTACGATAAATTATAGTAAGTAGGTAAGTAGATACCTACTTAAATAAAAATAAAGTTATAAAAACACTCAGAGTCAAATGCACGTCAAAATGCAATCAAACAATCAGTCTGTTTCACTTTCAGTCCACTGCTTGACATAGCTCAATGCAAAAGAGTCCTTGTTCTTAATTGGTAGATGAGAAATTTTAATAAAGTAATTTCTAACTAGTACATTTTTATTTTATAAATCATTTTTATTAACATTTTCAGTCATTTACATTATACAAGTAATTCACAGCTAACTATAATATATTTACCTACAAAAATTAGAAATTAATTCTTATAATAAAAACAACATAAAAAAGGGAGAGAAGGACTGCTTAATAGGAGTCGTAAAATTCCTCCGCATTATTTTTTTTATATTTTTAAACGTTAAAAATACTTAGGTAGATCCTAGCTACATTTTTGTTTTTAAAATCTATGTCCATTACTGTCATAAACTTAGCTCGATTATGACATGTTTATATTATATTATGACTTAGGCTCGATTTATGTTTTAAAGGGTCATTAAACAAATTTGATTCATTTTGCCAAATGTAACGTCAGAGACTTACATAAAGAAGACCCTGATTGCGCTACATAAACCATGGCCTGGTTTATGTAGCGCAATCAGGGTCTTGTTTTGATACTGATATAAAAGTTTAATTTAAAAAAAAATATAGGTAATAGCTTTTTGTAGCTGGATTGTAGCTTCTTAATAACAACTTGCTAATGAGAGCTAATAATGCTTCGATAATGTTCTGGCATTGTAACATTAGCTTAGTCATTATACTCATTACTATTAAGTATTCTGTGATTATGCTAAGGATTATCATGATTGGCGCCATCTATTGTAATTACGATTAACTCTTATCTGTAGATACGTGTAGGGCTAGTATACCTATTGAGCATTATGGATGTGATCAATTCGGGATGTGAGCTTGACTTTTATTATTTGTTTTTCTAAGGTAACAATATAATAATTCCATGTATGTAGCTGCTTTAGGGCATCATTAGGGTATAACTGTTTTAGGGCATCATTTTTAGAGATGTGACAGGTAAGAGAACCCTGATTTTTCTTATGCTACCAGTAAAATACCTTTTAATTATGATCCAAGCACTATTCTACAACGTTAAATCCATACGAAATATTTTTTCAATTTATAAATGAATAGAAAAATTAAATAGGTTACGAATTAGAGCTGTATTTTACAGCTGCAAAAAAATACTGAAGTAAAACTATATTATAAATATTTGTATATTTTTTAACAAATATATAGTATGTAAAAATATTTTACTTGCACAATAGTAAAATATTTTTCTATTGGTTACACAATAATAATGTTATACTAATTCTTAACAAATAATTCAACATATGGTAGAACTAAATTATATTTTTAGTAGTGTTTGTTTTTTTAATACTGGTCATTCTCCCTTATCTACGTCAAACGCTGTGGGCAAATGTCAAAATACTGTGATGGATCTGTGAATTGTTTGTTTGTAAGAAAAACTCGTTAGAAAGTGTTTCCCTGCCACAAAAAATAAAGATTAAATGCAAATTTCACTCAAAAGCAATATAATCCTTAGTCTAGAGCAAAAGTTTTACATGCCATTGTGGCATTATTCATCTAAGTGGTTAGCCTTGAAGTAGATGTCACCTATTAACTTATATGAGTGTTGTTTATTCTACATTTTAGTAATATTAGTCGCAAATTCACGATTATATGGCTTTGATATTTGACTTATGTTTTACGACGATCCGGAAGAGGCATGTTTTATCTAAGTGTTCGCGAGAAAGGTGCTGGTTTAGTTGTAATCAGCTGGATATGCCTGGCTGTGCTTTGCGCGGCATCCACGGCGCCTTGTGACAAGACTCGCAGGATATTCACAGATCAAAACGGGATCATCACCGATGGACCGACCACTTCTAACTACACACAAGTCAGTCTCATGTTAAATAAACATTTGACAATGAGTACAGCTCAGTACTAACAGTTATTGTTGTTTTAGGACTCACACTGTGAGTGGCTTATCAAGGCAAAAAACAGGAGTCAGTATATAACTTTGAGTTTTCTTCGTATGGGTACAGAATGTTCCTATGACTATGTATTTGTTTATGATGGTGATTCATTTGATGCGCCACTACTTGGAAGTTTTAGTGGAAAGACAGAGCCCCAAAATGTTACCGCTTCTAGTGGATATGTAAGTTACATTCTTTAGTTTTCATTAACTGTTATAAACAAAAGCTGTTTTAACCAAGTGAAGTAATAAACAGTTTATGGACATTCTATATTATAAGTTCTATTTCAGCCGTCAGTCCCTATGTGAATTTAACTTTGCAGAAACCTTATGTTCTAGTTAAGCAATTTGTTAATGTTATAGGAGAATGAGCAATCCCATATTCCTGTATCATTCTAAAAGCCAGTCTACCGTTGGGTCTATGAGTTCATGGTGAGTGAATAAACACCTCAACTCTCAAAAAAGATCTATCCTATATTTTCCCTAGCCTCACAGGTGGTTCTACTCACAAACTGACAAACTTTAGCAATTTGTTTTTTATAAGCATAAAATTAAATTATATATTTCTTTTATTATTTATCATCATCATCTTAACTGAAAGCGTCTAAGATGATTATTCATCTAAGCAAACTTGGATGTCCATGATTTGATCTTAAGTTGACCTTGACCATCAGTTTTAATTTGTCAGTATGAATAAAATTTTGTTGTACTATAATACTGGGGCAGAAAAGTTCCCTAGTGGTGACCACAAACTGGAAAATGCAGCATGGGCACGCCTCTAACAAGGTGGACCGATGAACTGGTAAAGGTTGCAGGTAGCTGTTAGATAAGGTCAGCTCAGGACCAAATGATGTGGAAATGTTTGGGTGAGGCTTTTATCCAGCAGTGGATGATGTACTATAAAAATTGTATTTGTTTTAGATGTTAATATTACTGTATAGTGATACTAATTATGTGCTGGATGGATTCCGTGCTACATATGCCGTACACAATTGCCCCAATAACTGTACTGGAAGAGGACTGTGTATGACCAACAAATGTTTCTGTGCTGGCAACTGGGGTGGCCAGGACTGTAGTGTTGAACTGTGTCCTAATGGCTGCTCAGGCAATGGACACTGTAAGGACGACAGATGTGTGTGCAAGAAAGGGTAAGCATTATATCATTATATTCATTTGTGAAGCGTAAACTTTTGATTACTTTTTAAAAATGTTGCGAACTTTTGGACAAATTTTACGTTTATAGTCCCAGCGGTTTAGTCTCTATGTTGATGAAGAAGCGCTATTTAATTCTTTATTCTCTATCTTTTTTGCTCTTATTGTTATGCTGGCCGTTTGTATCTTAATCTTTTATGGGACTGCTTTATAATCTCTTTTTATTATTGTCTAATACACTGAGAAATAAAGATGGCATGAGAATTGCCTTGCAAAACTTGTATGGTGTGGTGTGTGGTGTAAATAGCGTATAAATTAATATTTAATTTAGAATACCTACTACATTATTGTTCAGGAAATACCTAATGGCTTTAGAGTCCAATAAAACATATTATTATGTATAGTAAAAATATCACATAATTACATATTATAGTATAACCTTGCAGACTAATTACACTTGCAGATATAACTATTAGTTAAATAGGTTGGTAGATTATTAAATTGACTCTCACAATGATGGTTTTAATGTAAAATAGCAACATTTTCTTGATGGGGGTAGGCAGGGGTGCATCACACCCATTTTATGGCAAATCACAGGTCTCCAGCATTCATTTGGGAATGCGTTTTGAATGTAACGTTTTCTTATCCTAGGGATTCTCCTTCTTACAGCCATATTGTAAAAAATGGGTGCAAGCGTCCATAGGCTACGGTGACTGCTTAACATCAGTTGAGCCATTTGCTTGTTTGTCACCCTAGTACTATAAAAAAAAGTTAAGTTAAGGCGAAAGGCTAGATTGAGCGTATTCTTAACTGACAGAGTTAAGAACCTATGTTTATTATTGATAACACCTATGTACCATTTACCCATTTTTGCAAAGAAATAAATGATTTGATTTGAAAAAAAAAAAAAAGAGTAAAAGAAGCGTAAAGTAGGTTCCTATACAAGTTAAGCTCTAGCATTGAGAAATGGATAGTCTGTGGCTACCAGCTACCCAGCCTGTTTCCCAGAAGGGTTCTGAAAAACAGGCTGGGTCTATTTTTGAATGTATGATTCACATGCCGTATATCAAGCATAATGCTAGACTCAAGACAACCCCTAATTTTATTTTTTTCTGGTCCCATATGTAAGGATATCAATAGTAACTGCTATACAGACCTTTCACTAGGTAAATTACATGCTCCTACAATTCATTGATTATGATAATAATATTTTTTAAAGAAAGAAACAAGTTTATAAATTGTCAATACAATGTTTCTATTTACTGACTTTAATCTTTACTAATATTTAATGCTTAAGAGTTTGTATGTGGGGTTGCTTAATCATATGCATTAGCAGGCCGATTTGAAAAATTCTTTGATTAATCGAAAGATTCATGATTCCCGTATAATATTAGCCACTTTTATTAACACATCACGAAAGCAAAGCCAGGCAAAAGCTAATAAAAAATTACAGAATATTTCATTTAAACATGAACAAAAGCAGATGGAATAAATATTGACTTTGCTACAGCAAATATCTTTAACATTCACATAGGAAATAGAGGGCATTGCAATATTATTTATACCTATGTATACAAGATATTTACCGCAATTGATATTGTTTAGGTACAAACATCATTTTTGCTACAGCCTTTCTTAAAACATATTGTAATATAATAGGTAATTTACCATGTATATTAAAAAATACGTGAGAATTTTATTTATGGTCTACAGTCATTCTCAAGCTGCTAATGGCGGCAAATTTTAACCACCAAGACTTTATCCCATCTATTGGCATATTCACATTTTAGATTACATCTAATGTAACCTAAAATCTGAATATGCAATGTTAATTAAAGTCAATCAAAGAAAATCTATATTTTAATCCGACTACGCTAAAGTGATATACAGCAAGAATTTTACTCGCCTAAAATTCCGCTCGAATACTTTTTGAAATAATAAAAAAATATAGCAAATTTTATTATGTCCTCAATATTGACTAACACTTATGCACAAATACTGCTTGTCACGTCCTCTTTACGTAGTAATTATTTTACCAGTATCTCAAACGACTACATAAAATTACATCTGTGCATTATCAATTACATCCCACCGTTACATTACATTATTTTTAAATTATACATTATCAAGATTCACTTCCTCATTAGCTTGGTGCTCATTCGTAATCTGAATTGCTGTTACTATCTTAGGAGTTTTTATTTAATTTCCTTATGGAATAAAGGTATGAAGTAACAGTAGAATGGACAATAGCGACATATTCTAAGGTCTGCATATCTATGTAGGGAAATAAATCGAAGCGTCCGTCCTAACATTTTTTTATACTACGTAAGCAATGCCTGGTGCATTGCAAACGTCGTCGTTGCACATCTCGTGGGACCTAACTTGCGAAACGGGAGTGTTTTACCCCTTCGAAGAAAAGCATGAGGATTCTGTGTGCTAGGCGATGCAGCTGCCCCCTACTTAACTGATATTTATCATTTGCTTTGCATTGCAAAGAGTAAAACTAACAGAGTTCTCAGGTGACTCAGTGGCGGAATTAGCCACTTCATATTATATCATTAGCGCTACCTGCTAGTCAGGCTCAGTACACACGGAGTTCTTTTTTTATCATGCCCTTGTGCGGTTGCGAGAATGTGACATGCTCAAAGCCCATTCTGCGCATGTACAGATATGACGCACACGGGCGCGAGACAAAATTCTCTCTTGAAGGTTCCGAACACTAGGTACCTACCCGCACGAAGTAAATATTTGTACCTACGTAGTCATTACGAGGCTGATTTATGTTTGTGATTCACATGTACATAATAGTAGCCTGCGATACAGGATGTGTAAATCAAACCTTCAATCGAAGAAAGGCGTAAGCTACATTATATTTTTTGGTAATATGAATAAGGTTTAAATGGCCTGCTTTTTTTCTACAAAGGTTACATAAGTGTTTTTGATTAATTAAGAAAAATAATAATCATAATACCAACTCTTATTATATTATGTCTCGTCTCCTCTATCAAGCGAGATTAGAGTGTTAAGGTCTTATTCCATACACGCTGGCCTAATGTGGGTTGGTGCATTTTAACGTGCCCTCTAAAGCACGTAGACGCTTAGATGAAATAGCAATATGCGGTAATTTATAGGGTTACCGCCCCCTTGGTAGCTTAACCCGCTGATTGTTTACCGATCAGCGAGTACACCTGGATATGAACACCTCTAGAACATAATAAAAATCAATTTCGACTGCCTTGGTGGTCCAGTGGCCGCAGTATGCGCCTGCTGTGCACGAGGTTGTGGGTTCGATTCCCACACAGGACAAAACTTTGTGTAACCTACAAAGAATTGTGCTGAGTCTGGATGTAATATGTGTCCGTTAATTGTATGTTTGTAAAGTCCCCGGAGTCCCCCGCGACACAGAGCTTGTTCTCAAGTGCGGGAGTTGCTTTTAAAAAAAAACTAAAAGCGTACATAAATAACGTAAGCATCTGACGCACTTCTCCACTCTTGTAAAATGAATACATTCGTATTCTGGGTTATTCAACTTACGTCCGGGTAGAATGTGTTTACCAATCGTTTTTTAAAAGAATAAATTATTGTTTTAAAGACTTATTATTATGTGTTTTAGCTGTTTAACTTATTTGTACTATAATTGTGTAATCACGCGATTGTAGTGCGTATGCTATGATGGTTTTGTATTTATTTTACAGCAACATATTACGATATTAATTTATATAAATATTTCCCCTGGTAAAGGTTGCGCGCAACCGATACACAAGGTCGACTCAGGATCGAGGGTTGTGAAAATCCTTGGGGGAGGCCTATGTCCAGCAGTGGACATCTTTTGGCTGAAATAATGATGATGATGAATATATCCCGGATAGGGTTATCCTGTTTTTTAAGATTTGTCCTGAGATGTCAGACTTAATAAAAGCAGCACAGTCATTATGTTCCAGTACTGGGCACATGTCTCCTTCTCTATCAAGAGAAAAAGAGGGTTTAATACTCAAATCACACAGACTAGCCCAATGTGGGTCAGTGGATAAAGAGCCGTACCTTGGCGTTTCAAAACGTGAGTTGTTCGAGCGAGAAAGAGGGACGATGCTATATGCCTAGCTATATAGCGTGTATAGCTCCGTCCTTCTTTCTCGTTCCCGAAACACTCACGTTGAACACGTCATGGTACGTTCCCAGACATACCTTTAGAACTTCTTCTTAGACATGTGGGCTTCCTTACAATGTTTTACTTCACAAGAGGCAGATAGTAAATCTTTGACTAGTAGGTACATAATGACCTGACCTGTTGGTTTAGTGGTTAATGACTGCTAAGCCGGATTCTCATTCAGGACAAATATTTGTGTGATGAGCTCGATTGTTTGTTCTGTTCTGGATGTAAATCTGTATGTATTTATTTATTTATTTATGCACTAAATGTACAATGGAGGGCTTATAATGCCAAAGGCATTCTCTGCCAGCCAACCTTAGGGTGATGCAGAGATATACGAAGTAGGTGCAAGAATAAGATGTAGTATTGAATTAAGAGGGAATAATATTATGTTTATTTAGAAATCTATAAGTATGTTTATCAGTTGTATGGTTGCCATAGCACAGGCTCTGTCTAGTTTGGGATCAGATGGCGTTGTGTGAGTTGTCCCGAAATATTTATAATATGAATTCCACAAATGGGGTCAAGTCGGGTACTTTTGCACTAGATCATAATTATAATTATTTCTTTTATAATTCAGGTATTCTGGTGAATCATGTTCCTTGAAAAAAGCTGATAAAGAAGGCAACAGCTGGCATTGGCTTTCACACACGGAAAGTGGTATGAGTAAAAGAGCAGCTCACACGGCAGTCTATGTTAACCATACGGACTCCCTTTATGTATTCGGTGGATATGATCTGAATAAAGTCCTGGGTTTATTAGAAGTATACAGGTTAGTCAAAACTTTCTAATTAATACTTCTTGGGCCATACTATGACGTACTCGTAGCGATTAATTTTAGATCTAAATTAATTTGAAATTCGTTAGATGTTAACTTCATCTCCTAGCCTTTAGGCTGTCATTGTTCGAAATTTTAATTAAGGTCGGCAATAAATCGCTATAAAGACGTCATGGTACGCCCCTTATCTTGTTGGGGCTGTACCATGCCCAGATCTTTCAGACTATTTGTACTCTTTTGTCCAGTGCCATTCCGTTTTGCTTATATCTTCTTAGTATCTTCTATGTAAGCACATCTAGTACATATTTGATGTAGGTTCGCCTGAAGTGTTTTGGGTACGCTAAGCCAGAAGACTCATCTTTTACCACCTTCACCTCGCCACGGTTCGACTCCCACACGGCAAACTTTGTGTGAGCTATAAATGTTTGTTTCGAGTCTGGACTTGGACAGACGGACAAAGAAAACAGACGGATAATACCATAATACAAACCTAACGTCCATATGCTTGTAAAGTCCCCCGCCACGCGACAAAAAAGTATGATCAAAGGAGTTCTATGTTAACGTAAAATTGCGGTAATAGTTTAAGTGCAGTGTGCCCTACATTGGCTTATGTTAGCCCAGCGTGTAGTTTACTATGCGGTAACGTAATAACTATGTGACGTAGGTACATTACGAGTGTAAACACCCACTCGAACGTTACAATTATTCAATTATCAATCTGCACAGATGAAGTAATCACGCAACTAGAGTTTTCCTTGAGAACAAAGCAAAATAGCTTCTTATAAAAAACACAATTAAAAGAGGCACAGTTTGTTTGTTTGAACGCGCTAATATCAAGAACTACCAATCGGATTTGTTAAATTCTTTTTGCATTCGATAGCCCAATTCGAAACAAAGGTGATTAAGGTATCAACATCACGCTACGACCCAAGACGAGCGTGGCAGTAACAATAAACGTGACACAGGATGAAATTTAAATTTATCACAGGTGAAACTGCGGGGACCAACTAGTATAAACATAATCGACATGATCATTCTGACGACCTGTGCTATTCAAAATGCGTTTTTAATTACATACGTGAATTATAATTTAATATGTATTTAAATTAAGTGTGTTTATTTTTATTTTTTACAGGTTTTCAACTAGTCAATGGTATGATGAGAATGGAAAAGTTTTGCGTAGGTATCCAACTAACGAAGAGACTGATAAGTCTTTTTTGACACTATTTACTAAGGTAAGATATAGAAATATTTGTTTTAGATGGCTTATTTTTTCTTCCTCAGTAGCTTCTAGTGGCCAACCTGGCGACAAAGATGTTTAGACCTAACGACTGTTAACAGTCGAAACCGTTTTTTAACGTGCCCTTCGAAGCACGAAGACGCTTAGATGAAATACAAACTATGCGGTTACCTATCTATAGGGTTACCGTGTCGTTTAACCCGCTGGTTTTTAGGTGGCTTACTAGCATACGCTCCTCCTGCGCATTGAGGTAAGCAGTTACTGTAGCCTACGGATGCTTGAAATATCAGGCAATTTGGACCTAGATTGGGACTGGCTAGATTTTTTGATTTATTAAACTTATTATGCACACCAAAATCAACTTCGCGGTGTTGTTGTGTTCCTGAGTACTGGTATGCATTTTCCTGCGTAATTGAATGGTTGCAGTCATCTGTAAGGTAGAGGTCCTTCCCCAGTCGGATGTATGGATGGATGTTTGTAACTCTTTGACGTAATATCTACTGAACGAACTTGGGTGAAATTTAGCATATAGATAGATTATAGTCAAGAATAGCGAATAGTCTACTTTTTATCGCGATAACCTACATCCACGCGGACGAGGCCGCAGGCAACAGCTAGTATACTATAAAAAAGTCGGATTGTGTTAAGGATCTTATTTCTATAAACAATATTTTTTACTATTTTCAGGGTAACGTCGACGGCAGCTGGCCCATAAGTAACAGGAGCTCACTATTTAATTTACTTCTGTCATCATTTTCAAATCAAGACAAAACAACGTTACCTCTTATGTATACACACCCTCCTACGCCATATTCAGAAAGTTATTTACATTTTACTGAACAGCCAGAAGTACTGAGCAGTGTTGTCAGACCAAATATAACAAAACCTGAGCCCAGATATGGCCACTCAGCATGTGCATTTAGTAGCGGCTTCGTATTATATGGAGGGAAACTATCTGATGGTAGTCTATCGTCAGAATTGTGGCTGTATGACGCTGGATTGAATCGCTGGACGCTCAGAGCTGTGAATGCTACCTTTACTCCTCCAGGATTGACTCGCCATAGTTTAACCGCTGTCAAAGATGAATTGTACCTGTTTGGAGGCAGCTCGGTAGATGGAGAATTTTCCTCGAGGTATACATTGTGTTAACTTTGCTTATAACTTTAGCTTCGTATATAGCATTATGTATTTTTTGTTTTTTTGGGTATGTCAAGGTACCCACGTTTCGACAAGTCTAGATCTCATGTATTAGGGGGCGAGCCTATTGCAATGTACTGAGTATTGAACGAAATATCAGTCCGAATTGAACTCTATATGTTATACATATATAGGCTACTGTCCATTTTTAGCTAAGTACTTTAACAAATGAGCAAGACTTTTATACATTTTGATACATTTTTTTTTGCAGCATGTATAAGATAAAACTCGGGGATGTGGCAACAGAGTCGTGGGAGAGAGTGCAAGTGAGGGGTGGCAAGGAGTTGGACGTTCGTGTAGTCGCCCACACAGCCGTATATCATTCACATTCCAACTCTATATTAGTTTACGGTGGGGTCGTCGCTAGTGTGGCAAGGTAAACAAGCTTTTTATTTAGAACATACATACATCACACCTTTTTACTATACATATACTGGAAGAAATCGCCGCTAGCGATAAGACCGATTGTACTAGCCTTAACTTAGTAATTTAAGTTCGAAAATGTAATTTTATGGTGTACAATAAAATATTGTATATACCTATAAACTATCACAGATATTATCCTGACTGACAAACTGATTGATTCACTATAAACACAAAGCCTAAACCATTAACCAATACAACGGCATTGCGTAAGGCTACATACTTGAGTTTTAGCATTAGAGTTCAAAGTATTAAATAAAGTAAGTGAGCACTAAAAGAGATTTTTCCTAAGAAAAAATAAGGGATAAATAGTTATATGAAAATCCACAATTTTTTAAATTACAACCACGAAATTTCATATATCTGCTTCTGATTAAAAATAAATATACGTATATCGATGTTTTTTAAAATTTTATGTACAGCTGTGCGTAGCGGGAGCGGGACGATAGTAATGCTCTTTATCTATATTTATTAAAAGTATGACCCGTTTGTCTGTTAATATATTTACTCCAAACAACATTATTGTCTGGTCATTTTAAAATATAATTATATCTAGAACCATAATCAACTTGATCGAATCTACACACTAATTTCAGGTTTTCAAAGCTCTCAGATAGAATGTTCGCCTTCGACATAGACTACAAACATTGGAGTGAAATACATTACCCTAGAGCTCATTTACGTGATACTTATGTGCCACGGGAAAGGGCTTTTCACACGGCTACTGTAATAGGTATGTGTTTTTACAAGACTTTATTTAATTTGCACTGTTTGTATGTATGTAAGTAAGTTAAGGCGGGTCCAGATATGTATCACTAGCCCTGGTAGGGCGTAAGGCTTGAACCCAACTTAGTGGTGCCAGACTTAAAGTGGTGACAGACAGGGGCGCCGAAGACGCCCCTGTCTGTCACCACTTTAAGTTGGGTCAAGACCAAGAACAAAAAAACGATTAAGACAAACTAAATGAAGCCTACCAAATTCTATTTTATAATAATTTAAATTTAATCAATAAAGAAATTGTTTTTATATTTCAGGAAATTATCTAGTTGTGTTTGGTGGTTATTCCCACCGTCATAACAGGGAAGAAATATGTTACGATGGTCAAATGTATATATACCATCTCGGTTGTCACTCTTGGATACCGCTAGAAGTGTTGGGCAAGACTCGCAAGTATTATCCTAAGAAGCAGGGGGTGTTTGCGCACGCGGCGGATTTGAGACCTCCCTCCACTTTATTGATAGTTGGTGGCTATCATGGTAATGTCAACGGTAAGCTCAATTTATATATATACATGTCTGTATTTAGGCCTATCCTGTATAATTTTGTGACAGAACAGAACCTGTCGCGTGGTCGAATTTTTGTCAAAAAATTCAGAATAGGTACCCACAGTTTAGATTGGTGGTGTTTACATCCCTGCTTTACAAGCAAAAGCACACAAAGCTCAACCAACAGCTTTACTTTTTACCTTACTCGATCAGAATGATTTCTTTGACCATTCGGTTAGGAAGAGATTACTTTTATTTATTGAAAAAGGTAAGCCTAAATGTGGCGGCATACCTTGTTCTATAAGCCCCTTGATATGGATGTCAAATTAAATACTATGGCTACTATGCATTAAACGTTGGTAAGAAACTGGTTTTTAAATTTAAGAATACTTCAAACACATGTTTTTTTTGTTTCAGGTGATTTGTTAGCTTACATGGTACCAAGTTGGCAAGCGGGTATAACTGATAATCATCCGGAATCAGCTTGTCGTCGACATCGTTCACAACCGGAGTGTCTAGCAGATCCAGAATGCGGCTGGTGTTCCGCTGATGATGTATGTTATTAGAATTTTATATTAAACAGCTTCGTAAAAAGAATGTAAATATATTATTATGATGTATTTCTCTAAATAATTAAACCATAATATTAATTATTTTACAGACATGCTATGGCAGAACAATAGGCTCAAATTGCACGACGAACTTACAATCTATACGATGTGGAGGAATATGTCCCGCCCTGGGTGATTGTCACTCGTGTCTCATCCACGGTCCACCGCAGGGCAACTTGAACAGCACACGAACACCCCTGCCTTCCGTCAGTACCAAGCTCGGCTTAGATCAGTGCAACTGGTGCGTGCAGAACGCACGATGTCATCACAAAGATGGTACTTCAATATCAACCCTTTCATTCAATACTTAAACCTTAATTAAGATTATTTAGATCGTTTTATTTCACTATTACAGATAGTTATGGTGTTTGCGGTGAGGATACACCTTCAGAGAACCCCGGGTGGTGGGGTCCAACCGGAACGGAAGTGACGACGCCGGAGGAATGCAAAAATTCTGATAAACGGCCCGGTCTCACTTTTCTTAGATATCAACAACCGGCAGATTGGAATCATCCGGACGGCGTGTCCGTAGTTAACGCGACCACTGTCGACTGGGGCACGGGCGGGGGCAGCAACAACATCTACAAGGGAGCCAGCGAGGCGCGCCTGCGGGGCTGGCTGCGCATCCCGCACTACTGGAACGGGACCGGCGAGCTGCTGCACGTCTGCGCCGGCTTCTCCAACATATCGCTCGCCCTGGGCGGGGACACCACGCCCGTCGCCAACCTCACCGCGCAGCCGTCTGCCTGCTCGCTCGTCGACTGGCCGAACGTGTTGCCCGGACGTCTCGCCGTCGACATGCACGCCAACGACTCTCTTCACACTGGCTTGTATCCGTCTCATCATCACGCTAAAATGGAATTGCTTCACAACAAGTCTCAGGAGAGTGCCAAGGTAAAACTGCTATTGAAGAAATCGCTTCTTTGCTTCAATAACGTGTTAACTTGAAAAACGTTTAAATTGTTAGACTTATGACGTTTTTGAAGCAAAGAAGCGAAATATATCCACTACTGAATTATATTGAAGGAAATGACTTCTTTTGCATCGGTTTGATTAGGTCGTCTCAAAAAAAGTTACTTTTGCAGGTGTTCACTTTCGAATTTCTGGAACCGTACTCGGACGGCGAGTGCTCGAAGTACGACAACTGCCTCCTGTGCCTGTCGGACGCGGCGTGCGGCTGGTGCGAGCTGACGCGGCGCTGCGAGTCGCGCTCGGTGGACGAGACCAGCGTCTGCGCCGCCGACGGTGCGTGGCGGTACCTCACGTTGCAGCCCGCCGCCTGCCCCAACTGTTCCAACTACATCAGCTGCGAGCGGTGCGTGAGCGGCGACCACTGCGAGTGGTGGGCCGACGAGGCACGCTGTGCACGCCGGGGCCGCGCGGGTGGGGCCGTGGCTGACCCCGCGCAGTGCCCCGCGCCCTGCCGCCTGCGCGCCGACTGCGAGCACTGCCTGGACGAGCGCGGCCGCTGCGTGTGGTGCGAGGCCACGCAGCAGTGCTTTAGCTTCAGCGTGTACACCAGCGAGTACCAGTTCGGACTGTGCCGCGAGTGGCTGGACCGCGCGTCCTCGCCGACCGACGACCCATTGCGCAAGGCGGGCCAGTGCAAGTCGTGCCGCCGCCACGCGCAGTGCGGCGCGTGTTTGCGCAGCATGGGCTGCGGCTGGTGCTTCTCGCACGACAACCCCATCAAGGGCGCCTGCACAGAGGGCGACTTCACGCGCTCGCACGCTGACTGCGCGGCCGTGCTGGACGTGCCCGCCGCTGACGCGGGCTGGGCCTACGCGCAGTGTCCCGATGTGGATGAGTGCGGCCTCAATCTACACGACTGCAACGAGAACGCCATCTGTAACAACACGCACGGTTCTTTCACGTGCAAGTGTAAGCAGGGCTACAACGGGGACGGCAAAAAGAGTTGCGTCCGGACGTGTTTCAATACCTGTATTCATGGTTACTGCGGGGGAAAACCCAATTTTAACTGCATTTGCGACTTAGGGTGGACGGGCGCCGACTGTTCCATCAACTGTGGCTGTCACAACCATTCTACGTGCAAAGCCGGCGTGGGAAGATGTGACGAGTGCCAGGATTGGACGGAGGGGAAATTTTGTGAATCGTGTAAGACCGGCAGCCACGGCAACGCGACCACGGGCCAGGGTTGTCGCAGATGCGATTGTAACGACCACGGCGACGAAACCCGTGGGGTTTGTGACGTCACTACGGGTGAATGTTTGTGCAAAGACAACACCGAGGGCTTAAACTGTGAGCGCTGTAAGTCCAAATTTTACGGAGACCCCAGACACGGCGGCCGATGTTACTATCAGTGTGAACCGAGAGGAATGCTAAATGCTACCCAAACTGAAGGCATCGGATCTTATAAAACGGATCCTGACATTAAATCGATCGGTCCCTCAAAGGAATGTTTGTGGATTATTTCCGCTGACGACATCAGTGATGCTGTCATTCAATTTACAATAAATTCATCAACATTTGATGTTCCATGTGATGAGAACGCTGTGTATGTATACGACGGTCTCGGTGGCGTACCTGATTTAATTAACAACCAGCAGAGTCAGCTGTTAGGTGTATTTTGTAATGGCGCGTCTTCAGGTGTCGTTGAAGCTCGCAGCGGTAACCTAACAGTACATTACAAACAAGGTCAACCTGAGCAGGGATTCGAAGGAGTCTACAAGGTGATCGCGTGTGACGGATATTGTTCCTGGCCTAGAGTATGTAACAAGAGGCATTGCATGTGCCGCGAGGGTTATGGCGGACTTAACTGTGAAGTGGAAATCTGCCGAAACAATTGCAGTATGGCAGTCAACGCTGGGGTCTGTGATGTTAGCTACGGGAGATGTTTGTGCTACGAAGGGTTTGGTGGAGACGATTGCTCAATTAGACTGGATAAAACTCAACTTGTTTTTACAGAGCTTTTTAACTCAGAATATTTATCAGATGGTCTAGATCATTTAAGGAAGACTCTACCAAGATTTGGACATAGTTTAGTAGCCGATAGACGGGGATTGTGGATGTTTGGCGGATATTCTCTCTCTCATGGTCCGTTGAACGATATAAGGTTCTTCGATACTAAGAACAACACTTGGATGCAAGTAACGGTAGAAGCAACACCAGACGCTAAAATGCCAGAAGGTCGATACTTCCATGCTGCAGAAATATATCACTCAAAGCAAAATATTTATATTTATGGAGGATTAAGTTTACAGGAAAAGAGTGGTCAAAACAAAACACTTGGTGACTTTTGGCAGTTTAGCTTGAAAGATCAGAGATGGGGTAACATTCGTAACAAAGATGCTCAACCTCCTTCCCTCGCGGGGCACACTCTGACTTTACAGAAATACCAAGATTACGAAAGCTTGGTTTTAATAGGAGGATTTTCTCTAGAAGAAGGTTACATGTCTGATATATGGGAATTTGATCTTGACAATGAGAAATGGATTAAGTTAAAGACTGAAGGCTCCAAGCCATCTGGAATAATAGGCCATAGCACTGTCTATCATGTACCTTCACAGAGTTTATATGTATATGGTGGCATTCTCTACTCATATAATGGCACAATGCTTTCTAACAAACTATTTTCATTCCACTATCCTACTAAAAAGTGGAGTGAGTTACCAACTTTTCCTAATTTAAATCATTATTATGATAATTTACCACTGGCAACATATTTACATTCAGCTGTAACAACTAATGAGTATATGATAATCTTTGGAGGAAGAACGGACCCTGAAAACAGATCTGATTCTCTTATTGCATATGTTTATAGTTGCAATCAATGGGTTCGACTTGTGAAAGGTTTGTATGATCACTTATTGTACTTATAGTCCAGTCAAAATAATCAAATAGACATTATATGATTTTTTATATTAATAGTGTTAAAAATGTATACAGACTTTTTTATATTATCAAAAAAAAATTAAAGGTATCTTTGTATATTTTTTGTCTGGACTGTTGTTTTATACTTATGTATTTACAAATATTTGTTTTCAGGTGTCAGTATTGTAGGTCACCCACCACCCCCTACTATTGCGCACGCGATGGCAATCGATCTAGAAACGGAGACCGACGGCTACATATACATAATCGGTGGATGGACGGGCAGTGCTCACTGCCAAGTTACTCGTATCTCCCTCCCTGAAGATCTTTGTTCTTTATGGAGTTCTAACAAGCTAGACTGTCGAAGTCACATGGGCTGTAGCTTCTGTAGTACAGGGAATTATACAAAGTGTTACTCTGTGGATAAACCTGGTTGTGAGGGTAGTGAGAGAGTGTCGACTAATTCTGGTGCGGCTTGCGATGCGGAGTTAGTGTCGAGGCGAGCGTGTGAGAACTTCACTACTTGTACGTCGTGTCTGGCCGCCTGGCCTATGTACCCGGAGGACAAGCCTGCATGTCGGTGGTGCGAGTCCTGTGCTGCCGCTGTCGGTAAGTGACTTTTAACAATTTTTATTCAAAGTTCTCAAATTATATCGCCACAAATAAATTAAAAACATTTAGAAGAAAAAAGAAAGAAAGAAACTTGAAGAACTAGAACTACCAGAATAAAATTAAATAGTTGATAAGTAACGTAAGAACTTGTAATATTAATAGTTAGGCAAAGTGTTACTTAGGTCATGGGGTCTCATCAGGAACAAATCAAAATTAGTACGAATAAATACCAATAGATGGAGTTACATATATCGATTTGTTATTTACGTTTATGTAAAATTCAAATCTGGAAGAAATATAGCTTGAAACATATACGTACATATTTTAAGAAATCCTACTAGCATAGGAAAATGAAATAAAGGGCTCATAAAACAAAATTACAATTATATATTTACAAATTTCAATAATGTCGCCGTAGTCCTGGCGGCAGTATTTTGTACTACTAAGAAGTTGAAACTTGCGAGTGACTTGTGAGTAATGCCGCTGGCGCTGTATGCATTTTCAGATTTTTATAAATTAAAATACCTACCTCGTTTTGAAGTTTAATGTTGGGTCATACTACTTACTCGAAGGTATAAAAATATATAAAGCTATGTGAAACAGTGACTTATGTTAAAAATAAATAATACGGGCATATGTTTTTTTCTCTCAACAAAAAACTTTAAAAATGTTTTATGTTATCAAAGTTATCAACAAAAATATTGCATCCAAGATATATAAAATATTTATAATAAAATATTTTAAAAACTAAACAAAAACTAAATACAAAAAATGTATCCGAGGTTGGGATTCGAACCCGGTTCGGCCGGTTCTACGGCCGGTACGGTGCAGCGGTGCTACGGTATCGTACTGTGGGAAAATTACCTATTTGTGAATTCAGACTGATACTAAATAATTACTGTTTTACTATATTTTTACAAATAATTCAAAAAAATATTATCTGATATAAAAACCATCTACAAAAAACAAATTTCAAAAAGTGGACATGAATCTGGGATTCGAACCCAGTACCATCGGACTGTTGGACTAATACCAAAGAATGCTATAATTTACTCCATCCATTAATGACATCGACTGGCCTGTTGTACTAGTGGCACGGATTACTAAAGAGTTACTACGTAACTAGTGGTTAGTGAATCTAATCCATGAGGGTTCGATTCCCATTCAGGACCAATCTTAGTGTGATATGCTCTGTCTGTCGTCTGATTACCATACAGGCTGTGCCAAGTTTGGATTTAGATGGTGTGTGAGTTGTCACAAAATATTATAATTAACCTAATTTGACTAAGACAGAAACAATTCAAACAGACCCTTATCACTTCAAACAGATTATTTGTTTATTTGCACTGATAAATTAATTGCTTATTATAGTTTCACGAATATTCTTTTTAATAAATCAATTTATATTATAGGTATACCTAATATAAGCCATTAACAAAAAAAAAAACTTAGGTTAATAGGTATATTAACATTTTAATATACCTAAACGGGAAAAATTGTTTAGCCCGGGCGAAACCGGGGCGGAGCGCTAGTTAAATACGGAAGCAAACAATCAAAATAAGTATATTTCGTAAAGCGCGTGACCTTGAGCGAGCAAACGTGGCCCGAGCCCGAGACAATGAGTGATACCTACCCTTTATGGTCGGTAGATCTATGTGAGTGATGAAGTAGGTGCCTACTATATCTTGTGAAAAATATAATTTTAAATAAAGTGTCGCCATCTGTTGATTTTATGTGTATGCACGTAATCTGTTGGATACAGACATCTACAGATAGATAGATAATTAAAATTTAGCCCGAAGGTTAGCCCGAGTTAGCGGGGAACCATTTCTTTGTATGGGATGGGGTATCTGTACTAGTATTATATTATCTGTGCTTAGGTGTAACTCTAGCCGTGAACGTAATGGTAGACTTATATTAATATTTTTGAGGAAAAAAGATAGTTTGAGCTTATAACTTATGAATAATCATTCATTTTACTTAATTCTTTAGTTTCATAATGAATGTATTTCTTATTTTGTTTAAAAGATTTTATATTTTTTCTACAGTTTTATACTTTTTTTTTTTTTTTTTTTTATTTATTTATTTATTCCATTAAAATTAACAGGTATACAATAAATTTACTCGCCAAACTGCTTGCGCAGTTTGTAGGCGAACGCTCACACTCAGTAAGTTTAACAAGCATTGACCTGCCTTTATACATCTACTATACTTATCTATCTACATTATGTACTAATCTTAACCTAGCCAATCAATAAACTATTTTTAACACATTTTTTTTCTTTTTACCTTTACTACAATTGTACCCAAACATTTCCTTAATTTTGCTTTTTAGTTTAATTTTACATTTTATTCTATTTTCATCCCTTAACAATTCATATTTATTATATAATTTTGGTACTAAATACTGTCTCGTTCTTTCACCATAATAATTATTTACCTTAGTATTCCATAGCTTTCCCTTTTTTACTGATCTGGCACTGTACTTATATATTTTCTTACTTTTAAATTCTTCTTTATAATAGGTCTCTAAAATTATCAAATACTTCACCTTAACTTCTATTGGCATTATTTGGCATTCCAAAAATAGTTGGTCATAATCACCCTTACACTTATCTCTAGTTTTTTTGTTAACAATAATTTTCAAAAATTTTCTTTGTACTTTTTTAATATCATCTAAATATGTTTTAAATGTTAATCCATAGCAGCTCAACCCATAGCTAACTATCGAGTCCACTAGTGCATAATAAACCATGAGCAGGGTACGCTTATCTAGTACTCTCTTTAGGTGGTAAAATTTACTGAGTACCATCCTCAGTCTATCACCGACTATGTCAATCTGTGGCCTCCAATTAAACCTATTATCGATAGTCAACCCTAAGTATTTAAACGAGTTAACTATCTCCAGTTCAGCACATTTACAGGGTAAGACACCGTGAAAACATTCATATGAATGCCCGACAATTCTAAAGGAACTATTATGTTTTACTACCACATTGTGAGGTGAATATATGTGCATACATTTAGTTTTGCTCATATTGATTATAATGCTGTTATCATGAGCCCATTTGGTTATTTTGTCAAAATCCTGTTGTATATGTGTTTCTAACTGTTTAAGATTTTTACCAGCGATCAATAAACATGTATCATCAGCATACATATACACCTCACAGTGCTCCACAACATTTACCATACTATTAACATGCATTATGTATCCCACCGGACCATAGACAGAACCGGTGGGCACTCCTATCGTGATACTCGCCTCTGCTCCCCTTGTGCCATCGACAAGAGTGCAGAGCGATCTATTCATTAAATAGCTACTAAAAAACCTATTTGTAGGACCACGAATTCCGCATTCCTTCATTGCTTGTAATAGCTGATTATGCTGTAAAGTTTCGAAGGCTTTTTTAAAATCCACAAACAATGCCAAGACCTGATTCCCCTCGTTAAGCTTACCATTAATGAAGTCTGTGAACTTCGTTAACAAAGTATTAGTGCTCCTTCCCCTTCTAAAGCCATGTTGACAATCTGTTAAAATATTATGTTTCTCTAAAAACTCACTTATTTGCCCAACTATCACTTTCTCAACAATTTTATTTATTACTGACAAAATAGCTACTGGCCTGTAGTTGGTATAGTCAAGGTGACACCCTTGTTTATATATAGGTCTAATCAAGGATTTCTTCAACCCGTTAGGGTATATACCCTTTGTAATGCACATATTAATCAATTTAGCTATTACAATACTAATATTTTTCTTAACAATTATATTTTTTAAGTCCTGTATCCTTATTTGGTCCATACCAGGTGCCTTAGAAAAGTCTAGGTTATCTATAATTTTACAAATATTTTTAGGTGTTACTTTTTGAAATCTAAATGACACATTACTGTTATTTACATATGAATTCCTGTCTAAAAATCTATCACTACAGTTATGTTGTATTTGTTCTATTTCCTCTGTAAATGTTTTAGAAAAGTTTGTACATATATTATACATATTATCTGTTTTACCTAAGTATTTTTTTATTACACTATCAATAGTTGATTTCTTTTTACCTATCCATTGATTTATATTGGCCCATATTTTTTTGTAGTCCCCTTTACAATTGACTAATTGACTCCTCCTGTGTTTGTTTTTCGCAGCATTTATTTCTTTGCAGACTTTATTCCGAAATTTTGTATAAGTTAATCTTTTATTCATATTAGACGGATCTGCCTTCCATACCCGAAACAACTCATTTTTCTTATCTATATTACTTATTATCTTTTTATTTACCCACGGTTGGTTTATTCTTTTATTATTGAATGTTTTAATGACTAAACAATCGGAATAAATGCTTCGAAACTCAAAACACAGTTCACTGTACAATATGACCGGGCAGTTTATTAATAAAAGATCATCCCACCTGATATTTTTTAGTTTTTCATCCAGTAGCTTATTGTCTAATACCTCCCGGGTCATAATATTATTAACTTTAACTTGATTAACTTCACAGTTTTGACGCGCTTCACATTGCATTCTAATTCTCACTCCTGTCAAATAATGATCTGACAGTTGGCATGACAGTGTGTGCGCCGACGCACATGTTGTCGTCCCGCTCGCACTCGTTGTCGCGCCCGTCGCACGCACCCACACATGATCAATGCACGACGTCTGTAGTTGTCCGTCCACTATGGCTTCGCGTGTAATCGCACTCGTTGATAAAACCATCTGTAGGCCGTGACTACACAAGGTGGTTTTGTAATGTTGTGTAGTCGCATTTTGCTTGTCGCTGAGTAAGTCGATATTCATATCCCCGATGACAACAATGTTTTCTTGCCTAGGTATACTTTCAATAAGCATATTCATATGTTGGATGAACTTTTTTCTATTTTTGTTTGGTGGTCTATACAACGAAATAAGGTTTATGGGCGTGTTTTCTATTATGATTTTGCCATGGATCACTTCTACTTCTGGGCTATATGACTTCTCTTCTATAAAACTTAATTCTTGTATAACATAAATAAGAAGCCCCCCTCCTCTTTTTTTCTCACGTGTGGAGAAGTAGACATTATATCCATCTATCCCAAATATCGATATTTCTTCTTCTTTTATATTTATTTCAGTAAGTACAATTATATCTATTTTCTGCTTAGCTTCTTCTAATAATACCAGTAACTGATTGAATTGTTTTCGCAAAGATCTTATATTGACATGTATGATGTCAATGTCCCTGTTTTTTTTCTTTAGTAAATAGGTACTCCATTCCTTAATTAATTCAAATTGATTAAACACATATTCTTGATCCAACTGTATACTGTCGAATTTTATTTATTATAAGAATCACGTAGTGTGACACTGGCTTCCTATCGTAGTATCGTTTATTATTGTTCGGTGTCGGTCATTGCTAAAAGTTGTCGGATATCGTGACCGCATCTTATGTTATAGATTTTTTTGTTAGTTTCACTCTTTTTGACCAGGATTCTTGAATTTTGTATCCATACGAACTTATATGACGCTTTTAAATCTCTCTTTGCTATCCAAAAGAGATTTCTTGCTTGCTTTGAGAGGTCCTCATTTATATAAATGTAATTTTGACTCTTATTACTGAATATATCATCATTTGTTACTCGTTGTTTACGGGTCTTTAACCATTCGTCTCGTGTTTTCTTTGTGCGTAGTGTAATTACCACTGGTTGGTGTCGATTATTATTGCTTGCAGTTTTTTCAACACCTACCCTCTTAGCCTCTTCAATCTCGCCCGGGTCCAAGTTTAGTTTATTAGCAAGTTTACATATTACTGACTTTAGATGCTCATTTTCTCGTTTCTCTAAGCCGATTATCTCGATATTTTTTTCCTTTTCTTTTTGTTCTATTGCAAGTACTCTTTCTTCTAACGCCTTATTGCATTTGTCTAAATAAGTATTTTGCTGTTCTAACGTTTTAATTTTCTTCTCTGCCTGTTGTTTAAACTCAAACATTTCTTGATATTTTTCAGAGTAAAAAATTACACTACCTTTGATTTCTTCTAGATCTTTTTCCATTTTATGAATTATGTCCAGCTTGTTATTCATGTCAATCAATAAGGTTTCCAACGGAATATCGCTTTTTGCGTTCTTTATGATGCTATCGCGACCTTCTACTTCTTGGTCACTCTTCGTGCACTCATCACAACATTCGAAATGTTTCACATTTTTCACACATTTCTTGTGAAATACTCCATTGCACTCTCCTTTGCACTTAATCACGTCGTCCTTAGATACGGACAAGAATAATTTGCACTTTTTACACTGTACCATTTTACTTTTATATTTTATAATTTGTAGGTAGGTATGTAGTAAATATAAGTATAACCGGTAGCTCTCTCAGCACGTCCGTACGTTGAGCGCGCACGACGGTGTTTGCATACTGCATTCATAGTTAATGACCTTCATTAGTGTTTAGGTGTAATCAAAATAAAGTTAGTGTTTTGATTTAATTATAAAAGTATTCTAATAATTAATGCATTGTTTTAGGTGAATGCGTTCCTACAGATGAATCGTGCACAAGTATGAAATGTAACGCTGGAACTACGTACATTAGCGACTCTGAATACTGTCCAGAACTTAGGTGTGCGGCCTCTGATTGCGAGAAATGTGTGTCTAACGATTGCACATGGACTAGACATGCTGTTAGAGAAGGTAAGTGTTTGTTATAGAAAGAGTGGGACAAATACAGGTTCCCTTTGAAATTTGACATAATTGAGATCACAATATCTCTCCTATTTAGCTGTTCTGCTGATTGGGAGATCATTTCATCCTTCCAATAAAACCTAAAAATCTATAGTTATTTGTAGAAAATACTATAAGAATGGATTTGTACGTTTTTTATAGGTCAACTAACAAGAATAGCAGAAGACTCCGTAGAGTTGTTCAATTGGACGTGCGCATTAATAGAAGAGCCAGGTCGACCTAGCCTTCGCGCTACAAAGAGCGAGGAGTGCCCGAACAAGTGTCACCAGTACGATGACTGTCAATCCTGCCTCAGTTCAGACGGCGGAGAAGGAGGGTTCGCGGAGTGTCGGTGGGCGACTTACTTGGGCAAGTGCATCTCGCCGGCGTACCAACCGGTGTACTGCGCCGGGGGGGTGTGCGGGCTGGTGCTGACGCGCGCCGACAAGACCAAGTGTCCGGCGCCGTGCGGCACGTTCGAACAGTGTTCCGAGTGTTTACATCACTCGCACTGCGGCTGGTGCGCACGCACAGGCGCTAACGGTGACGGCGTGTGTTCGGAAGGCTCCATCGACTCGCCGCTTGACTACTCGTCACGCACGGAGTGTGCCGCCGTGTACCGCGCCGCAAGACACCTCAACCACACCGACGACTCCTTCTCCTGGCACTACACGCGCTGTCCGCCCGAGAACGAGTGCGAGAATGGTCACCATCAATGTAAAGCTGAATCAGAGGTGAGTTCTTTCAGTAACAGCAGCATGGTCAGTTTCAACTAGTTCGCCTGCCTAAACGAGCCAAGCTCGAAAGTGTATATGAAATAATTATTTTTGCATATTATAGGTATGTCGAGATTTGCCGGAGGGCTACGAGTGTGCGTGTGGGGCGGGACACAAGCGCGCGGGAGCGACAGGGCCGGTCGGAGTGGCGGGGGCGGGGGCTGGCGGGTGCGTGGCCGTGTGCTCGCAGGGGTGCGTGCGCGGGGCGTGCGTGCAGCCCGACGTGTGCCGCTGCGAATTCGGCTACGTGGGCGCCAACTGTACCATACAGTGTCAGTGCAACGGACACGCCGACTGTCAGGGCCCTGACAAACTCGACCAGTGCATCGAGTGCCACAACAACACAATGGTATGCATCATAATACTTTCTGATACATCACATTTAAAAAAAATATAAAAGGTACTTACTTAATTGTAGAAGTTTTAGTTTGCTAAATCATGTTACATCCATTATACACCCAGTATTTAGTTGTCCATTTACAATATAATCTTTATTATAAAAATATAAACCAAACTAATTTATCCGACTTTGTGCTTAATGCTCATAGCTATGAACCGAATTTACCATCAACTGCATCTATCTTTCACAGGGTGACCAATGCGAGAAATGCAAACCGAATTTCGTAGGCGATCCGGTCAACAACGTCCAATGCGTGCCGTGTTCCACTTACTGTCACGGTCACACGACGATATGCACGAGTGACGTGGACGCTGCGCCCACGTCCCGTGACATCGGTGGTCCGGCCGACCCTGAAGATTTCTATTCAGGAGCCGCGACTAAAGCCCGATGTGTACGATGTGCGAACAACACAGATGGTCCTCGATGTGAAAGATGTATCGAAGGATATTTCAGAGGCTCAGACGACTTTCGTGATCCTTGTAGACCGTGAGTACATAATAATTTATTAGTAGGTATTTTTGTCTCGTATTTTCGTAGACTTTATTTTGGTCACATATCGATAATATTGAATCATAAGTCCTTTGTTACTGTTATTAAGTGTTTGTTTTATTTTAGGTGCGAATGTCATGGCCACGGTGACACTTGTGATCCAGTTACGGGAGAAAAGTGCAACTGTGGCAACAACACCGAGAGCGACATCTCGTGTCAGACTACCAGCTCTAGCAAGAACTCTGCTCAGGAGTGCTGGCGGCACCAATGTGTCAAGTGCAAGGACCTGTATATGGGCGATCCCAGGAACGGACACCAGTGCTATAAAACCATTAATATAGAGAATAAATTGTGCTTCGATGGAAAGTCGATTGGTAAGATTTTTATTGTACACAAGCGGTTGCCCGCGGCTCCGCCCGCGTAGATGTCGGTTATCGCTGTAAAAATGTGTTATTCCAGACCATAATCTATCGCTGTGCCACATTTTATCTAGATTCGTTCAGTAGTTTTTATGTGAAAGAGTAACAAACATCCATCCATCCATACTCACAAACTTTCACACTTATAATATTAGTAAGGATAGGTGGCAAACAAGCTTAAGGCGCGCCTGATCGTCGGCACTACACCGTAGCTTGCCAATGCTTTCAATCGCAAAAGCATAACTTGCATGTTGCCAACGTAAAAACACTTTAGAATTTGAAAGAAAAGCTTTTAAAAGATGCATCATCAAATGAGGACTAGAAACCTGTACTCACATACAGGAATACAACTGTGTGTAGTTTAGCTGTGATCTTCTGTAAAGATGTCCTTCCCCAGTCAAGCTTGTTCGCTTTAAATGGTACCCTATCTTTCTTTATGGTATGAGATTATTATTAAGAGTTCTATAAGCTAATTATGAATATATGTTATATTTTCTTTAGGCACTTTTATAGAAACTAATATTAACTTTACATATTTTAATTTCAGATGAATGTAAAATCAAACCAAGACCACTCTACCCTGGTCAAACAGTTTTCGTAGCTGTAAACCCAAGATACATGAATGTAGACATACGAGTTATAGTGGACGTGACGCAGGGCGCTGTTGATTTATACCTTAGTCCTAACGACAGCTCATTTGTGGTATCAGTAAATGGAAGCACTGGTGATCATTCAGTGGAATTAGATTCGTCTTATCACAAAAGTGATCAAAGCCGCAAGATGGCGTCCTTTGACGATCACGTGTTAGAAGAGCCGCGAAATATGTGGTCTCATGATAAAGTCGAGTACACACTAGCCGACTACACTTGTAAGAACTTGGCTACATATATAACAGTTGATAGGAGGAACATATTGATGCGTGTGAGGAACCTTCGCAACCGCCTTGTGTTAACTTTACCCCAACACGTACACGATCTCACTCACACTAAGTTCTATATTGTGATTCGTGCGAGACACACAGATGACGGTGCGGCAAGCTTCGGCGTCATATTTTTCCGTCAAGATCAGCTACATATCGATCTCTTTGTGTTCTTTTCGGTGTTCTTCTCGTGTTTCTTCTTATTTCTCGCGGCGTGTGTCGTCGCGTGGAAAGCGAAACAAGCGGCTGATGTTCGCCGTGCTAGGAGAAGACATGTGGTCGAGGTGAGCGGTGATACAAAGTGCAAAGTATTTTTTTACGATTGATTATTCATAATTTCAGTTAAATTTAGTGAGAAATAGTTAAACATAAGGCAGTTCTTTCACATAATAGATATTGTTTTTAGATACAATTTTGATGTGATCGCAATTTTTAGTTTTCTCACTGTGTAATAATATAGTATCGTATTGTGATGTTATTCAGATGCTGCACATGGCGAAGCGTCCGTTCGCGGCGGTGACGGTGGTGCTGAGCGGCGGCGTGGCGTGTGCCGGCGCGGGGGGCCGGCGGCGCCGCGCGCCCGACCTGCGCCCCGTCGCCATCGAGCCCACCGGCGACGGCCGCGCCGCCGTCACCTCTGTACTTGTCAAGTTAGTACCTATACGTCAACGCATATTTTATTAACACCATTCTGCAATATAACCGTAGCGCTAATATTATAAGAGTTGGTTTGTGTGACTGGTTAACCGCAAAAATTATCATTTGCAACATCGATTAAATGGATTAATAGACAAGCTAAAATGGATTAATAGACAAGCTAGGTTTTTTACTAACATACGCAGATAAAAATTAGTAAGCCACATTTAAATTCACTTGTTAAATTGTTCTTAAATTTAAAATACATAGTCCTAAACATAGCGGCCAAAAAAGTAACTGTTGTATATTGCAGATTGCCAGGAGGGGCATGCGCGCCCGCGCGGCTGGCCCTGGCGTCGTCGCTGGTGCTGGTGGCGCGCGCCCCAGCGACCCGCGCCCGCCGCGCCCCGCCGCTGGCGCGCCTGGCTGCGCACACCTAGCCCTCGTGTCCGCACCACGCCCCGCACGCCGGGGCCGTGCACCATTGCCATGCAATACCGTTTTACCCAACTTTTTAAATCGTGCGTACGTAACATTCGTATCCTAAACTGGACTCAATTCATTTAGTCGTATCGTCGGCGGCCATATTCGTGTAGGATAGTTTATCGATCTATTCGGGACGGGCGTCGTTTCGATTTCTATGTATATATTGATAGGTGTGCGGCTACATTGCCTTGTTTTTGACACTCGTCGAGGTTCGCGAGTGTGTAACGGGGCCGTTGCTAGAAGACACTCGCCAGG
The DNA here is from genome assembly GCA_947095525.1 of Trisateles emortualis. Taxonomy (NCBI): domain Eukaryota; kingdom Metazoa; phylum Arthropoda; class Insecta; order Lepidoptera; family Erebidae; genus Trisateles; species Trisateles emortualis. The sequence continues at coordinate 12,164,994 of OX352732.1, read as the reverse complement.
GGCGCACCCGGCTCCAAATAAACTCTAGCTACGTCCCTGGTGGAACGTTTTCGAGCGATGAGCTGGAGGTATCAAATTGAGCGCAGCCGTTGCGCGGGTTGTGAGTGACCGATGTCCGCTGAACTGTTGTGTTGTTTATTTCCAAATTTTATTAGGTAATGTTAATGGGACGTTTTGTTGTTAGTGTTATTGAATATGTATTATATGAGTTAGCTTCAGATCTTTATTTACAAGTTTTAATAGGTGAATATAATAATGCAGCTATTTCTAAGATTGTAAATCTATGTTCCTACGTATAGTTGAATCTCCTAAAAGATATTATTAGTTATAAAACAAACATCTACGGTCAGCTATTTTCTAAATTTATTATATTTTTATTTGTAAATGTAAATACATAATCATATCTAAGATCAACAATAACTAGATCTCCTAATCCTCGATATCGATCCTCCTAGTGCTCGATATTTTTAAATGTTGCAATGTTGTACATGTCTCGAGCATAACGACGATATATAAAAGAATCTCGTAAAATTAAAGCGTTGCTATAGTTATGACGTAACGGCTGCTCGTAAATCTCTCTATTTTATATCTGTAGATATTTTAAACTTCGAGTAGTAATAACAATAGATACCAAAATCGATGTACCTAGTTAGTCTAAAGTGCAATAGATACAGATATATATACATTATTACTTCGACTAGTATACGTACCTACATTGTATATTGTAAGATTTTCAATCCGCAAAAGTAATTAATTTAAATAATAACGCTCAATAATATCAATGGTAACACTGCAATGTAGAAATAGGGCTAAAATTGAATTTCTAAATATTAAGCGCCATTTACGCTATGCTAGTTTTATATGACAAGTCTCATAACATCTCTGCTGTTCTCAGCAAATAAGATAGAGGCAGCAACAGTATGGCAATTACTTTGCAAAATTTGCATACTGTAAATTAGTTTGAAAGCACTATTTACACGATGCCAGTGTTACAAGATATTTCCCATTTCATCTTTGCTATTGAAAACACAAAGAAATATTATATAAGTAAAATATCAATAATAGTTTATTTATTCAAAATCCATACTCATAGTATACAATACATAATCAATAAAATATAACTCAATACTGGCATAGTGTAAATTAAGCCGAGTGTAATTAACAGTATCATAAAATCAAAAAACGTAATAAAAAGATTTAGAATGTTTGGGTGAAAAAACGTATTTTGTGTTCACTCTAATGTTTCACTACGAATTTTGAGAAAAGCAAAGCGCAATAATAAAACACAGCATCTTTTAGTTTAGTGGCCTTCGCTCTCTGAGACAGCTTTTTAGTTTATATCTAACAATAAATTGCAGCTGAGCATTAGAAAAAGGCCTGAAAATATTTGTATTATTTTCAATACTTGTAATACTTTTATTACAATGCATCATTCAGAGAATAAGTAAATATAGTACTATGTACTGTATTTACCATGTATTTATTATTCTATGCTGATGCACAGGAGTGAAAGCAATCTTCTAATTTTTTGATTATAAATTATTGCTCATTAGTAATCAGCAGTATTGTGTAAATGGATTGATCAATTATTTGATGTGTAGGTAGAATTATTTTAAATATTAGCTAGTTTTAAACTTTAAAATGTTAAGAGAGTACTGAATATTGTAATGGCTACGTTATTAAGTTATACATAATCAAATGAATTGTATTTGATCAAAAGTAAAAAACTGAGTCCAAATTACATTCCATTGTATAATATCGTTGTACATAAAAATAATATGTAATAATGATTGTGTATTACCAAATTTAGATCAGGTATCAAAAGAGCTTTAAGGATATTTATAATTATTAAGAAAATTTATTGCTCATAAACCTTTGATTAGAAACTTTCTTGAGTAAGTATACATTTAAATGCATTTATATATTATTTTCATATTTTGCCGTAAACCTTGTAATGATTGTTGGCTTTTATTTTGTTTACATTTTACTGTAGTTGATAGTTGTCTAAATTGTAGACGTACAATTGTATGTGCGATATAATGTTTGTGCCACTAGTATGATCGCCTGTGCAGTGTTCTACTGCTCAAATAGTTTTATTAATATTATAAATCTAATCAATAATGACCATGGTATTGGGTTGGTTGTATTAATCTTGAAATATTCAACGCTAGCTGGGCTAGCAAACCTATACATATAAATTTGCTGCACTGTGCATTCTTTAAAGAAAAACTTGTATTACCTACATTCGTCCTATTTTATGCTCAATGCTCAAAACCCTCTGTTAAAATTATATATATATCTAAATTATTATAATTCTATGGATTGCCAAAATGACAAGATATGTACATTTACATCACAAGTACTAAGTTAATATTATATTGTTATATATGGTTAGGTAGCACGTTTTTTCTTACTAATGCTCTCACACATACAGTGATGTCCATTTTATTAAATGAATTTGTTACTAGTTTATATTCCTTAGTAAATTAACTGATAGGTATTGGGTTTACCTTAATAAAATAAGCATAATTTAATTTTGCTCAAAATATTTTTATATTGAATTACTATGACAGCTGTATACTTTTTTTTATGAATTGTATCCTCCTTTTATTTATTTATAATCTTGTACTATATACAGTATGTTTTACATAACTAAATAATCTATTTACCTAATAAATAGCCATACTTGCTTTTTCAGGTGTGATATTATTTTAAGTATTAACTTTAAAAAATGCCACTTGTATACTTTGTTTACGTAATGATCTGTTTCTGGATATTAAGTGTTTTACAATAGTTTATACCGACATTATTTGTAAATATATTTTGTCTCAATGAGTTGGCGAAAATGCAGCTTAATCATTTGTGTGTAAATGCACAAATAGCACTATAATAATTTAAAAAATAATACAAAACATTCCAACATTGGTTTCTTTTTATTAAAAAATTAATGTCCATGACAGAATTTACGAGGCAATATTATTTTCCATTTAACGGAATCGAGGCAGTATTATGTATAAGCAATATATATTTTTGTTTAACCTGAATGTATAATAAATGTTTATAAAATAAAATATACTGTTGGTTGTAAAATGACTTCTTTATTTAACATTGCAACAAAACTACACTTTATTATTACCTCCTACAAGTATTGCATCAAAATCATTAAATAAATGCACAATAAATATCTGGCTATACTAAAATTGACATAATTAAATATTTTGACCTGTGTCGTCCTAATCGACACTAATGATCTACGTATCATTAGTGTTTATTACACTTAAGCCGTTTTTTTAGCTATTGGTACATTAATAGCCAAAGTGTGTTGCCAGGAAAAAGGCCTTCATGGAAGCACCATCTAAATTGGCCAAAAACTAGTCACTCTTTTTAAAGTCTTGTGAGTTACAATTGTTTAGTAGTAGTATGGTAAAGTAGTTTAAGTTTTAAAACTCTGCCAAGTGTATACAGAACTAAACTCTTACAACGCCAAACTGAAACAAATCCTTTACTTTCCCTCCTCTATCTACCACCATTTCTTGACTACAAAAATTACACAGAAGAAGTAAATATTTTTAGCAGTAGTGCAAAACAAGATAGAACCAAATTAACATTAATGAGAATAGCTTAAAATTAGACAATATTATAAACCTAAAAACTATTGATCTTTTTGAGTTAGTAGATGGGTTTTGATTTTCTGAAGTAATTCTTTCTTAATTGTATCGGGCACCAACGCTCTAGCATGTGGAGTTACTTTTGTAACTAGTCCATCAAATGTTACATTGTTACTCTCATTTTCCTTTACAGCATCTCTGCAGAGCATGCGTACTTGATCTCGCCAGCCGCATTCTATTAATCGTCTTCGCAGTAGTTCTTTAAACCTGTAAATAATTTTAAATAAACTCATTAATATGAAGTGAGATAATATAGCTTTGCAACACCTAAAATAAATAATACAGTCAATAGTTAGTTAATTTGAATTGTTTAAATTTTACTTTTGTTTATGATTTGTTGGTTTTATACCCTTTTGTTACCTACTTCAAATTGTAACGCATCCCAATAGCAATTAAAAAGAGTGGTCAGAGTTTATTGCCCATTCTTCTCTAGGCCCTACCCTTGTCAGCGAGTTGGCAGTAGGAAAAATATATGCTTACTTTCGTTCTTTTGGCATTCATAAATAACATGCATTTGATCCAAATGATTAAATGATTGAGGTTTGGTTCCCCATAAGCAGCAAATTAACATGTTACTGACAAACAGCCATCTGATAAATAACTAAGCAGAGCCTGTACTATAACAAGTGATACACATACATATATATTTCTTAAAACATACACATTATAGTTAAATTACAACTAGATATAGAGTCATGCTCTGTTAAACATAAGATCACAAAGATTAATGAACAACAGTCCTGGATGGTAATCAAACCTACAACCTCCAATTTTAGTATTCAGGACAGATTTGGATGCAATCGAGGTCATTAACCACTAGACCAACAGCCCAGGTCTAGATTTATTTGTATTGTAACTAGCTGACCAACTTTTATTATCTTTTGTCATTTTACTATAGTTACCAATAATAATAATATTGTTTATTTTGATTTGTTTTGTTTTTAGACCACTATTTAATACTTCTCCGGTATCATTCTTACTTCATCTTCATTCATACACGTTTTTATGGTAAATGACTACACCAGCTAAGATGCACTCAATTTACAGTTACTAGAAAACAGAAGTTACGGTACCTTTCTCGATCTCCACTTAATATTAAACGCTGATGAGCAATAGTATTATTTACAGTCATGTTGATCTGGAAAAATAATATGACATGAAAATATCAAAATACAAATAAAATTAAAATAAGTTGTGTGTATATTAGTAAGGTGTAGATACTACAAACATTGTCTTTGTCAATATAAAAACATTCACAAATAATATTAGATTAACTTGGCCGCATTAGCCTTAAAAATTAAAAAGCACTAAATATTTACCTACTTCTCTGAATCACAGATTAAGCGAGGGGCAAGGCAAAAAGACCTGGATCGTAGAACTAATTAGTCAGACACCACGCACCACACCACACCACAGCAGCAGTGAGCACTAGTGAGCAGCAAATCATAAACAAACAAACAAAACTATACCAGTTGCCAGTGCAAATGAAAATTAATGCAAATTGTAAAACTGCATGCGACTGGCCAAAGATAAATTATTACATAGATAGAACATATTTAAAATGAACTTTAAACATCGGAATTCGGATTTCTCTTTTCACGTGAAAGAAATGTCTTATGAAAAAAAGAGACAGATAGACTTTAAACCATGTCATTTTCTGTCACTGAGTCCAATTGTTTATTAATTGGTGAGGACGGAATCACAAGCGAATTGCTAAAGGCTGGTGGAAGGCCGGTGCTAAAGGCACTGCAAAAGCTTTTTGATTCCGTCATACTCGCGGGCATGACGCCACAGGCATGGCACAGGAGTGTGGTGGTGCTGTTCTTCAAAAAGGGTGATAAAACCCTGCTGAAGAATTACAGACCCATCTCACTCCTGAACCACGTCTACAAGCTGTTTTCGAGAGTTATTACGAATCGTCTCGCGTGCAGGTTTGACGACTTCCAGCCTCCCGATCAAGCCGGTTTCCGAAAAGGGTTTAGTACCATAGACCACATACATACGCTGCGGCAGGTTATACAGAAGACCGAGGAGTATAACCAGCCTCTATGTCTAGCGTTTTTGGACTATGAGAAAGCCTTTGATTCGATCGAGACCTGGGCTGTGCTACAGTCTCTCCAGCGGTGCCAAATTGACACTCGGTACGTCGAAGTGTTGAAGTGCTTGTATGAAAACGCCACCATGTCGGTCCGTTTCCATGATCAGAGCACGAAGCCTATCCAGTTGCAGCGAGGTGTAAGACAGGGAGATGTCATATCCCCGAAACTCTTCACCGCTGCACTGGAAGATGCTTTCAAGCTTCTGGATTGGAATGGCATCACCCACCTTCGATTTGCCGACGATATCGTGGTCATGGCTGAGACCATGGAAGACCTTGGCGCAATGCTAGATGGCCTCAGTAGAGTCTCACTACAAGTGGGTCTTAAAATGAACATGGACAAGACTAAGATTATGGCAAATGTCCATGTCGCACCCACCTCTGTCACAATTGGAGGCTCTACACTCGAAGTTGTTGACGAGTATGTCTACCTGGGACATACAGTCCAGTTAGGTAGGTCCAACTTCGAGAAAGAGGTCACTCGTCGAATCCGACTCGGCTGCTGCCCAGCCGAGTCGGATTCGACGAGTGACCTCTCGTTTGGGAAGCTACGTCATATCTTCTCGTCCCAAATACCGCAGTGTCTCAAGACGAAAGTCTTTGACCAGTGTGTGTTGCCAGTGATGACATACGGATCTGAGACGTGGTCGTTCACTATGGGCCTCGCGCGAAGGCTCAAAGTCACCCAACGAGCAATGGAGAGAGCTATGCTTGGAGTTTCCCTGCGAGATCGAATCAGAAATGAGGAGATCCGTATTTTTTTATGATTCAGCATTAAAAAATACATACAACCCTTAATTTTCACCCCTCTCCGATTAACCCCATTTTTTTAATAGCGATATTACTATTTTAGTAGCAACACAACGTTTGCTGGGTCAGCTAGTAATATATACTACAAGTATGTAGTATATATTACTAGCTGACCCAGCAAACGTTGTAAGTATACAAGAAGTGTCACTCCTAATCTATCGACAACTTACGGATCGATTAGTCTATTGCATGCAAATTGAATGCATAAATGTAATTGAAAATGCAGTTGGTAATGTTTTTAACCGATTTTTCAAAAAAGGAGGGGGTATGTTCGACTGTATGTATTTTTAATTTTTTTTTAATGTATGTTAACCGATATCTCCCCCATTTGTGGACCGTTTTTCGTATATTTTTTACTTTTATTTTATCACTAAAAATAGAAAAATTAAAACTTAAAAAAAAGGAAAACTGACTTCAAAAACCTAAAAATAACTGAATACACATTGAAGTCGGCGCCAAGCTTATTATTAAGTGACAGGATGAACCTAGCAGCGACTTCAATCTGTATTCAGTTATTTTTAGGTTTTTGAAGACGATTTCATTTGTTTTTTTCCAATTGCTCGACAACACGGACATAGTGAGAAGATTAAAAAGAACTAAAACGTTTGAGTTAGTATATTAAACAGTGAACAAACCATAGTGATAGTGCTATATAATAAGACACATGAACAAAGTGCTTAAATCCTATAGACTCTAAGAAAGTGCATAGACTTATTTATTTATTTTATTTAAACACCTTATGCACAATCGCACACAGGCGGACTTAATGCCATAGGCATTCTCTACCAGCCGACCTTGGGTGATACAGAAATGAACATAGTAGGTGCACTAAAATAAACAAATAGGTATTTGGCGATACAAAACATAACAAATATAATAATTAAGACACTTACATACAAAACTAAAAATTATATACTTACATAAATATATACGTACATATATAAAATAAGGATATAAATAATACATACATAGTTAATAATACAAAATAATACTAGGAAAGTGTGAGGCGTAGTAATTCCGACGATTCATCAGCGAGGAGAGCTCGAACTTTCACCTTAAATACATAGCGATTAGTAGCCATCTTGATATCAAGAGGGAGCACATTCCAGAGACGGATGGATTGAACAACGAAGGAAGAGTCTACAAGGCCAGAGGAATGTGAGGGACACGAAAGGAGGAGATTCTTAGAAGAACGAAGATTTTTGTCATGAATAGAACACAGGAACTTGAAAGAAGATCTTAAATAGGAAGGGGGAGAAGGAGAGTTGAGAATGGAATAGAGAGTACTAAGAGCACGCAAGCTTCGGCATTGACGGATAGGTAACCAATTTAGAATGGAGCGATAAATAGACACATGGTCATACTTACGATGATTAAAAATGAATCGAATGCAGTTATTAAGAAGACGGTCATACTTATTAAGAAGGTCTGCATTCAGGTCGTAATAGCACATAATATCATCATAGTCGATTATAGGGAAGATTAAGGTCTGCACAAGCATTGTTTTGGTCTTAGACGGGAGAAAGTTTTTTAACCGATACAATGCACGAAGGCTGCCGGTGACCCTCTGACTTACGTAGGTAGTCTGAGCCTGCCAACTTAAGGTACAATCAATATACAGGCTAAGGTTCTTAACAGTGAGACTAAAAGGTATAGTAAAGTTGTTAAAAACGAGTGGTGGCAGAGTACCAATATCTAACCTACACAACATCGGGCGACTGCCAACAACAATGGCTTGACACTTTTCTGGGTTTACCGTTAAACCATACCCGATACACCAACTCATGATTGTGTTAAGGTCCCTATTTAATTCGCCAATAGCAACTGACACACTGGTTACGGTCGCCTGAGAATACAGCTGCAAGTCATCGGCATAAAGATAATACGAACATTGAAGATTTTGGGTCAAGAGATTAATAAAAATTGAAAATAGTATTGGAGAGAGAATGCCCCTTTGAGGAACGCCAGTGTCAAGATTACGCCAGCTCGATGAAGATTCATCGCAGCGTACCGACTGCTGACGCCCCTGAAGATACGTTGAGAACCATTCCAGTGCACCAGAAGAGACCTTGATATAGGAGAGGATGGATAGTAGGATATCGTGACTGACGGTATTAAAGGCGATCGAGAAATCGACCAAAGCCATCACTGTGACTTTGGTGTCCTCCATGCCCGCCCTAATATCGCCAGTCACTTTAAGGAGTGCCGAGGTGGTACTGTGCCCAGGTCGAAAGCCAGATTGTAGCGGGCTTAGAAGATTGTTCTTGTACACTGTAGTGTAGTGTTAAGTACATGTGTATTCACCTATATAATAAGATGTATTACTCAATTAAAGTCAGTATTTATCCAGCACCGTGTTGTTTAATTACACTCTCCAGTTGCCATCCTTACATGGCGACCCTGCCAGTGGCAGTCGCGCGTTGCGTTTGTTGTTAAATTCCATACCAAATATAGACTAATAATAATGTGGAAGTGAACTATGGGCCTAGATCCAAATAATTTGTTACATATAAATAAATAATTTATTTTGCAAAACACATTAAATAAACTATCACCATGAAAAAGAAGAAAAGGAAAAAGGTGTATTTATTTTGAAAGAGAGAAGAAAAAAAAATTGCTGTTCAAAAGTGCACAAAGTAGATAGAAATGCCTATATTGAAGCGATGAGGACCAACTGTAAGAGCCTTTGGGCCTGGACCACTACAAGGCAATATTTCACCAGTGGCGTTCATATAAGTATGGTGGCAGCTGATTTTGGGAGCGATGGTGCTGATTGGGAATTTCCTCGGTTAGAGCGTCTGATAGAGGCGGAATGGCAGTTCCGTCGTCCCGATAATTAAAGAGATGAAGAAGATGGACATGCTCAATAATGTGTGATGTGACGGTGAAAATAACTTTTTTTTATACGAAAATGCGATTGCATATTTGTGTTTTTTTATTATATTTCTTTTTCGTATGCTCATTGTAAAAGAGCGATCACTATAATCATTATTTCTATAAGATATTCTACGATACATAAGTGTCACGCATGTTTAATATATTTTTTTATGAAATTCATACAAGTAAGTACATATTATTATTTCCGTGTAATGATATAAAAGTATGTTTTCTATTATGCTCTTAAAATTAATATTGAATTTATATACAATTACCGTTTTATAGCATATTTATATGAACAGATAGATGCATTATCTAAATATAGCCATACCTATCAGATAATCGTTGTGTGGTCTTGGAGTGTCAAATTACGAAATAAGTGGAACTGTTGTCATCCGACCGAAAGTTAAACAATGATGTAATTCAAGTTTATAGAAATATGTTTGATGCTGATTATAGTTATATTGTACTTTATTATTTTTTGCTTTGAATGAACTTTTATGATGGTAATATGGCTTGACAACATTAAATGAGTAGGATTTGTAAAAGGAAAATGGATATAAGATTTGAAAGTTTTGTTTTGTTTTATAAGTGTGTGAATTGTTTCGTACATAAGGTTTGTCATGTAATGGTCTGATCAACCAAATACAATGCAAATTCTTTTAGACAAAGGAATTCAAATAGGAATAGATGTTTAGTGATGGTTTTAATATGAAAGATTAAAAAAGGGTACACATGATAAGGTACAAAATAAGGGTTAATGTCCTTCAAATTCGATCATGGTGCAAACAAAAGGTTTCTCTGTGAGAATTGTTGGTGACGTAAGGTGTCTTAATTAATTGCCCTAGAATATGTATAATTAAATGAATATTAAATAAATGAAGTGAGCAAGAAAATAAAATAACAGGTACTGAATAGAGACCTGTATAAATAAAATGTACCTTACGTGTGATAAAAGATGATGAATAAAAATGTGTACCTAGGAAAATATTGAAATGAAGGATAAGTATGAAAAATATACGAGATTGATTTGTAACGAAATGGTTTTTAATGTAAAGTGATAATAAATAGGTAAAGATTGTAATTTAAAAGCAGAAAGAAAGTCAGTCAGTCAGTCTGATATTTTTGAATTGTTATTTAAACTCTCTTCATTACTAACTTCTATTATTATTTTATTTTCATATGAATTTGAACAGTGACACATAGATTTTTCTTTTTATTTTGATGTATACTCATTTCATTTATTGTTATAAATTTCAATTATATGTTTAATTGTTATAAATTACAATTATATGTTTAATGTTATTTTAATATTAGATACTATTTTTTTATAGAATCTATATTAATTCTATAGCTAAGTAAACTATATTAATTTTTCATATGATTTAACATTTTAGGTTTAAAATAAAATAAATATTTTTGAATTTATTTTATTTTTTCCCAGGGATGGAGATGTAGTGTAGTGTTAAGTACATGTGTATTCACCTATATAATAAGATGTATTACTCAATTAAAGTCAGTATTTATCCAGCACCGTGTTGTTTAATTACACTCTCCAGTTGCCATCCTTACAACACGAACTCAGAGAACTGTTTATAGACACAGGCCTCAAGCACTTTGGATAGGAATGGGAGTATGGAAATAGGACGAAAGTGGCTAGGGGGAGAAGGATTGGCTATTTTAGGAAGCGGAATAATAAAGGCCTTGCGCCATGAGGAGGGAAAGTTGTTAGAGAAAAGTGAAAAATTAATTATATGTGTTATGCCTGGGATAAGATGATCTAGAATAAGGATTACCATGCGGCGGCTGATGACTTATTCTTCGAATTATTAATCGAATTATTCTAATAAACTTATAAAATTAAGTTAGAACTAAATTGCTTATTAGCCTATCATAGATAAATATAGAGGCTAGATTGTAATCAATTATTAAGAACTTTGTTCTTATTAATAATACAAAAAAAAAATGTTTTTCTAATTATTTTTTTTGGATTCTGTGGAGCAACAAATATCAGCTTGGCGGTTTTTATGGAAGATTTAGTATCTACAGTATGTCAGTATATAAAAAGAACTCTGTGCTGTTATTAATACATCTACTTAATCTAATGTAATATTTTTACGTGCAACGGTTGTTCTGATTTTTCTCGACCGTGATTTTTTTTCATTACTATGATGTTTTAATTATTTTACACGGGGAGTTTAGTAGTGCACACTTTGTTCTTAAAAAGAAAATTTCTCTCTAGCAAATATAGATGCTAGGGCATATTTTTTACGTTTATCGATAAAATATTTTGAACTCCAACTCTATACTAGCAAAAAATATGAATTATAATTTTCGGTAACTAAACAAGTTGTAAATTTTAATGAAACTCCTTTTAAATATCATGTTCACAATGTAAAGAACTTTAGGCATTATGATTTATTTTATTCATTAACTACTCAGAACCTTAAGATGTCGATAATTTACTGGTGGTAAGATATCCTTTAGTTATTTTCAGATAATTCACTCATTTTACACTGACAACCAATAGCCACACAAGCCATAGTGCATAGAGACATTCACTCAACAATTAGTTTTCGAAATCAAATTTTAACTCACGTAAAATATTCACATTAGTCAATAATGTTGTTGATATCCATATGGCTACCTATGAACTATGATGACTTCAAAAGTCGGAACACTGTATGTATAGGTATGTTATCTCCAGCTATGATTGCTCCTTGCGAACGCAGAATTTCTATAAAAATCACCATAATTTAATCAATGTCACGTAAGAATTTACCTTGTAACATAACTTATGATTTTTTTTTATCGTACCAGAATGAAAAATACCATAAAATGTTTGATATTTTTTGTACTAGAACCCATTAGAAGTATTTACGCTTAAATTAATACTTTTGATTGTTAAACAGATGAAAGAGTTTCCTTCCTCATTGCCAAACGATTTTTTTACAATCATTGGATAATACGTGGACACCCTCCTATTCATAGTGCGAAATATATCCCAATGTCTCACTGTCAGACAGAGAAAAAGGGTGTGCAATCACCATGGAAATGTAATATCATAATATAACCAGTGTTGTCAACCTTACTGTATTAGCAGGTGATTTGCTATTTTTCCCATGACATCCGTTTCATCTATTGTGGTCCTTATATTTTCTAATGTTTTGTCTTAAATGTGTTCTTAACGCTATCTGAACACACAAGTGCCCACCCACTAAAGCTCACCTGAACGGCCAACTGTGGCAGACGCTCAGTACAAATTAACGTTATTTGAAGACAAAAACCAAACCCATCATACTTGGTTGCATGTTTTGTACTTTTAGAATGGGTGCAAGACTAGGTAGGCTGCAAGGTCTATGTTGAAAATACAAAAAAAAAACACTGTTGCTCGCTCCAAAAATTTTTTTATAATCCCGCCTTGCTGAGTAAAATTAATTGAAACTTTTGTGTCCTTTTTATATTTGATCGAAGCCTATTATCCTTTCCTTTGGTTTAAGACTCTAAGACTAGTTCTGGAAACATTATAACTTCTATTTTGTATTTTTTTTTAATTGCAGATTTGCATTTTGCTACTTCTAGTTTTGTAAGGCTGGCAATTCTGCATTTAATTAATATTTTATTTATATTTTCGATTATTGATTACGGATCAAAATTATCAAAAAAGAAAATAATGAGGTATTGATTGTATTCAAGTTTTAGTTGAATAATTGATATTTGTTTAAATAAATTAAAAATTATGGCTCACGTTATTATACTAGATGCATTGAATGAAGATGTTTTTGTGTGTGGTGTTTGCAAATCTGTTTTTAACTCCTTGCAAGTATTCCTGGATCATAAAAATGCATGTGGTATTGCTGTCTTGGAAGAGAACTTGAATAAGGCAAATATTTTAGAAACAGCAGTTCTAACTAGTTCATTGTCTGATAACACTGGCACAGTACAGGAAGGCTTACAGCTATCAAATGTTGTCAACAATAACACGGAGACACGGTCTGCTGGTGATGATCTTACTTGTAAAATATGTAAAAAAACTTATACGAAATCAAGAAAATTGCTTTCACATTTGAGAATTCACAGTGAGAAGCTTTACCAGTGCTCTATTTGCGGTCGTAGTTTTGCTCAAAGTTCTCATTTGCAAAGGCATATTCTTACACACAAATTATGGCCTAAAGGTCTCGGCCAAACAACGGCTAAGGATTTACATGCAGAAGTTCTAAGCTACAATTGCACATATTGCAATGCTATATTTCCGAACTATCGTCAATATAGAAGTCACTTAAAAATTCATTGGAACCTTAAAAAATTTAAATGTGTACAAGGTGATTGTATGGAGTATTATGATTCTATTGAGAACTTACTTGAACATGTGGATATTTCCCATGAGCCTGCAGTTTATTCTTGTCATTTGTGTAATTGTAAATTTAATGACTTGGATGCTATCTCTATACATCAAAATGATAAGCATAACTCTGAGCAACAGGCAACAAAGTCGAAAGTATATAAGTGCACAAAGTGTGATGCCGAATTTCGCAAGCCGGAAAAATTATCTCTACATTTAAGAACTGACAATCATAGAAAAGTATGCATACATTGTAAAAAAATATTTGCCAGTAATAAAAGATTACGTTTGCACTTACAGATACATAAGTCATTAAAAGTGTTCCACTGTACTGTATGTAACAAAAGTTTTCATATGAAAAAGTACTTATCAACACACATGTTAAAACATGGTGGTAGAGAGTATACATGTTCTGTTTGTAATTACACATTTAAAAGAAGTGATCTACTCTATAGGCACATGAGGTTGCATCAACCCAATAAAATATTGAGATGTCCGTTTAAGGAATCATTGAATTGTACAAAAGAATTTAATCGCAATGACAAGTTGAATGCTCATATTAAAACACATACAAATTTTTTTGCTTTAAAAACCACTAAAGCTAAAGTTTCTCAAGAGAATAGTTCCACAAATCTGTGCGTACTATCACTCAATACAGAAACAAATGTTTTACAGCTTCATCCTATAGGTGCAGTATCAAGTGACCCTGTCGCTGAACCATGTTAATTTTCAACAAAATGTATTTTATTATCCATATTTTTGTTTTGATTAATTTCTGTAGTACAAGTATTCAAGAAGACAAGGAATATTCTTAGTTACTAGCAGAGTGCCCCAATAAGATTGATGGTTTCACCTTAATTTTTTGTGGAATCTTCTGGAAATCATTTCTTAGTGCTCACTTATGCTGGATAAAGGGCTAATGTGCTTCACCCTTCAAGTTCACCAAGTTAGACAGTTCATATTTGTCACTTTTGTCAATTTGCTGAGAGAATTTCTGGAAATTATTTCTTAGTGCTCAACCACACCGGTTTACACTGTGCATAGTCAGTCTGTGAATCAAGACTATTATTATTTAGAAGATCAACTAGTGATTTATTATAATATGTAGTAGTACTTACAAAAGATATATTTATGTAATGAATTAACAACCAAAGATTCAGAAAGAAAAGATGGATTGACTGCACTAGCCATGGCAAGGGAGACAGATAATGCAAAGATGATGGTAATAGAAAAGAAATCAATGAAAAAAAGAAAAAAAACAATTGACAAGAAAATGAGGAGAATACATGTGAGGTTGTAAACAATGCTTCTGTCAAGCTCGGAACACTTCTTTGTGAGAAAATGTTATTTGATATTTTACTACAATCTTTTTTGAAAGATGCATCATACAAATCTTCCTTGCAAGTTTATTGATACGCTGATTAAAACTGTATCTTAGGTGAGTTCTGTTTGCGTTTATACATATTATTATGTAGATGAATATATATCTTTCCTTATTTTTATTTCTCTTAAAAAAGACAACTCCCGCACTAGAGAACAAGCACTGTGTCACGGGGGACTTTTGAAAAATACAATTAATGGACACAAATTACACCCAGAATCAGAACAACTCTTCGTGGTTCACACAAAACTGGGTAAAGTTTAGTCCTGTGTGGGAATTAAACATAAGCTAATGCTCAGCAGGTGCATACTGTGGCCACAGGACTACCATGGCAGCCCTTGGTTAAGTCTTATTGTGATCCCCTTATAATTTATCTGACTAACTAATTTCTTGTACACACCTATGTACTATTGATACATTAGGTCATGACGTGTGACTTAATTATTCATAATTTGCCTCTTGATGAAGGAGATTAGTAACACTGGCTACTACCAGGGAGTTCGATTCTCACCTAGAATTCTTTATTTGGATGTAATAATGACATAAATTATTAAAAAAATACAACTGCCATAGGGAACAAGACCTGTGTCATGGGGGACTTTACAAAAATACAATTCACATACAATAAGTTACACCCAAACTCAAAATAAACATTAATGAGGCACACAAAGTTTTGTCCCATTTAGGAATCAAATCCACAACCTCTGACTTAGCAGTCAGGGTTGCTAACCACATAACCACAGACCTGTCATATCTGTAATATGTATATACTTAGTAATATGTAAGTATGTTTACTAGTTATCTAGATCTATAGTACTGGCGCTCCCTAACATGGAATTGGATGGCTGCAAGTTGTCCTAAATTATATTATAATATTTCTATTTCCAATTTTTTATACTTAAGTGGCATACAAGCATATGGCCCCCCTGATGTTAACCAGCTACTATAGCCTATAGACTCTTGCAATATCAGAGGTATCACTGGTGTGTTGCCGACCTATTTTTTTTTACACTTTTAGATTTTGTATCTCTGGGATAAGAAAACGCTTCTTTCAAAATACTTCCCTTAATGAGCACTAGAGACCTGTACTCACACACAGGAACAAGTACACCGCTGTGTGTAGTTATTTGGCTGTGGTCTTCTGTAAGGTCAGGCTTGCTTGTTTGCATGGTGCCCTATCTATTATTATTACTGAAAAACATTGAAAATTCTAGAAAATAAAAACGAAATATACCAGGTTATTGCACCATACTATGCTCATGTAAGGCTTCCTTGATACGTGGAAAGCAATATCTAATTACTATACTAAGCCAGAGCTACAGTGTGAGTTGTACGAACAAGACTTATATAGAGCTAGTGGCCAAAGTTAGAAAATGATTCTCCATACTAAATTAGTGTTGTTTTTTGTCTCTATTTATGTGTATCTTGGAAATGTGAGTTTCTATCGATTGAAGGGTTCTTTTGATTGTACCTAGTGTAAAAAATAGCATGATAATTATGCTTAATACCAAGTAAATTAATTTGCTCTGCTATCATAAAAATACTTATCTATATTATAGAAAGTTGTCATTCCTCACAAATAAAAAATAGTTTAATCCGCTTGAATTAAAAGTGAGAGCCCCGGCCATTCATGCCGTAGTGTCCCATACATACCATAACTCAATAGAAATATGATTGTGTTTTTATTGCACCCTCTGGTGACATGAAATAATGTGTTGAGCAATTTTTATCTTTATATATAAATTAATTGGATTTTAATATTGCGCTGAGAGAGTATCTTTCTAAGTGTTTTCCTCTTTCAGGCAAGGCAGTTTCGTGTTACAGACCAAGTCTACTTTGATATACAAAGTGAAGAAAAGTTTTTGGGCAAAATTGTAATAGGATTATTTGGAGATTTAGCACCAAACGCTGTTAAAAACTTCAAAGTTTTAGCTTCTAAAGGCATAGAGGGGAAGTCTTACAAAGGCACTTCATTTACACGGATAATTAAAAGATTTATGATACAAGGTTAGTTGTACTTTTATTAGTATATATAAAATTAGTATATTTTTCAGCGTTATATATACTTAGCTTATTACCGACCCGCCCTCGCTTCGCTTGGGTTTTCTTTTTATTATTTTATGTAAATATAAAATCAATGTATTATACATATAAACCTTCCTCTTGAATCACTCTAACTTAAATTTTAATTTTGGTAGATGTCTGATAAACTATCCCAATGAACTGGCATGCCAGCTATGCATCCAGGACTATACCAACCGGCTCAAACAACCTCATATCCTAGAGCTAGAAAAACGACAGTAGCACCAGACTACCAACATTTGAGTAGCCTTCGGTGGAAAGTGTCCTCTATACGCTTCCAGCTGATAGTTCTTAGAGCTTCTGCTCATAGTACCAGGACTGATTGCCGATTTACATTACAACAACAAAAAAACTATTCGTAAAATATCAACATTATTAGCTGAATCTTTAAAATACTTGATTACAGGAGGTGATGTAGTTTCCGATGATGGCACAGGATCTATAAGCATATATGGTGAGACATTTGATGATGAAAACTTAGACACGCAGCACACTGGAGCTGGTTTCGTGTCTATGGCTAATAAAGGTATTTGCTTACTATTGTACATTTTTTCAATACTCTCGCTCTAGGGAACAAGCTCAGTGTGACATAATACTACAAACAAAAGGGACATAAATTTAACCAAACCCTAAAACTAAAACCCAGACTTGGAGCTTTTTTTTTTTTTTAATTCAACTCCCGCTCTGGGGAACAAGCCTTGTGTCGCGGAGGACTTTACAAACATACAATTAACGGACACAAAGTACACCCAGACTCGGAAGAACCATATATGGATCACACAATTTTTTATCCCGTGTGATCGAATCCACAACACGCCGCGCAGTGGTAAATGGTGAGGTAACCACTTAAGCCACTGAATCAACCGTGCAGTCAGCATTGTGGATCACAGAAATTTTTGACCCGTGTTGGGATTGAACCCACAACAGTTATTAGCACAGAGCTACCCGGTTAAGTGCAAAGTGTATCTGCGGGAACCGCAGCAATACAGCTATGCAGAATAAACAGCCAAGCTATACCAAGTAAAACGACAGTTTTGTCCTGGTATAGAATGCCTTAAGTCAGCCTTTGTACTTGTATGCATGAAGTTTCTTAAATAAATACCATGAAAATTAATAGTGATATTCTTTATACAGTATATATTTCTTTCGTAAAGTGCTTTTGTAAGTTATTTTAAATTCGCTTTTTCAGGACGTAATACAAATGGCTGTCAATTTATAATAACTACCGTTGGGACGCCGTGGCTAGATGACTTGCATACTGTTGTTGGAAAGGTGAACAATTTTGTCTAATATCTTGTTTATATTATACAAAGTTAAGTTTTTATATTTTGAGCAAACCTAACTTACTTACGCATCGATCATAAGAATGACAATCAGTTCTTGCTTATTTATTTAATGCATCTGCTCACTACACTTACCCTTATATGTGAACCGAGAAACAAGGCATGAATAGAGAAGAATACTCGACGTCATGCATCAAAGTAGAGATGGTCTTCATACTTTAAGCCTTTAATCATCCTTTGTTAGTTCATGACATACCTGCACAGATTCACGCCTGTTTCCAGTGGGATGGGCAGAGAGCTTTTATGACTGATACTGCTTTAATACATATTCTGTTGCATTACAAAATCAAAATTGCAATTTATCATTATTCTAGGGATCGCCTGCGACTTTGTCCGCGTGGTAATTTGGAACGTACATTTCCCCGATTTTGCAACATATCTCACTACTGCTCCGCTCCTATTGATCATAGCGTGATATTATATAGCCTTGGATAAATGCACTATTCAACAAAAAAAGATTTGTTCTAATCGAACCAGTACTTTCTGAGATTATCGCGTTCAACCAAACAAACAAACAAACTCTTTAGCTAATATTAGTATAATCATAATATTATAACTAAAAGTCGTCTAATGGTCGAATTTCGACAGTATTTTTCTTCACGTATTAGTAATATAGATTTATTTTTGTTAAAAGGTGGTGGAAGGACAAAACATAGTGCATATGGTGGAACATACGTCAACAGATGTGGACGACCGACCAACTCGGCACGTGTATATTGCTGACTGCGGGATTGTGCCCACGCCTCAACCTTACTATATCTCTGATGACCCTTACGAGTGAGTGTTAAAACATTTTATTCGATCTTGATTTTATTTTTAATGCCGTTTAAAAATTAATACTGTGGGTAGTTCGCATGTTTTAATGTACACCCAGTGGCAAGCATTTTAAAATATTAAAAACGACAATGGAGGGGATACGACATGGATATGGCGCATGCCCGCAACTACACATATATAAATATGATCGAAAACTAGACAGTCTTAAACTGGGCAACAAACATGTACTTCTAAATACATACATATTATAGATAATAAATCGTGCTAATTACGCGAATATTCAAACTAATAAAAACTGTAATACAATTTATATGCCGATATAGACTCTATATGTATATGCTAATATATAGGTAACTAACTACTTATTATGTTTTCAGTCTATGGGCTTGGATAAAAGCTTCTGCAGTCCCGCTGACAATGTCCTTTTCAATCTTGGGCTTCTTTCATTGGATGATGAGGAAAATGGAAATCTAACAATTTATGGTTTTTAAACAATATTTAATGTAAAATAGAGGTTCGAACAACCACATTAATGTTTTTCTCACTTAATTAGCAAATCTGATATTCACATTAGCACTGTTACTTAGAAACAAGAATTTGAATTATAATACTTAATTCGATGTGATATAGTACCCTCAGTGGCAAATGTCGTAACATGAGATAACTCGTTTCGACAATTAATCCTTTGTGCTTGCAAATTGCTAAATTAACTGGATATTTTTATCTTACGGCTTTTTACACTGAGGATAAGACTTTTTGAATAATATACAAAGTGTTATTTCAATAACCCTCTGGAAATAAAAAAATATATATGCAAGTGTGCAATAAAAGAACTATAATACTGGTTGTATTTTATTTAATACTGAATATCTATATACAGTAAGGTTTATTTGTCTAAGAGCCAGTGCACTATGTCGTAACAGATAGACTGCCTTTTCAAAATGTAACTATAAAGTTGTCGTCACAACTCGTCACATAATTGTAGAATAGTTACGACCTTTGTTCAACGACTTATAATATGTGACTATACTAGGGCATTAGTTTCGGCCACGTGTTGTCAAGCAGATATGTCGTTCTTCTTTAGCAAGTTAGCAAGCTACCTAGTAGGTGGGAACTGGCTCTTATTTGCTATATTTATTAATATTAATATGCTCTTCATAAATGTACATAAGGCGCTATGGCCCAAGAGCCAGTGACCTTTTTACTTTAGTCATTTTATAAGTCATGAAAATTGGCACACTAACTCTCCTTAACCTGTAGAACAATGAACTGCTGTTCTGGCAACCCTTCGCGGCCGGAGTGTTTAACCCTAACATGACAAAGATGGTAAGAAATAAAGTTCAATTTAGTTATAGTATCAGTCCTAAAAATTTTAGTATATGTTATTGGCACTATTCTCTATATAGAAAAATGATTGCCAGAACATTTCTGACCCGCCTACTGGCCGCCAGAACGCTGTAAATATGTATAAAAATAAAGTATAATTTTGTCATTTCATCAGTGTTGAATTTTTTACAGAATTATTGGAAATATATGTAGGATATATAATTTCAAACGCCAGAACAAAATTCCATCACCAACTATTTGCCAGAACAAAAAATGTTTCCACATGGAAACATTTTTCGTACATGTCTCAGGACAGTTTTAAAGGAATATCAAGCAATTCTATTTTTTTTAAAAAGACAAGTCCCGCACTAGGGAATAAGCCATGTGTCACGGGGAACTAAGTATACAAACATACAATTCACGGACACAAACTACACCCAGACTAATGTCCAGAGAAGACAACCATTTATGGACCAAACAAAGTTCTGTCCCGTGTCGGGATACAATCCACCACCTCTAGCTTAGCAGTCAGGGTCACTAACCACGAGACTTAGGTTGTGAAGTAGAAGTGTGAGACGTAGGTAGAGAATTAGATATAAAACTTAATAAATGTAGGCGTACCCATCTTCCATGGCGGTAAAGACATACCATCCATTTGAAAAAAGTTTCACTCAAAAATCTCAAACCATGAAGGTTCTAGGTCAATTCGAAGTACCGAAAACAGCAAGTTTATACTTTAGACCCTATTATTTAAAATAAAACCACAGCCAAAACGGCTGGTCCATGAGACATTGTCTGTTCTGTGTCTGGGTGTTATTTATCTATAATATGTAGATATGTATTGAGAAATACATATATAAGCATGTTTATCAGTTGCCTGGTTGCCATAGTACAGGCTCTGCCTAGTTTAGGATCAGTTGGCGGTGTGTGAGTTGTCCCAAAAATATTATTATTATTCCCCTAACAGAGTGAAATAAGGCTTTAAAAAATCGCATGGATGGCCGTGCTGGTTAGTAAGTAGGTAAGATTTTTTAATACAACGTCTGCCGCGGGGGATTTTACAACCATACAATTAAAGGACACAACGTACACCCAGACTCGGCACAATCATTAAGGATCACACAATTTTTGGGGATTGAACCCAAGTAGTATAAAAAAATAAAGAAATGCATTCCACAAAATTAACAAAGACTCATTTCATTCTACTTAATTGTTATCTACATTTATTAAGTTGATACCTAATTGAATTGAATGACTTGCCTGTTGGTCTCGTGGTTAGTGACCCTGACTGCTAAGCTAGAGGTGGTGGATTGTATCCCGACACGGGACAGAACTTTGTTTGGTCCATAAATGGTTGTCTTCTCAAGACATTAGTCTGGGTGTAGTTTGTGTCCGTGAATTGTTTGTTTGTATACTTAGTTCCCCGTGACACAGGGCTTATTCCCTAGCGCGGGACTTGTCTTTTAAAAAAAATAGAATTGCTTGATATTCCTTTAAAACTGTCCTGAGACATGTACGAAAAATGTTTCCATGTGGAAACATTTTTTGTTCTGGCAAATAGTTGGTGATGGAATTTTGTTCTGGCGTTTGAAATTATATATCCTACATATATTTCCAATAATTCTGTAAAAAATTCAACACTGATGAAATGACAAAATTATACTTTATTTTTATACATATTTACAGCGTTCTGGCGGCCAGTAGGCGGGTCAGAAATGTTCTGGCAATCATTTTTCTATATAGAGAATAGTGCCAATAACATATACTAAAATTTTTAGGACTGATACTATAACTAAATTGAACTTTATTTCTTACCATCTTTGTCATGTTAGGGTTAAACACTCCGGCCGCGAAGGGTTGCCAGAACAGCAGTTCATTGTTCTACAGGTTAAGGAGAGTTAGTGTGCCAAATTTCATGACTTATAAAATGACTAAAGTAAAAAGGTCACTGGCTCTCCCTCCACTATACATGGTATAGATAATTATAAATATTAGTATTCTAATTAAAAAGTTAAACATTTATTTTGTCGTTCATTGCAATTACATGCAAAACATTTTATCACATTAAGATGGTCGTGCCGTTGATCATTGTAAGACCTTAAATATTTTTGGTCTTGTACTATTAAACAATAATTAATGTTGTTTGATCTGGCAATTCTTTTGGTCCTTTTAGAACCATAAACTTTTAGTGACAGATCTAACCAATCACCGATTAAATCCAGTAATGTGATACCCAGTAATGCTTTTTTTGTCACTTCGGTGGCAAATAAGCATATGGTGGTAAGCAGATACTGTAGTCTATAGACTCTTACAAAGGCAGGAGCATCATTTGTAAGACACGACATTTAGTTACGTTAATTTGTTATACAATTAAATTAGTCGAACATAAGATTACTATAGTAAAATGAGTCCGGTAGTGATGAGTGTAAGTAAGAAAGCTGGTGTAGATATTGAGGCTGTTCCTGGTGCTGGCTGGTTGGCAGGCTGACCGTCTGCGGACACTTGTAGCGCGGCCGAGCCGCATGCGCGTGCGCACGACTCCCACTCGCGACATACGTCACATGCCGTCGCGGTTTGCGGCTGGAAGAACACTCGAGCGCGGTGGCCTAGTAGAAATATTTTAAATATTTACAAATTTGGATATGGCAGGTGGTAGTTTGACGAAAAGGAGAGGTCCAGCAATGTACTGAAACAGACTGATTATTTGTTCTTATTGTGCTACTATCCAACACAGATATCAAGGAAATGCCAAAGCATGTCTCCATGAATACCCAACAGAAGAGTGCTCGGTTAGAATTTTTTTAAGTGGATAGGTAAAGGGCAAGAAGTGGAGACATTTTTTTAATAGTTAGGCACAAATGGCATGTCAGTCAAGGTAATATCTGTGTTATCTTAGGGTATATAAATATAATAATAAATAAGTTGTCATGCAATACTCACTGGAGTCGTATAGATCCATGAGCGTGGCCCAGGCGGGGCGCTGGCGCGCGACGGGCAGCGCGCGCGGCGCGGCGAGCGTGACGCAGCGCTCCGGCGTGACGGCGCGCACCGCCGCCAGCACGCGCGCGCCGTCCCCAGACACGCGCGCCCACGCTACGTGACGTGCAGACTGAAACATTACGTACACATTTATATTATTTATGTCCCTGTCACTGGTGGCCACGTGTCCTCTCTTCTACCAAAAGAGCTGAGAGATTTAGGACATAATCCACTCACAATGGCCTAATAATCAAAAATGCCTTTAGATTTCTTTTAAGACATCTAAATTTTTTGAAATTCCCAAGAAAAACTAGATAAAATTTAACACAAGGACAGTGAACGCCTATAGACGTCAAAACAATATAACATCTATTGTGTCTACGTTACTGTCCGTCAAAGTGTTAAATACAGTAGTAGGGGAGGCCACGATGCTAAATGGGGATTTACTCGAGCGTCGTAAAGACCTATTGAGTTGCGAAGCTTAGATGATAAAAAGAAAAAAATGTTATATAATGTATCCTTTTCATCAGTGGGGGAAGCAGCTATAGACTTTCCAAAATGTAAAAAAAAACGGTTGCATGGACATACTCGAGCGCGTCAGATATTGATAGCCATCCATGTCCTACGTATTTTTAATAATGTACGTATGTTAATCTGATCGTTTGCATGATGGTCGTACGTAAGGGTTGAAAATGAGAAAAAAAAATATTTAATCGAGCGCGTCAGATTTTCTAAGGGGATGTTAAGTGAACCTAAAAAAAGCTCTCATCGAATAATCTGACGATTTGGATGTGACGCAAAGTCGTGGCCATTATTAGAAAATGGCAAAAAAAAAACACCATTTTGACATACTCAAGCGCGTCAGATTAAGATATATATGGTTCATCTTTATATTCTAGACGTGCTGTCTCATAATCTGACGATTATCTGGAGAAATTCGCCTAATCTGATAATTTAAAAAAAATATATATACAAGGATCGGTCAAAAAGTTTGCGGAATTGGCGTGTTGTTGGGGGGTGGAGTAATTTTTTTTACCTGCACTAACTGTGTAACTACTTATGAGTATAAATACCAAATTTCATAAAAATCGGGTCATTATTCATTGAGCTATCATCGATCAAACAAGTCAATCCGGAAGAAAACTAGAAAAACCTCCACAAACCATTTTAGAAGAGATGTCTTCTATAAATTTACGGGGCCTTGCCCTGGTAAAATTATGATTTAAAAGTGGCACAACCTCTTCATGCACGGCAAAGATTCACTAGAAGACGACCCCAGTGTAGGGCGGCCTATTGAACGGCCTATAAAACTTGGGTTTACCATTTTGAGCCTGAGTCAAAGCAGGAGTCCATGCAGTGGCATAAAAAGGGTACACCACCTCCAAAGAAATTCAAGGTGTTAAAGCGTGGTTCGTAGGTCGTTCATGGCGACGATTTTCTGGGATACAGAATGAATTTTGCTGATAGATTATAAGGAAAAGGGTGTCAATATAACCGGAAAGCACTGCTAGAACGATTGCAAGATGCTGTGAAGGAGAAGAGGCGGGGCAAATTGACCAAAAGGGTACTGCTTTTACACGACACTTGCTTTTACGCGCAAGTTCCGATGGCTGCCATACAAAAAGTGGGCTCCATAATGTTGGAACATCCTATCTACAGTCATGTAATGGCAACAGAAACCAGAGTGGGAACAGAGTTAGAGAGTAATAGATAGAGAAAAAGTGAGAGAGGAATAGAAACACGGACAGGGGAATATGAAAATGAGGCATCACGCAGCTGTACGTATTAAACTTCATGGACAATTTTTTGTTACTTCGGCTTGTGGAAATCGTCAGATTATATATTTTTTGTCATCCTTGAATTATTTCCTTCAAAATAAATAAAAAATTAGCCACGCTCGAGAATGTCAAGATGACGTTTTTTTTTTACAACTTTGAAGTCCTCCCTTTTTTTTACGTCACTCGAAAATTGTCAGATTAGTGGAATATACACTTTTTAGCATGTAATTAACTCACCCTACCTTAATCTGACGCGCTCGAGAAAATCTGATGATTAATTTTTTTTTACTAATCTGATCCTTTATCCTTGACCATATATATGGTGCTCATATTTGGTGGAGGTACTTAACAGGGTACTAGGTATCCCCCTGTATATTAATCTGCCGCGCTTGAGTAAATCCCGAAATCCCTTCATGGGCTCCCCAGCTACAGAGGATACCCAATCAAATGTTAGATACGCTTACCGTCAATTCGGTGAGTGTGGTGATGTCTGCTAGATATCCAGATGGAAGTTGAACGGTAAGCAGAGCCAAACCGCTTTCTGTTTCATTGCCTTGTGACACGAACCTTAAAATATCAATGTGTAGATAATTATTATTATTATAGTAATGTAGTAACTAGCTGTAGCCCGCGGCTCCGCCCGCTTGGATGACGGTTGTCGCGATAAAAAGTAGCCTATGTGCTATTCCAGACTTTAATCTATCTGTATGCGAAATTTCATCCAGATCCGTTTAGTAGTTATTGCGTGAAAGAGTAACAAACATCCATCCATCTATACTCACAAACTTTCACATTTATAACATTAGTAGGATATACGTACTCTCGGTAGTTTAACCTAATGATAAATTAGCACAATACACTAATTTCTAATTAGCAGAAGATGACGTATCTAATCTTACTATTATTATAAATGTAAAGTATAGGGATTTTTTCATTGAAATTTAAGATTATTCTTAAATTTATTTATCAATCAATGATAAAAAACGTCTTAAGGGATCTGGATAAAATTTGGCACAGATATAGATTTTAGTCTGGAATAGACTACGTACACATACCTACTTAGGTATGACTAGCATAAGATGACGTATCATATTTAGGTATCATTTCCAGATACATAATTAGATAGGTACATATCTTATTTTACGTCTTATTCTACTCGTGCTAAGCCATGTTATTCACTGTTCATATCAAAAATTGCAATAGTAAGTAATTGCGGCAAAAGAAATAATGCCTAAAATAATTTAACTGTGAACTTACCCAAAACATACAGAAAGCTGCAAGCGGTCCTTGGTGGAGACCTGGTCTACTCTAGGGTCGAGGGTATACCGGGGCCAGGGTGCAGTCACGTTGGTACTGCCCTTGGCTGATAGTCCAACGAGTGCGATGCCACGACCTTCCGTCACTGCGCTCACTGATCGACTGTTGCGGATCTGTACACGAAGAACCAGTATTAAGTATAATTTTCTCCATGACAATGTGACATGGAGAAAATTATACATGTTTTTTCTCCATGACATGTTGACAAAAGTGATGTTATTATGTTATTTACTATGTTCAATAAAATACCCTCTATGACTGGGTGGGATGTATTCATCTTTATTATCATCCATCCTTCTGGAGGAGTACCGTCACACACTGTGCTTACTGGTCCATGGCGGCTCAGCACTTTTAACTCAAAGGAAGCGATCTTTCGGACTATATACAGATTGCGAAGTTGAGGGTAGTCGGAAGTATGTAATTAATATTTAAAAGCTAAAAAGTAAAAAGTAGCGTTTCAACGCTCCAATTCCTAGAACTGGGTACCAGTCAGATTAAAAAATAATCTTTTTGCATTTTATAACGGTTCTACAGCTAGAAATAAATACTAGAAGGCTTACAGATTGTGTTTGTATGACGAGTGCGTTGTTCTCAGCTATTTGGAACTGTCTCGCTTCTTCAGAGCCGGTCACATTGACTGAAACTCGAATCTTCGTCGCTGTGCGGATTGTTTCGGCGTATTGTGCTAATGAGTCGATCTGGAATTTTAACATGCCAAGGTAAAATAAGTATTAGTAAGTGTGGAAATAGCGGGTGTAGAATTGGACCTAAATTCATTCGGTTCATATGACAGCTGAAAAGACTCTTATATCGGAAATAAATATAAATAGCAGGCTTGAACCTTGTTTGGAGGCAAATAGTCTTCCGGACCAATTTTCGTCATGGCGGCCATTCTCAACGGAGATAAGCCAATTGCGCAGGATATATTACAGTCCACAATTTAAGTGTGTGTATTAAGGGTGCAGTCTCTATTCCTTCACGGTTCACCCTCGTAGTCTTGGGACTACGAGGACCCTTTGGGGTTGGTAATCCGATGCGACCGAAGAGAGATCAGCTTTAGGTACGTGGTTGCCGAGACAAGGAAGATCCCGATGTGTTTTAAGAAATTGGTCACCTACCTGCGGATCTTCTTGCGATCCGCGCAGTAGCCCCTTAGCTAAAAGCAATTGAGAGGAAAGTGGACACTTGAGAAAAACTCAGGGTTTTCCCTCTAATCCTATTATTAATCTTATTTTGGTTAAGATTATCTGCTGATTCAGATACAATAAAGATTGATTTTGTTTGGAATTAATTTATTAATCGTTGTCTATTATAAATAAGATACCTCATAGCAGTTCTATTAATAAGGATTATAAAAGTACCTATTCCTTTAACAAACTAAACCAATTAACTTAAACCTTGACAGCCAATATATATTTACCACTTCAGGGTCAGGGTCGTTTGGTTGGTAAGCTTGCAGCAGATACCGTACGACTGGAGTGGCCTCGTCAAGTAGACGAGCAGCTAACATGGCACGAAGGCCCCATGCTGCTGTTGTTGCTTCCAGACTGTTACCAACCAACCATGGATTGCGCCATTCATTGCGGTATAGTGTTCGTGACCAGAATAATGTGGAGCCTGTAAGAAATTATAACGACCATTATAGCAAAACAGTTTAAAAAAAGAATGAGCGATACTATTTTGTATTGAAAATATTTATAAAAGGAAATAAATTTCATGAAAACAACATCATTGGGGACCGACATTACCTAATGTTGTGACTGTTTTTTTATTGGAAGAAGGGTTAAAAGTAAACTTGCCTGATGTGTTAGCGTATTTGTTCATGATCTCCAAAGTCTGTGTGAGCTGCGGATGCCTGGTGGCGGCGAGGGCTCCTCCGATCACGGCCAAGGAGTACGCGTCCAGGTCAGGGGACACACCACGGGCTACGAAGTCTAGTGCCTTATTTATGTTGTTCTTGTATAGCACGTCGCTTCCCTGTACATAAGTAATTTTATAAAGTAAGATAGGTACCATCTATTGTAGCAAATGCAGTAATAATAATGCACACTCTTAAGTAAATTTCGGTAAATAGTCATCTGCGCGGGAGATATTAAAGTGCACAAGACTCCGACACAATTTGTGATTTATTAGGCGTAAGACCAACGGATTTTAGTGCTTTTCAAGGTACAGGAGTATAAACAGAAAACACCGAAAATTTCTAAACTCTCGGTATCTATTGTAAATTTCTTGTTAGAAAAATCCAATATAAATTTTTGGTCAGACCTGGAAGTTAAACCCTCGAACTTAGCAGTTGCACTCAACGACCACTTGGTAGAGTAAGAAGGCAGTTATCAAATGGAGGCATATTGCAAATGCAGTGTTTACAAAACAAATGGGACAATAATGGTTTTGAAGGCTTTTTAAAGAGGTCTTAAAACCTTCTATAAAATTAAAATATAATGATATACCTTGGCTTGGTGTAATGCAACGAGAGCAAGAGCAGCTAGCGGCAGCGGCGCCTGCGCGTGCGGGTCAGTGCGCGAGCGAGGGGGCGGGGCGGCCCACGCGCCGCCGGGCTGCTGCGCGCGCGCCAGCCACGCCGCCGCCGCCTGCGCCGGCGCCGCCTCCACCGACACGTAGCGCGAGCACCGGGACAACCAACGAGCTGCTACTGCCGTCATCCTGCAACACCAGAACAATCAATCAGCCTGTCTCACTCCACTGACTGCTGGACATAAGCCTCTTATAATTCCCGCGTCAACGGCTTCCGCATCCAGTCAACCCGAAGCACTTTTTACGTACCAAACATCTCCTTCAGCTTCAGCATTAGTTTCTGCTGCGAAAGATCCATCTGATCTTCTGTAAGCCATTAATCTTTGGTAACCGAGAGCCGCTAGTTCTCGCGCCTCCTTAGTTGTAGGACTGTCTTCTTGATTAGTGGCCTGAAATTAGGAATTGAATTATTTGACTTTATTGATTTTATAAGTACCTGCCTTAAAATGCCATGTATCTTATGCAAATCATGCCATCTTAGTTTTTGCATGTGAGGAATCGTCCTATCAGATTAAAGTCGTTTCAGAGCGTAGACATTTTTTGGTTTTTGAGACCGTTCCGTATCCGCACGGTCCAGAAAACCAAAAAAGAACTCATGACATTCTTTACATGTCAATGGTAAATGGCGATATGACAACTTAAATTATAGTTTTCCACTCATTTGTTTATTGCATGCATATATTTTAAAATTGACATTATGATTGTGCTCAAACCTGAAGATAGTCAAGCAGGACGCAGGCGAGTGCTAGCGGTCGTAGTGCATGTGTTGGATCCGCCGATGGTGCCGGAGGTACTTTCGTCGCCTGCATCGCGGCGGCTAATAGATCGCCTGTGGCTCGAAGCGATATGGCCCCAGGTTTAACACCGGGTCGTACGTTCAGGGTTACGTTGGCTCTGGCTACAGTTCGACGGGCGTCAAGCAAACTCCATGCCCAAAGATCTTCTTCATAACCGTCCTGTCAAATTAAAATTATAAATTGTACGAGTTATTGTATCATTGTCTTTATATAAGTGTATCGTTGAAATCTTTAAAACCCTTTTTGTAAAGAATCACAAGGTTTTAAATGTTTAGCTAAGGTCTAAAAAAAAGGTCTATTCAGCTTCTATGAAAATTAACGACATCGCAATTCAAAATTATTTAGGCGTTTTTTATTAAATTGTTTGGAGTCTATTACAGAAGATTATGATGCAAGGTCTAAGAGACATCGCTTTTCGCAGCTGAACAGACCAATCCGACAACGACGCATGCGATGATGCTCTTCTAGCACACGTCTGACAAGATACATTTCCATATTAAATCTATTAAACAGCTTTGATGTCGCCTTTGTCTTTTTAGCGAATGAAGTGTGAAAGCAATTTTTTCGGCCAGAATGTGTCTTAGAATATAAATATTAGGTAAGTGCAAAGTTACCTTGACATCGATCGTGCGGAAGAGCGAGGCAGAAACCCCATTGCCGCTAGCTTCGACGATGACAGGTGCGTCGCCCGTACGGACCACGGTCACCAGGAACGCTGTACTGACGGAACCGCGAGCTGGGACCGTCACGCGGACTCGACGGAACAGTTCAATCTCTGTACAATCATATTAATAGGTAAGCTCATTCGTCCTGTATATTGTGAAGATACTGTCGCATTATGTCAAAATAAATACCCAAAGCTCAAAGACCTGTTTAATTGGCAAAAAAGTACAGGCTGGCAACCCACCGGCCGCGGAGTTCAAAATTTTGGAGTGGTCTAGGTATTAGTCGGCTTTTCAGCAAATATAAAAGATAGACGCTACTATTTAGTCTTCCCTACAATATGACAAAAGTAAGGACTGCAAGTAGGTGTAAATACTCACTTTTAGCTGAGTCTAGTTCGTTGTCGAGCGGTTCGAATTCGAAGTACTGGTCACTATTGTAGAAAGTGACTTCAACTGATGTGTCTACTGCCAATGTAGTCGTCAATATCACAACGGCAGCCACAGTTTCCCCACGTTGTAGACTAGTGGGTAATGCCGCAGTTATGGCTAAAGGTACTGATGTAGTGAACTTCTGTGGGGAAGCTAAACCGAGGCCTAAAGTAGGGTGGACAGAAAACGCTCCTATTGCGAACTCGCCAGGTGTTTCTGCTGTCCAACGTTCCTTAACACCATTCCCATCATCACTGTAACAATAAAAAGTGAACATCCATATTAATGCTAAAATATCTTACATTTACAAAGCATAACATTGTACCTACCACTCGCCTCGGCGGACCAAAGTGTGAAGATCAGCTAAATTGCAACAACCAAAAGTCAAAATAGTGGTCGTTTATGGATGTTTGCCGCACAATGCTAATTTTATTTAGAACTTAATTAGAATGGTTTTGACCAAGATAACAATGATAATCATCTTCGCCATCTCAACCGAAAGACCTA
Organism: Trisateles emortualis; assembly: GCA_947095525.1. NCBI lineage: Eukaryota > Metazoa > Arthropoda > Insecta > Lepidoptera > Erebidae > Trisateles > Trisateles emortualis. The sequence goes on along the minus strand of OX352732.1, from coordinate 12,133,283 downwards.
CTAGACATAGGACTCCATCTTAGATTTCCACAGCATTTGGTCGTGAACTGAGCTGACCTACCCCTCTAGACAAGAAGCATAAACGGTAGTCACATCGAAGAGAATAGAAAGCAAAATTTATGGAATTTGACATGAGTTTACGATATTAGGTATATCGTAAACTTATCTTAAATTCCATACATTGCCTTTCTATTCTATTCGATTCGGCTACTTACCGTTTATGCCAGTTGTCTAGAGGGGCTTATCCATCAGCTGCCCACAATCTTCATCAGGTCGTCGGTTCACCTTGATCGACGTCTACCCACGCTGCATTTTCCACATTAAAAAAATAATTAAAATAGCTTTACCCGACTGTTAGATTAGCAAGCATCCAAGTGGGTTGTGGTGAGACTGTGAGGAAGTATCGTGGTGAGGGTGGCGGCGGCAGACGACTGAAGGCGTACGGGCCAGCCAGTGGAGCGCGCGTACCTGTCTCTAGGGGAGCTTGGGTAGGAGCTGTGCCTGGAAAGTACATACAATGATGATGTTAGGCCTCGATAGCTTGGGTAAATAGGGTATTACATTATAGGTTGGATCTTGGTTGGAATTCATGGTTGGTTGATGAATGTTATAATAGTTAATTAATACTTTCTTACCATCTGCATTATTCGTAACCACCACGCCATCTGTGAGAACTACAACGCCTGCATTCTGAAAGTAAATGTATTTCATTTATAAAAACACTAGGTTAAATAAAAGATTAATAATAATATTTTTGGATAACTCTCAAACCGTCTCCTGATTCCAAACCAGACCGAGCCACATTTAACATGGCAACCAGACCACTGGTAAACATACAATCATTTATTTCATAAGTTAATTACAAGAATAGTTAACTTCTTGCAATCAGATAAAGAATTTAAATAAAATATCTTTATAAATATGTATATTACTATTTTTTAAAAATCCGCCTCAATACAGAACAAAAAATTGGTTCATCGCATAAGGAGTCAATATTAAAGATGTAAAAACAGAATATATTCTGTTAAATACTAACTTTGAAGACATCTGAAGCGGTAAACCCTCCCAAATCCAATCCTGATCGTGACAAGTGATCGTCGTTCTTAAACACCGAATGTGGCAAACTATTGAAGCTCTCAACTTCGCGCTCAATCTGAAAAAATATTGATTAGTTATATTTATTTTAGTGGTGGCACCTGGTAACTGTCAGATGATAAACGTGAATTTCATGACCATTACAGGTAATGTAACAAAACACAGAATAATTTAAAAGCAGGCTTTTTTTAGACAGACGTGACTTAAATTCTTGTGTTTAATTTCACTTGAAGCAAGCCTATTTTCATATACCGGGTACAGTATTGAACTTCGTGTCGAAACACGTTAACAGTTTGCCTGATCCGGTAATAGATCCCTTAGGATCACGCAAGTATAAAAATAGTATATGGTACCTTATGTATATCAAGACCGCTGCCAAGTCCATTAGCTTGCGCAAGTCCGGCGTCAATAGAACGAGAGTCTTCGGCGAGGAGTCCGACATACGCACCAGACTCGCCCAATATCCGCAGCTCGACTAGCGTGTTGGGTTTTGGTGATGCGCCATTATTTGAAACAGGTGATACTGTCACCTGCAAGAAAGAAAAATTGTTAGAAAACTATTTACTTAAAATGGGTCCGAGAACGGACCCTTGCAGCACTCCCAATTCTATTAAAAATATTACTTTTTCACAGATGTATTTAACATACATAGTATTGAGAATTTCTTTGATTCAAATTTAACTATCACCTACTAAATAAATGTGGCTAAGAAAGATTCAAAAGCAAATATTAAAAGCCTTAAAGCCTAGTACTCGATACTTTCAAAACGAACTCAGTTTTAGGTCAACATTAGAAGTAAACGAAAATCATAAAATTGTTAGATATCACTGACACTATTCTTATTACGAAGTCAGACAGTGTTTAAAAGAAAAATATATGCTGACATTTTTGTTTATTTCTACGATGATCTGAATGAATAAATGAGCTCAGTATAAAGGGTTACTTACATCATTTTGCAATAAGTTGTTTTGTGGAGCGTATACCGCAGCAGACACTATATTGTTGCGAGCGGCGTCAAGACGTGGATACCACGCCAGTAGCACGCAACCTGGAGCCATTCGGGACGTTATACTTACTGTCACATCCACACTCTTCCTAGCTGGACTTAACTGCAATGAGATTTAAGTTTCGTTTTTCATTCTTAATACCAAGAAAAGTAATTTACATTTATGGACACATGTCACAATAAAAGATGAGAAAAGCCGTCTTAGGAGCCGTCTTAGACTCTCACCTGTTTTCGAATCATCCTCAGTCAGCCTGTGTTACTTTTACCAGTCACTGACACAGACTGATTAATTAATGCAAAAGCTGATAGGTTGAAAGTCCATATCTATTTTGATGCAGTTTTTGTGTCCGTCAGTATGTTTTCTGAACCAGGCTGATTGATTGAATTAAGATTTGCAAGGCAGTCTCAGTAGATAACTACTGAGACTGCCTTGCAAATCTTAAATAGAATAGAATAGAATGTCAGAGGTGGCATATAAATGCCACCTCTGACATTCTCGGCGTAAAAGATAAAGACAATATGAAAATTATTTGGCAAAACTTGGAAATGGTTTGGAAAAACCTAGGACCACGTACTGAAGTTCCATTATTTTGATATAGTAAGTATATACATATATGATAGAGGAATAAATAAATTAATCTTTAAGGAGTTATCACTTTGTAACCAGTGTCTAATTCACTTATTATTATTTTGTCAGAATTTTTGGTTAGCTTTTGCTTTCTCTTTAATTACAGCGAAAGGGGCCAAAACAGGTCTACAAGCCTTGTCCTTAAACGGATGCTACTTGACACCACGATTATATAACAAAGTTGACTGTCTTGTTATTTTAAGACGGAGGTGCGGATTTTTTTATCGTCACTATGAACAGAGCTTTTTTTTAATATGTAGCCAGGTACATATGTATGTATTGAGCTATTAGATATTCTCTAGATCAGAAGCTAAAAATCCTAAATAATTCAGATGTATGAATAGGTTATTATTATGGATATGAGCAGCCAATAGACAAGCTCAGCTCACTACTTAAGACTGAATGCTGTGAAAATCCTTGGGGAAGTACATGTGATAAAGAGAATTAATACATAGAATAATTTTATTTAATAAAAAAAGGAAAAAAAAGAAGCCTCGTTTACACATCTGAAGGAAACTCTACGATAAATATCCGACGGAAGCTTGCAAGTTAGTGTTAAGTATAGGTACTAAACATGCTCCTATAGTCATGCGACTGACTGCACCTTTTTCAAACTAATTTGATTTTACCAATAATGAATACAACAATGCAATTTGGAACTTGGTGTTTATTTCATGTTGTAGGTAAAGTAAGTACTTATAAATTTAAAATAGTAAATTACTTTTAGGATTTGTCCGCTACAAACGTTTGTTGTATCTACTAACCTCCAGAGTCTTAGCGACGATGATATCCCCTCTCCCAATGACAGCATAGTGAACAAGATCCATGGGTTCAGTGGCAGTGATACGTGCGCGCATTTCTCCACCGACACCTGTGTCTCGAGTCAAAACTTCAGCAGTGAGGAACTGACTGGTATAGTCGCTTCTTTGGACGTTCACCACGCGTTCGGTCACCTCTTTGTATTTTATCTATAAAATATTTTGAATATTATTGCCTAATATGAATTAATAATTATAATAATGTGATGAACCCAGGACCTCTTGTTTCAGCAGTCGCAGTCAACGACCAAGCACCAACGAAGCAACGCACAAGCCTTGCATTTGTTTGCAATGTATGCTCAAGCATATGCTTGAGGCTCCGCGCAGTCAATGGGATCTTTACTCTTGCCAAAGTAAAAAGAAAAATGATTGTTCATCTGCCCTTGTTGCCTGTTTTAAAAAACAATTATGTATCCCTATGACAGAAGACTATTTTATTATCCAAAAGTACAACAGGTCTCTAATAAGTAACGGGGTATTCTATGTCTTACCACTAAGTTGAGTGTTGAATTGACATGTCCCATATCTGGTACTATGGTGTAAGTAGCGATTCCCTTGTTTAAAGCCAGTTTGGTCTCGTTAACTGGTGCACCGTCATCCCATAATCGTTCCACTGTAACTTCTCCATCTGTTGCCGTTAATTGTCCAGATGGGTCAACTAACTCGATCTGACAAAAAAGTACTTGTTAATTTGTAAATTCTTTCTACAGTATTCGAAATAATATTTCAGCAAGGAAATGAATAGACAAGTAAAGTGCAAACTTAGTTCTTTACAAATATAAGATAGATTTCGTTATTTGTTATGCAAGTATTTACCTGAACAATATATGGCAGAGTTGGTTTGAAGTAATTTGGAGAAGATACTCTCAATCTATATGGAGCTCGTAGCAGCAATATCCTCGACGATATGTTTTGTTTTATCAGCGTATCTTTTTCTTCGAGCACGGCTTCGACAACGAGCGGCCTCGCTGCATCCTCAGCCAGGTCAAGATCAGTCTTGAGGTCGAATGTTACTTCAGTCTGGCCATTAATATTGACCACTTTTCGCGTAGGTGCTGCCACTACAGGTTGCAGAAGCCCAGAGAAGAATACTGGATATGCAGATATGGTAAGTTCACCACGAACTGGTAGGCCGTTGAAGTGCCTAGTTGAAATTATGTATAGTTATTTTTTTTCTACTAAAGTGACAATATGAATCGCTTAACGTCCGACTGCACAAGTAGTTACGAGTGTATTTTTGAAATAACAGTAGGCCGACATAAGTACAATTGGACTTATGTCGGCCAAAGGCGCAGGAGCGTCAAACAAATTTCCTATTTTAATGTAATGTAATGTCCCAGAAAAAAAAAGGATATTCCAATGATAATAATAAATCATTTGTTCTAATTTGATTTAATTTTGTTACGAGGTGAAACAAATCCATGTGAAATTAAGATGTTAAGTACACAAAGACACCATAAAAGTAAAACACTCTAGCAATGTAAACCCTAAGTCGATAGATAGAAAACAACAGTTGATGTCATAATACTCAAGCACTCGTAACGAAACCATTGAAGTTTTTTACCAATTGATTAATGGTTGATCAGTTTATTCAAACAAAAACTGATCATAATATAACGAAATTGTAGTCAACAAACGAATCTTATTTACGCAAGTAAGTAATTATTATTCTATTGAACTCGAAGGATGAGTTTTTCTTAAATGTAATGAGAACCGACAGCTTTCTCTGTGGAAACTCTTTTGTTTAGTATACGATGAGAAAATTCCATCAGAGTTTATTATAGAACTTTGAAGTATTTTGCATTGAGGTAATTTATTATTAGGATTGTTGAAAATCAAGTTTTTATGTTTATGAGTGTTTAATTTTATAATGAATGCGGTGTGATTAACATTTGATGATGTCAGGGTCTTGTATTAACATATTATTAGTTGGATAGTATTTTAGGCTACAAATAAGTAATACACAAATAAATTATATTTTGACTCTGTATGGTTGGGCACTGTATCATTTATTGTACAGAGACTCGCTCTCCCAGGCAAACCTTCAATGCGGTTTTGTGAGGCAAATACCTACTAAGTATATTTTAAGCATTATTTGCTTAATTAATAAATAGGTTAGCGGTGATGTAGGATTGCCAATCTAACGAAGTTTGATAACGGGTTTGGTCAGCTGATATCGTAGCCCGAAGTTTGAAACTGTATGTATGTATGATGGACAAAAGTAAATTCGTCGCTGGCTCTCCCTCTAGTACTGTAGTACCGGTACAAACATATCTTCCTGCTCCTTCTTTAAAATTGGGTGTTTACATGACAGTAGCAATACAGCTGGCAAGAATGAGTATTGTCGCCTATGGATGCCTATTTATGCATCATCACTTGCTCACTTTGTGACTCATAGTTTCAGAACTAAACCTTTTTTTTTATACTACCAAGGAGGCAAACAAGTATACGGTCCGCCTGGTGGTAAGCAGTTACCGTAGCCTATGGTCGCTTGCAACACCAGGGGTATCACTCGCGCGTTGCCAACCCTTTAGAAACCTCGCTTTAAAAAGTCAAATTAATTTATGTACATACATCATATTATTACCATCAGCCTATCGCAGTCCACTCCTGCGCATAGGTATCGATATCACGAGGCTGAGTCGTGAGGAATGCCGCGTGACTGACTGCCTGCTAAATGCGAGCATCAGATGAGCAGCCTCGCGAGGAATAAAAACCAATAGACATCAGTATTTCTTTTGTAGCAGCCAATATACTTAGTGGATTTTATATGGTGGCCATTTTTCCGAAATTTACATAGACAAATTTATATTACTAACAAAGTCTATAAATATTTTATTATCATACTTAGCAGTAACGTTGATGTCGAATCTGCCTTCGCTGAAGAGCACCTCGTTCGGCAGTCGCATTTCCATATTAAACTTTGGTTGTACGTAGTCGGCGACCAGTATGTTGTGCGAGTACTTCTGCCCACGAGCTTCCACCTGTTACACAACAATTATGCAAACATTCCTCGAGGTATCGCAAAGGCCATCGCAGAGGCGGCCAATTTTCAACAGGTAAGTAGATATATTTTTTCGAGGTTACCTATATTTCCGGAGTTGTCTAGAACATTTTTTTTGTTTAGTTTTATTGAGAGTATAGAAAAGTACTTAGTGGCAAACAAGTATATGTAGTAATCCGGACCTTACTATGTCGAGTAATTACCGTAGCCTGTGGATGCTTGCAATGAGTAGGGCATTATCTGCGTGTTATTGAACTGTAAACGTTTTACATGAGGGTTTTGTTTTGTGTAATGGTTAATTCTGATATAGAGAAAGGTTATTAATAAAAATGCATCTCAATATGAGCAGTCCTGTAGTCACTCACAGGAACACAACTATATATATATATATAGTCCTCCTCATCGTTTTCGATGACGGTGACCCTGGCAATTTTTTTTTTATTTTTATTTTTTTTATGATAATTGTAATTAAGTTATTTTACTCTAATTAGTTAAGATTTAAATAAACTACGTTCCTTTTCTGGCATTAGCCCTAATGTGGCTCGCTAGACCGAATTTAGTTCTAAATACTCTGTTGCATGTGGTGCACTAGAGTTGACCCTGCGAGTTGTATGTGTATGTATAGGAGGTCTTTCTTTTCGATTTTGGCGTTTTAAGTCCAGAGTTTTGAGACGACTTTACTCGAACGTTTTGGTCTTCATGTGGATGGTAGAGCGCCATGAAGACCTCTTTGACGCGAGTTCCTCCCAACTTTCAGGGTCAATACAACTACACTCTCTACTGTGTGTAGTTGTTTGGCTGCGGTCTTTAGGGGCCGTCGACCGTCCTTTTTTAAAATCTTTATTTGATTTTTTGAACAATGAGAATCTTTTAGATCTTTTCAATGTTTGAAATTCAATTTTGAGAATTTAAAATTAAGCTCTACAATATTTTTTTTTAAAGTTAAGGGCTTTCAATAATTAAATTGGATTAATTAGCACAGGATTTACCAAATCACATTTTATTATTTACGTACATGACAAGACATACGTTATACAAAATAGTTTTATTTGATTAAATCACGGATAACATTGACTTGAACAATATTAGGAAGTAAATAACATAGTAAATTTAGATATGTACGCGTAATTATTGTTTTCCGTCTCAGCTATAGTAATCATACATGAATACCAAAACAAATATAAATACGTAGTGTCAGTAGGTACTTACCTAGTGCCACTTCTGCATAGGTATAACGATTTACTCATCAATTGCAAACAAATAAAAAAATGAAAGTTTTTACGATGTGTATGTTAGTAGGTAGGTAGTCATTTTTGTGCAATACATAGATATTTTAATTACTAACGTTATTCATATATTTTTTATAAACTATGTAACAAACGGCCTGCCTTGTGGTAAGCAGTTACTGTAGTATTGTATTACCGTATTATTAATAAACATTGAATTAGTAAACGTATAACTTGTACGTTGCTCAAAATATTCTACTAGAAAAAATTGGGTTGGCAACACGAGAATGATACTTAAGCTATTGCAAACTCAGATCAGGCTCAGTAAGCTTATTTGCCGGCTAGGTAGTACAAAAACAAGTTACCTGTATAGTCCATTGTCCAAGGGCTGGTTCATCAGCAAGCACTAATTCATCAGTGAGCACTCCTCGATCAAGTTCAGCCCCCGGCCACTGCCGTACAGGCGAGCCGCCAGTATCCAGCACGCTGACATCGACAGTAGACGCCAGCGGCAGCAGGTACCTGCGTGTGCACACAGGTCAACGACCGCTTCGTAATCACACGTAATCTTACGCGCACGAACTCTTGTATCGGTGATGGTAAAGAAAACGAAAGTGTCTTGACGTTTGAAGAACTCACTCGCTTGCTTTTAGTAACTCGTTTTCCTTATTAAATGGAACAAGGGCACAGATGTGAAGTGACCGATACTTAAACAATCAATAGATGTGTTACGCTTTAATGGTTGCGTTAATGTTATTTTGTACGAAGGTATCGTGACCACAGCACGTACAACAAATGAAGGGATTTGTTTTATTGTTTTTATGGGCTTAGTTACTGTGAAGTCAATTGTTGCATTTGAACTTCTTCTTCTTAAATACAATAATAAATCAATCTTAGGATGAAAATCACTCTTTGACTTGTTTACCTAACAACCGTACTTCACTTTGCACTAGGCACTTGGCACTTTGGCAAAGAAGATTTAACAATTACATGACAGAAGGTATAGGTAAAACGCATCTCACGTAAGTACTGGAGCTTTGTACTTTAAACGCGTTTAAGCATGTAGTCTTACTGTTCTTTCAAAGCAGGACAATTCAAAATAACTTTACTTATATTGACTTATTTAGCTGCACTTTTAGGTACTGCGGTTGAGTTACTCATAAACAAAATAGTTTCGGAAGTATCTCAGACGATGAAGTATCTAATTGATTGCTGCATTTTACCTTCGGAGAAGATATCATGTGGATAAACGCAGAATTCCATTCATAAACAAAATGTACTGTAAAATTTTTGTGTGAAAACAGTAGATTTCCGATTGAATGAAGCTTGCGATCACAACAACTCTACATACAATGATGCACATTTCCTGTTACACAATACAGCTATGTATAAACAACATTGTTCTTACTTGTCCAAGGCGATGACCCTAAAGTTAATAGTGTCTCCGGGCTGGTACACTCGTTTGTCTGTCTGCACGAAGACACAGAAAGTGCGCGGCTGGTAGAGCAACGGGGCCGACGATGAAAATAGCGGGCCTGCGGTTGATCTCGCCACCAGCGCGTACTGCCCCGGGCCAGGGTCACCAATCTACAGGTGAAATAGATTTGTCACGATCTTGTGGGAATCATTCGATTATACTTAACTGCGGTTTGAACGTTTTGTTTTATGTGTACTGTAGCAATAAAACTGGGTATGTTGATGATGGTATATTACAGAAATATAAAGTAAGTATTGTTTGACCGAGTGAGCTAGTAAACTCAAAATTATGTGGTTTGTATCAATGTAGGTGAAATTTAATCTGTCTGTTGGTAAAAATGGCTGAGACCGAAGAAGATGTACGCCAAAGTGATCCCCTCAAGTGTTACATAGGCATTAAAAGTCCTATATTTCAAACTACTGAGGTCATAAATTAGCTTACTATCCTACGGAGAGGGTGAATAGGTTGCCGAAGTTTATAAATACTAGCCTAGACAGACTTTCGTGGTACCAACCAGGATAGTAGTGCCTACATATTAAAGCGGTATAGTACATTTTGCCAAAAATACTGGTACCAGTACCAACCCAGGTGGTAGCAAGAAAGGTCTACAACCAATAAAGTGGGTAATGATGAGTGACATCAGTAAATAGTTTAATGCCAAATTAGGTTGTTGAAAGTACTTACATCAAGTTCTATGAGCCTAGTAGCGGCTGCTGGGACTTGTACTTCGCGACCCTGGGTATACTGCTCTCCATTGGCACGCCGACCCTCAACTGCTACATACAAGGTGTATCCTCTGGATGCACCTGCTATTGCGACTGTGTATGAGCTGAACGGACGCAGCACGCGAGGTCCTACTACTGATATACTGTAGAAAAAAATATGCATTTTTTATGTATCCCTCAAAACTACTAAAAGTCGCAGGTACAGGCTGGAAACAAATGTATTGTGCTCCATGGTACTAGCGACGAACACAAATAAAAAAAAGAAATAAAGCAAAGTCGGTGATTTATTAACAACCTAAAGTAGTAAGTATATAGGGTTTATATTCTAAAAACAAAGTTTAAAAAATTAGGATAGGATAATACAAGCAGGAAAATATTATGTAAGTAAATATCTACCTATTTAAAATGTGAATGAACCAAAACCTGTTTAGAAAAATGTTTTATCTTTGTCTGTTTTCTTTAAAAATGTTATCGTGTAGTGTATACACTGTCTTTTGCATGGTATATTGTTTTTTGATTACTGGTCCTCTGTTCTCAGAAACAGATTGAAATTTTCGCCGATTAAGGCAATATCATTTGGAACGTTGTCAGACTAAAAAGTCTTACTCATCACATTAAACATAGAGAAGTTACCTAAAAGCTTATACATATGTGTTATTGTGGGGCATATGCAAAAAAATATCTTCCAAGTACTAGTAGTACATAGTATGGCTTAGGGGGCAACATCGCTTCAATTTTCTTACCCTTTGTTTGAATTAGCGATGTTAGACAGTAAGTACAGAGTTACGAACGACCGACCGATCGCAACTGGGTTACTTCGGCAATATGTGCTTGTCTTTTTAATTATGTAAGTATTTCATGTAGCGTCCTGTTTTGCGCTTATTTCACATCTACGTTCACCATACGTTGTTCTTTAGTAAACGGTGTGACGTTCTGACGGTTCCTTATCTGGATAATGTCTATTAGATACCGTTAGATCTACATTGCTTTGAAGGCATCCGAGAAAAGCAAGAGTACCTAATGTGTGATTACATTGCCTTTAGAAATCTTTGCTAATATTATAAATGCGAAATGAACTCGTCCTGTTGCCTTTTCACGACTGAGCGGGTCTTAGCGAATCTTCGGCTAGGAGATAGATGGCATCTTAGGGTAAGTACTTTTACTCTGCGCAAGCGTTGTGCGTCCATGCTAAGCAACTGCGTGCCGGTCGCAACATCGCACTGGCTGTCATACATAGCTTCGATAAGACAGTGACTATGTGAGTCGCTGGATGAATATGCCGCATGGAACTGGCCGCATGCGCCACTGTATTAATAGGTATCTACACATAGGTATTACAGTGTAGTACAGTGACGCATACGGCCAGTCAAAGCGAATTGTGTCTATCTTTCTGTACTTACCTATTATTCTATACTAACAGAGTCATAAACATTTATTAACATTTTTTTCTTTTTTTATACTACCTAGGAGATATACCTATATAAGGCCCGCCTGATGTTAAGCAGTTATCGTAGCTAATGGACGCTTGCAACACGAGGGGTTACTTGTGCGTTGCCGACCCTATAAAAATTCTAACTCCTTTCTTGAAGAAACCCATGCTATGGTCTCCGGGCAAAACCTCTTCTTTTGTGGATTTGATTATCATTGCTGAAACCGACATAGGTACACGCAGGCGGAGCCACGCGCAACACCTAGTAGTTTGACTTATTCCCGTGTACTTGTACAATGTACATTAATTCATTGATACTTATTGTTTTTATTGTAAAACTCACCTTTGTACAAGTGGTGCTGCCAAGGCTACCAAGAAGATGTATAATCCAATTTTCTGAGTCATGATTCTGAAAGAAAATATTCAATGAACAATATAATTTATTTACGCTTAGCGTATACGTTAGATCATATAAATCTTCCCCATCATTTATCTACTTATTCTTTCATAATTTTTGGACATTGATCAATTTAGGTTATAGACTGGGTAAGTTTGGATTCACAAACTGCTAACATTACATTTTGAACTCCTCCATAATCAATGTTCCCCTTCCATTGCTTCAACACCTCGCTGTTTAACAATTCATCAATCAATACTTAAACGCTGCTCTTAGACTTTAGACTAGGTTTGTTCTAAAGAACAACATTACATATATTCCAATCACTTTTACTGCACGCGTAGTGCACTTGTTAATTTTTTCGTTTTTTTATACTACTTTTATGGCAAACAAGCATAAGCCCGCCTGATGGTACGCAGTTACCATAGTGTATGGGCGACGGCAATACTAGAGGTATCACTTAATGTTTGCCGACCCATTATTTTACACCAGGGTTTTAAGATAGAGTATCCGTGGGATAGGAAAACGTTTATTTTAAAACGAATCCCTAAATGAACGCTGGCGACCTGTACTCACACAACTTTTGTGTGTAGTTATTTGGCTGTGGTCTTCTGGAAGGTGTAGGTCCTTCCCCAGTCAAGGTTGCTCGCTAGTATGGTGCTCTACCTCTTCTAATTTTGTAGATTACGTCATCACTGATACACTTAGATGGATAATAATTCTGGACAAATAAATGGACTAATTCCGGAGATATCCAGTGCACGGGTATACTACTACCTACCCTTTGTGTTAAATTGTATGTATTAAGTTACTCCCGGTATAGGTTTTCGGGAAAGCCTGTATCAGGAGGTTTCATATGAACGACAACGTCTGTATTTCTGTAATATTGAAATACAGCCTGCTTGTGTAATGGGTTACTGTAGGCTATGAACGCTAACAATTACTAGGGTATGTCTCACGTGTTGCCGAAAAATTAGTTTGTCCAAGGTTTTGTGCCGTGGTACAATAACACTAGAGACCTATAGTCACGCACAGGAACACAACTACACCAGTGTGTGTAGTTATTTAGCTGCGGTCTTTATTAAGGCTTGTATGGTGCCGTAAATCTACGACTATAAGAACAGTTTGTGGGATCCAAACTTGAGAAATTCGAAATACAGTTTACCGCAATCATTATTCTGTTCAGGCTGCACTTGTTTACGTTGCCATGAAGGGAATCTTAACAACCTTCTCAATGGTTCCGCTCTATATGATCGACATTAAATTAAACTACATTCATACAAAATGCAGCTTATGTGTAATGTTCATCCGTACAAATAAATACCTGTACTAATATATATTTGTAATGATAGAATACACGCATGCCGCAGTGGAATAAGTGGTCATAAGTAATATACTTTTGCGCAGTGCGATGTGGGTTCGATATTCACATAAAGAAGAATGTGAGATCCTTTTAAAAAGTCCCTTGTTCCGATCTTGGGTAAAGGTACTTTGTATCAATGATTTCAATATTCGTGAAAGCCTTAGGGTGAAGAGTAAATTATTTCCTAATGCGGGGATAAGTCGTTAATAAATATAGGTATCAACCAAACTTAATACAAACTTTTTTCAAACTTGGGGACAAATCAAAAGATCCAGTTTTACAAGTTTCTTACATCTTCATACCTCAAATAACTTGAAACGCATTGAAAATTATTATGTAGATGTTATGCAGTGACATTAGTATGTTTCCTTGCAATTCATTAACACAACGTGTCGCTCGTGGGTGAGCTATTAGTCTATATGTATCGACAACAAATATTTGTCATATATTATATACGAGTATATTATGTACAACATGTGTCCTTGCGTCTGACTCACTATGTCAACATTAACGTGGGCGGAACAGCCTTTTCGTCAAATATGGCAAAACATGTTTATTTCTTAGAAAATATAGTCGCCTACCACAGAAACTTTGTATTATTTCATTTAAGACTATCGAACTGTTACATAGTTATAAATGTGAACATAAGCTACCTACTTGTAAAGACACAAGAAATGAATGCATTGTGGTAAGAAACTTTCTCTAGGCTCACGACATCGCTTTGAGCTACTCTGTTTACCTCTTGAGACAACAAAACAATCACATTGATAATAGTAGTTAGGTACTTGCCTACAACTGGAGAAATGCGAGATTCTACCAACCACATAATTGGCTTTTTAGAAGTCACTGATATATTATACTGATACCTAAATAAAAGGTCCTCAAGTACTTCATGTTTACCAGTAAACAAAAATCTTTTTATCATTATGTCATATAAAATCTTGACTTGTTAAAAATAGAGATTACGTACTCACTGCTTAAAGTGCATACAATGAAGTTTAGATGAGCTCACCTGTTAGACACTAGAGTCACTTGTAACACTTAATTTAATACAACTTAACACTATATCACAGATTGTTTCATTCGAGTGCACATAGTTTGTGTATGTTGTGTGGAGCGCGACACAGAGTCGGCGTGGGGTGCACTTTACTACTAAAATGGTGAGGAGTGAGACAGCCGCGGCGCCTACGCACGCCGCAGGTGGGGCGCTTGCGCCGCGAAGCCTTGCGAAAATTCACCGTCCGCGTACCGCGCACATTGCTATGCGAATTGCACTATTCGCACTGCACATGTTTATGTATTTCTAAAAATATATTATATTGTTAGTAACCATAATTAATAATATTATGTAGTAAGATTGCTTAAGCACCACTTCTAAATACCTGTTATTTATCGCCCGACTTGCTTATTAGTTATACCCAACTACCCACAGTTTGCCAACACGTTATTTTGAATTGTATGCAAAAAACCTAACAATAACTATTAAGTTATAGATTCATAAGTATAAAATTTTAATGAGATCGGATAATTACGATCATATAATAGATTTATTGTAACAAGGTCAAAAATATATTGCGTTAGCTAGGATAATAGTAGAGTACAGAAATATTTTTTTTTTTTTTTTTTTTATACTACTTGGGTGGCAAACAAGCATACGGCCCACCTGATGTTAAGCAGTATCCGTAGCCTATAGACGCTTGCATTACCAGAGGTATCACTTGCGTGTTGCCAACCCATTTTTTTACACCAGGGCTTTAAGATGGAAGTAACCCTGGGATAGGAATTCGTATCTTTCAAAACGCATTCCTAAATGAGCGCTGGAGACCTGTACTCACACACAGGAACACAACTACACCGCTGTGTGTAGTCATTTGGCTGTGGTCTTCTGTAAGGTGGAGGTCCTTCCCCAGTCGGGCTTGCTCGCTAGTATGGTGCCCTACCTCTCTTGAAACCTAAATCATATACCTAAGTACATTAATATTAATTGAGGTGATTGATTGAAATTAAGGTAGCTATTTCTATTGGCATGTGTTATCTGTAGGATTCTTAGCTATAAGTTATTTTACCTATATTTTCATATTCTATTTTATAATAATATCATTTGTTTTTGTATTGTCATTCTTTTTGTATTGTGTTTTCGTTGACATTTCCCGCACAAATACCATAAGGTATTTTAGACAATAAAAGCAATATTATTTGTCGTCACGCATGTTTCTAAATTAAAATGAAAGAAGAATAAAATTAGCAAAAAAATATAAATAATAATATAATATATAATAAAAAATATAAAAAAATATGCAAAATATGTTTCGTTAATTTTAAATCCCGAGTTCTAAGTACCTACCTATAACTAGAACCAATTCGTTTCAAAAGCAACAAAGTACCGTTTTATATAACTACTTACATATTTATTATTATACAGGTTACTTATCTTATGTACCAGTGAGACAGATCTTAGATGGTCGATAACTAAGTAATAATATGTATGTTAGAGAAGCTCGGTGCGGGCCGAGTGCAGTGCATTCCTAGAAACCTGTTTTTAGTGCAGCACTCATTCACTGTAAACGCTAGACAGACGGACTTAGAACTATTCAGGCTTCTGATGCCATTAAAGGACGCAAAAGCATTATTTAATCTATTTATTTATTTAAAATGTAAAAATAAACCCACCAGATCTCTTAATAGAGGAGAGGAGACCCATGTCCAGCAGTGGTACATAATTATATATATGGGTTGCTATTTTATAGGTATGCTTATACCATAAAAGATGTATGAAGGCAGGCTTAATGCCTGAGGCTTTCTCTATTAGTAAATCCAAGGTGGTGCAGAGATATTACAATGTAGGTGCATATTAATTAACGTTTGGAAAGGAAAAGAATAGTTATAATAACAATAAATATAAGTAGCCTACTAAGTATATTTATTCATTAGCTTTTTATTAATACCACAGCCGGGCCATATGCTTGCCTGTACGGCCCATTTGATGGTCAACTTTCCTTCTTCATTCCAAAATTATGTAACTTGGCATTATCAGTGTATAAACACATGTAATTTATGCATATTACATAACTGTTCATAATTCACCCACTCACTCTGGATAGTAGTCTACATAGAAGCGAAATGATGTGGTGTTCTATTGAGTAGGTATGGTGTTTTAGTTGCGTTATTTAGCAACCATTTAGCGGTTTATGCCCCACTCATCCGCAAAACTCATCCGTATAATTTGACTTCCCCATTCATCCGCATTTTTATGCCCTACTCATCCGATTTTCGATTTTATTTTAATATTTCCCTTTTCATCCGAAAAAGTATTCCCTTTTTATCCGACATTAAATTTAACTACACAAGATACAGACAACAAAAAAAATTATACTCTTAAAAATAAAATGTGACTATAGATTTTTTGAAATACCGTCAACTAGGTCCATAGTTAATAAATTTTTGTTGACTTTTCGCCACACAACACCAGTGCTCTGACCAATCGTATTTTGGTTTACCGTTGGATACCCGGTTCTTCCAAAAATTTTCCATCAATTTTCCGTCATTGCACTTTTAGCCATACCAGTATGACGGTGAATTTATTCAGAGCAGCTACCCTCACTAGTGATTAAGGATCCAAGATATACGAACTCGTTAACTTTCTCATATTTATGAAGCAAATTACAGCTTGGAAAAAGTTGACTACCACCATGATTTTCATTTTTTCATGGTTGATCTCCAGTCTAAGCTTAGCGCTCTCTGCTTCTATTAACTTCAGCAGATTTGCCATCTCTGGTTCACTTGACGCAACTATAGTAGTATCACAGTATATGAACCTCTTTCATACAGTAGTTCGACGGACACGTCTAGAGCAATCGTGCGGGGTACTCGGCATAAAGAGGGACAGGTTGCGAGCCCGAGCTGGTGGTGGTGATCTATTTGGTGATCCAAGATGTATAAAAATAATATTGTCAAACTCATTTATTCATCATTTTGTATATAATACACATTCATATTTTTCCTGCTCATAAAAAAAATATTAATATTATTTATTTTCCTGGTGGGTACCACACGCATTCTAACATTACAAAATATAAAATAAATTTAAAAAAAAAATGGGACAACTCTTCGACAATTTATCTATGTCAAATCGGCGGTGGCATTTTGCAAAACATCAAAGGCGTTGGCCCACTGTAAGAAGGAATAAAGAGTTCTTTACACTGTGGTATCCGCAAATCTTAGATTCGTGAGTCTTTCACCACCAATACAAATTCCGCCACTTAAAAATTGATCCTAAAAGATGTAGATGAATAAGATGAATCAAACATATACTATTATGTAATGTATTTAAACTTCTTCTTCTTCTTATCGTTTGGTTAGTGGTCAACCTGGTGACAGAGTTATTTAGATCGCCCATATTTAGGCCTCTGTCGTGATCTAACGACTGATAACAGTCGGGACGGACTTTTAACGTGCCCTCCGAAGCACGGAGACGCTCAGATGAAATACCACAATGCGGTCACCCATCTATAGGGTTACCTTGCCTTTGGATGCTTAACCCGCTGCTCGTTTACCGAACAGCGAGTGCATCTGGCTATGAGCGCCTCACATTTAAACTTAAAACACTATTTATTTTTTATAACAAGTAAATAAAAAAATGTCTGGTACATAATCAAAACCTTTTGAAAATAAAATAATTATACAGGTATATACTTACTTTATTTATATTCAAATATGTTATTACGATTACATCTAAAAACTTGAAAATTAATGTCTAAATATAATATTACCACATTTTTGTTGTTTTAGTATTCTTTGGTCATACATTAAATACTAGATATTTAATGTTTGACCAAAGAATACTTAATATGATGTGACAACAACATTCTCCTTTTCTTCAATATTTTAGTTACCTTATCTCATGGACGCTGTTGACGACTGTTTCTTTTTGGATATTTTGCATGCGTTGAAATTGCTATTTCCGTTTGTGTCTGGGTCAGCATCGAAACTATTGGCTGATTAGAGGATGTGCCGTTGCATATCCTCTAATCAAATCAAAATTGTGATACTGGATAGTCATGCAATATCGTTATATCGCATTGCTATCCGATATCAAAATTTTACTCATGTCAAATCGGTAAAATGTAAACTTACTATAGATCTACTCGTATATAGTTTTTAAATAATTGATGTTTGTGTCGTTATTCATAATACAGTATAGTATATATATATTGCCCAACACCAGCTCTCTGTGCGCCTCTGTATATTTATATTTAATGCTAAGGCTAACACAAAATCAATAATATCATGTTTTTTTGTCAACCCTCCTTTTTTATTTTATTACTAAAAATTTTCACACGCGGACGAGTAGGGCATACGTCCAAATCTTTGGATGAATGGGGAAAATGTTGTAGGTATTACAATATTTATTAAAACTCATCCGGATGAACGGGGCATAAACCTATTTAGCGTGTTTCCATAAATTCTTACTTATATATCTTCTGTTAAATAGAACTGCCTGTTTCTTTTCTTGCCTGTTCTTCTCTGTGTTTACCGCCTACCTTCTCTCGTCAGAGAATTAGCTGGCGGCAAATTGACCGACAGTCGATCAAAGCTTTTGGAGAGGCCTATGTCGGTGGACGTTTTTCGACTGAGATGACGATGATGATAATGATGACATTGGCTGACGTCATTTTTTTTTCTTGACCGTCTGTTTTCGGGTTGATTTTGTTAATTGATCACAATAACTTGAATATAGAACAAACGTTACAATAGAACAGTTTCGCTGAACATTTATTTCAAGCAACAAGTCTATTATTTTTATTATTAAAATACGTGTTTATGTTGTAAGTTTTTATTTAAAGGCACAACATATTTGTTACTAAACAGGTCGAAACTACATCATATTTGAAACATTCTCGGCAAGGATGGCGTGACCTCTAAGTTTTGGACATGCAAGTCGCGATTATAAAACCTGTTTGTAATATAAATGGTAGCGCCGAAGCCTCTCCCACATCATTGTTTTCTAATGAAGTTTTGTGTACATAGGTACCTGTATATTTATCGTTATGATCATGTTTTTTTGTGTATGAGTAATATAGATATTACTCATACACAAAAAACATGATCAATTGCTTGAACTAGCAAGTATGACGTAGAAGTCATACTTGCTAGTTCAAGCAATGATGATCAATGACGTAATTTACCTACCGAGCGGCTGAACAACTTTAGTTAGGCTCGAATGAGTTTATTGCAAAAAGGTTTGTAATAATGTTTGTATCAATTACAAATTGAGGATTTTAAACATCTTCTTAAACGAATAAGTATAATTAGGTAAGAACTCAATAAAAAGTTATAAGGTTTCTTAAGGATCGGCAACGCGCGAGTGATACCCCTGGTGTTGCAAGCGTCCATAGGCTACGGTAACTGCTTACAATCAGGCGGACCGTATGCTTGTTTGCCTCCATGGTAGTATAAAAAAAACATTGCATTTGATCTATCCGTTTAGCCGCTTCAAAGCCTTTATATTTTCCGGGGTAAACTTTACCTTAAAGGTACTGTTTCTCTTCTAGGATAAACAAATTGTCAATTTGTATTTTTTTTAATTAAAGAAATACAAATAGCCTATTTGTTTTGAAATAGCCGACGTTAGTTCTATCTGCTACTCACGGATCTTGGCGGTTTCGAAAATGGTAATTATCTACAAAAGCCAAAAACCAATATTTACTGGAAAGGCAGTCTTCGTCATTATCTTGGCCGTCGTACTTAAGTATATAAATAAATCGGCCAAGTGCATGTCGGGTCACGCACAATGTAGGGTGCCAAAATTGCCAGTCCCAATAATGCGGACTAAGAATACGGTATCTGTGGTTTCAGCATTTATGACTTTTGAGAACATAGGACAGTGGTAACAATTTTGGTAAAGTCTTGCAATAAGTCGCATTAAAAAGTTCGCGGGAAAGGTGGTGGAAGAGGAAGGGGGAGGGGAGTCACTCCGCCCGGCGATTTTTATATTGAAATTCTAAAATTTGGTAGGTATAAAATTATATGATACCTAATATGTTTTTTCTTGTTCGTATGTACCTACCTAAATATTAGATTCTGAGGGAGTCGCAGTTCTAACCTAACCTAACCTACTGATCAGGTATTTCTGCTGGTCCGTGTGGTCACGGATTACGAATACAAAAGTCACCACCCCTTCCATCCCGAGGGTGACGTAAGAGTCGACTAAGGGAGTAAGTGTGACGCACCGCAAGAGAGGGAAAACTTGAAACAAAACCAACCCGTCTGGCCAGCGTGGTATAGTAGGCTAATAGAGGAGACCCGTGCCCAGCAGTGGGACGTTTAATGGGGTTAGTCCCGCTATGGTATGGTCCCGGTTTGGTACCCTTGTAAAATACCTACCAAAAAGTTCCGCTATGGTACCCATCAGTTTCTGGTACTGTTGTAAAGAAAAGTTTTACGATGCGTTAAGAAAATATTAGTATTAATATATATTATCTTTCTTCACTATTATAGTTACACTATCAATTCAAGAAAAAGAACAAGTATAGAAATCGACCGCCAGATTCAAAAGCTAACAAAAAGTTACGAAAATAAAGATGATCGTCATTGGTGATTTGTTGATCAACATAAAGTCAACATTTCAATCAGAACATTTAATAAATAGTTTATTTTTAATTTGTTTTAAAATTAAAATGTTTAATACTGTAATACTTTTTCACGATGATGATTCATCATCATCATCGTCTCAACCCATAAACGTCCCACTGCTGGGCACGGGTCTCCTCCAAACATTTGGAGGAATATTAGCCTACTATACCACGCTGGCCAGACGGGTTGGTATAGGGTTTTGTTTCGAGTTTTCCCTCTCTTGCGGTGGATATTGCCTGCTAGACTTACTCCCTTAGTCGACTCTTACGACACCCTCGGGATAGAAGGGGGTGGTGACATTAGGATTCTTAATCCGTCACCACACGGATGATGATTATTTGTAATTAATGTCGATTTTTTTTTGTATATTATATTTACAATTATATAGTGCCATTTTCTCGATGTTGATTTAGTATTTGTTATTAATATATTTTTTAGTCGATTTTTTGTAGTTTATAACATTTACAACTCAGACTAATAGAAAAAGATAGACGGAGCGTGTAGAACTCGCGCGTGAAGCCGCCAAAAGTCATACCAAATAGCAATGTCATACGTTTTCGTTTTCGCGCGCAGTCGATTTGAGCCGCTCTGAAGTATTTTTACAACGTTTTACTACACAATACGGCATTATAATAATATTTTGTCAAAACGTGTTTAGACGTGCGTACTCACTAGCGGCTCAAATCGACTGCGCGCGAAAACGAAAACGTATGACATTGCTATTTAGTATGACTTTTGGCGGCTTCACGCGCGAGTTCTACACGCTCCGTCTATCTTATTCTATTAGTCTGAGATTTACAATAATACTTTTCTGAGATGTTTGATTATTTATAATTATTATTTTTTTTCAATTGTTGATTATTGGTATTGGTTACTAATATTGCTGATTATTTTAAAATTTAAATTGCATTTCATATTTTCTTTTTTCACTGGTTGATAATTTGTTATAAATATTTTGAATGAATAAAATACTGATTTAATATCGCAAACAGACATTTTATTTATACACTCCTAAAAAGTAAAACGGTAGAGACAAAATTATAGATGTACTTTCTTTTCGGTTGTACCTTCTATTGTGTGACGTAGATCCAAAAGATGGGTACCATAGCGGAACTTTTGGTAGGTATTTTAAGAGGGTGCCATACCGGGACCATACCATAGCGGGACTAACCCGTTTAAAGGTTGAGATGTATGTATATATTTCTGCTCCTACATAATTATTTTACAGACTACGAAAAATGACAAAAAATCAGACTCTTACAATTCGTGATTTTTTTTATTTACGAAAAAAATAGGGGAAATTATAATTATATAGAAAGGCTTGAGACAACACTCCACAGTTACAGATTTCTATAATTCAGGAGACTTGATTCAAGACCCAATCTAATCTTAACTTATCCAATAACATTTTATAAGTTAATCGGCTATAACTCGTAAACTTGTGAAGTCTACTTAGCTGTGATAGTTTTCCTTTTAATTTCGTTATATATACTACTACCGTGAATTTTTTTCACATTTCCAAATACCACCATTTGGGTGGAAGAGGGGGGGACACTTGACTCTAACAAAAATTAGCACTTAACAAACCTACAATATTAGGTCTCTGAGCAAAGCTGCGGACGGACGGACGGACATAGCGAAACTATAAGGGTTCCTTGTTTACTTCGGAACCCTAAAAAGCACTTATAAAAACAGAAATATTTATTCAGCTAAAAATGAATCAATGGGACAAATATTAGTCGAAGATTCTACTGGAGTCAGTTCTTTTTTCAATTCATCAGTATTATCTGTGGCATGTAGTCGTGCTGCTAATGTAGCATTGTCTGCAAGTGCTGCAGCTAACGCTCTCTCCAGTTTAGCTGAGCCAGCTCGTTCCGCTTCCAAAGCTGCCCTTACTTCGCTCAATGCTTCTATATTAGGGTCGATTGTTTTTTTACAAGACGCGACATTATTCACTTCAGATAAATGGATCTGAAGTTCAGCTATAGTGGCTTTGAGCTTGCTTATTTCAGCTGAAAATGATAGTATAAATTATTTTAATATTCGCACCTGTGTGAAATGTTAACTAAAAAGATACCTACATACTCTTTGTAAAAATTACTAAATTGTAAAATTATCAGCTAAGACTAAGTTACAATAAATAAGGCTCTAGTTACAGTAAATTTTGATACATGTTCCAATTATTGTTTACCATTGGCATTGAGCAATTCTCGGTTGGTATGCTGCAGCTCGGTAGCCGCAAGTCGTCTTTCACGCGCATGTGCAGCTGCAGCCAGTCGTGCTCGTTCACGTATTTCCGAACCGGCGGCTGCGCACTTCTCCACTCTTCGAAGCTCACCTTCAAGTCGGGACGACTCCCTATTTTGAAATCATTTATTTAATCTTTAAATTGTACGATATTTCTATTTGGACAATACAAAGTAAAATTTTCTAAACGTCCCACATTAGGCAATTCTAGGGCCACAGGAAGTTAATATTATGTAGGTAAAATAATATAATATATAATAAGGTAAGTTTCCTTAAATTAGGTCTGATTTGCAGAATTAATTAAATTCTATTAACAAAGATTTGACTTTAAATTATATAAGTAGGTAGGTATGACTGTAACGTTGGTTCAGTGGTTACCTCGCCGTTTAACACTGCGCGGCGTTTTGTGGGTTCGATAGTTCGATCCTAACAAGGTACAAAAAATTGTGTGATCCATAAATGGTTGCCCCGAGTCTGGATGTAATTTGCGTCCGTTAGTTGTATGTTTGTAAAGCCCCCCGCGACACAGGACTTGTTCCTGTGTTCGTGTTCATCTTTTTAATATTTTTTTTACTGTAACTAGGAGTACTTAGTTATTATTAGGAGTAGCCGTGTATTATTATTAAGTGACTAGTAAGTCATTTAATAATAATAAGCACTCCGTTTAATTGTAAGTCCTAGTTAGTGTTTCTTTGGTTTTAGGATTATGCTTGTCGATATGGCAAGGTATGTAAATTAAATAGGTACTTTTTTACAAATGATCAACGGACAAAGGTAACTTCTGAATCTCTTAGCATACACCAAGCTTTTCGACTCTGGCGATTGGCGGTGAGCAGACGATACGTTTCTTGATCAAGTTCTGGTTGCTAATGTTTCTAATTAATTAGTAAAATGAATTTGTAAATATCTTCTATAGTGTAGATACTACCTAGAATGTACTTGCGGCTTTACTAGAGTGGCTATGTAAAAATTGAGGCTCGATGATGATAAAGTTTATTAATTTCTAGTGGTCCGCCCAAACTTCCTGGGTTAATCTATTTTCAGCTCAACTTTCTTATTTTTCTTACATAAGAACCTTCTCTTGACAATAACGAACATAGAAAAAAAGAATTAGTGAAATCGGTTTAGCTGTTCTCGAGATTTGCGCTTAGCAACACATCCAGCGATTATTTTTTATATTATAGCTGTCCCAGCGAACTTTGTACCGCCTTGTGATCAGCTATCGATAATTTTCTTAAATTTTCTAATTTTCTCCGGAACTTTCTCTTATTTTTTTCTTACATAATAACCTTCTCCTAACATTAACAAACGCCACAATATAAATTTTATATATAGATTATAATAATTAACAGTTTCCTTTGACTAGTAACGTTTTTGATATCTATCCATGACACAGAGGTATGCCTAACGGGATGTGGTTATGATGCAATCTTAAATTTAATATTTAGATTAAATTATTTACCTATGGAGTTAATGTGTCTACGGTCACGTCAGCTAAATAAACTAAAATTAGACAGCAAAGGCGGTAAGAAATAACGCATCAATGAGGAAACTGAACATTTTATCGTTAATTGACATAAGGAACGTAAATTCGTTATAATTGCAAATTATTAAGAAAGAAATTCTCACGTGGGTTTCTTCAGGATATGTTGTTATCTTCAACATTAGGTACCATTATCTATACTAATTTTATACTTAAATGCAAGAGTAACTGTGTATGTTTGTTCGTTAAATTTTCACGACTAATACGATAACCTGTATACACGCGGGCAGGGCCGCGGGCAACCGCTCGTATTTTATATTTTTATTAAGAGGGGTAGAGCACTGGACTAGCGAGCACGCCCAACTGGGAATACACCAAATAATACTACCTACACATAGTAGTTGTGTCAATGTGCGCCAGTTAGTTGGTACGAGCATACAGGTCTCCAGTGCTCATTCAGGGCTATCCCAGGAATACCCTACCACTAATCCTCGTGTAAGTTACTTATACTTGCTATCAGGCGAACATATTTTAAACTACTTAAATATAACTCATAACGAGGTTTCATCAAAATATTGCATACATTCCATTCTCTCTTTTGCTAGTGCAATAATAAGTACAACAAATTAATCGTTACCATAAATTTAAATAGTTACCTGCGCGCCTCTTCGGAAGCACTATAAATACGTTCTTGCAGTTCTGTGTATTGTCGCTGCAAGGTATTATGAGCGGACTGCAGAGGTCGCAACTGCTGAAGTTGTCTTTCCAAGCTATTTACTTGTGTTGACATTTCAGTACATCTTTCTTCTAATGTCGTACGCTGGCGCTCCTGTCAGATATGTTAAAATAATTTATGATATATTTTATGATTTTCATCCTGAGGCTGACGTTACTCGTAGACGTAAAAAAAGTGGAGGACAAATTCTAACTCCGGAGTAGGCACTCGGATGGCACAATTGATAGTGCGCTGGGCCTGAACCCGAGAGGCGCAGTTTCCAATCCTGCTCCGGGCTCGACGTTTTCTACATTGCTTTAATATTTAAGTATATTTTCATCTTCATGTAACATATTTCTATACTTAGATATACTTAATGCCTGGCAAAAATCTTGAACAATAGTCGGCGTAGTTCGCGCATGTCTTATACTTGGAACAATTACAACGTGCATTGTTCAACTGTATTGGTCATCAACATTCTGTGATTGGTTCATTGTCGCACCCCGCCCCCCACGGCCCGCATCTACCACAAAAGAGACCTAAAAACGCTTACTGCGCAATTTGTCAAGATGTTTGCCGGGCATAATAGACATATCTAAGTCTCCTTCAAGGATTCATATCGTATGTCCTAGCAGTGCCCTTCTTTCTTCTCAGAGATAGAGTAGGTACTTACCTGCTATTTCAAATTTACACTACACATGATTTAACATGTTCCTTAAAGCATTTTTATTTTACTAGACTAGACTATACCTTAGGGCAAAACCTTTAATACAAAATTGGCATTAATGTCGGTGCGCTTAAGGACACAGCAGTGATGCTGGGACGAATCACGTTATTACAACGCGACTCGGTTTCTATACATTTCATATATCCTAAGAATACCGTCAGCTCCAGGTGTATCTTGAGTCCAGTGAGCTGTTCTTGGGCAGTGGCTAGTGCCGTAGTAGCCTTGGTAACAGCTGTAGTTGCAGCGGTGGCGCCGCTCCGTGCTTCGGCCGCAGCTCGTTCAGCCGCCGCACGGCTGGCCTCCGCAGCCTCGGCCCTTGTTGATTCCGCACGTAAGGAATCACGAAGACGACTTTCCGAAATCTATTTGTATATGTACTTAATTACCTATGTATTACTAGGTATCTATTGTCGTATTTTTTATATTTAAAATTTTAATTCTGGTATAAAATATTAGTAGTACTAGTAGGATTTTGATTTAAGTAAGTGCAATAGAATTCCAATCTCTACCACTATACATCTAACTTAGATGATCTAAGTCACTCTAGTCTGAGATTGTAGAAGTAACAATGTAAAAAGGTATAAGAAATGTCACAAGCAATTGACAAATTCTGTGATTTTTCCAATAGGCAACTACCTATTGGAAAAATCAAAAAAATCAGAGAATTTGTCAAAATTCCTAACCTCATTCGAAAATAACCCAACTTAAACCGGAGGTCAATATAATAGGACAATAGTGCCTTATACCCGTCCTGATCATACAATTTTCAAGGGTTTCATAAAAAAAATGAATACAAACCGATATAGTCCGAAACTCTGCAATAAGTTCCAAGAATTGTTGTTCTAATGTCTCAAACTCAGATAACGCACCCATCATTTCTAGTTGTCCAACAATTCGTTTTTATTTTATGACAAAAAGATTAAAACATTAACTATAATAACCGATCCTCACGTAAACAATAATTTAGACAAGTAAAGCTATGCACATAGTAACAAACACTACGTTTTATGTTTTATAGCTATACAAAAAGCGCGGGCTTCCACTGAAATCTGCAATGTTTTTTTTTTAATTGACGTTGTTAGGTATTATGCATTCTGCCAATCAGAATTTTAAGTAGAAGACAGGGTTTCGAAATTTGAAAATTGTGGAGCATCTCCGCGTGCATTCTACTGAAATCAAATAGCGCGAGGGGCTTCGCAGTGAGCATTTTTTGGGCTTACAGAGCGCGGAGCATTGCAGGCATAATAACTTTTATTATTGTGTATTTAGGTACTAATATGTACATATTTTTGCGAGTTAAGTTATTGCACACGTACCTACCTATTTTTCTAGGTAAGTAGATTAGTATCTACTTTCATCGGGTGTCACTCATATCATACTTAGTAGTATGATATAAGGGACACCCGTATAGTGCGGGGAACTACCCAAAGCACTTAACTTTACTTACAAAAGGTTTGTCCAATTAATACTGCAATCACACCATAACTACGAGTAATAATAACTAGTTGTTGTTAAGGTAAAAAGATACTAATTAGGTAGGCATTGAAACAAGATGACACGCATGAATGTAATATTAATAGTATAGTCACAGATAATATATTGTTTGGTCATAGTCTATACTAATATTATAATATGGATAGACGGATGTATGAATGTTTTTAGTACTCACGCATGCTAATTTCGGAGAGGTAGGGCACCATACAAGCGAACAAACCCGATAGAGAAAGGACCTCTTCACACATCACAGCCAAAACACACAGCGGTATAGTCGTGTTTCTGTGTGTGAGTACAGGTTTCCAGCGCTCATTTAGGAAAGCGCATTGAAAGAAACGATTTCCTATTCCAGGGATACTCCATCTTAAAGCCCTGGTGTAAAAAAAATGGACCGGCAACACGCGAGTGATACCTCTGGCATTGCAAGCGTCCATAGGCTACGGTAACTGCTTACCATCAGCCGGGCCGTATGCTTGTTTGCCACCCATGTAGTATGAAATCAAAACTTTAAAATAGGCGAGGATTGAGGTACGATTGAGCGCCTTAACAACTTCAACTCTGTCCTCCTTTTTTGCGAGATTGCCAGAGGCTTCAAACAGGAAATCAAGACTCTCTCGAAGAACTGTCGGCCAATTTCGCTTCTGAGTCATGTTTACAAACTGTTTTCAAGAGTGTACAATTAGAAGACTCGATGAATATTTTAAACCTGGTGGCTGAAATAATTCATCGGTTGAGATTTTACAAATTGGTAAAACCTTCGAAAGAAGCCAATAGACGAATACAGTTTGGCTGGGCAGCATTCAGAAAATTACATCGAGTCCTCGTCATGATATAGCTGATGAGAAGACTTGACAAAGTGTAAAGGCCAAAGTCTGTAATCAGTGCGTGCTACTTAGTGATGCACAGCCGAGATGTAAACATTCACAGTAAGGCTCGTCCACAAATTCAAAGTCGCTCAGCGAGCTATTGAAAGGGCTATGATCGGTGTCTCTCTGATGGATCGAATCCGGAACGAGGTGATCTGACAGAGAAGCAGTGGTGGCAAAATTCGGAGCGAAATAAAAAAACGCTCTGAGAACTCGTTGCCGACATTATTAAATCCAGGGCTGCCTATACCAATCTAATTACAGCTCCAATAATAGGTACTTAGTTATGGGAATTTACACAACGCACTTTATTTATTGGCACTTAGTTTACCTATTATAGTATAACTATTATAGATTTTGCAATACGGTAAAACTATAAAGATACTTAGGTAGCTATTTGAACAATTTTACCTTATATCTAATAGGTACCAAATTATTTTGCGCACCCACGCTAAACAAATAGATACATCAATAAATTTATTAAAATAAACGTAGGTACTTACTATGACAAGACTTTCTTATAATCAATTTATCTTTGAATTGTATTTTTACATTGTTCTGTAAAAACCAATAATAATATTGATCAATTTTCAAATGCGCGAAAGGAAGAAAATATTGCTAGATGAGAAAATAATTTTCTTTGCCACTAATAAGATCAATTTGTTCGGTTAAAATAATTGAAATATGTCAATTACAATGGTATTTTTATAAGAGCAGAGAGGTTCTGAGGGGAATATTAAACACGGGGGAGAGATGTTTTTCATCGAGCTCACTGGGTATATAAGTGAAGATTTTAACCGTAGCTGCTCATTCCACTTGCGAACCTGTTCGTGCTGGTAAGTCATTTATTCGTTTTTTTTTTTTTTCAGTTCAATTAATTGTTCCTATCATGCATGTCCATTATTTTAGATTTTTTAAACTAAGACTTTGTTTTGGAAAACCTGAATATTTTTTTTTTAAATTATACAACAGCGACCTCTTATAATTAAAATATTTTCAAATTTTGTATATACTTGGGTACTATGTATAAACCAACATTGAAACAGACAATTTCGTAATGATGAAAAAATATTATTTCTTAGTATAGGAAATATTATTACTAGCTGTTGCCCGCGGCTCCGCCCGTGTGGATGTCGGTTATCGCTGCAAAAAGTAGCCTTTGTGTTATTCCAGACCATAATATAGATTATGGTCTGGAATAACACAAAAAGTGGATGAAATTTGGCACAGAGATAGCTCTGTGCCAAATTTCATCCAGATCCGTTCAGTAGTTTTTACGTGAAAGAGTGAGAGAGAGAAAACATCCATCCATCCATCCATTCATTCTTACAAACTTTCACATTTAGAATATTAGTACGGATTTTTAAATTTATTATATTAATTTTATTAAAATATTTAGGTATATAAGTTTATTTTTTAATAGATATGAGTAGGTACTTTATCTAGCTAATAGATGTCTACTATTGCTATATTATCCTATTTATTTAGTTTTTGGAATATATTTCTTAGTGAACATTAAAAAAGTGAAGAAGATTAAGTAGATTTTTTTAAAGAAAAATCTTTAAAAAAATCTACTTAATAAAAAAGCGAAGCGGTTAATATCTATGACACAAACGTTATCAAAGCTATGTGAGGTCCCAAGTAATGTTTAATAACACTGCCGAACTAGGTAATCGAACCTAGAATATTAGTTTTGGACCAACGAGGCAGTAGATACAAATCTACGTAGATAGATAGATAGATAGATAGAGACGTACTAAATTATTAAAAAATTGTTAATTACATAGTAGGAATATATTGTACCTATTTACCTATTGAATAGGTATGTATATGTACACCTTTTACTATTTAATAGGAAAATACAATAAACAAAGTCTCGATAAGAAAGAGGATAATTTGTAGAATTCTGCAGCAACACGGAAATCAAATTTCTTGTCTGTAATATGTTTATTTTGTTTCAGAGCTTTCTACTTTCTGCAAAATGCGTTTGGTATCCGTTGTAGCTGTAGCGATAGCCGCGGCGCTTGCGCTTCTCGTGCGATGCTGTGAAAGCGCCAGTATTCACAGCTTAACCTTACCGGAGGAGGACGAAGATTACAGAGTCCATCCTCTGTACGGAGACTACATGATCAGAAGACTACCACGTTCTAAACTTACATCATTCGATGACTACGGACATATGCGATTCGGTCGATCTGTGGACTGACGCAAACAAGCCCCCTTAAACAGACACCAGTCGAAGGCCCAGCACATAAAACGGTACAAAAATCGTGTAATTAGTTCCTAATCTATTTATCTCCTATTTAAATACAAGTGTATATTCTGCTAATTAAATGTAATTCTATTTAAAATTAATGTGAAATGTTAGGGCTGGTATAATATTTCACATTTAACCACTATTTATAAGATGCAAGATTGGAAATCAAGATACATGCCATCATGGCGTTACTCATTGAGTAAGACAATGATAGCATTAAACTTATTTCACAAAACTTGGTATGTGTAGTGATGATATTATATTGTAAAATTATATTATTTAAACATTTTGTAATTTTAACCTAATGAGGGAAATAATGTAATATCAATTATTTATATATTATTATTAGTAAATTATAAACATAATAAATAAAACATCAAATTATTTCCATGAGTATATTATTACCCAATAAATACATTTTACAACAGTTATTGTTACAATAAAATGTGTTATGTTTAAACGTCACGAACTGGGCATTATGACGAGCGATGAAGTACCTTAGGTATCATTTAGTTCATTTTACTGATAAGGCATTACTGGTTCATTTAGATACATAATGCAAGTATTGCAAAGTTTTGCGAAAAAACCAATGCTTTGCAAAACTTGCGTTGTACTTATAAATGACGCTTTAAATGGAGATGGTTTACGCTTAACCAAGCCGTAAGCCAAATTTCAAATATCTCAGCACTAAGCGTATAAGGCAATGATTTATTTTCTATACATAATAAAAGCTATACATAACTGTAATGTAAAAATATTGGATAGTACTTTTGCCTTCGGTTTAATAATTTGTACATTTTGTTCACTTAGTTGTTGGCATATTGTGTCAAATTTTAATTATGTGCCATGTATACGATACAATTTTCGCAAAGCAAGAATGTGCTTTGTAAAACTTGGATCGTGTAAATGGGTAAAATAATAAATTTACACTGTTAATTTATCTAGAATTCATATATAAGCCTTTATCTATTATCTAATATGTTTTAATTTCGTTGTTTAGTTACAGTAGATTCGTTTCTCATTGTTATATATCCGCTTGTTTTTTTAATTGACTTTGTTTTCTACCTATGGTGGGATTTCATCATAACATGCACTGGATTTAGTTTTAACTAATATTCATTAGGCACACATAATATCACTACTCTATATTAAATAATATGAGACTAGTTAGTTCTTTTCCTAAGCTAAGTTATAATTTATATTTATATTAAGAATGTAGTTCATCTTAACACACATTAAATGGTTAATTAATTGTACTTGGTGAAACTGAAGCGTATTGTGTAGAACAATCTTCGTAAATTAAAATTAATAGAATAAAAGATCATAATAACCAAATTCCTTATCCAATTTTACATTTACAATATAGAATTTGAAAGATAAATAATAACAAGTTTTTATAAACATCGTATGTATACAATGACGACGCGTTTACTAGCACAACGCGACTGTGTTTTACACCTTTCAGATACTGTGAGTATTTATTTGGAATTCAATGTCTGTTTGTTAAGACGCGTCGTCGTTCAGCTTATATTATATCTCTTTTCTGGGTGTTTCCAAGTAGAGCCTGTAAAAAAAAATGTTCATTATTTATTAGGTAGTTCAGTAATCAGAGCGCTTTTATGTCTACTTCCGCACTAAGGAATAAGTTATGTGTCGTGGGGGACTTTTACAAACATACAAATTAATGGACATGGACAGAAATATTTTGACCCGTGTGGAGTCACAACAAGCCGCATGAACCAACTAAGCAGTCTTACATTTTGGTAAGCTTAACTTTATATATTTTTTTGGAAATTCAATTATTTTAGATGTTTGTGCAAGACTGAGAATTTATTATATTTCTGTTATTCATTTTTCAAATAAAATTCTCGATAATTTTGGAAATCCCAGAATTTATTAAACCTTTCAGTCTTCCGCCTTTTGCCTGGACTGATTTTAATTTTTTTTAGTTTTGGATAAATTTTTGGGTAGATGTAAAACGCAGAAAATATTACTTGGGCTAATACAACTATGGGAGGAATATTATTAAATAAAATAAAAAATATTAAAAAAGTACTACGATAATCCTGACCTTATTAACAAAATTAACAATAGCAGTGGCAGGTTGTTCGGGTTCCAGTTCAGCGAAGACTTGACACTGGTTATCAGCTCCTGAAGATGCTCGCGCCACGAATGCGAATATCCGTCTATAGTAATAACAATAATTATCAGTTTGAAGTTCTAACTTTACAATTAGATTTTTATATGCAATAAAGTTCCGGTAACTCACCATGGAAGTCAGTTGAATTAATCCAAATGTCATATTTAAAGGATAACTCTCTATTGTGCACTGACCTTCTAAATACAACCAATTGTTTTTTTTTTTGCTGTTGAAGCTGGTTACTTTTATATTTGCGGGTAACAATACCCCAAAGAGTTTGTAACTTTGAAGTTCCGTGAACTTTGTCAAAAGTTTGTGTACAATAACAAAATATTTATTTCAATTATTTTTTTTGTGAATAAATAAATATATGTAGTATTACTCACTTTTCTGTCTGCGTGTTATTGTCGTGGTAACTGTACCGCCTTTCGTCAGGGTCGATACCAGCGTACGAGACACCGGAGGCAGGGTAGTGACGTCTGAAGAACAATTTTCGCGCCGCATCTGTCAGTGTGATGCCGCCACCGAATACTTTGAAGTGTACCACGTGAGCAGCTCCCTGTGGAATAACAATAATAATTTTAGAATAGTGATCTTATCTCTTTTTTTTATTGGGGCTACCCTGTGTGGCATTTACGTGCCTGGTATTGGAAGCACATAATATGTTCTGTGGTAGCTACAGACGCTGATTAGGTACCTACTTGTTGGTCAATAGGATATTTTCATCATCTCAGCCGAAAGATGACTGCTTAATGTAGGCATAATAAAAAATATTCAAACCTTTTTCTGCAGTATGTTAGTGACAGCTCGCTTGACAGCAGCTGGTCCAGTGAGTGCCTCCGTGTTCTCGGAGCCGAGCAGCAGCACGTTGCACGCCGCGCCTGTCGCCAGCAGCGCACGAGCCGCCGCGCTCGCGCCGCCGCCGGACCACGGGTCTCTGTCATACACAACAATTAGAAACGTACAGAAAACGGACACTTAGTTTATTTATCAATGCTACCTGCCAAACTCCGAGCCTGGTTGTGGATAAAGAGGGAACAATAGGAATAGGAAAATGTAAGTTTAGATATTGGGTCTCAAGGAGAGCAAGGAATAAGACACTAAGATTATGGAGAGATTTCGGATTTATCTAAGCTGTTTGACGATCCTAAGTCACATACCTACCTGAATAATTGTAATAATGTAGGTACTCTTATCGAAATAAGGGATAGATACTTGGTTAGACAATAGATCTTTACTGTAAAAAAAATAAAAACAAACAATTATTCAAAATCAATGCCTCACCTGTCGGGTAGTTTGAGCGGCACCGGTAGAGCCAAAGGTGTGACAGTGTGCTGGTAGACGAGCGCAGAAAGCGAGCCGAAGACGGGTTCGTCTGGACACCCTCGTAGTCGTACTCCTCTAGCTGTGGGCTCGATGAGGAAGTGTCTCACACCACCAGCGCCTCCAGCTCGCACCGCCAGACCGAACGCACCCGGGAACGAGTTCGAGTCGCGAACTATGAATGCGCCCTCTTCTAGTTGGAGCAGTGCTGATACCGCTGTTACATAGAATAAAACTTATTTCAATACTAATAGAAAGGGCTAGGCAGAGGTGTACCTAATACCCACGTTTCGCTAGCTATGTCTGTACAGAACATAGAGCGGGCACAATCAAGACTCCATTTTGTTACTGAGCATTTTCTAAACAGTAATTTCCAGTAACAGCTCTTGTGCAGAGCTCATGAGCAAACTTACGCCACTAGATAAAGCAGATATATAATACAGTTGATATACAAATAAAGTGCAGACACTTACCATCGTCCCTAGAGATGTTGGGCTTGTACCAGTAGTGGCTGGTGTCTCGCGCGAACCTCACACGGTCGGGCGCGACGTGCTGCGGCTCGGCGTTACCGCTGACGCTCGACCGACGGGACCCGAGGCTACCCGAACCATTGAACGTACGGTACTCCGACTCGGGACTTATTTCGCGTTCTTTCCTGGGGAGAAGAGGTTAATACGTAAAGAAAAATCTTTGCACCCCTTTTTATTTGCAAATCGCGCGCACGGTTGGGTGTCTATATGTAATTGTTGAGTTCATATAGAGAAGAACTATAGAAAAGTCCTTCTACTGAACTCTACAATTACGGTCGAATTTCGACCACCTAAATAAATAGTCCAATAATTAGCAGTTCTATTTATTTTTCGTCCTACTTGTGGATAAGATCTTAGCAAAATTTATGGGCTCAATAAAAATAAAAGACTGCACCTGAGTGATAATCGATTATAAGTGTCGCGTAAATGGACCTATTCGTTGACTTGGGGACAACTTGGTATTGGGTTTTGTGTGTGTAATTTTTGATGAAAGCATTGAGTAATAACTTGTGACCTAAAATATTTAGTTGGCCAAACTTGGGTGGCATACACCTCTCCTTAGAGTAATATGACATTCAAGTCATATTTGCACTAAAAGACCGCAAATATTATGTCTTTATGTTTTAAAAGTTGTATTAAGTAAATACCTGGTAACAGATGGCGACCGCGGCGGGCGCGCACTTAGCGAGGGCGTGGGTGTGGGCGGGTAGGGGGTTCGAGGATGTGTCGGGAATGCAGGTGTGCCTGCTCGGGATTCAGTCCGGGACTCGGTCCGGGACTCAGCGCGGGACCAACTCTCCGCACGATCCTGCAATAAGAATAAAGTAGAGGCTATCAAATTGTTCTGATAGACTGGTTTAAAAGATTTCAGGTGACAAAGAGTACCTAATCATCATAGACATAAAGAAATACATAGATAAAAATAGTGATAAGCTATTTTTAGTTTATTTTTAATGTTTCGTTTTTGTTACTTAATGTTTACCAACGATTGTTAACATTAATGTTTAAATTTATAGATAATAATAAAATAAAATTAATAAGCAATGTGTGGAAAAGCTCCACGACTTTCAACATAAAATATGCTACCCGTAGCGTATTTTATTATCAACATACCTACTCATTAGCTAAGTAACTGCGATCTGAATAATATTTGTGTGTATAAATAAATAATGTTTGCATCTACACTAAATATAATAAAACTTTTACATACATGTTTCTAGACAGTACAAGCTTACACCATTTATTCGGTATCTGTTTGTAAGTATTATGGAATTTAATAAATCAAATAAATACAGTTAATTAAATAATGGAACACTCACAACAGTGTCAGCGCTGACAGGCTCCGCAAGTGACAGTAATCCAGGCGCAGGAGTGTTCGGTGCAGACGTCGTACTCCATTCGCGCATCGTCATCTTTTCATACATGAATTTCTTAGATGAGGTTCTGCAACAATAATTATTTTTGTTAGTTTGCAATTCTAGAGTGATACTATAATAGAAGTGCTTATACGCAGCATAAAAATACTTAGATTAGTGTCTCGTGTCGTAGTGCCCTGTGTCGCGAACTTTACAAACAAACAATTAACGGACATAGAATACACTCAGACTCAGGAAAACTATTTATGAAACACACATTTTTTTGCCCCGTGTGGTGATCGACCCTACAACACGCTGCGCAGTAGTAAATGGCGATGTAACCAATTAAGTCACTGAACCAACTGAGGAGTCAACTTTTCTCGTAATAAATGAGCACTAGACATCTATAATCACGCACAGGAAACTAAGCACTACGTGTAGTTATTTGGCTGTGATCTTCTGTAAGGACCTCCCCTCCATCTTTGGCTACTTTCTTGTAGGGTGCCCTAACTCTCCTTAATAGCTCAGTTTAATGAATTACCTCTATAATAATGGTAATAAATAATGTTAAATTACCTGTCCGGAGCTTGTGGACTCATATGGTCAGTCCTGAGAGTAGTGCGCGTGTTCACGTGGAGCGGAACACTGAAGTCATCATCGTCGTCAGCGAACGCTGTTGTGTCACTCGTGTAGCCATCCACTCTGAAATAAACATTAATATTTTGTTCAACGCGGCTGAAAACATGTATATTTTCTATTGAGTCTGTGGTTTGCTGTAAGTTGCAAGGTTAAATAGATATATGGTGTAGGTGTATTAAAAGTCATGAAGAATGTTTTCTAGAATGCACTTCCTAATTTATTTTTAATATTTAATTATGTAATAAATTTTTGCAAGTTACTTTAGACATTTTAAACTTGTATGGTGAAATAAAGTTCAAACCTTGAGCGCAGAATACTACAGGTGCCATAAATAATAGTGGCAATAGGAAAAGATAAAAATAAATGTAAGTATCTACGGGGTAAGTGTACAGTAATCTTGTACATATTAGGTACCTATGGCTTGCTGAACGGCGCACATGCCGGGAGGGTGCAGTATCCCACTCGAGCGGTAGTCGAGCGACTCTTTCCCTAGCTTCTTTCCTCTCTCGAAGTTTCTGCTGTTGTCGTTGTAGCCACGTGAGGCCTGAGCTACTCTCCACGCTGCTTTCAGAACGTCTCGGCTCTCTCGCACGAACACTCTCCTGCCATCCCATGGAAGAGGCTGATCTCCACGTTCCATTTTCTGGCAGAGTTTTTCGCGCATTGTTCGCCGGTCGTTCCGCCCATTCTAATTCCCCGTTTAACCATCTGTTGACAAAAATCACAAGCTCGTAAATACTTCCAAGAATTTAAAACAAAATATTGTTTTTATGACCCGTTGTCCGGTTGTTATCTTTGTAGGTTTTTACATTTGTGTGTAGGACTTGAAGGTCCAAGTGATCTTATTATGGCAATGGGAAACCTTGTATCCGCGTGCTAAGAATCTTTTATCAGTGGGTGGTTGTTGAGTAGGTATGTTTATCTTATTATTATTAAATGAATTTGAACATTAATCGTCTTTCGTTCAGAATGGAATGTATTCAATCTGCATGTATTACTTTAAAAAATATCTAAATAATGTATCCTCAATCTTATATCCAAGTAGTGCTTGTAGGTAGCTAGTGGTATATAGACCACACGCTTTTAATGAGAATGTAAACAATTTTAATTAACAGTTAAGTAAAAGGGTTAGACAGAGCGAGCTTTATTAGAAAGTAAATAGTGTATCGGCAGCATGAGGCGTCGTAGTGTCGCGCATGTCGTGGCCGGGTCGACACCCGCCCGTTTATGGCTACGTTTATCTCGAAATAGTAACTTGTTTGGGTCACGGCGGCGACGCAATCATACACCATCGCTCCAAATCAAATAGAGAATTGCGATTCGACACTCGACTTCGCTTTCTGGCAGCTCAACCACCTGATGGCTTACATTTTGTTAATCATTAAGTATTACATAAAACTGACGTGTATGTAGGTAATTAGACTTTAACGAGACGGTATATAAAAATTGTAATGGCAATCTAAGATCAAACATGGGCAGATTAGAAAGGTCTGTTACTTATACGTTGCTTATTATTGGTGTGTTTGCTCGTGTAAGTTCCAAGAATCTCAGTGTAGCGTCAGTATTATGACTAGAAACTTAAGAAGCATTCATTGAACGGGCGTCGCATAAATATTCGGCAGCAGGCAGCTGGAGCTCGGTAGGTATCTCTTATACGTCATAGTTATGTTGCGGAACCAGCGGATTGATACTCGGTTTGGTTTCAGCCCACGCCTATAGCCGACTCAATTAACGACGAATGCTTCCGTTTCTTAATGTAATGTAAACTATTTCAAATGCAATGTTTGTACTGTCTGAAAAACTATTTGGCGCTGTTTCTTCAATGAATTTTGTTTTTTTGAGCATTTCTACATTTTTATTCTTAAAACCTTAAATACGTACCTATGTTTGCTTTTATGCCAAGAAACACCTCAAATACAAAACACAATATAAGCTTTTGAACAAAAGAAACTGCGCTACAGTGAATTTGGTTACAAGATATTTTATCCTTTAAGTAAACAATGCTTGTAATCAAGAACACCCTAGGTGTAAATAAGAATATTTATAGTAACCAAACACCATACATTATCTCAACGCATGACAAGGGCTTATAATACGTCGACCATCAACAAAAGCACAGTTCGCATTAAGTGCTGTGATTACAATGCATTACAACGATATGATTGACAACAAAGATATCGGTATCATGCCATTTATCTGTATGTCGATCAATTCGATGTCAGTCTTTAGCGTAGTGAACTAGAGAAGCGTGTCATTGTTTACGTCGAGAAATAGTTAAGCAGGTTTTTTTTTATTATGCCAAGGTGGCAAATAAGCACACCCCCTGCCTAATAGATACTGTTTTACAACTAGTTGTTATTTATTACCTCAAAGAAATTAAAAAAAAATTACTAGTGAAATTACTATTATAAACTAGTTGTTGATTGCGATAAAAATGCTATATGCTATTCCAGACTTTAATTTATCTCAATGTCAAATTTCATCCAGATCCGTTCAGTAGTTTTTGCGTGAAAGAGTAACAAACATACATCTATACATTCTTACAAACTTTCGCGTTTATAATATTAGTACGATATACTGTACATCGGATTGGGATCCTTGTGAGAATGTGAGATGCTATTGGTATTGTGAGCTTTTATTATCTGCTTAGCAATCGCAGTTAAATAAAATATATTTGCGCTTATGGAAAACTAGATTCCTTACAATCCGATGGGAACAGTGATATTTTCCGGGATAAAAAATAGCCTATGTGCTATTTCAGACAAAAATATGCCTGTGCAAAATTTTATTCAGATTCGTTTTGTCGTGATTAAGTAACAAACATACATCTATCTATCCAACCTTTCGTCTCATTTACAATATTAGTAAGATAAGATGATTCAAAGTGTAAACATATCTAAGGAACAACGTTTTTTGTGACTTGACAGACAGGCACGAGAACGTCAACTTTACCGCAAGAGAAGTTTGCGGTGGTAAGCTGCCGTTTCTGTCTCTTGCCAACAAGTGGTAAGGTATCTTCGTTTGCTACATAAATATACACCTACAATAGTGGTTTTCTGTTCACTTAAACTGCCGCTGTCACATGAACGAACACTTTTATAAAAAAAGTGTTCGTTCATGTGACAATGTGTTTTTGAGTAAACACATGAAGTAAACAGAACAATGCAAGAATATCTTTAAAGTAATATATTCACGTAAGCATTGAAAGAATGTCAGTGTTTATACAGAAGTGTTACATAATATCGCAAGAATCTATAATGTTTGTCAAGATAAAGTAATCGGTTTGTCTTCAATATGGACGCTAAAGAGGGCATTATGTGTTGTAGCCGCACACGCACTCATTATGATAATAACTGTAATTTACTCCTTGTTTCTGTTGTCACGCAGCATAGTTTATTTATTGTTATTGCGTGAGAGAGCCTAAAATACGGATAACATTGTAACTAGCTTATACTTACCCGTTGCTTCACTCTTGTGAAATATTTAAAAAATAGCAGGTAGCCCCAAGGCTACCTGCTATTTTTTAAATATTTAGCAATTCCCAAGAATTGCTTTGAATAAGTAAAAGATGTTTTAAATCAGACTAGAAACTCATGTACTACTTTATTCTAATATAATGAGTTTAGCATATCGCGTTTTACCATACAGACTTTAGCTATGATAGTTTTTATTCAATTACAAAAAAATATTGAATCAAAATATTTTATTGAAGAATTTTCTGCGATACAATTTATGGAAACTATTTAAAAAGTAAATGTGTTAAAAGCTCTATGCGAGCTTTTAACACTTTATTAAAAAAAATTAAGAAATATGTAAAGCAATTGGCGTGTCATATCATCCTTCCTATATATGTAATAAAATATATTCTTTAAAATTGAACACCTGTCTACTTTTAAAGAATTTTTATCATCAAACTATTTTCAAAGAATATACATAGAAGTAAGAAAATAAATAAATGAACAATGGAGATATATAGAACTATTTATTTGGACACTTACTACCACTTATTGTGAGCGGTTTGCTAGAATACTTTGATCAAAATACTTCACCAACAACTTGTCACTATAAAACTGGGACACCAAGTTTTAGTTGATAACAAAGAGATATTA
Source organism: Trisateles emortualis (assembly GCA_947095525.1). Lineage (NCBI taxonomy): Eukaryota > Metazoa > Arthropoda > Insecta > Lepidoptera > Erebidae > Trisateles > Trisateles emortualis. The sequence goes on along the minus strand of OX352732.1, from coordinate 12,092,598 downwards.
TTATACCCAAATTATAACGAGCCTTTTGTGCAATATTATTTATTGATCAAATACTTACGACGAAAAAGGAGATGATTGTTTTATTGCAGTTTTTTGCTGTAATCATTGTATAGAATTTACGTTACGCCCACAAGATGTTCGCTCCTACGCTTAAACCGATTATTTAATGTTCAACGAGGTGTTTTGTTCCGGCTAACCTGATCATTAACTGTTTAGCTTTTGTGTTATGTAATATATGTATAACATTACACACATTACATAAATGCATTTTAATAAGATTTACGATCTAAATGACGCGTAATAATGCGTATCTTTGTCTACCTTGTTTATTCCGAACCCCGGGTCGCGATACCTTTAGTGTTTTTCTGCCGACCCTTTAATGGTGTGGCGATAAGCTCGCCCCCTATTACATATCTTTTTATATTTATCATAGTTGCCGAAATATGTCTATAAATGAAAATGTATATAGGACTCTAAAGTTATGGACATTTTGGTAGGCAGTAAATACTAGAAAAGCCTCAGCCTCAGGTCCCACTTTTCTACAAAAAAAAGGAAGACAAAGGAAGTTCTTTCATGACTCTACGCAGTTATGTGTGTATTGTTCATGCAATTGTGTTACGACTTACGACTCTATCCATCACTGCTTGCTTTGTTTCGACAATGCAGGTATGTATAAATATATCTATCAATTGGCGCCTTTGCTTCCTCGACTAGTTAATTAATACTCTGACAACATAAAATTAATAGTAGTTAAGTCAAAGTAAGATATATTTAATGAGGATGCTACGAAATTAGAATTACGACTCCATAAATATATTAGTTGAGTCTTGTAACGCAAACTAATGTCCGTGATTGGTTACTCTATATTTTGATAGGTCTACTTCATTGAGAGTGAAGTGGGTCGAGCGGAACGCGGCTAAATAAATTAAGAGGATACCGACAGCGCTCTGTTACAAACAATTTGTTACTGATACGGTGACAGATACATATTTCATGATCTTATTCCCACGGGAGTTACAAATGATTATTGTTAAGAGAATTTTCTTTTTATTCAATGTTCCGCATACTTATTTCAGATATCAACATAAAAACTAGGTTTTGCTAAAAATAGGTGAGGTTGTGAATGTAAACATTGTCTAAAGCGTGCGGTGTAGGCGGCGACCTCCACGCTGCACTACAGGAACACATGTTTATGTCTGCCACCGAATACCCTTGTTTTGATTACATTAATATAAAATTAATGTTTTCGACTTGATCCCAGGAAGAAAAACAAACAATTGGTATAAAAATAGACTAGCTTAAATTTTAATACCACAGATGTAGCTCGTCTCAAACACATTATGCAGCTGCAAGTAAGTAGAACTCGTACAACGTTTCTTTAATTTCTAATTTCATTATGTATTTAGATATAGGTAATTTTCTTCCAACAGGCGGTGATAAGTCGAAGGGAAAACTGGTTTTGAAATGTTGTCTTTATTTATGTTGTTGTTATTCAGATATCAATACCTACTTCTAATTACAGCAGTTTGATATTAGGTATTGGTTAACATATATTTAAATAATAAACATAATTTAAGTCAATACGACTAACCTGCTGCTGCCGTTACGTATAGGTGAAGCAGACGGGGGCACCGCTGTGGTGGTGGTGGTGACGTCCTCGTGCGTGAGCTTGCGGAGCGTGCGCGGCGAGAGCGGCGTGTGCGAGCGAGGCGAGGGCTCGGGGGTGACGGTGCGCTCGTCGTCGTCGTCCTCAATAGGGCGGTAGGTGCGGTCGCCGCCGAGCGCGCGGCGCACCAGCTCGGGGCTGGCGAGGCGGTTGGGCGCGCGCAGCATGCCGGGGCGCAGGCCGGGCGCTCCGTAGGTGAAGGGCGCGGAGTCTGCGCGCGCGTGGTACGGTATGTCTGGCGGTCGGTCGGCGTGCGACTGCGGCTGCGGCGTGTGCGGCGCCGGCGGCGGGTCGGGCAGCGCGCTCACTGTGCGCAGCATGTCGCCCAGCAGCGCGTCGAGCTCGTCCGGCGGGCTGGGGGCGGCGCGGCGCCCCGCCGACGAGATGCCCGAGTCCATGGACGCGCTGAGCGGCGAGGCGGGCCCACCGCCGCCCGCGCGCACTACCGTCGCGTAGATGGATCCGTCCAGGGGACCGAATGTATGTGCTGCCTCGGCACTGTCCCCTGCCTCTCCTCCCGAGCCGGAACCCTCTGCACTGCCGTTATTGTCACCTGCGTCAAATTGCAACAGCTTAAACCATACTCGTTATCGGATCGATGCACGATGAAATTCTTGCACATAACTTCGGTGTGATTACGCATCGCTGCCGGGCGATATGTTTAGCGACGGTTTAATTACGAATAGCTTTTAAATTGGATTCGATTCGCTCCAATAAACTGTCGGGGCCTCATCGCAACGAGATGATATCTGGTGGAGCATGTGTATATTCTATTGCACTTTGTACGAGGCCAGAATTAATTAGCATGTAATTTGCGAGACCAGTTTGTATTATTATCTTATTAACACTTAATAAATATCAGTAAAGTTCAAACAAGTGTATAATTAACCGTGTTCCACAGTACCTAGCGCATAGTTAAAGTTGATGGTCTCGCTAGACGGTGGCAAGTTGGCAAGGCATCCTAAAAAGGACTAAGTTCTTTTCCCGTTAGTTCAGCAGCGGAATGACACCGTTAAGTGTCGTTTGATCAAACGCCGATAGTTTGCTCCACCTGTCTTTATTAGCTAAGAAGACTACAACTACAACGTAGGGATAAATAACATTTACTAATTAGTTACCTATATAAGTACTTAAACTCTGTGTTACATTTTATAGTAGCATATACACGGATTACGTATAATTGTATCTAATCATGTCAGGATTAGTTAAGTACATAGTATAATAATCTATAGTTATTGATATATCATTGTAACTTCTGAAATAATACCGAGATATGTTTAGCTCTATTTTAAGCAAGCCTATTTTCTGGTAATTTTCGGGATCGAAATCCATACCACCCGACTTGTCAAACGGACGGAAGTCAAACCCGGAATCGAACATTGCGCTACCGAAGTCATAATTGTTCGATAGTCCAAACGAATGAACGAGTCAAAGACAATTTTTATGTCCGCACCTACTTACTTAATTAATTTGATTACCATCTTATTAAGTTAAGTTTTAATTACGAGTGTCCTTATTTGCCGTGTGCCAAAGGGCGCACTATCAGTATTCTGTTGGTTAACTCGTAAATACCTTATTCATGCAGATTAACAAGGTAATATAAAGTCTTCGCACCCAACTAAAGGCCCTCGATAATTTCAACGTAACTGTTATCTAGGGCCTTACACATAGGTACGTCGAGGTAATTTGAGGTGAGTCAGTAAAGACAGCTTCCTTAATCAGAAAGAGAGAGACAGAGAGATATAAGAAGAGATCAGGCGATCTTTCCAAGGCACGGAGTAAGTCTCGCTGTTATTAAAAAATCCACCTCACCTATGTCACTTATGTATAGTCTGACCGAGGCAAGCTTGCTTAATATTTACTTAGCTACGAGCCCTTCCAACACTGTAATAGGTATATGATCTACAATTACAATTATTTAAAATATCCTTCTAAACGCCAAATTTTGTGAATGTTTTTGTAAGAGATAAGTAGTTCATCACCCAAGTAACAATTCTAGACTTGGTAATTATCAAGTGACCTATCGATAATAATTGAGTTATAAATAAAAGAGACACATATAAATAAAAGTCCAAAATAAAACTTAACCGATGGATCTATAACGAATTACTTCTGAGTGTAGTCAGTTGGCGGTTCAAGGTGAAGGCGGCCCAATAAGGACACGACCTCTAAATGCAAGAACCTACCTACACTTGCTTAAATAGTATGATATAGATATACATGGTTATGAATATAATCATAATATGAACGATATATTGAAAATATTGATCGGTATAAGCATATTTCGCGCACGCATGGGTGTTAGTTTTGGCACAGCAAAAGTAATTTGAAAAAATATACTAGTGAAAAATAATCACGGTCGATTTTTTATCGCTATACGGCTCTAGTATTGATAAATGTTTCAAGGTTAGTAACGTGTGTATTTAGAGCGTCCATAGGCTATGTTGACTTCTTATCCTGTGATGCGTCGTAAGCTATAATTGACTGTCTGATATAAACAAACAGCTAAATCTGAAGTGAGTGAAGTGATGCGTCTGAAAGCTTACAGGTATTCTGTAGACAATGACTGCCTCGGTGGTCCAGTGGCCGCAGTATGCGCCTGCTGTGCACGTGGTTGTGGGTTCGATTCCCACACAGGACAAAACTTTGTGTGACCCGCAAAGAATTGTTCTGAGTCTGGGTGTAATTTGTGTCCGTTAATTGTATGTTTGTAAAGTCCCCCGCGACACAGAGCTTGTTCTCTAGTGCGAGAGTTGTTTTTAAAAAAAAAAAAAAAAAAAATTAGGTATTAACTAAGAATTAGACAATGTAAGAAATTCCAGCTGGAAACTCTAAAAATTGAATGACTAATGTTGAAAAGTTAATCAATGAAGGAGACGTCTTTGAATAATATACTTGCATGTGTGGTGTCTTCAATATAATGACACAATTCTCGATCATTGACATTTGCATATTCACTTTATTTAAACAAATTCAGATAAAAAATACTGCTAATTATATCACTACTGTTCATTGTAAACACAGAATGAACTGTAGATAACTTCTTATTAGCTACTTTTATACTTGATTCGACAAACAGAAAGATTTAAATCTATCTGTTGGAGTTTTTCTATTATAAAATGTTACGCAATACGGGATATGAGGAGAATTCATCTAGTTTGACTGATATTTATACTAATAATAAAGCTAAAGTGTTTGTTTGGCTTTTTGTTAAGCACTAACCTCTGGATCTACCGGTCGGATATGTTATTTTTTTTGCATTTGATAATCCTATGGGGAGCATGGCAGTGGCATAGCTGACGTATACGTAACACGGGTCGAAATTCAACTCTTACTAGTGAAACCACAGGGAACAGCTACTTAATATAAAAATTGTTCCACAGTACATTTGAGACAATAAAACATTTTAATTTTTATTTAATTTTAATTAAAACGGTTTTGAAGTCAATCTATGTATGGAATAAACAGATCATTAAGTTGTCTTGAAACTTGAATATATAGATCGAAACCGCTCACTTTTTTTTTTGGCCAGCGTTTACGATATGCTTAAAGTCCAAACTTGTGAATTCTGTATGCAAATAAGGATGAATGACACTATTACTCGACTGATTTGCATAACGAGCGTATCTTGTATACGTCGGTAACGTTTGTATCGGTTATAGTAACTTTTGTAAAAGTTGGCAAAGTGTAAAAAGTTCTTAAATATACCAACGAGCGCCGGCGCCAGCGGTCGACCTGTAATGTTCGATTTCGAAACTAAACTAAACGTGAGGTTGTCAATAACGCAATTAGTGTAAAGATATCAACGTCAGCGTCTGGTGACCGTCGGCTGATGTTAAGGAAGATGAGGTTATTTCTGTGTTGTCAACCAAAATAACGCGGCGACTGTAGAGCGAGGGCTACTGTTACGAAATGTGCACCGACGCAGGAAGAGGATGTGCGCCCTACCGGTGCCAACCGTACCGAATGACGCGCTACGCATCGATATACGGAGAACAACGTATCACTTATTACATTTCTACAAAACTCATACTAGGGAAGAATCATTGTTTCGCGAAAATTTTAACGAGATTTTAAAGTTTGAAAGTTTATCGCAGTACGAGCACATAAGTAAATTTGCGAAACTATTACTGTCAGCTTTCTATGATGATTATACGCGTGTAGTGCCCGTATCAATTTAAAAGGCAACTTCCGCACTAGGAAACAAGCCCATAAAACATAAAATTCACAGACACGAAGTAAAGCTAGACTCGAAAAAAACATTATTTTAATGATCACACAACATTTTGTCTCGTTAAGATTGACTTTTACTCGGCTGTGTTAGTGGCGATGTGACAACCTTAACCAATAGATCACACGTGCAGGCATAAACAGCAATCTCACATTAACCAATAATTGGCAAACTTTAACATGAGACTCAAAAAACGATATCACGAAAACAACTCCCGCAAACCGATACCATACAAAATTAATAATGTGTGTATCCATCAAAGTCATTGGAACATCAAGCCGAGTCGTGTTCAACAACCTTTTAGCTCGTTAGCTATTGAAAATGAGCGTGGCCACGATACAGAGTTGATCCGAATTAAAAAGGCACGTGTTACACTTACCGTTCATATATTAGACACTGGACAGCCAATAAAGAAATTTGGTGCATTTATTTGTGAAGTCGTTATTTAGGTAACAAACTACGTTTTGGTACGGTCCCTGGTCGTCTCATAAATCTACCCTTGTCAGTAACGATGACATCTTTCTGGATCTCCTGTTACAATCATCATTTATGGCCGTCATACGTTTTACATAAATGCATTTTGAGTTTCAGTTACACATTTTTCCCTACGTTTTCTTAGCTGTCATTTGCCTACAGTTTTTTTAATATATATAAAATTGCACTTAGTTGATAAGCGCAGCCATAACTTAAAGAACGGATGGACCAATTTATTGTGTAAACTTTTTGATTGGTTGTACCTAATTGTCCGAATAAGGAAAGAAAATGATAATAACAAAAATTGGACTCTGTTAGGTCAGCTAGTTAGTTATAAAGTTTGTCTCACACTAACCTAAATAAGTAGAACTTTACGTAATACAATAACTAGAACCCATACGATAGACTTTGTCGTAGAGAATACGGACTCTGCATTAAATATATGTATTTTTCAACAATGTCATGCGATAATAGCCATACGGTCGTACCTATGAAGGTGAGTGTGTGTTCGTGAACAGCTCGCAATGATGTCATCAAACTCCACCTTGTGTTTCTGCGAAGCTCAGTTCTACCACATTATTATTCGACACTGACCGTTCGGCTATCTGCATTCGTTATCCGACGTTAGCCCCGAATTCTAACCAGTTTTGTTCTTTTACCTTTTTCTTACGTAAAGAATGTGGTTTATTTTCTGCAACATTACTTTATCAAATATTAATATTTTCAAGCTAAAGAAAATGCATTTTTGATTATGATAATCTCAGGCACTAGCAGTTCTATATTTGACACATTCTTTCACTGATTGAAAGGGAGATATTTCCTAGTGACATAGTTAACTCTATAATGAATTAAGTACGCGAGCCAAATTGCGAGCAGAGGGTTTCTTTAGTTGATGGAGTAAGTAAGTATTACATTTTTGTAGTTTGAGACTGGTCTAGAATTAGTAAATCTAGTATTTATACGATCACTGAACACAAACACACGTCCACTACTGCGTCGTCGGGTGTATGTAGGTACTGTACATCAAAATTAAAAGCTGCGGCGATAATATTACTGATAGCTATCGCAGGACATGTGTACGTAATGTCAGGGTAAGCAACAACGCGGATAAAACGGCGATCCAATCGATACGTCAAGTCAGTTTGACTCTGTATGAGGCTCCATACAAAATACACCGTGCCGATAATGATTTATAGATTCGTAAAGTAAGAATGGATGGTTTCGCAGATGGTTTGACAATTTATAAACAAACCTTGGATGTAGGTACATTTTGGAACATCTGTAGAAGATACTTTAAACAAATCTGTTGAATATGTTACCTATGTATGTAGGTACAATGTGTTAAACAACTACTTACTATATTCTGAGTATTTACTTAACGTAATCGTATTCGATGAATTATATTTTGCACAGCTGAGGATGATGTCAGTGTAAACATAGCCTTGCGAATGAATAAAAAATAATTAGATATATGGGCCGGGTTGGCGCGAGGGTCATCAAGTGATATGCGTCAATACAAAATTCTTTGACCTCGCTAACTTTAATCTCATTAAGTAGAACGTCTTGTATATATTAATATTTAAGTAAGGTGCTTCTCTTTTAGGGAAACTAACTGTAATTTAATAATGTGAGATTATGTCATAAGATTTTTACTGCGCCTACAATTTGTATTGCCAGAGCCTCATTCAATTCAGAGTCAGTGCTCTCGATTCTCGTATCAAATTAAATTGATGTGTGACGAATTATGGTCCTAAGGGCAACTGTCGCCCCAAGTGTAGTGGACATACATCAGCAATTCTCTACGCCGGCCAATTAGTGGGCAGACGCCTCTCCTGAACCGACTCCAATCTCATTTACCGTCACTGACACCATCTATTGTTAACATTTCTTCAGTAATGCTATTGTTAAAAACGAAAAGCCGGCTCTCACTTTCAACATATTTCGACACACTTCATAAAGTATTTTGACACGGTATAATCAATCATCTTCATTAACTTGCACATGCCGTATAATGAGACGGAAAAAACTTTAATGAAATTACACTCTAATTCACTCTAAATAAATTTGAAAACTCATAAAACTGCTTCGCTGGCTGCGAAATTAATGTCACACTCACCTCGATTGTGATTATTGTTATAGTCTCGAAATATCCGAAAGAATTGTTCTATAACTTTTTTCTTTGATGTTGTTGAACTGTTGTATTTATTGCAGAGATGTTACACTTTTGGGTGTCCGTCTATGTGTAGAAAAATTTGTAGTGGTATGTTTGATTGATGATTAAACATATGTAAATGATAAGATGTGATTGTGCGAGTGTGCGCGGGCGTGTGCGGCGGCTCGCCCGGCGCGGCGGGTGTCGACTGGGCGGGCGGCGCGTCGGGCGGCCACAGTGCCAGACACACAGACACTAAAATAGCCGACACCTGCACGCCGCACAAACCGCGACCCACCGCTAACCGGTGTAGTTAGGTCGCTTTGTCAACACCTATGCCCTAGTTTCTAATGAACTACTAAGTTACGGCAAAATTTTATCTGACTAGCTTCTGCCCGCGACTTGGCTTGCGTAATATGTTGATAAAAAGTAAGTACCTTATGTCACTCGGACATACAGTACCTTTCGATAAAATAATGCTTTTCAAATCGGACTCGTAGTTTCATTCAGACGCAAGAACTATTCGCCCTTACCATATTATTATAGATATCGATGGTCTAGTGATCGTAGTTGCTAATCACGAAGTTCCGGGTTCGATTCCCAGATCGGGCCAAAAATAGATATTGGGGAGATTGAGAAAAGGTGTCAGAAATGCAAGTAGATAAAAGGAAGTTGGTCCTACGAACGATCACTCTCCGGTCGTGTCGTATCCCTGTCCACTCTTTTAGCTTCTGTTTTTCAACTGTTCAGTACCTATCAGTTAGTACATAATTCAAGTTCTGATACGGCAATTTTGCGACACTTCAAATCCAGCGATAAAAATGTATGGAAACAGGATGTGCGAAACGACTACCATTTGGATGTAGTTCCTGCCCAAAGGGCGGTTACGCAAGTTTGTTAAAGTCACATTGTTGCGGTAATGGCATTCGGATGTTCTGCGTCGTGTTGGCATTGGCCACATGTGACTAGCTCTCATAAAAATTTGTAGACAAGATTTTAATGCCCTACAAGAATAGATGTTAATAACTTGCGGATGTTATACCAATAAAACGCATTTATGCGAATCTTGCAAGAGTCCTTGTTTTATCTACTATTTGACTGTACTTTAAAGGTATTCTAACATTATGTTTGCGATTTTATGGCATTCAGTGTTTAAGTTATGGAGCATTATATTGCTTTGAGCTTGGGATTATATTCAGGAAATAAGACGCTGTATCGGCAGACGGATTCTGTCTGTGACTGATATTTCTAGCTTCAAAAGAAAAATTGACTCCACATCTTCTGCTTATCGTTTGGTTAGAGGTCAACGTGATAGAATTATTTATATCGCCCATATTTAGGCCTTTGTCGACTACGAGACACTCAGATAAAATACTACTATGCCAACACCTAGGGTTACCGAACTCTGGGCTTCAAACTGAAGCTTCTTTTATTACTAGGTTACAAAGTAACACTTAAGAAGGTCATAAATAGCGAATGTAGCTGGTAAGCCAGAAATATGATGTCAGTTTATTTATTTACGGCTAGTTTCCTGACAAATGAAGAGTCATGAGAAGAACTAGCAAGAAATTCAGGCTACTCTTTCTAAGGTTCGGGTTCATTAGATTTATCATGAACGGTACTATATTCCTAGATGGTGTGTGAATGTGACGTTAAAGTTGGAAGGTGGCCATAGGTAATAGGAACTCTTAGACGAAACAAGATAGCCGCGTCGTGTTAGGCTCGTTGACTTTATCTTATAGGGGAACTATATTCCTGTATCGGCAGACGGATTCTTTCTGTGACTGATATTTCTAGCTTCAAAAGAAAAATTGACTCCACATCTTCTGCTTATCGTTTGGTTAGAGGTCAACGTGATGGATTATTTATATCGCCCATATTTAGGCCTTTGTCGACCACGAGACACTCAGATAAAATACTACTATGCCAACACCTAGGGTTACCGAACTCTGGGCTTCAAACTGAAGCTTCTTTTATTATTTAGGTTACAAAGTAACACTTGAGAAGGTCATAAATAGCGAATGTAGCTGGTAAGCCAGAAATATGATGTCAGTTTATTTATTTACGGCTAGTTTCCTGACAAATGAAGAGTCATGAGAAGAACTAGCAAGAAATTCAGGCTACTCTTTCTAAGGTTCGGGTTCATTAGATTTATCATGAACGGTACTATATTCCTAAATGGTGTGTGAATGTGACGTTAAAGTTGGAAGGTGGCCATAGGTAATAGGACCTCTTAGACGAAACAAGATAGCCGCGTCGTGTTAGGCTCGTTGACTTTATCTTATAGGGGAACTATATTCCTGATACTGATGAAGTCGGAAGGTGGCCAAAGGAATCTCCAACGAAACATATAGCCGCTTTGTGTTTGTGCTCGTTAAATATAACATGGATATAATATATCTACTTTTTAAAAATATTTGACGTGTAGAGACAAAACCCATAAATTAGAGAATACGTGATAAAAACTTGTACTTAAAAATATTTTAAAAATATAATCTTATTTGAATCTATGATCTTAGGATATTATAGAAGGTATACATATGAGTAATTTGATAAAAATTCTTAATAGGTACTAAATATTTTTTTAAACCGTTTTAGGTTTGATATCCCATTTTAGTAAAAAATAAAAGAATTTTATTGTTTATCCTCCAATAAATTATTCATCCTAGTTGCAGTTCTTTCATTCATTCACCCACATCTGTTCTTCCTACTTCGATACTCGTTAAATCACGTTTACGACTACTATACTTTTTAGAGATAGCCTATGTAACAGTGACAATCTTTGATTAATAATAATAATAATATTTATTGGTTCTCTCACAAATTTTCCTTATACAGAGTATTTGGCTTAGCATAGGGGTTATAAATAGAAAATATGTGGGAGACTGATGCCTAAACGGGGCGTAAACCTGTATTTCAGGTCATCAGGCCTCCCCTTCGGACGGTTATACTGTATGCTATGAAGTTACATTTTTAAATATTAGGAAAGAACAATTTTTAATTTCAAAAATCTAAGTGTGTGTATACGTGGGTGTGTGTGTGTATGCGTGTGTTTGTGTGTGTGTGTTTGTGTGTGTGTGTGTGTGTGTGTGTGTGTGTGTGTGTGTGTGTGAGTGAGTGTGTGTGTTTGAATTATTGAATAAGTGAAAATTTATTTGGGGGGTTTCATGAGGGCTTCTGTAGTGTCGTAGTCGAGAGTAAGGAGGAATTCTGTCGTTTTCTTTTTTACTTGAAATCTAGTAAGCGCGTAAATGTCTAGGTCTTTATTAAGATGATTGTAGAGGTAGTTACCTAAAAAGCAGAAGAATCTTTGAGCAAAGCTGGTGGTCAAACGGGTTGTTACGCGGGGGGCAGGATTGAAGCGCCTGGTAGCCAATTGTAAGGCGATTCTTTAATTGGTATGGCAAAATAACGATTTCGATTTATTTATTATATATTTAAGTTTCGATTTGTGTAGAGTTTTTCTTTCACTAGATTTGTAGGAGAGCATGTTTTTTTATTGCCAATGATGGCAGAAAAGCCAGCGGTTAACTTGATGCTAAATGGTAACCATCACTCATGGACTTGCCTGGCATGACTAAGCCGCTTTGACTAAGCGTCATCAATAACATATAATTCATATTTCTGATGAATTCATAAGTTGAAGAATCCCTGTTATTGAAAAAGAAACAAGACATGTTTTGACTTTTAGCGTTAGTTAATTTAGGTAAAGTAGTTAGTAGCATGTAAGGTGGTTCTATAAAAAATACGTAGGCAGCTTACCAGGGTCATCATCGGTGAGCGTGGACAGTGGTCGCAGATGTTCGAGAGAGTCGGCACGCGCGAGAGCGTCAGGCGCGGCTCGCAGCGGGGCGGCCGGAGTGGGCGCCGGCGCCGGGGCAGCACCACCACCCGCGCCGCGAGCGAACACTAATTCCACGGCACCGTCGCTTGGGAATGACGGATCTGTACAAACAATTACTTCATTTTAGTCATTTTTCCCAAATAGTAAGTTGTTTTTTTTTGAGAATCAACTTCATTAAACATGGATTCTGGACACTATATTATATTTCACAAGGTGCTTTTCCGTGAAGAGTAGGCAAAGGTGTATCACTGACATTAACATTATGCCAGCTACGATGTTTCTTGGAATAGGAGATGAGTCTCATACACCTCCATGGGCATGGGCTGATACTAAGTAATTTCTCGGCAAATAATCCAATATCTCCTTACCTAACCCAAGATTCAAAGAAAGTCAAATAAAATATGATTTGGACTCTCAATTATTAGTAATTCTTATGAAGATGCCTGCCGTTGGCATATGGACTCGAGTTATATTGGTAGCAATATCTGTTCTTTCACACAATATACGTATCAACGTGGAGTTGCAGAGAATAGTTCGACCAATATCTGGTTTGTTGTCAGTTGAAAAGTTAAAGCTATTATAATAGAAGTTCCGACTAGATAGGTGGTCAAATATTTTCATATGCATAATATTTTCATGCATAGTTTTGGAGCAGTGGAATATCATATTTCTGTACAACTGTTAGACCGAATAAGAAATAAATATATCATTCACATTCCATCTTTCTTAAGCAAAATAATAGTTGCATTAAAGGTGCTTTTTGTGTAAAGAAAAAAAAAGTAAAGTATGTTCAATTCTTCATGCTTTTTATTTCTTATCAAAGCACAGCCATATATTTTTCGATTTTGAAAAGGAAATATAGATAATATTTTTTATTTTGCAACCATATGTACGGATAAAGTACATAATACGTGGTTGTCAAAACGTGAAAAGGAGGCCCGTTACAGTTAGATGATGAAATTAAGTGATTTGGTTACACAAATGCTGACGCTAAATCAAGCTTTATACATTACCTTGATTGAATATGAACTTGTAATCGGTTTCTAAGCATATTTACAGTAACCAGGAAAAGGTCTTGAAAAGATGTACAAAACCTTTGCCCTCGTCCTTCGTGGCAAGAAACGAAATAACATTTCAAATCTTGCCAATTATTTGCAATTAGTGCCTGTAACGTAAAGACAGACAATCTCAACTACATCGTATGTGTATGATCTTATAATTTTCAATTTCAAAACGATATTTCAAGTTATTTTTGAAATTTTGGTAGTAAAAGTTGTTATTTTGACAAGATAGAAAAAAACCTAAATTCTGTTCGAATCACATACTCGTAATAGAAAGGGTACAGAACTGATACTTTGACGAATTGTTTTGTAAAAAGGCATTCACATAATTGTCTGTGTTGCGGTCTCTTCCACTTTTATTATTGTTTTTACGTAATGACACAACCCGTGATGGGTCAATTAATCTTTTATATTCATACAACATGACACAGCTAAGAAAAAATATGTGTATCGTGATAGATAGAACAGTAGATCTTCAAATTGAATTTATAAAAGTACATTAAGCTTTAGGAATTGGTTGATTCGTATTTCCATGGTAACGATAATGAGGTTCTACTGTACTAAAGAGTATCATGCATTGTGTTTACCGTGCACGGCATAGTCTAGCTGCTGTTTAGTGAAGGAGAGCGTGTGGTCAGCGACGGCGCAGGTGTGGAACTGACAGGCGAACACAAGGTGGCGCCGAGTATGTTGCGCATGCGCCGGCCGACGGTATGCTCGTACAAGCACGTCGCCGCGCAGTGCTAGACGACCCACGCCAACTGTCCAGCCACCACCGTTCACCATGTATAAGCCTGGTAACAATAAAAGCAATATAGTTTAATACAATTAAAATGGACAGCATATGGTTCTACAAAAGGTTGTAAGCGTCCATAAGGGACGGTAACTGCTTACCATCAAGCGTGCTTTGTGCTTGTTTGACACTACAGTGGTATATAACAATTGGTCGTTTCATCAGAAGGAATGAGAATTGTAAGTATGTATATTTGCCGAATATGTTGTAAGGAGTAGTTCTAAGATCAAAATAAGGTATACACACTAGATGGCACGGTCGTAATGCTGCAGCAGCCAATTGTGGGACAACAAAAGAACGTGCTGTTTAACATACTGATAGAATCATTGGCTATCGGTTGTAAGACAGCATTCAAAATAATAATAAAAAAATGGTCAATCATTAGAGGCGTACCACAGGGTTGCACTCTGGAACCTATTCTCAATTTTCCAAAATCTTTCTTGAGTCTGTGTCATTGTCAGTACATAATTAATGATGCGTTTATTGCCAGATAAATCATGGTATATTTTCAGTATTCAAAGTGTCTTTAAATGATTGGAAAATTTAGAATAGGTTCTAGAGTGCAACCCTGTGGTACGCCTCTAATGATTGACCATTAACAGGACAATATCTTTCGATTTTTTTGTTATTAAATGTAGGTAGGTTCTTGATATATTGTAATACCTGATGTGTAGACGCAAACGAAATTCTCATAGATCTTGAGGAAGGCGATGGTAGGTGTGGCAGCCGAGGCGAGCGAGCCAGCCACACTAACGTGAGTCAAGTGCAGTGGCGCTGCGTTCACTCTGATCTGTCCGGCGAGCAGACCCGCAAACGTGTCTATGTACCTGTATATAAAACATTGCATTATATAATAATAAGGTTCAGTGACATTACACCATCAATATAAAAGAGGCGTAAATAAAAAAATGCAACTTGGAATTTTTTTACTTCATGCCAAATTTTGCAGAGGACAGACAAAATTTTTGGAATAGGGATATGCCAATTTTTTAAGGGACAGACTTTTTATCAGTCACGGAGGTATAAACACCGCCTATTGCCAATCATCGGGCATTTATTATGAATTTCTTGACAATAAGCCCAATATTCTATTAATAACCCGATCTAGGAATTGAACCCGGGAAGTCGTGATCATATAGTATAGACGCACTTAACGACCACCACCAACGACGTGGTTAAATATAGCATTTACCAAGGCAGATATTTAAATATCTATTGGCGTACACTTAGGGAGGCCTATGTCTAGCACTGGTCTGCGTTATGCTAATCATGATTAAATATTTATTTAATATTAACGATAATATATAGCCGATATGTATTTTATGACAACGATAGTATATAGGTTTATTACCGTTTATTAGAAGGTAGTTGGAAGACAGGCACTCTATCGTCGAGGTACCTCCTCATCGCGTATCTGTCGAGTGCATGTTCTGGCGCGCCGCATATCGCTGAATAGTGCATGTAAGCTGCCACCAGCACGCCCAGTCGTTCTCTATTGCCCCTGTAATATAACAGTAAAGCTCATGTTAATTTTATTTAAAATTTGATGTAGAATGAGCGTCCAAGCCCTGCCGAGGTTTTCCCAAGAATGTAAAGCATGGGGTTTTTCAAAGGAGAAGTTAAAAGATTTTTTCAAGGTCGGCAAGCGCGTTTATAGGCTACGGTAGGTAATTGCTTTTCATCAGGCAGGCCGTATGCTTGTTTGCACATTAGCAGTAAATTTCTTTCACTCCATTATTTTTCCATTTTATTCTGGGGTCATATACCTATGTATAATGGATATCAGTTATTCTCTCTTTTGCATGTACATGCAGAAAATGCCACATGCATATTGGTGACTCAAATACGATGGCAGAATTATTTCTTAACAAATTGTACTGCAATAATAGTATATAGTAAGTCTTATACCCGTACCCGGTTATGGGTAAGTAGGTAAATGATTAGGGTTGATAATGAAGGATTTATACTATTTAACTCTCTTTCCATTCTTTTATTGGAGAAGAGACGATACACGTACCCCTGAGTAATAATTATAAAGCCTTATCGGCTACCACTGCTTGTTCTATTAAATCCAAATGATATGTGATTAAACTTACCATGCCAATAATATAGCAACGTTTTTCGGATGTGCAGCAAGCCAGCTTTCTATGTGCTTGCAGGCGGCACAGAGACGTTCCAACGGTGGCGCGAGCTCACCAGCCCAGCCGAGCGAGCGAGCACGACCAAACACCCCGCGTGCTAACCTTCCACCATCGCCATCACCACCACTTACTTCGAACACCTGGAAAAAAAGAGATTACGGAATCATATTTAGTTCTGATACCCAGAATAGTTATAGCTAAGCTGTTACGTGAGACTGGAGTGGACATATCTGCCGCATGTCAGACGGTTGATGGGCCAAACTCATGCTAAGGGATGCTATGAAAGCCGATAGTCATCGTCAATACGTTATTAATTTAGGTACAGCAAAGCTTAGGAATGCATTGTTCTAGATTATTACTTAAACATTCTTAAATAGCAATTATTCAGTAGGTAAGTAAGTAAACTCTTTTTTTACACGACTTGGCGATAGTAAATTTACACATACCGTCGTTTATTCGTCTGTTATAAACGGATAATGTTTATTTTTCGAAATCAGAAAATATAAACATATCCATTTGTTAGCTTACAGAGCTCACCGTCAGTGTATAGAGCTATAATCAGGTAATCATTGTTGCCGACCTCTGACTTCCCGAGCAAAGGCTAAGATAATGAGACAGGTCAGATATAATCGTTGGCTATATTAAACGCATAACGGACGTTCAGTCCTACGTGTTGCAATAAACTCTGGGTTTAAACATACTCGTATCTCAGGATTAACTGTTATGCCGTATTAGGAATTGCTTACGAGACTCACAATAATACAATCTAGTCCCCAGTTGGTTCTCACAAATTACGCTCCAAAACAAATGGAAACTGAATTATGTAGCTTGTATTAATGGTCAATTTTCGATAAATTTATTGTTTCTGTAACAATGTTCTAAAGGCTATTTACACTACACAGGTTCTGTACAATTTGCACGGCAAGAATTGCCATACTCCATCTATTTTTCTCGGTGAGATAAGAAAAAATGATTTCAACCTATTGTGTGAATTAGATACAAGGTCTGAAATATCTCTAAGGCTGAGTTCTAATTATTGCAAATAAACTTCTGAGAAGAATGTAAATGTTTGCAACTTTACAAGTGTGAGGGGACACCGGGCGCGGCAAGTCCTTGCAGATTGTGTAATTCACAGACCTCACACGACTGAAAAATTATTGCGTCAAATTATACAATAATACGAAACATATCATATAAACGCAGCCTAACGACGATAGAAGGACTTTAAACTACTAGCAATGCAATGTTAATTAGCCCATACATAGGTGCTACTAACAATTTACCGTGATTAGGTTGGTACCATCATATTTACGTAATAAGAGACATAACATTGCGATTAGAGGAGCATTGGGTCACTTTGATTACTACGTGTCTTACAAGATTTTAATTAACACAGCTATTATAGACAACATATAACAGATTATATTCGTGCACCAAAACATGATTAATTATGATGTCTTCGCTGCATTAGAGTCAATGACAGTGATGAAAGTAAGAGCGTCGTTAAATAAGACTATTGATGACGGACTGCTACCGGACTACCTGCCACCGGGTGTTACACTGTTCTTTCATCGCTGCAGCTTTATCATAAATACAACCGTCGGCGGCTATACGCTGTATCTGCAGTCCGGCATCAATCGTCTCATTTGTAGTTTACTAAATAAATATCAATTACTTTTACTTATTATTATTCAAAAGTATTCAATTTTGAACAAATAACTCCATAGACGCTTGACTGATAAATACATATATGCAAACGGCAGTAAAAAAGCAAAAATAATCTTACCATGAAATGTTCTCCATGTTTATTGGTGAGCATATGAGCGGCTTGTGCTTCTGCGTGTGCATCACGTTCAGGTAGGTGTAACGCCAGCATGCGTTCGGCGACATAGCACAAGTCCAACCTGGTCCCCGGGCCGCCTGGGTAACTTGCTGATCGGGAACCACCCTGTTGACCGTCACATATTTGTTAAAGATCAATAAATTCATGTCAAAAGAAAGTATAGTTATCTTCTTCCTTATGAAAATACCGGACTAAATTTATGATGGTCATCTTTTACAACATGATCACTTCTAGACGACAATAACAAAAGGAAAGATGAAAAATATAAGAGGAAGCGGAAGATATTAAGAAGCTGCGGCTTCACTTACGTGGTCTGTTGATAAAAAGTGAACCATATCGTGAATAATAACGAACTGGCGCTTTCTGAAATTAGCGCCTTCAAAAACTAAAATGATGAAATTCATTAAATTATAGTATTATACGATACGTTTTTGCACAGGAGATTAAAGTGCGTTTTATAGGCTGTTTTTTATCTCGAGCAAATATCCAAACCCACGACCACCGCATGTAGATCAAATTAAAACTCATGTATGAACATGACTGATAGATGAAATGTTGTATAATTTGGACAACCTACGAGCATAATAATTAATACAGTTAACTTTGACGTGTGGGTGTAAGAAATAAAAGCTCAAATTAAGTTTTGATCTCTAAAATATAATTTCCATAATGTATTTTTAATACTGAAGACCTTTTATAAAATATGGCACCAGACATAATAATAAAAACATTATCAGGTCAAAATGAAGTATTACCATATTGAAACTTTAAATATTTAATTCCTAATTCAAAGCAAATTGACAAATAACAGCAATGAATAATCACAGTCGTGTTTTACAGAGACGTTGTTATCAAGGCATTTACAAGGAGCTATTTTGGGACCCCTCCAGATTAAACTACAACACGTGTTCCACCGGGTGTGAAGTGTGAAGGACTTGTAAACATTTGTCGGATCTTCCAAAACATAAACGAGATAGCTAATCTCGTCATAATATCCGCTTTTTTATATTAAAACGGATTTATGGACAGAAGCGTAACGCTTTTTGTATTGTAATAGTGTTAAATTGCCTTGTCAATTGTGTTGACCAAAGCATTTGTTGACTAGAAAGGCGTTGGCTTAGAGAAAAGCCCTGATTTGCCTTTCTTTTAAGTATTGTCAGCCATAAGGTTGTAGGCGCGTCGTCTGTGAAAGTGTCTTAAGAGGTGCGTAGGCGCAGGCGACACTGCGACGCGAAGCTGCCGACTCCGCATGCTTTACCTCGAACCTCGATGCATTTAATCCGATTAGTGTAGTCACTGCGTAAGCCTACCAATGCAATGTAAATTAAGGCTATTTAAGCTCTAAGACGTTTATTTGTATCGATGGCCCATAAAATCGCTTATTACAGTTGAATTAAGGTAATTGCTAAAATTATGGTAAATTACGTTTTAGCAATTTACTAACTCGGTAGCGAATAGGTATATGTTATTACGAAAGTATTTCTAAAAGATATAAGGATCTGTAGGAGTAATATAGTAAAAAAATAGTAACGGGCATAGATTAAACAATATTGAAAACTATATTTTACTACAAAGAGGTATAGTTTATGAGTTTGTGACGTTGTAGAAGGTAATGTCTGGATCCAGTGAACTGATTTCGAAAATTCTTGTTATCAATAGAAAGCCACGTTATTTGTGAGTGTCACAGTGACAAAGTCACAAAGACATTATGTGACATCGGAAAATACCACCCGTCATTCTATATATTCATAATTATTATAGACATAAGAACTTATTTGTGCTTTTTAGACCAAAAGAGGGATAATTTAACCTACCAAGATAATTTTGTTTACAAATCAAGTAATTAAAAAAGAAAGAAACACAAACTCAAACTTAAAATTCATTTATTCATTTAGGTTACAAAGTAACACTTATGAAGGTCATAAATTATGAATAAACCAGAAAGATGATGTCAGCAAAATTTTCCTATGGCTAGTTCGCTGACGTGGAACCTTGAGAAGAACTAGCAAGAAACTCAGGACTCAACTCAGTAGTAAGCTAAGCAAATTCCACTATGACCACAAATACTGCTAACCCGTATGTATTATATTATCTATGCCGTATGCAAGTAACGTTTTGCAAAGTTGGAATTGGTGGCATCCAATGCATTGGATTGCTATTTACTTTTAGGCGGGCTGTATGTATTATTGACACCCTATTTGTAAAATAAATCTACTCACTGGGTTCCAACACTTAACAAAATTGTGTCACATAGCTCTAAATGCCAACATATCAAAGATATACCAACATTATGAGAAAAACACGACTGA
Organism: Trisateles emortualis; assembly: GCA_947095525.1. Taxonomy (NCBI): domain Eukaryota; kingdom Metazoa; phylum Arthropoda; class Insecta; order Lepidoptera; family Erebidae; genus Trisateles; species Trisateles emortualis. The sequence continues at coordinate 12,072,084 of OX352732.1, read as the reverse complement.
AGAGTCACGCTTATCTGTTTTACGAGCACTATAGAGGAATCATATGGCTGAACAATGAACAACGCGGTGGCTTGGTCTCATGCCAGCCAGAATACAACTTATGATTACATTACATTAATCAGTATACTCATTTATGATTCGTTATGGTCGGAAAACTGATTGCATAGCACTGTAATCAATAATGCGTACAGTACCTAGTACACTTTGTACGCAAACATTACGTGATCGATGATGTCAGACATTCATATAGTTTAGTCTAGCAAGGTTTGTTTTATTTATAAAAGGTTTTGACGTTAGATTTTGTTTATAATATGCAGAAGCTAAGAGAAAAGATTATTTTTAATATCCTAGCCAAAGAAGAAGAAAGAAGGTTTACACATAACTAGCTATAATTTAACAAAAAATCATATCTAAAGATTTTATAAAGATAAAGAGTCCTAATGACCTTGACTTTAAAACACAGTATTAACTGTACTCAGTTAAAAACTGCCGCAGCTACTAGCGCTCTATATTATTTCATATTTAATAAATACACACCTGTTCTCTTGAAAATGTTGTTGCTGCAGAGGTGGCTGGTGCACTCACGGCACGACTCTAAAACAATAGAACATTGACGTTTTTGAGTTTTTATTAAAATAGTTCCTGGATGTTCAAACGTACAAACTATTCAGCTTTATCCTTACTAATATTATAAAGGTGAAAGTTTGTAAGAATGGATGTTTGTTACTCTTTCACGTAAAGAGATAGATTATGGTTTGGAATAACACATGGGCTACTTTTTACAGCGATAACCGACATCCACGCGGGCGGAGCCGCGGGCAACAGCTAGTAATATCAATAGTTTTATTTTAAAGACAACTCCCGCATTAGATAACAAGCCCTATGCTGCGAGAGACTTTACAGACATACAATTGACGGACACAAAATACACCCAGACTCGGAACAAAGTGTTGACACTGACCACCTTCTACATTGGACCACACTTGCAGTCAGAGTTATTAATAACAAACTTGTTATTATTGTTACAAGTTGCAAAACGTCTTTGAAAAGTCTCATTCGAGGTCGACGGTGATTAAAATGAAATCAAAAGCAGTAATTTAATCCTTGTCAGTTTTTCTCAATGTCGGCGCGCCCGCCTGATGGGATTTCGTTTCACAGAAATATTACTGTACTACGTATAGGCATAGTATAAAGAGTAGATAGTAGTGAATCTCCTTTATATTTGCTCAAAGGCCGACTAATAAATACCTAGAGCTTTTTTTCCCGCGAACCTCCTTGTAACGGATAGATTATAATAAAATAGAGATTGTAATAAAATACAATTTCGGTAGTTATGACCATATGAGATGGTTATAATAAGTACCTACTATTGTCACTATATAAAATTATGTCGAATAAAAATACGAATACAAGTGGCCAGCTCATATTTATTCAAATATGAGCTGGCCACTTGTATTCGACGCGGTTCAGCGCGCGGTAGGTATTTATTTTAACATTTTGGCTGAGTTTCGTTACTATACTACATTATACAATGGTATAGGTGTGAGGTATTGAGGAATGCATTTAATTTCACTATCAACCTAATACCGTTGAGTAAGACGAGCTTTGTAATTTAAATAATTTAATTTTAGGTGAAAGATGATAGCATCTCTTGACAATTCAATTGACGATAGTACTTGAGCCTTAGTCGTTAAATCAGATTAAATGAAGAATTGTATAGATAAAGACATAAACATAAAGAAATATAACGCATTTTTCGAAGGTCTATACAAAATTGTATCATATCTGAAAGTATCAAATATTGACATTTAATAGAAGAGCCCCACATTTAACGGTAAGTGTTGCCACCTTTTATGTCTTTAGAATTATTATGGACACAGAAAAGCAGCCTACCGTTAATATTGGTTACGAGCAGGACAAGTCTTGTAGCCTTCAGGACGTGCCGCGTCTTACGAGGATCGTCACTTCGCAATCGCAGTTCTACTCTATGACCATAAGATCAAAATTGTCAAACAGATTGTTAATTTTACATTCTGATTATATGAGCCAAATAGACAACAAAAATAGTAGAATGAATGTCTATTTATGGAGATAATGCGATATAAAACTAATTAAAAAATATATTCAACGTTTATTGACTACGGTTCCTGCACTAGAAACTAGGAAGCAATTCCTGTTGGTGGATAAATAAACATCGCCACGTGTCGATCGCCAGTCAATTGATTTAAATATTGTATTTTAACCTTCTTATCATTCATTGTATCTTTTCTGTTAATTCCAAAGGTTGTCTGTAATAGATTTGATTTTAGCACCGTCATTGATGCATTATTTGATTTTCATCGTCTGTGACACATCGGGTTTGATACCCCACACAGGGTAAAGAGATATGGCTCGCTTCCTATTGTATGGGACCTAATACAGATAAAACGTGGGTTTGGGCTACTCCTGTTTTTTTAAATAGAAAGACGACTCCCAAACTAGAGAACTACTCTTTACTCTTTGTCGCTTTGTCGCTTTGTCGCTTATCAAACAGTACTTACTGGGGATAAACATTTAAGAATCACAGAAAACCCACGACTTCAGGCTTATCAGGGTCAGTAGGATATTTTTGCTGGCAGTTGCTATTTTAAAATAGTTTTAAGTTGTTGCTTGTAGGTACGTTTCTTACGGCTTGTTGCTCGGCGTATCGCTATCCGATCTGATGGTCAGATCGCGTTCAAAAGCGCTGACTCTGACAAATGAGCGGTCCGCTAGGCGCGGCTTAAGTGATTACTGCAGCTTTTATAGCTATTATATAATACGATACTTTTATTAGATCAATATCACACTTTTGTTAATATATTTAATGAACTGGATAAAATAAGATTAACATTGCTCTCTTATTGCAGGTTTGCTGGCAGCAGATGTATAAGGTCGGCCCGGGACTGAATTATGTGACTAACGGGACTGAAAATCTTTAAGGAAGACCTATGCGTTTCTCCATTCCTTCTGTCCATCCAGGTTGTCTGGAAGAAATCGTCGCTAGCGATAAGACCACCATTTTAAGTTGGAAAAATGTATTTTTTGGTGTACAATAAAGTACATTGTATTTTATGTCCAGCAGTGGATGTTTTTCAGCTGAGATGATGATGACATTACTCTAACTAAATATAAGCCCGTTTAGTTCTAACTGCAGGGCAAAGGCGTCCCTTTGAGCTGCTAAGAACTACTCACAGGCTACTTTTTTACCACTAAAAACACTGTTCCCGAGGGATTGTACGAGCGGGCGAAGCTGCAGGCAAAAAGTAGTTAAACATAAAATACACGTATAACAATAGTGAGATTATCTTGTTTGTATATTATATAATTAGTATGTAGTATGTATTGCATAAACTTGTATTATCTCTGTAAGCCGATAACGATTAAGCGCTTAATAGCGTCTAGCGTCTTAATCAACCAGAAATATGAATATTTTGAAGGACGTAATAACATATAAAAATAATATTGTGTTTTGAAGTAGAAATACTACTCAAATGTTTTTAGAGGATTTATTATCGTATGAAGTCCATAGTGATCGATTACATCTCAGCTCCATTTGTAATCACTTGCAGCACTGGTCAAAGTTTACACATTCGCCTTGAGGTAAGGTCAGCTTAGGATAGCTGACAAAAATAAATTTGACAGATTTTTTACTAGGTATGTTAAACTAAGTAAGTACATTTTAATAGTTGCAAACTAAAATTTATTGATACATCTAGAAACTGGGCAGTGATTTGTGTGACTATTCTAAGCGATCATAATGTTGTAAATGAAGTTGCTTAGATACTAAAATTGGAAGTTTTTTATGATAGTAATATATTGGGACAGACCGCAGGACGCACGCGGGTGTGGGCAGGTTGACTGCGCGAGCGGCGTCGTGCCGCCTGCTCAGGCGCACGCTGCAGGTAGAACACGGCGCGCCACAGGGCAAACGCTAGCCGGTGCAGAGCACGCGCTGCCTCTGCACCCCTCACTACACGACACCTCATCTTCATCAAACCTCATACACTTTTACCAGTTTCTTAATGCGCTCATGGTAACATCGCGGCTGCTTCATAGTCAATGAGCGAACTGCAGTTTGCGTACATCTTAATGTGATTATTCATGAAAAGTTTAGGAGCGTTTACATAGGTACTCAAATGAAACAGAAATAGAAAATTACTGTCCCAAAAAACTCTGGATAAAAAATAAAGAATGCTCGGTTAAAAGGAATCCTGAATCTGTGTGTGCGTTACAAAAACAAAGGATGTTCTCAAAGAGTGGTTCACCGCAGGCAGAGTGATGTAAGCACACATGGAGTGGTCGCCGACCGGCCGGCCGGCGCGGCGCCCGGCGCCCGGGGGCATGCGCCCCTGCCGCTGCACTGCGTCAACCGCGCATACACACTGCACTCTATCAATATTACATCTTCGAGTTTCGGCATTCACCCCGCGTGATAATAAACTTAATGCCAACAATTTTAATGAACTTTTCAAAATGAGATATGGCAAGTACGCACTTAAGATCTTCAATGTTGACGGCACCAAAGTAATAACCCTGACCTTCCTCATAAAGCGCGTGCCTAACGTGGGGTTGAATAACCTCGGGGGTGTGCCTCATCTAAATAAAAGATCGTCATAATTCTCGCTCATATTATGAGCGAGAATCAGCGGTCACTAAGACGGCGTCGAGCCGTCGACTCTTTTGATTGCGGTTGGTTTTTTGCTTTCAATAGCCGTGATTACGAGCCGTGCGGACGATTGAAATGTCTCTTTGAATATCATACGTGCATGTTAACATACTAGACATTCTGGACTATAATATGTATAATTAAGATTAATAAATGTTATGTTTTTACTTCATTGCAAGAAATGGTAATGAATAAGTAAATTATAGTCACTACAATGTTTGCTTATCATTAAATGCAGTACAGTTATCTTAAGCAATTTAATCCTTGTTTTGTGCTCTTGATATCTTATCTAAAATATTCAAATAAAATTAATACTAATTAAAATATTGTCTATTCTAAAAAAATATGTTTTTTAGAATAGACAATATTTTACGAATCTTTAATTTTTCTTCACAGTAATTAGAGCTAATAAAAAGAATACAGATTTATTAACAAACAAACCTAAAGACAAAATGTAAGAACTAAGGAATCAAAAACTAAGTAGGAAGCTACCCAAAAGTATATACCTACAATGAGCTATTGAACTTTAAAATTAACGCAAACGCAGTTCGCAGAGAAAGCCTAGCAGCACTTCACCATAAACACAATTAAATAAAAACAAATATAATCGACAAACAATTAACACAAAACTTTGTTAGCACTTTCACAATTCACTTAAAAATCTTCACGTAACCACTTGATATTTTATTTTCATCGGCACCAATATAAAACTATTCGAGCCAAGTTTAGGAGGAGTACAGTATATTTCGTAGGGAGTATGTGGGGTGTTCTGTCGCGTTTGGGAGCGGCACTGGCGACGGCGAGCGCCGCAGCGTCCCGGCGCTAGACGCGCTCTGGCGTCGACGCGTTGCTAGGCAACAGACGCACTAGCCTCACTCACTACGCCGAGACGTTGACTACAGTCTGTTATCTCACTCAACTATTATAACGTGGTCTATAAATGAATGATGATGCTGAACAAACAAGGCTGTTACCTAGACGAATATATATGATATTGTTAACATAATAAGATTTATAGTTTTATGTTACCTACCTAGGCACTACTTACTGACTGCTTTGCTTGAGACACCTAAAAATAGCAATTTAGCAATAAATTTTAAAATCACATTGTTTTACTTTTCAACGACAAAAAAGTACGAGACTATTAAAATTCATAGTCTTGTATTACTAACGATACTATCTTTGTTGTGTAGAATCATTAAAAATAAAAAAAAACTTATAGAGTATATTGATGAATGATGATTTATGATAATAGTAATCCTTGCTTTGGTAAAATTGGAACCTACTTATACCTAAGTATTCTGTGCTTTATACCCCAGAATACTTATTATGCTGGTGCTTATACTTATACAGCTGCAATCTGACTGCATCTAACCATAAGAATTGCTTATACTAATTATCTAATATTAAACATGTTCTTAATGGTATTATAATTTCTGATCTCCGTACTATTTTTTAAAAAGAAAATCGTATTGTATAATTTAACAATTATTCTAGTTTATCTTTATTTTCATAATCAATTTTAATTGCCATGAAATTAGAGTTTATTAAGGTTTAACGTAGGTGTGTGGTGGGTAATTTGTTAGTCGACGTAAGAAATATACGTACATTATTTTAATCTTGGGAGCAGTGTACGCTCATCGAACCGCATCATGCCACTGCACCTTTATTTTTATTAAACTAATCACTGGTCTGATGAATACAGGCAGGCATTTAGTCTTAAGCGTATATAAAGTAGAAAAAAAAGAAAAAATAGCGAGCACATGACACTAAAAAAAGATAACATAGGTACCCAAAAAATAATCGTAAAAATACACAATGTAAAAACAAAAACACAATTGTAATAACATGATTCAGCTTTGTTTCTTTCTGTTAGTTATTTATATACAATAATACCACAGACTAAACAATACTTAATTAGGGTGTATTTTGTTTTTATGGATCACTGCAAAATTGGGTAACTGAAAGCTGTGAGCAGTTGAAACAAAATAAATAGCAACACTAGTTATTTCCCGTGGTTTACTTTTACACCTAGTACATACTTCCTTACTAATATTATAAATGTTTGTTTGTTAGCTTTTCACGACTAAATGGCTAAACGGATCTTAATGAAATTTTACAAGAAGATAAATAATATTCTGGTAAAAAAGACAGGATACTTTTTATCGCGAGCATCACCCCAGTAACTTATAGTTTACTATAAACTGCATAAATATTTTTCCAAATCGATAGATTTGATATTAGTGCGTTGAAACAAACAAACTGTCCAGCTTTACATATTAGTATAGATAAACTACAGTCTAGAAACTTTACGTTTATAGCCATTATATCAACAGCTTTAATTGATATTTAAACATAATAGCACCTCACTAGCCATTTACAGTGCATATCAAGGCTTGTTCAATTACTGGAAATATCGTAGTATTTTATAACACCTAACCTGTTTTAATCACGGGATTAAATGGAAAATGTTTTATTGGTTTCCTTTATGCACTTGCGCTAACTTTTTTTATTCTGTCCCACCTTATGGTAAGCAGTTACCGTGGCCTATAAATGCTACGATAACTATTCATTTTTTTTATTCTTTCGTTTTCTTTTTAAAAAGACAACTGCAGGAAACAAGTTCTGATGCGGGGGACTTTACAATTATGCAATTTATAGACAAAAATTACATTCAGACTTGGAGCAAGTATTTATGAATCACACAAAGTTTTATCCCGTGTGGGTATCGAAGCCACAACCCGGCTTAGCAGGCAGGGTCACCAACCCAACAGGCCAGTTATACTTAACTATTTCCCATCAGGCGGACCGTTTGCTTGTGTGCCTAAGTAGTAACTATTTTCCATCAGGCTACTACTACCAAGGAAGCAAATAAGCATATCACCCATGCTTATTTGCTACTTTAGTAGTAGTAGTATTAAAAGTAAACCACGAAGATCAGCTAGAGTTGATATAAAAAGCTTATGTTGCAATGTATATTACGCAATGACGTAGCAGTCTTCATTCATCCGGTTTTGGTGTGAGTGCGGGTGTGAAACAGTGTAGGGCGGGCGGTGCGTGCATGCTACCGGCGAGCGTGGCAAGCTTCCGTAAACAAACGCGCACGTGCCGCCCGCCCAGCCATACGCCATGCGCTGATTTAACTAACACAGATTAAAAACATCGTCTTCCCGTATCACACGTTGTTAACACGTTTGATGATTGTTGTTTTAATATATTTTATATACAGGAATGTTATTTATGATCACATAATAAATTCTAAAGTGCATAACAGACAGAGCTATAATATATATTAATATAAATCGTAGCAAGGTATATTACGGTATATTTTCTATAGTAATCGGCGAGTGACCACAGACGTAGCTATAACGTATATTTTTATTACGTCACCAAAATATATCGACAGATACCGCACATTATATTTTGGTATAGTAAGGCTGCAGAGCTAATGAGTGCAAAAAAAAAATTATAGCGGCACGTCCCGGTTTTGCTTGGGTGGACATTTATTTAGTTTTAATAATAAAATATAGCCTATGTTACCCGCTGACAATGTAGCTTTCTAATGGTGAAAGAATTTTTAAAATCGATGAAGTACTTTTTGAGTTAAATTGTGATAAACAAACAAACAAAAATTCACTGCCTTGGTGGTCCAGTGGGTTGTGGGTTGTGGGTTCGATTCCCACACATGTGTGGCCCATAAAGAGTTGTTCTGAGTCTGGGTGTAATTTGTGTCCGCTTGTTCTCTATTGCGGGAGTTATATAATAAAAAATAAAAAAAACTTTCCACTTTATAATATTAGTTTAAATAGCATAGCTACTGTCTGGGGCAGCTTGCTATACCATGATCTATAGGTTACTATATTAACATATACTATAGCTCCGTCTATCTTAAAAATAAGTTGGCATAGTACAGGCGCTGCCTAGTGAAATCAGATGGCCGTATTTAAGTTCTCACTAAATGAAAACAAAAACTTGCCTTAGTATCAGATTTCTATAACGCACATTTATTTAATACTACTAACGTAGTTGGCTAACAAGCTTAGGTAAGCGTACGTACGGCCAGCATGATGTTAAGCAGTGACCGTAGTCTATGGACGCATGTAATACCAGTGGTATCACTTGCTTGTTGACCCAGTTTTACACCAGAGCGTTTTTTTTCAAATGAGGCCCTAAATTAGCGCTGGAAACCTGTCACAGGAACATCTGCACCACTGTATGTTTATTTTTTATTTAGCTAAGGTCTTCTCTAAGGTGGAGGTACTTCCCCAGATTGGCTTGCTCGCTAATTAATATGGTGTCTAACTCTCTAATTCTTCCTCCAGTACCTGCACATACTAGAGGTAGCAAAACCATCGTATAGCTACTCACATTACACTACAGGATGTGCACAATACGGTCCTTATTATGAGCTGAGCTTATCTCGATGTAACGAGTGGTTGATCGACAACGCGACATTCTCACGGCACATACACACAAGCTAAGGGCCAACTCGTGCCCGCCAATCACGTGCTATCATTTTGTCCATGGTATTACAAAACAACCCTTTGTGTAGCTATACAGGATGTTCTTTCTTTAATTCTTTGTACAATACACACACAAATAACAAAATACTTAATATACTTAAAATATCATGTACAAAGGCGAGCCTAACTCATAATGAGTTTTCTACCAGCAAACCTTAGAGTGGTATAGGAAAAGATAAGGTGAGAGAGCAAATAAAGTGTACAACTGAATAAGAGAAGATAAAGAGTAAAGGAAAGTAGAGTCATTACATAACTATGTTGTAGTATACTATAATGTATACTTTTAGATATAACTATATAAATATAGTTACGTAGTATGTTCTATCTATGTTCATGGATTTAATATAATTTAAACTATATAATATGTAACACCCTGAACACAAAGGGTTGTTACGTGCCAGAGGTCTAGTGATAAGGGTATTCTCACTGCTGGGGAAATTAAATGAACGCATATAAATAAAATTCAAAAGTCACGTGTATTTTCGTGAAACACTCGGCAACGGAGATTGCTGTACAGGGCTGTATGAAGCTGTATGAAAGTTAGTTTTTTAAAAAAACCATTGTATATATTTCTGTGGCATTTGGTAACAGTGTCCAATTAGACTAAACCTAGTTAAAAATATATTTCACACAAATTCATACATAGTTTCCCTAAACCTGTACAGCTATTTCCGTTGCCCACCGTACCTTCGTTTAGTTGTACTGTAATTACCAACGATTTTTTTTTTAATTATTTTTACACGTGCTTAACCGGGACGGGATGCTAGTAGTATATATATTATTATATTTATACTATTTAGACGGCAAGAAGGCGTACGTAGTACGGTAAACAGGGTGTCAAACCTCATAAGCAACAACCTATAAAAAAAGAAATAAAAAACGATTTTTTAATTAATTCTAAAGTTCAAGTTGTTTATATTCATGAATACAGTTACCTCCCAAAAGGTAGCCAAGGTTTTCAATTTCACTCTGTATTTTCATTACAAGCGACATTAGAGACCTACCCTTATCAAACTTAGGTCTCAGCTTTTACATTTCGTTAGTCACTAATGTAATTGGCTATAATGAAGTCTAGAAAGTTTGTTCATAAAGGCAGCCAGCTGTGGCGTATCCTGAGATACAATGTAGAATTTGTTTAATAAATAGTAAAACTAGAGAACGAGAACTTTAGTCTAAATATTTTAATTAAAGGACGAGACTAGATAGTAACTATTAGATATTGAATTAAATTATGACGAACTCAAATTTAATTCAGTTAATGAAACAGAAAGTATAGCAAAATTACAGTCAAATTGTTACGGTCAGCTAACTGAACAGCGTAAGCGTAGACCCATAAGAATAACTAGTAAGCAACCAAGGCTATTTTTAATCTTCAGATAGTTATAATCTTTTGTGAATTATTATTTGTGGTTATAATAACAATAAAATTTGAGTTATTCATCAACTCCCCTTCAATAAACTCGCCCGATCGGGTGAGACAGTACATTTTTGAATTTACTTATTCTTATATTCGTCAACTCGCACGCCGGTGTAAAATACAGTCAAATAAAAAATATATTTCACACAGAATAGTTGCAGTGCAGAATAGTTGACTGTACGAAATCAGAAATGATTTTAAATGTCGTGCGAGTTGACGACAAGAAAAATAAATTAAATTATTTTGTGCCATCTCCCCCGATCGGGCGAGATTTGGTCGGGTGACATGACGAGTAACTCCAAAATTTAAATATAGAATAGGTCATGATACTCATTTTTACAGTGAAATTCGTAAATTGTTCGAAATTAAAGTCTTAAATAAATCGCTACATGGACTTGTGCTACTGTTTAAAAGAAAGAAACCATAAACAGCAGCGCACTTATCTCTCTTAAACTGACAAAGATGTGTCAACGTTTAGTCAGAATTTATTTTTGGCAAAGAATTCGAACCATTTACGGATGCTCAAGTGAAACTCGATACTATCCAATGGCAAAATTATTATTATATACCTACTCGTATTATAGACACCAGATGGTCATCAGCATAGAGTCGTTAGGAATTCCTAGTATTTTAGTCCAAGTGGCAATTTTAAACAATATTCAGGAAACTGCATGAGCGGTGGAGCTGAATAACTTGTAACACATGTGATATGAATTCGATGCCAACCGCCTAGTGTGTCAATTTATAATAATAATGGCGACCAATCTCAGCGGAACCTAGTCATCAGCGGGAGATATTATAGTCCACAAATGTATGCGCAACACAAGGGCACTCTTTATTCCCTCACTCTCATAGTCCGATGGGATGACAATCTGACATGACCAACGGCTTTTCGAGACACGGGGATGTAAACACCGCGAATTTCCAATCTCTGGGCATCTCTTGTGAATTTCTTAACAGAATAACCCAAAATCAAATTTTGGGCATCGAACACAGGGCCTTGTCATCAGCAGTTGCACACAACCATCACTATGCCACCGATCCAGTGGATTTTTTACGTACTAATCAAATGATTTACCATCTGCTAACGGTGAAGGAAACATCGTAAAAAAATCCACGTTTTAGAAGAAGTTCTAAAAGCATGTCTAATCCACCAATCTGTTTTGGGCCAGCGTGTGTGGATTAAGGTCTAAACCCTTTGCTCTTTTGATGCAGTAGAATGGGAATACAGGAACCTCTATTAGAATAACTATCAGTTGAAATTTATTTTTATAACCAAAATTGGCAGAAACTCTTTCGGGCTCATTACTGATTGGATCTTATCCACTACCAACAGTAATTGATATATTTGAAACTAATAGGCCCGCATTAAATTTAGTCGGGAGAGAGCGGGACAGGAACATTAACACCGCAGATGTAGGAGGGTGTGCGGCATTGATGGCTTGAGAGGCCAAGGTCATGTAACGTATTTACCTGTAAGGTTACAATCAGGATGACCTCGCGACTGAACTTTGTTGTTATAAAGAACATATTTTACTAAATGTCGTAAACAGGAAGCGATTAAAATACTATAATTTTAAACGGAACCAATTCTTGTTTTACCGGTTTTCGTCTTAAAAGTAACATTTTTGCACTTCAATTCGGCTTGTTCGTGGGTACCTCTTTGTAATACAGACCTAGATATTAAACAAGGCTAAATAGCAACATATACTTAGATGCAATACAAGTGAAGCATCACTCACAGGGTCACAGGTGACCGACTCGACGCCATTTTTGTTTTGAATGAATTTCATTTGTTATACAGTCTTCTTGAAGTCTGTTCATATTTACTATCAAATTTAGGTTACATACTATAGCAGAATGATATATTGTGCTCGTCAGGGTATAGCTCCGTTGTTAATAGATCTGAGGATGAGGACCCCCAGATCTATTTATCCACGCGGCTAAAACCTTGTCTATAGTGAGTGACCTTCAAGTCTCGGAAAGCATGTGAAGCCCTGTCGAATTGCTGTCCCATAGGACTAAGAGTCACATACATGTGCACAAAGACGTCCACTGCTGGACATAGGTCAGTATAACTAGCTTTTGCCGATGTCGGTAATCTCGATAAAAAAATACCTTATGTCTTTCTCCAGGCTACCATATATTTCCTTCCCAAATTTCATCCGTGCAGCCATTTTTGACTTTTTTAAAGAGTAAACAAACGAACTTAACGTTTTATTTAAATAGTTATACAGTAATAACTATCAATTTCAACAAGTCAGTACGAGTTACTGCAAAGACGCACTAACAAGTTAATCTAATTCCCTTCTCGCTACTTTTCAAACAAAATAAACATTGACTGCTTGTAAATCGAGTTTCTGCTTTGTGAAAATACCAGTGCAGTCGCTAACAAGCCTTTGAATGTAGTTCACCAATGTAAATATTACTTTTAAAAGCAACCAATGCAAGCGTAACGTCCAGCTACAACTCAGTACCCAAATATTTACACTGGGGTTTAATATTTACATAACATTTCATTTCTATGAAATAAACTTTCTATTTCTACTGCTTGTTTTGTAAAGATTAAGATGAAATGCAATTACATATAGAGCTATGCTACTTATTACTTAGTCAAGTTTCAATTTGATAGAATTTTATTTTATCGAAAGTGGCCAGTTTTCTCTTTTTCTGTAAGAATTTTGGTGATGTTACATGGTGACCTCATATTACACAGAAGACATTATTATTAAGAGATCGCTATTATGTTGACTAAGAGTCTAAATACATTAAAATTGAAATGCCCAAGAGGACAAAAATGACTGTAATTTTTTTTGAGATCTAGCTTCTCATAGGTACATACAAACTTGACAAACGTCTGACATACAGTAAGACTTGCTGGCTTCAACAAGGCAATCAATGTGGCTGTGTTTTGGGCAGTAAAAATATGAAGTATAACGATGTTTGGCGTCGAATTGCTAAGACGAAGAAAGGTACAAACTTGTACCTAAGTTGACACAATTTTTAAAATCTATTTCTGTCACAGTTATACACAAAATAGCAATAAACAAAAACTTTCTATATTACTAGCAGAGCGCAATAGTTGGAGTAAACAATATTATCTGACACTGTAAAAGGAGCTACAATATTTTGTCGGTATCCAGTAAGCCGGGAAGATACGGGTGGATACGGAGCCGGAGGGCCTCGCCGCTATCGCAATAGCTATCGTGAGAAAGTTTCGCGATCCGCTGCCCAATCACTTATCTAACATTAATCCCGGCCCGCGGCCTCTTTGACAGCCACTTATGGCCGAAAGCAATTTGTATTAATTACACCACGCCGACCTATATCGACGATTATTATTTATTTTAGTTTTGCTCAATTTGTTAGAAATCAAACGGTTATGATAATCTATATGAAAGTAGCTCTAGCATGCGGTTCCACCCATGTAGTCGAGTCTTTTCGAGTTTAATTTTTATCTCTGTGTTGTTTTTTTTCTGTGGTTTATCTATATATGCAAGCTATATAGCTAGGGGTTAGGCGCGTGGCAGTGATGCACATATCTTTATTTCTTAGATTACATAAATAATCATAATTATCTGTCAAAACGACAGTAACAGTCAGACTGATAGAATTTAATTATTAACAACCAGTGTCTGAAGGGTTGATTGAAAAATTATTAGCTGTTTAATTTTCAGCGTCACTTGAGTTGTTATAATAATTATTAATAACTTTTGCTTTAAGCTCAAAAACGTTTTATTTTCTCGAATATTACGTTACGATACGAGAACTTATAATTCTACTAAAAGTAGCCTACATCCTTCCTTAACGTAACTCATATTACCTTTTATACATAAAATTATAGAATCACACCTTTTCCCCGAAAGTATAGGCGCAGACAGTTTGGCCAGTTAGGTCCCACTAATAGCAGACGAAACCATTGCTAAAGTACTCGCACTATGCCCTAAATGCCCTTTCATAGTTTCGCTGCATATCAACTTTTAACAAAATCGGTTCAATGAAGACGCCGTGAAATCGTCAAACAGACAGAGATAGTTCCGTATTTGTAATAGAAGGTTTGTTTGCTAATGTTGTGTGGATAAGCAGTACTGTTTAACCAACGCGACGGCATGCGGCAGCTAGAACAGGTTGTCTAATAAGTAAGTATGATGACACGAGTGTTTTGATTACAACGGAGGAACGATAGACGGTATCTTAAGATGGTATCTTGGGGTCTCTGGGTCGGGTCGAGACGGTCGAGCGCCCGGTCTATTGTTTAAGTGTCGAATTTTATTTATGGCGACGTGAAGAACGGCTCGATGGCCTGCGCGCCGACACCTGATGCCGCCGATCAGTATCTCGGTCTCCGCCGGGTGGTCCGATTCTCAAACCGCGACTAAACATTATCTATTGGCAAACATAACTGATAACGACTTTTACGAAGTGTCAGAATGAGAAAGCTGCTATTTCTTAATTAGGTATCTACTAGCAGGTATTTTTTTAATATTAGTCTTTTAGTTGTTTTTGTGTCGTATTATGTCCTAACCGAATTTTGGTAGCGCAGGAGATATTATGGTGAACAAAAGTGTGAGCAAACACAGGTGCACTCTTAATTCCTAGTATTTATTAAAGGTTTAGTCCGATGGGACAGTAATTCAACACGGCCAAAGAAAGGAGAAGCACCAACCATCGTTTTCACGTGCTTCTCGTGGTACGGGAGTGTAAACACCGCCAATTTTTTAAACTTCTTTTCAAATACCAAAAAAAATTGTAAAGTACCCCGCGATATGGGACTTGTACCTAATGCGGGAGTTGTCTATTTAAAAAAAAATGTCATCATCATGGCACATTGTTAAATATTACTAGTTTTTTATACCTAACTTGTGATGACATCATAATAACACTAATATCAAAATATAAACCACAAGAACATTCCATATGTATGAGATAATAGTATCTATAGTTGGTTTTGTACTTTAACTTTTATGAGTCTTTACCTAAATAATTTTTTTCAAACAAATACCGCCACAAAGAATGACATATTTGATTATATTTACATATTTAATGCAGAATACATATATTAAAGCCCTTTAATTACTTGTTAAGAAATACCACATACGACACACAACTCAAGACATAAATATATGTTATGACAAAGTTTATACGAAACATAACAGTAAAGATATATTAGGTGTAAATTCCTTTCATATTTGATTCAGTGTCTGTGTTATACCGCATCAAAATAGAACGACAATAATAAACAGAAATGTTTACATAGATACATAACATGAATCATACTCACCCATCATACAAATATCATGGTGAACGTGTCGAGCCCACACAACAAACACTTCGTAACAGTTTTCTACGCCTAGAAAACTATTTAGCATTGTATTGTCAGTCAGAACTCAGATTAGATCGTTGTATTTGCAATGCTAAACGTACACTTCAGTCACAGAAAGGCATTTAAATTCCATAAACTCTTCCAGCAACTATTATCGGTCCTCTCGTTGAATAGATAAATTTCACATTGCGTAACGCGCATTTAAAACACAATTGTAAAATATTCTAAACTTTAGAAAGCAGCTACGCCTAAATTTTTCTGAGGCTTTTCTTTGTTGTAAAGATGTACTTAAAAATGAAGAAATAGATCGCTGTGCAAAGTTTAAAGAGTTACCCTAAACCATGCCGAATCATTCAAGAGCCGAGGCTGCCGCATTACATAAAATATTAAGGTTTTTACAATTCGCTATGACAAAATTTGCTTTAGTTCCTAACTCTCGCAGTAAGTAAGTATTTACATTTAAACCGTTCTCAGCATTCTGTAATCTCGCTACACAATCTAAGACAGTCGGCTCGGAACTCTAAATTATTCATTTTTAACTTCAGCAGCTAAAACAGGGGCTCATCTGCGTATCCCTTTCTTTGAACAAATGCATTATTCATGGGGCCAGTGTGATTTTCTTTCAGAATTAATTCTGTGTGTTGTTATTGTCGGATGAAGAATTTTAATTGTGTCTGCATACTAGAAATGTCCTCAAGGCCGATATAGAATATACATACAATCTTTCTACTGGTATTTCATTCACTTATAAAGGAGGGGTTTTTTGAGCCAACGTTTAGAAGGGCCAAATAGTAAATCTGTGCTATTTCATGCCGCCAGAACATTAAAGTAGACAACAATAGTAGTAGATAATGATATCGAATTATGTTTCCAAATACATTCATCAACGTTTGGACTCATAATCATCATCATCATCGTTACACAGCATAAAAACGACTATAAAAATTATAACAGTCACGCAATTTACTTTAGAACCTATTCACTTTTTATTCGTTTTTGTTTTAACCAAAACAATCTGCTAAATATACAGTAAACTATACCTGTTTTTGTTCGTTCAGAGTTTCAACAAATTATGTGTACGTACCTAGGTTTAGAATATTCACCAGATTTCGATCGTATAAGAATGTATAAAGGGTAGGCTAAGCCTTATTGAAACCCTGTTTTTGCCGTTTTGTATTTGTATTCACATAAACAGAATATGTTACTCGCAACGCGAAACTATTTAAATATGAAATAGGGTATCGGCGTCTATGTTTTATACAAAAGGCGCATAGGATTCCCAAAGAGTGTATTCATTTCTATGATAGGACGAATCGTACACTTGATTTACGGAACTTTTTGAGTTGATGTCAATATTGTATATTTTTTCATAGATTGATTCAAATATTTATTGAATAAATCTCCTAACCAAGAGTTTAGACTTTAGTGTAGAGTATTCAATCGATAGATTTTAATTTAAAAGTCTATGTTTTTTACATATGAAAAATACTATAACTGCGGTCAGAATTTAGCTTCGGGAACTACGATGTTAAACATACCTATAGTAATGGTACTTCAATAACCTTTCAGGTGGAGACAAACTAAGTACTGTTTAAAAGTTTTGAAGAAGGAAGAAGCATTAGTTTGCTTGTACACTGTGGTACATGCGTTTGTAGTAGTATTTATTTAACCACTGCTTTTGCAGAGTAATAAACAACCTGCACTAAATAATATTTATTGGTATTGGAAAACCTTTAAAGTAGGTAGGTTAATCGAAGCACCCAAATATCTATATTAATATATATATATATTTATTTATTTAAACTTCATATACACAACATGTATAATGGCGGACTTAATGCCAGAGGCATTTTCTACCAGTCAACCAAAAGGGTGATGCAGAGATAATAAGTAGTAGGTGCATTTAAGTCTGAACTTGGGGTTATTAAAGTACAAGTACAAGTAAAATATAGTGGTTTCCGGTTCCGGCTGTCATAGCGTAAACACGTATTGATATCGAGCTCTGTGCATAATTAGAATACAGTGTAAATACCATCTCATCCTGTGTTAAAACATCCTAATCTTGAAAGAAAAGTATCACTGTGCATTATAAACAATATAAATTGAGTGCAAACTGTGTCTACAAGAACATTTCAAGTGAACAAAATCAGACAATATTTTAGGTTATCTGTCAGTGTCACCAGAACATAACCCAATTCAAAGACAATAGACAACGATAGTGCAGTGCCATAGTAAATAAATAAAAGATAATCGTCGTTCCGTTTCAAGCACTGTCAAAAATGGATAATAACCTCCAAATGTTGTTCGACCAAATGAAACTTGAAATGTCAAAACAAACTAAGGATATAATTGCGCAAATGGATGAAAAACTTGTACCATTTACACGAGAGTTACAAGAAATGCGAGCAGAAAATGAGATATTAAAAGAAAAAATATACTATCTAGAAAAACATAAAAGAACAAACAACATAATTTTATACGGAATAAAGGAAAGCGAAAAATCACCTGCTAATGTCATGGATATAGTGATAAAAAAGATCAAAGAAGAATTAAACATTGCAGTTGAAGGCAGAGACATAAATTCACTTTACAGAATTGGCAAAAATTCCTCGAAAAATGAAAAAGGAAGACCCATACTTATATCGTTTGTTAACAACTGGATGAAAATTGATATTATGAGGAACAAAAAGAAATTTAAAAATGCTTATGCTTCAGAAGATTATCCAAAGGAGGTCCTTGACAAAAGGAAAGAATTACAGCCAATACTTGAAGAAGAAAGGGAGAAGGGGAACTATGCATTTATAAACTATGATAAACTCATTATCAAAGAGAGTAGACCAGGGAATGAGAAACGTAAGAGAGACCAATCAATCTCTCCCAACGTAACTGAACAGCCTCGAAAACAACAGATTACAATTAAGTCAAATAGACGAAACGCATTCGATGTGATGAGGAACAGAAGCAACTCTCTCAGCGTCATACCCACTACAAACCCGACTCCAGAACAAAAAGCATAGGATAATGTCATCAGCCACCGGAATAAAACAAATAAGCAAGAACTAAATAACAATAAAAACTTAACATTCCCCAACCCGATTGGTCATCGTGGGGAATCAGACCGTCACCCTCCACTTATTAAAGAAAGAAAACACAACAGCATATTAAAAACCCTAGAGGTATGTACTTATAATGTAAGATCACTATCATCTACAGAAAAGTACCTCGAACTGAACCACGCTCTGCAAAACATTAAATGTGACATTCTAGGACTCTCAGAAGTTCGAAAAATGGGCTGCAAAATTGAAGAACATCAGAATTACATTTTCTGCTATATTGGACAAACTAAAGGCCTACACGGAGTGGGGTTTCTAATTAAGAAAAAGTACAAAAGCAACATTATTAACTTTAGAGGAATCTCTGAAAGAGTAGCTCTTTTACAATTAAAATTCGAATGTTTTTCTATATCAATCATTCAAGCCTATGCACCTACGGAGAGATCACCCGAAGACGAAATTGATCAGTTCTACCAAGACATTGAAACTGCACACGCACTAACTGAGGGAAAAGTTATAGTGATGGGAGACTTCAATGCGAAAATAGGAATTCCCAAAACAGATCATTATCCAGTCTTAGGTCAATACGGTTTTGGTGTCATCAACAATAGAGGAGAACGTCTTATTAACTATGCCTTTCAATACAAATTATCGATAATGAACACATTTTTTAAGAAAAAAGAGAATCGCAGATGGACTTGGATATCACCAGATCAAAAAACAAAAAACGAAATCGACTTTATAATGACAAACAGCCCGAAACTAATAGCAAATATCGAAGTACTAAACACACAGTTTCCGTCTGATCACAGGCTATTGCGAGCAACAGTATGGCTAAGTTACCCAATGAAGAGCAGAAAAACTTTTAGAACAACACTCAACATTCCGAAAACGGACATCGAAATCAAAAAATACATCGCAAATCTAGAAACAAGCCTAAATACTAAAGAAGAAATAACAAATATTCAAACCTACTACAACTTCCTGGAAGAAAGCATAATACATAGCCTGAATTTATGTAAAGAAAACAAACATGAACAAAATAAAATATTTAGCGAAGAAACAAACCGATTAATTAAAAGACGCACCGAGTTGATATATACCAAAAATAAAAACAAAGATGTGAAACATGAACTTAGTAGAATTTATAAAGAGGCTAATAGATCGATCAGGAAGGACTACAGCAAACATAGACAAGAAGTAATCACACGGAACATCAACAACTTTAGAAGTACCAAAAAAGCCTACAAAGAATTAACTACACACAAAACATGGATAGATAAACTTGAGCAAAACTCAGAAGAAACTAAATCAAGAAAAGATGTTGTCAACCATGCAACAAACTTCTATAAAGACTTATACCGGAAAAGAAACAACAACGAAATCGAAATTATGGATCAGCACCCAACGAATGGCATCAAACCAATTGAAAACTCTGAAGTATATGAACACATAAAACGGTTAAAAGCTGAAAAGAGTCCTGGCCCAGATGGGTTTTGCAATGAAGTTCTAAAAATTGGAGCACCAACTCTAACTCAACACCTATCACAACTATTTAACATGGTATTAGACACAGAAACTGTTCCAAGCCAATGGTGTAATTCGGACATCATTCTAATTTTCAAAAAAGGCAATCCGCTGGAAATCGGCAACTACAGACCCATAAGCCTTCTAGCAAGCTCATATAAACTCTTTTCATCAATACTCTTAAAAAGAATATCACAAGACATTGATACACTTCAGCCAATAGAGCAAGCAGGTTTCCGATCAGGATTCAGCACAATGGACCATATACAGAGCCTGGAGCAAATTATAGAAAAATATCGAGAGCATAACAGACCTCTTTATGTGGCCTTCATTGACTATTGCAAAGCTTTTGATAGCATCAGTCACTGTTCGATCTGGAACGCATTGCAACATTCAAAAGTGGATCAAAAATATATTAACATCCTGAAATATATTTATACAAACAGCACGAGCAAGGTAAAGCTGGAAGTCAGAGGAAGTGAAATAAACATCGAACGAGGAGTCAGACAAGGAGACCCTTTATCACCAAAGCTATTTATTGCAGTACTTGAAAATATATTTCAAAAATTAGATTGGTCTAAAAAAGGCGTTCAAATCAATGGACGATACCTGAACCATCTAAGATTCGCTGATGACATAGCCATATTGGCCGAAACTTCTAGGGATCTGGAGGAAATGATGAGTTCGCTGGATAATGAAAGCTCAAAAATAGGTTTAGAAATGAACGCTAGTAAAACAAAAATAATGACCAACAGCCAAAAAAGACCTATTGAAATAAAAGGAAATAATATAGAATATGTTAACAGTTACATTTATCTGGGAAAGAATCTATCATTTAACAAGTCCAGCAATGAAGAAGAAGTAACACGTAGAATCAACACAACCTGGAAAAAATACTGGTCATTGAAAGAAATTTTGAAAGGAAATTATAGTTTGCATCTAAAAAAGACAGTATTCGACACATGTCTCCTACCATGCTTACTGTATGGTTGCCAGACTTGGATTTATACCAATAAAGTCAGAGAAAAAATTAAATGTACACAAACAGCTATGGAAAGGAGCATGTTGAAACTTAGGAAAATAGACAAAGTAAAGAATAAACATATTAGACAAAAAACAAAATTAAATGACGCTCTCACACATGCACTCAAACTTAAATGGAGTTGGGCTGGACACATCGCACGTTGCACTGACAAAAGATGGACCATAGAAACCACACAATGGAAAGGTCCACAGGGAAAGAGGAATGTTGGCAGACCTGTAAGAAGGTGGGCTGATGATATTATCCAGGTATCAGGAAACAACTGGACAGATACAGGCAAGGATAGGGATTTGTGGAAAAAGCTGGAGGAGGCCTTTACCCAAAAAGGGGTCCATATTTTAAATAAATAATTTTAATAAAACATTTGAAATGTAAACTAGATAGAAATATGGAATAAAATGGCTTTTTATTATATTTATTTTATATTTTTTATTGCGATAATTCTGCCAAACTATCAAGAAAATGTTGCCGAACCTTACGCTTAAATGTGTCACCGCTGGTGGACATCCTGATTTCTAGAGGGAGGGCATTCCAAAGAAGGATAGACTGTATATGAAAGGATGAGTGAATGAAATCAGAGTTATGAGAAGGACAAAAGAGTAGGAGATTGTTCGAAGAGCGAAGATTTCTTTCGTGTGTAGAATGAAGATATTGAAATATATTTAGGTCAATGGGTTATTGCCGTGCTAAAATATAAGATTAAACGATCTCAGCAAAACAGCTGTTACCAGACAAACATAATATTGACTTGACCTTTTATCAAAACGTCGAATATCTTGCGCTTGGAAATAAGTCTTTTACGCTTACCTACATTTTTTATTCTTATGACATTAAAAAAGGGAATTTGACATAAAAAGGGAAAAAAACTATATAATATGTGTAAAGAACTCGTAACTCTAAGAGTTCCTTAGACTGTGATATTAGCATGACTTAATTCTTTATCAGTCAACCAGATAGCTCCATTCTCTTCAATTAATTAAAATAAATCAATAAGCCAATCGAAGTTTACTACTGGACATAGGCCTCTTCTAACACGCGCCACAGCATACGGTTCTCTGCCTTCTGCATCCAGTCAGTTCCAGCGACCTTTTTTGTTTCATTGTTATCTCTTAATTGAATAACAAAAAGAAATGAGAGTGTATGAATACTACTTAGGTGGCAAACAAGCATACGGCCCGCATGATGTTTGCAAGCTTGCAATACCAGGGGTATCGCTTGCATGTTGCCGACCCAATTTTTTACAGCAGGGAGTGGTGAACGTCATTCACAAACAAAGATTCACTGATAGATATGATAATACTAATCTATCTTTATAATAAAGCATTATTATTTATCAGTGACGTGAGATCACTTGTAGTCAAAAGTAATCGGAAAGTATTTCTTCATACGACCTATAACCTAACCTTGAGGCGCTTGCAATGCAACAAGAGCATCAGTTGAGCATTGCCATCCTGGAAATTTAAAATCCAGACCAAGACCTAAACAGCGATTCTTAAAGGAGCTGTGGAGTCCTTACAGAAAACTGCAGGTAAAACTAAGGTAACATGCAGTTTTCTGTAGGTTGGAGGTATTTTCTAAGTTAAGTTTCAACAATATAAAATTTAAACGATAACTATCATTGGGTTAAGCTATCAAGGGCGCGGTAACCCTATAGATGGGTGACCCCGTAGTGGTATTTGATCTGAGCATCTCCGTGCTTCGGAGGGCACGTTAAAAGTCAGTCCCGACTGTAAACAGTCGTTAGATCACGACAGAGGCCTAAATATGGGCGATCTAAATAACTCTGTCACCAGGTTGGCCACTAACCAAGTGATAAGAAGAAGATTGGTAAGCAAATATAATATAAAGTAATGCTGCCAAGGGTCGAAATTTTACAGTGGCTAAGTTGCCGAGACACACACATTACACTGTATTCTTACGGTAAGTATCGGTAGGTACCTATATGTCAAAAAGATAAGGTGAAAAAGCAAGGTCACTAATATTAACGAATGCGGAAGGTGCGGGCGATTGGCTCATCAATTATTCGCGAACACAATTACCCCATTAAATCGAACTACCCCGGCTGTCGGCACTTAAGCCGCAGGAAATTGTCATAAACGACTGTAGGGACCGTTTTCTATACGCCATAGTCGCCATACTACCAAGCCGCGTCGATATAACCCACTTTAAACGTGTTCAAAGTTAGATTTTAGTATAATATTATAAATGATTACAGTATAATATAAATTGACTACCTTTGTAGTCTAGTGGCCGCAGTACGCGCGCCTGCTGTGCACGAGGTTGTGGGTTCCATTCGTACACTGGACAAAACTTTGTGTAACCCACAAAGAGTTGTTAGAGTCTGGGTGTAACTGTATGTTTGTAAAGTCCCCGCGACACAGGGCCTGGTCTCTAGTGCGGGAGTTGTCTTTTAAAACCAAAGAAATAATAAACGGCTGTAAGGTCTAGCAAAGAGATATATATCTAGTAAGAGTTGATAGAGAGTACCTTTTATCACGATAATTGGCACCATGCGGACGGAGCCGCTGCAACATGGAGTAAACTATAAACAATTTTAGTGCATATTTAACGCGAATAATCTCTGAGTTTTATGTTTATTTAGCTGCTATCTGGTTATTAATTAAGCTACATATTAAATTAAATAACGTCAGTTGAAAATTAACTTGTTGTAGCTGTTATATTATATCTATTAAAATTATCCTACCATCACGCCATCTAGAGAAAATTGGATTTAAATAAATTGTTGAATTCCAAGTTATCATTCTGTCCGACATGGGGTCCGAACATGAGACTTCGACAGTTTGTGGTTGAAAAAGTATCTTATCTCGTTTCCCAAGATACCATTTATCACCTTGCCAAATTTAATTACGATATGTTCTGCCGTTTAGTCACGAAAGTTTGTAAGAATGTATGTTTGTTACTATTTCACGCAAAACTACTGAACGGATCTGGATTAAATTTGATTAAATATGTTATAGTTAACACATAGGCTACTTTTTATCTCGGACTCAGTTCCCGAGGGATTGTACACGCTGGAGAAGCCTCGGGCGTAAGATAGTTTAATATAAATAGGGATCGGGATTATAATATACTGTTTATTTGTGCAAATAAGCTTAATAAATTAATGCTTGTCATTTTGACAAACACAACCTACGAGAAAAGTAATATATTTCATACCAATCAATGCTTAATTAAAATATCGGACGTTGGTACTAAATTACATGAACAACAATAACCAGCTTTAACGATAATTATAAGTCTGGCACATAGTTCACAATACAATCACCTATACTCTGCCCACACCGCAGTACGAAATGACCTGTGGTTACTAGTCGAGTTATAGGCAATTAACGCGGTTAACATGTAATATATACTACATAAATAAACTAACTCTAAATGAACAAAATTATAACTTATACATTTATTTCGTATTGGTTAGTTTATATCGTCATAAATCCATATAAGTAAGTACCTATACAAAAGCAAAATACCACAAAATCTTTCACGAAACTTAAAGTTTGGTAGATTCCTAATAGAAAGTCCGCTAAAAGGGTATTTTTTATTCAAACCTTTAAGGAGTAAAATATTGTACGAGTATAACCCGGTGAAGTCGGGTTAGACCGCTCGTTAATAATGTAACCATTTTCTTAATAAACAAGTTTTAGCCCATGACAATTGGGTTCAATTTCCATACGGGACAAAATTGAGTCATCCATAGCTGTTTGTTCCGAAACCTGGGTGTCCTTTGTGTCCATTAATGGTAAATTTATAGGATCCTCCGCGACACGAAGCATGTTCTCTAGTAAGGAGTTGTTTTAAAAATAAACTACTTAACCCGCTTATCGTTTATCGATCAACAAGAGCACCTGACTATGGGCGCCAACATCTCTATACCCGATGAATAATAGGGTCTAGACTACAGAAATCTGAATATTTATTACACGTCCATTTTGGAGAATGTTGTAGACCACACTTTAAGTCTAGATATAAAAATCAAATGTATATATGAACTCAGTCAACGTAATGAAAATAAAATGTTCAATCCCTTTGTTCCCGCGTAATGCGTGGTGCGTTCAACTTCCAGCGAAGTTAATCGCTTTAGCAATCCCCGTGACGATGTGTGCGATGCACCAATCGCTTTTAAACATAACCAAAGCTCAAATGGTAGAGTAGGTTAGTCGGAGTAGTTTTTATTTTCTACTAGCAGTTCGCCCCAACTTTACCTGGGTTAAACGAGTTTTAGGCAGGTTGCTGAGGTAGACTCGATGCGGAAGGTGGACCGGATGTTGTGGCGTGAATTAGGAGAAGGCTATGTCTAGTAGTAGACTGAAACAGGCTGATTGAAACTGGGTGGTTTGAGGATAGAATTTTCAATAATTCCTTCGTAGTGCTCGCGTAAAATTTCATATTTGTAGGCCTACAACTACAACACCCAATTTCGCTCAAAAACTCTACGTTGATGAATCAGTCAGGTAATAGGACTTGCCTTATCTATTTAGGAGAGGTTGAGTTTGTTCTGAGTTTGGGTGTAAATTGGGTCCGTGAATTGTATATTTGTAGAATCGCCCGCGACACAGGATTTTTTCCCTGTATTGTAAGTACAAAAAGGTTTTATTGCGCTAAAGGTATAATATAACTACGCTATTTACGAGCTTCGTCTAAACATAACTACTTTTAGCCTAAGTCGCCCATAAGCAAGACCTGTTCATAGCTTACTATATCTACAAAGTCGTAACCACAGTTCAAATCCGAACATTTCTAGAGAGTAAGTGATATTATTGTCGGTACGGAACACGAGTCGTGTGGGTGGCTGTTGGGAAACAAATAACCATGCTCCATGGTGTCCCTATAGCACTGAGTTTCTCAACCTTTTGGCATTACGTACCCCTTAAATACGTAGGTGAGCTTAAAAAAAAATAATATTTAAAAAAAAGAAGAACATATAGAGGAATAAATGAATGATCATCATTTCAACCCATAAACATTTGAAGAGATATTAGCCTACTAAACCACGTTCTGGCAGGATGGTATAAGGTTTTGTTTCGAGTTAATTGGATATTGTCGGCTCGACTTAGTCCCTTAGTCGACTCTTACGACACCTTCGGGACGGAACATGGTGGTGAAATTTGTATTATTTAATTCGTCACCATACGGACAACAAGGCAATTGGATGAACGATATCGCAATTATTTATTCAGTAATTTTTAGTGTGATGGATGACTTTGATTTTTGGCGCAAATGTTATCTGACTTAAGTAGAAATTTTGCTCAATTTTAATCATACTTGTTACACATGCGTATTAGCTAAGCTGTAAACACTACGTAAATTATGTCTGTACTCCGTGCAATTAACTGGCGGACCCCAAGTGATACGCGTACCCCACTTTGAGAAACCCTGCGATAGAGCTCGAAATATTAATGGTGTCTACATCCGGCCCAATTCTCTCAACATTGTCGACCCTTCGAGCGCGCACATTTGTTATTTCACCGACAATAATCACTCAGATTTATTTGTAATGATGATTGCTATCTAAGAACATGATGATGATTATTTGGAAGTTTTTAAAAGAAATAATTTAAAAGTTATAAACTAAAAAAAAGGAACTAATAAGATATAGAGTGCACTACTAAGCAGAATATAAGTGTGACATAGTTACCTGTGAGCGCTATTATAATTTAGTATTTTTGCAATAAAGAGAGCTTATCTCTTTAAATAATAAAAATATAAATAAATAATTGAAAACATGTGGCTTATTATTTAATTATTAAAAGATTGCTCCTTTCTGCTCCCTTGATAGAGAAGGCAAGAACCGTGCCTAGCAGTGGGAGTTACATGGGTTTTATGAATGTTTAAAATAGAGCTGAGTAACATTAATAATTATGTGCAGATAAAACTTCTTTGTGACAGACTGGACATCTGTCATATACTGGTTTTACCTAAAAAATTAAGCGGGGCAGTCTTTGGGGACTGCCGATAATAGTGAAAACTAACTGACTTGTGAATTGTATCGTCGAGCTATTAGATTATTATTTTTGATTGTGGAAAGCGTTCGGTGATGATGACGCGAGTTCCATGATTTTTGTTCACCCAAAACGTGGTCAATGCGCCTAAAGACGTATTTTTTTATACTACTTATGTGGCAAACAAGCATACAGCCCGCCTGATGTTAAGCAGTTACCGTAGCCTATGGACGCTTGTATTACCAAAAGTATCACTTGCGTGTTGCCAACCCTTTTTTTTACACCAGGGATTTATGGTGGGATTATCCCTGGGATAGGAATAAGTTTCTTATAAAACGCATCCCTAAATGAGCGCTGGAGACCGGTACTCACTGTGTATAGTTATTTGGCTGTGGTCCTCTGTAAGATGGAGGTTCTTCCCCAGTCGGGCTTGCTCGCTAGTATGGTGCCCTACCTCTCTTAAATTCACTTCAAAAACCTGTATACATATCTCCGTTGCCGTACTACGGATCACCAGACCATCAGAAATACTTGGAGTTCACAAAAACTTATTGTAAATTTAACAATCATTCCCAAAGTAATTTAGATTGGTTGTGTTAAGACAGTGGGTATAAACTTCCATTGTTAGTGAACATATATAATATGCTAGTTAAGCCCCAGCACAAAATCCCTATAATGGATACATAACTATTGGGCGGTACGGCATATACAATAGAGCAATGAATGCCAGACTAACTGAAAATAAAATGTATGTAAGGTATAACAGTGGAATTTAGTGACAGCATACGGCGGTCTCCGGCCACTAACCCTCATTTTACGAGCTTGCGAGCACAAAGGTACATTAGCGAAACAACAGGAACTCGCGGCTCGTGAGTACGCCTCTAAGCCGCTGGAGCTCAGGGCCGGCGGATTATGATTTATGACCAGTTAATGCAAATCTATAGTTCGAAAGCCGAGGTTCAGTTTCTATGTCGCCCCGTCGCCCCGTCGTGTACTAGACTGCGCGTGCGCCAGTCGCGACCGCCACATTGCTGTTTGACGGGTTAATACCATGTCCGCATACCCGCTTATTCGAATCAATTTTCTACATTAATAAAATTACCCACACATAAGCCCACTGCATAGAAAAAAGATGTAAGATAAAAAGAGCCACTTGGCAATTTTTAACCTTAAGCTAATTAATACAAGATGAAAATTGCTGAACAGATAAATCTAATGTTAGGCTCTTTTTCCACTGAATGTGCAATATATTCGTCAAAGCTATGACATGATAATTACAAGATATGCTGTCAAAACAATATACGCGACTACCCGCCAACTTTTGATTTATGATTAGAAATTTCCTACTACCGCCTCTCGAGATAATTGTTGATAAATGTGTAGGTATGAAGCTTGTTTCGGACAGATAAGCATTAAATAAACAAATATTAGCCAATACGGACCTATATACCTATTTGATTCTGTCAATACAATATAAAACAGGTACCTATCATGATAATAATAGGTACCCACTTAATGAACAGTTTTTATCTATAGTTTAAGTGAGATCCGTTATCGTTTAATTGATGATTACAAACTATCTTTGATAAAAACTAGACATTAGGCCTACGGAACAAATGAAGAGATAAAAATGGATTAGAAGATTAATGATCTCTCTGTTTGTAACTAAGAACTTACATAACAATTTTAAGAATGATTGAACATAGATAGAATTAAGTATTTATAGTAAATTTTATTATAGGTAGACCATTAAAATAAGTTTTGTTTCGATTGTCTACCGGGCACATTTTCAGACTTCGTTCTGCTATTTAAAATTTTCCCGGTCAAGAAATCGAACCCGGACACTTACAATCAGCAATAAAATGCAGGTGAAGATTTTTTCTGCCACTGCTTAAGCGCTCTACTTACCAATATATTAATGCAAAAGTGACTCATTTACAATAGTTACATTTTCATATGTGAACCTCTGGACCTAAAGCTTGCTTAAAACCAGAAAAAGAACATCGAGCAAAGCCACGCTAAAATTCTATCTAAATAATCACTTCCTAGTACGCGCAAGATCCAATATTTGCTTCTAAATTATTCAACGCACGATTAATTCTACGAGCAATCTTGTATTTATTTTATTGTATTAGAACCAATCATTCGTATAAATATTAATGAACGATGACTTACCGTAATGGTGTCATAGATGCCATTCTGCTCAGAGCGTAAGGTAGCTGCTGAGGTGGCAGGCGGGACGGGTGGCGGAGCGTTAAGCGGAGCGGGTAGCGTGCGAGATGCTGTCGGTGATAACGGCAGTGGGTCGCCATTGCGTATCCAACTTCGATGTATTTGCCAGCTTGTATCCGAAAACCGTGCTCTGTCCTGTTAAAAAATATATGAGGTTTAGATTTCATCCAAATATGCACGTATCCAAATATAACACACTTTGCAATAATAAAAATGTTTTATTTTACCAAGACTTGCAAACCACATCAAATATATAATATAATATTTTGCAAGTGTTGAGTTTCGTGAATTGAAACTCAATCTTCACTAAACCCGTCGTAAGAGGCAATCTATAGGACTATTGCTCTTATTCTAAAAGTTTATTACTGACAGAAAGTTACGCTATTCCCAAGTGACATAGGCTACTTTTGATCATCTAACCATGTTCGTCGTTTCCTCGACAGAGCGTTACTAATACTTGTGTCTTCGTTATGAGTACCTCTCTAACGCTTGATATCAACGCTGCGGATTTATTTAATGACCAGAGCTCATATATTAACTCTATTACCTAACCTTAAGTTCATTGTACAAAATTCAAATTAAGATCGAAAGAAATCGTTAAAAGAACTG
The DNA here is from genome assembly GCA_947095525.1 of Trisateles emortualis. NCBI lineage: Eukaryota > Metazoa > Arthropoda > Insecta > Lepidoptera > Erebidae > Trisateles > Trisateles emortualis. The sequence goes on along the minus strand of OX352732.1, from coordinate 12,041,711 downwards.
TGTGGCTCTTATACTATTCACATAATTTTAGCGTACTTTGACAATCCCTGCTGTTTATACATAAAACAGTTATGGCTAAGTGATAGCTGTCGCGAATGGGTCATTGTTACTACAGAAATATATTATGTATTTAGACACGCCAGCCGCCAGACACAAAGATATTGTCACCGCGGACTTATGAAGTCTTGTCGGTTAACAAAAGCTTTCAAATCCGGGTTTAAATTATAACTGCTACTGTATTTAAACTTAGTATTTCTTTCCACAAGACCTGGAAAGGTTATTGAATCTGCAAAGTTAAGCAAGCTTGCTGTTGTCAGAATTTAGATGGATGGCCACTTTCTAAGTGCACACATTTGTGCATTATTTATGTTCTGCGCAGAAATTTTCATTGAGATTGGCCACCCTGATCGAAATCTGGGACTGATTAAATGGTAACTATTGTATTTACAGTTTTATTAAATAGGTCCTATATTAATTTAAGACTTGAGGCTTCCAGCCAGCAAGTAGCCACTTTGTTAAACGAGGAATCGGGACCGAACTTGACAGGCGTACGTATCACTGAGAAACCGCGGCAAATAAATAAAAACAGAATAAAATGGGGACGAGGTTACAAGGGTCACTGCACAATATGTTTTTATTATATTAACAGATTGGTTCCTCACAAAGCTGCTTCACATTCTTATCACGTGCGAGGCGCCTCAGCTGGACATCTTTGTAATTCAAACCGTACTCGTACAGGATATTGGCTATAACTAATCTAATAAGGCATAAGGCATACCGACACTAGGTAACCTAATGACACACTACTGTTCTGGTCAAGGAGGAGACGTAGCACAACTACTTAGACCTAAGGAACTTAAGAAAACGATAACGTGAAAAAAAAATGCTATCTACTCGGTACATAGTAAATATACTGGACGACTTTCTATGCCTTCAGTCTCATATAAGTCTCATAGTCCAATAGAATGGCAATCCGACACGGATGGCACGCCTGATAGAGGCTTATACATACATATATGGGCGGTCAAACTAACTCTGTCACCAAGTTAAACAGAAGCCAAACAATAAGAAGAAGAAGAACGGTTGGATCCTGCTGGAAAGAGACTAGTCGCAGGACCAACGGCTTTACATGCCGAGGCACAGAGGCTTTAGTAGTAAAGGTAGCCATGGGGATAAGAGCAACTTTAAAAAAACCTTATTTTTATTCTTAGGATTTTATTTTTAATAAAACAAACCTTAACTGCGATTTTCTGTAAGGTAGAGTTTCTCCTATTCCCTGGCTTGTTTGTTGTTTTGCACATTGCGCGCACGGAGTAGTGGGAGATTTGGCACAGTTAAAGTTCATACGGAGAAGGACTACAGAAAGAATTACGGTCGAATTTCGATCACCGTAGGACCTCTAGTATTAATTAAATTAAAAATGCCCCTATGCCGCCATCATGTTATGTTATAATGATAACTTTAACAATCAGATAGTCACACTTTTAAACGTAACGTTAATGATGGCGCACGTGTTGACTTAATACTATGGTTTCAAACAGATTGATTTATGTAGCGATACGTGGCAGACGCTGTGTATTTCATACACTTAATTGGGCTAAAATTGAATAATTATTAGTTCATAACTTTGGGAGGCGTCACTCCGTGTCTGGGACGAAAATAGTAACTTGGAATATTGATAAATTGCCGCCATATTTAAGATAATTTTCGAAGTAGAAAAAGGTAATAATAGATCTGGGGCCGTAACATAAAGTGTTAAGCGTGAGTCGTTCGATCGAGAGAGAGGGATGGACCTATATAGCGTGTATAGCTCAGTCCCTATTTCGTTTTAACTCCAGATATGTAAGGAGAATTAGCAATTTTAATCTTGCTTTTCACGGTGCTTGCTACGTAAAGTTGCGTTAAGTCAAGTGGTTAGTGTACTTGACTGCTAACCCTGAGGTCGTGAATTCGATTCCCATATGGTATAAAATTTTGTGTGATTTATAAGTGTTTGTTCCTTATTTGGTCTTAATTTGTGTCCTCAGGGGTAAAAAGGCACAATATTAAAATGCCATTATGCAATTTCGAAACTTATGAAAATATCACTATAAATAAATTTTGAATTTATTTATTAAAAACATTATAAGCTAACAGTGTGAACCAAATCGCTTACATGTTATACTACTTAACAAAATTCTTATAAACTGACTTACATGGAATTGCGAATGGAAGTATGTGTGGATCGAAGCAATTGGCGTACTATAGTTTCTGCGTTCCCCAGTGGGAGACGAGCGTGATGATATTTAGGTATGTAAATTTTTCCAAACAAACGAATTTCAATTATGCCTTTATGCCACTGAAGGTGACAAGAGTCAAAAACCTGTGAAAACATCAAGCAATATAAAGTGTATATGTAAATAAAATGTTAAATAAAACATTGTTAGCAGTCGTGTATCGCTCATTTTTGTGCATATTAGTACATATAGGCTATATGTATCTATATGCACGATATAGGTACGATCGGCAGAGTTGGGGCTCGACCACTCTTAACAATGTAGCGATTATGACCGTAATCGACAAGGGCAACCTATGGACAAGGTCTGCTCAGGATCGAGAGTTGTGGAAATCCTTGGGGGAGGCCTATGTCCAGCAGTCTTTTGGCTGAGATGATGATGATGATGATGACCACAGTATAAGGAACTATGAAAGACTCAAGTTCTTGGTATTACAGCAACTTTTCAAAAATCCAACGAACCCCTCGACCTCGTTTTGAAGCTCACGTGATAATTGGACGACTAGGCTACGGCAACTGCTTACCATCAGAAGACGTACGCTTGTCTCTGTAATAGTATAAAAAAAACTACCGTTTTTTAACGCGTGCCTATTTAATAAAAAACATTCGACGTATAAAAATAACCACACGATAGATTTATTAACAGCTCTCTTTAACAAGATACCACAGACAATGCGCAGGTAATTTATAAAGTGTTGCCATAAACGATTTTATTACAAAATCTGTGTTCTACATTGTGTGAAAATAGCACAGAGCGGATTAACTATCTAGATAAGATAATAAACATCCCACGTGGTTGTATGTGTTGTATGCAACCGCCCGCGGCACAGGAACCATCGCGTACTATCGACGAAGTTGGCGCTTGATCATTCATAAAATTGTTATCAAGTAATATTTACCTTAACTTCCAATATTTATCTAAAAAAAAAAATACAGATAATTTACTGTGACACTAAATAATATGCTATATAACATTTTTATATGTGCTTAATCTATAAATGGATGTATGTAATATGTTTGTCCTCTATGGTCTTTACATTCCTAAATTATTTATCCGATTGCGATGGCACATTGACATTGGTGAGTTGTTGTATTGTTTTGGCTAAAATGATGAATTTACACAACATGATAATAATACACTACGGGCGAAAGATTTTATTTTTTTATTTAACACTTTTTTGAAGTTAGCAGTTAAATAAATTATCTATGAGTGGTCGACCTCCATCTTTGTTAATAGTACGTGTAGTGTACACGTATGAACGTGGGCGCATGCACTTAACATTACGTTACCACTTTCAACACGTATCGGCTAGATAAGACAACTGCAGGTATTAATAAAGTTATCCACGCCTCCAGTTAACCTCTCATCTGATCTTTATTTCAATTATGTATGTTTCATTGATGATCGTTATAGAAATAGGCGAGGTAATAGAGAATTCGAGTTTGACAATCTATAAAGACCACTTACTACATTGACCTCTATTACATTTTATATAATTATTATCTATTGTAATAAAAAAGGCGCTCATAGCCAGGTGCACTCGCTGTTCGGTAAACGATCAGCGGGTTAAGCAACCAAAGGCAAGGTAACCCTATAGATGGGTGACCGCATAGTAGTTTTTCATCTGAACGTCTACGCGTCTCCGTGATTCGGCGGGCACGTTAAAAGTCAGTCCCGACTGTGAACAGTCGTTAGATCACGAAAGAGGCCTAAATATGGGCGATCTAAATAACTACAGAGTTATTTTCTATATATATTCTTCTTCTTATCGTTTGGTTAGTGGTCAACCTGGTGACAGCACCAGGTTGACCTTAGAAGAAGATTGTAATAAAAACACAGTTCACTATCTGTTTTTCTCCATTTGTCAATATATTATATTTTCATTGTCTAATATTTTTTATGAGTTTTAGGTTTTCATCAAAAAATCTATTAAATTTATTTTTTATCGTTTAAAATAAATACAACAGTTTTGTCATTCATCTTCGATTAAATCAATATAGAATCTTTTTCGCTTAATAAATGACAGTCCAATTTTAACCAGGCCACAAGTTTGAATAAATACATAATATCCATAATTTCAAATAATCATTAAAATATGAACTACTGACAAACGTGGGTATTATCACAACGAGTAATGCTCCTGGTATTGAAAACGTCCATAGGTTACGGTAACTGCTCACGATAGATTGTCACCATGGTAGCTTAGGTAATATAATGCATGCACACGTAGTATAATGGTACAACAACAAAAAAGAGGAACACCTAAAGCTAAGAGAGCGAGATGACTGAAATTTTGCACATGCATACTAAGGCGTCGGCTAAGAAATAATTTTCCAAAATTCCCACGTGTATCAGAGCAAACTTCATGCGAACGAACTACTACTGGAAAATCTAGAAACTACGTTTTCACAGCTAAAAACTTTGAAAAAGCTATGCTGTTAGCTATCTTATTGTTTTACTAAGTAGGCAAACAAGCATGCAACCCGCCCGACATCACTTGCGTGTTGCCAACCCCTAAACTTTTAACACCAGGGTGCTAAGATGACGTATCTGGGATAGGGAAACGTTTCTTTAAATGAGATTGATAATTCCCTAAATGAGCACTGAATACCTGTACTAATGCACATAATTATTTGACTGTAGTTTATATTGTACTTGATTAAAAACATACGGAGCTCATCAATAATATGTAAAACTTAATCAAACATTGTAGATATTAGCATAAATATGTATTTATATAAACAAGGAAATTGCACAACAGTATCACATTTGGATTGGCATAGCGCCAAATTGCACTAAATTCATTGGGTATCAATATAAGCTGCTGCTTAGGCAAGCAACGACTCATCAAATTGCCTTCGCAGTTCATAAGTATCTGTACAAGTGTACCAATGTTTACTTACCTTCTTTCTTCGGAGAAATCGTAAGTACTATTAGGTATACGTGGGCATTAGAAATGGTTAAAAATTTAAGTGACTCCGTTGCAACCCACGCCTTTAGTACAGAATAGGAAGGTTGCATTGATCGTAATAAAGAAGAAAGTCTAGTTGAATATAAATTGAAAAAGTATTATGAGTAAGTACGTAATAGCTTGACAACACTAGGGCCCAGATTCTAACCAACAATGCAGGTATATCTATACTTATATTTTACTAGCCCGCTTAGCCGGAACAGTGATTTTTCACATACACTATTCACTACATAATGTAAATAAATAATTGATATTATATGATAGGTATAATGCTTACATAAAATATTAAAAAGGCTCGAAGTGGTTTCCAAAAATATTGAATACCCTACTGCAGATAACTGTAAGGTTCATAATATTTAATTTACATATTTTAGAAAAATATAACCTATAAAAATGTACATATGCACCTATATTTTGTGTTTAATTAATTGATAAAATAAATAAAAATAATTCATAGCACCAAATCATTAATTGCTGTTTTGATTGTTAAATCTAGTTCAGTGTTAAGTTCTAGTTCAAATCTAAAATTAATGCTTATCTTCTTTTTATAAAATAAAATATGAAAAAATAAAAATGGCTCCTAAATATGGCCAGTTATAATCTACAATTTCTAAGAAAATTTAATATAATAACGTAAACTATGTACATAACAAGTAACAATAGAGTTTTTATCGATCACGATAAATCGATATAATAATACATATTACTGTTCTTTCATAAAATGTATAAAACAATGGTTGCTAAAAATATTGTATTTTCTTCGAACGAAATTTTCTTCCCTTAATGAACAATTGCTTATTACATGTTTAGTTGTTCATAAAGATAAGTTATTCAAAACAGAGCTTGTTTTACCATTCCGTCAAACAAAGTATTTTTACTATATTAAATATACCTATTTAATACAAAACGTTGTATGATGTATTTAGTCAAATACATCATACAACGTTATGCGCCCATTTTTCATTTTCATATCCACACTAAATGCTTCAACATATCTTACTGTTGACAACATTCAGTACACTGAAACAGGGAGGACCTGGAGTTCTAAAATACAGGCCTAGGCTTAGTTTAGACTCCAGATCTCCCACAAATTACTAATTAAATTACTAATTAAGCCTATAAAATAGGTAAACATTTATATGCCATATATAAACAGATACAATAATGCAAATGGCAGGCCAAGGACAAATGGTCGGAGCACATTAACAGTGAGATTACGTGCGCTGATTGCACTGTTCCACATACAGTGCACCTCTCGCGGTCTCTCCACTAGTTTCCTTTTATCTATTATGCCATCTTCGACCTTTGCGAGTACCTCGGGTCGGACAAAGCCCATTATAGTGTTGCAGCTCGCTTCCTACCCGTGTCCATGTCCGTTGCATTCGTGTACAATAGCTATTAATCTGGAGTTAGGGTTATCAAATGTAAAATAGAAAAAGGTCTATAAAAAAGATCCCAACTTTTTAACGCGCCAATTTTTGGCTGCGACATTTTACAATTGCCGTAATTGTAATTTACAATAGATTATAATTTTCTGACATGACCTAAGTTTTTTGTCAGTTCTTCCCATGACTTTATCCTTTTAGCAAGATTACCTAAGGTATTAGTTAGACATCGTCTTTTTGGATTTCCTGTCAAAGGTAGGTACTTAGTTATCTTCATGATTTTAAAAGTAAATGAAGTTTGAGTTCGAGATGCCGTGGATCGTACCAAGTCTAAGTCCAGCAGTAGACTGCGATAGGATAATGATGAGTTTAAAAACCTAAATTAATTTTGAGTTATATACAATAGTTCTTAGTCCATAGAACATAAATGCATTACCAAGTCATCTTAAGACTTGTTTAATAGATGTTTAGCATTGAAGCGGACTTATACATCTATATAAATAGCTTCCAGTATGCAGTCATCATTCTCATGACTTTATAAATATATAGCTGTAAGTTAGCATAAGCATTACAAAAAATACGAAATTATACGAATGAACATCATTTAAATTTTACATTTTTCGCGGAAGGTTTAATAAAAAAATCCAGTGTTGTTTTTGTTCCAATGACTGACTTTGCTTAAAACGAACAAAATATAATATGTCCTTGAATTTCTTTGAGATGTAAACTTAAGATTGCTAGATGTAGAGAACCTTCACAATACTTTTAACCACTTTTAGACGTGATTTAATCTTACTAATATTATAAACACGAGTTTCTAAGGATGTTTATTACTCAGTTATGGAAAATGAACTAGACAGATTTTGATGAAACTTTATAATGTTATAGTACATCAAAATAGCACACAGGCTTTATATAAAAACAAACAATTCTTGGCATATTCGCGGGCAAAAGCTAGAAGTTAATAATGATGACGACTATATTCTTGCTTCGATCAAAGGTGAGGAGTAATTTTACACAAGATTGATTGATGTTTTTAATAGATAAAAGAGGCCACTATCTGCGGTTGTGTTCGGAAGAATTGTTTACATTTGAACAAAATGTTTTTCCCGCATCGTGCGTCGAAAGCTATGTATACACCAGATGTGTATCCAGGAATATAGACCCGAGGGAGGGGCAGCTGCCCGATTCCCGCTAGAACTAGACTAATGCTAACTCCTTTAGATTTTGTTGCCTTTAAAATATTCAGATAAAATCACTAATAGACTATAGAAAAAATATCAAAGTTGCCTTCCTAAAATTCTTAAAAGCTTGATACAAAAAAGATCACATCAAAATATGTGCAATTAGCAGTGAAAACACACTGACAGTTTATTATATACTAGCTGACCCATGCCCACTTCGTTGGGGATTTTCGGGCTAATATATAGCTTCTGACACTCATAAATAAAGTGGCTTTCTATTGGTAAAAGATATTTTAAAATCGGTTCAGTAGAGCCAGAGATTACCCCCTACAAACTCACAAACTTGAGCTCTTTATAAAAGTATAGATTTAGTTAGTATGGTATGTAGGTACCTATTTTTAATAGCCCTAGGAGCCGTTACTGATAGATTTGTATTTGATATAAAGCAGCGCGTGTATCGCAGTGTAGTTCAAATCGGATGTTAGAAGTCATATATTTCGATTCGCAGAATTGAATCGTAAGTGGCTAAACGCGGCGGAGCAATACGTCGCGGCCTCCAACTGATAAGATAACCTTGCCTTTCAATTTGCTTTGCTTAAACGTGTACCAACTTCTAGTCTAGAATAACACGCGAACGTGACGCTGACTTATCATTTTATGATTATCAAATTTTAAATATATGTGATATTTAAATCAACAACAAGCAGTTGTTGTCAATGCATCTTGATTTTATATCGTTATCGCATAATGTGGACTATTTTTAAATAAATAAATGCATTTTTAAATAATAATTTTCCTATCCCATGGATATCCATTTTAAAAACTCCGGTATTAAAAAGTTTTGAGATGAGTAACACACAAGTGATATTGCTAGCGGCTATTGGCCACGAATAAATAATAAAAAACGTTTATAATAATTGGTACTAGCTTCTGTCCATTGCTTCGCTCGCGTGCATTGTTGATAGGTATAATGTTACTCAGAAATAGTGCAATTTTCGATCAGTAAAATATAATATTTTTAACCGCACTGATAGTTCATTAGATAAACGCGATAAAACATACAAACTCTTCAGCTTATAAGTATAAATGTTATTACAAACGACTCTCGGTTGTGAGTTATGAATGTTATGTTGTCGGCCATAAAATATATAATGAAGTAAGTGCGCTTTATACACTCTAGTGCAATATCTGACAATATGAGGCTTGGGTCTATTAAGTACCTCGTGCTCAAAGGGATCGTCTGTGCGGGGAACCTGTTTCTGTTTATCTGTGCTGAACGACAGCCTCCTCTTGAATAGCTTCATCTTAAGCCAGCGAAGGTAAACTTTGCCGTCGTGTTATCCTGATAATATTGTCACTTTTTGCCTCAAATGGATTAACTCATAGTTTACAAGTTCTACTACCATCGGAGGCAACACAACACCGTGAACATAAAATTTGTAACAAATTCTCTTTGTGGATTCAAAGGAAATCGTCATCACTGTTACACTTTGGTCGAGTTAAGCGCGATTTTATTTAAAAAATCGCGCAAACTGCGTATTTTCGCGCCATGTATAAGCGCACTGATAGGTGTATAGGAGTGAATAGCGCATGCCCGTGGGTAGATGCCGTGTGCGGCCTGCCCGCGCTCACGTCGCGCACTGTCCGCGCGGCGCGCGTCGCACGTCGTGCTCGCCGACTGCCGCAGACACACGTCACCTTCACACCACGAATCGCGTGAACCCGCCCCTGAATACCTACTTCACATTTATCACTATCAATACCCATTAAGGCCCTTAATATAACCATAATCGCTTGTCATCGCCGCCGATCATTCTACCTATAATAAATGAACATAATATGCAAAAGTATTTATCAATAATTATCAGTGCTGGTGGATAATGTTTTATCACAAACTGACCTACAAACTCGAGTTGATAACGCTGTGATACGCATCTAATTTCACTTCATCGTTATAGTAGTGAATTGCGCATAAAATGGAGAAACAGCTTCCGTTGTTGATATAAACAATGTCCTAAAATAGTGACGGTTAAGCTAGTTGTGTTTGACACATGTCGATTACATGGAATATACTGGCACTCGAACGAAATTCTAAGTGAATGTTTACACTAGGTGGACTTACATATTTATATGAACATATTACGTTCCGTCATAAATAATTTATAGGTACGTGTCGTTTAGTTAAATAAGCCCTTTCGAAACCATTAAAAACTAGCAGAATTCCTTATTATTATTTGAAACTAAGGTGGCAAACAAGCACACAATCCGCCAGATGACATGCTACCGAGAAGAGTCATAATGCGACTTTATTATCTAGCTTTTAGGTTTGGTCTAAACTCTAAGTGCACGAAATCTTCTATATAATAATAGGTGAAAACCAGAGACATTTCGAATCGGTAAAGTTTACACGAAGAAGAAATGCGAAACGAAAACGAAATAAAAAATATTATTAATTACGGTTAAATATCGAATACAGGGCGACCTCTATTTTAAATTAAGGTTTTAAATAAATACGGCCTTAGGAAACAGCATAGACAAAAAATATTTTCCCTGGAAATAAGAATGTCTAAGATATTAAGTCAAATAGTGCTGCTGTACCTTACCTTACAGCCTAAAAAGTACTATCTATACCGTGCTGCAGTATTAGGTAATAAGGTAGAGGTATTTCCCCAGACGAGCTGTTCTCACTATGCCCTCGTAAAAACGTAGATACGTTCTAAATGGCGTACTTTGATTCGATTTGGATGTACAGTTATATAGTGAAAAGTTAAATAGGTACTTAAGTATACTTGAAAAAGCTATAATTCAGATGGAGTCTGGAGCTAATTGACATTTAGTGGGACAACAAATATTACTTTACCAAACGACAAATAATACCTAATTGACTTCAAGAGTTGGACCTTGGCACTCGGTAATTTATTTCATTTAAATTTTAACAACGCGAACGACAGGCAAAACGATTTAAAAATTGCTTGCTTGATGTGTTTTATGTTAAAATATTGTCTGTACTTTAGACCTTTGCTTAATTAAGAGTCATTATTGAATATTTTTTTATAATATTCATAATATTAATTAAAGACATTTTATTTATAGGTTTAATACCTTCAAATACAATAACTGATTGTTTGTAAGTAGGTTAGGTTAGGTTACTTTAATTTTAAAAACTATTCATGTAAATATCTTATGAAATAAATGTTATTTAAAAAAAATAAAAAATTAAAGACACATGACACACGCCATCTGATCTCAAGCTAGGCAGAGCCTGTACCTACCGTACCTTTGCCTAATTTATATAGATACGTATGCCTGTACTATGGCAATCAGACAACTGGTAAATACTATTATTTATAAATACACAATATAATATATAAATTACGCATAGACACATTAATTTTAAGTTAAGAAGGTGTTTTGCGCTTTATTGTTATGTTACTGTGTTTACTTTACAGACGGATTCCAATTAAAAGATCAGTAAACAAGTATTACTTATCATTATAATTACATGTGTACGGATAATGAATGATTAATTAACTTAGGTAATAAAATATTATATAATTATGATCAATTTTAATTAAACTAGGTTGGTGCCACATTAGTTGCGGGGCAAAGGTCTGAGAAAGCTTGCGTTTCAGACTAAGATAAGTTTAAGTCTGAAGCTTGCGTTTAGGAATGTTTGCCGCCAAACATACGGTTCTGAGTTCCCACAATAGGATAGGTTTTTAGGATTGCGCAATACTACAATATTTTATCCGCTAAATTGTAACATAGATTAGGTACATGCGTATTTTTTTAATTATTGGCAAAATTTCAGACCTTGAATTTCAGTAGTTTTAGCTGTGCGTCGAAGTGTTAAGGAGTCAGTATTGTTTATTTTTTTTATAATTCCCAAACCAGCAGTAGCCCACGTCAACGCTACGTTTATTGCTCTAAATCCAGATATATTTAAAACCCAAATAACCTTTCTAAATTAGTCTTAAAACTGCTGTCACGAATCGGACACATAATCCTTAAAAAATGTGCCTTTAATGGCCGTTAGTGTTTGTACAAAAATCAAACAGGAAGAGGAATGTAAAGTCGGGAATGTAGCGCTTAGTGTAGACCTGTTAATGTTTGATTTGTCGTTAGAGCTTTCTAAATCCTTGCTCCGAACTTCTCACACGCACATAGTTCCCATCATTTAAATCTTACGGAACATCTACTTCCACAGTCAGCGTTAGAATATTCCAGAATAGTGTTAAAAATTTCACGAGAGTAGAATATTGTTCGTTGTGTTCCATATTTAATTTTAGTGCAGCCGTTTTCGTTATGCAACTACACAATGTTTATGTACTTTATACATCACCGTAAACGTTTAAGAACTCCCACCAGTACAACACAATACAGTGCATGTTCTCTTCGCCGAAAATTTGCCAAATGGCGTGAAAATAAGCGGAATGGCGGCGTGAGCCACGTTTTGACCCGTCGTCGGTCGTGCTACTTTCTTGTTCACGTCCCATAATCATAATGGGAAGTAATATCGGCAATTTCCAGCTCCAAAGAGGCCCTTATATCAACCATATCTCGCAGTTCATATCCATCGAGATTATGTCGAGAGATGAATACGTGAAAGTTAACGATCGAACCCTTTGATGATACCACCGAAAATAATTACGGGGAATACATTTAGTACATATTTCCAGTAATTATCTGTACAACAAGCCGTACACGGGTACATTTGGCGATATAAGCGATATGATTTTAATATTACTATGGTTATAAAATTTCAATACAGACTGACAACTGATAAGATACTTTTATGTTATTACGCTGCTATAATAATTTATGTTATCTGCCACAAATAAGGAAAAGCGGTATCTGTACACTATGAAGGTGCACCACTAAATCAAAAAAGATTTGCAAAACATGTAACAAACGTAAATTATTGAAATGAGGGTTGAATACTTACAGAGTTTTGTACTTGAGCCAATATTTGCGCAGTATTGGCGGAGTCCGTGAGCTCGACGGCTCCGGCCACCTGAAACAAACATTTCTCTTGCTACATTAAGTGGGTCAATTGTTCCCTAGGGAGCTAACACAGACTCCGTGCGGACTATCACCAATGTCCCTGTTTCATTTGTTTGACTGTAGTTACTTATTGTTTTTACGTTCCTCTTAGAAATAAATGTACTTTTTTTTAAACAACTGGCCAGGGTAACAAGCACTATGTTGCGGAAGCTACACAAATATACAAATTACAGATATAGTATACCCAGACTCCGAACATTTGTGGATCACACAATTTTTGTCCAACATACTACGCAATGATTAATTGTGAGGTAGCCATTTACGCCACAGGACTAACCGTGCAGTCAGAATACAATAAATATTATAACAAATAATTTAACTTGCTGGTTTAAATTTAAATTGCTTATTTTCTAAAAAAATCATGGCATTGTACGTTAGTAGGAGGCGAAGTTAAAATAGGCAAAAACAATATGCATTCAGAGGCACGTATAAGCAATAGAGAGAACTGCCTACGCCCAGGCTAGGGCACATCGACCTTGTACCAATACGTATTCGCAATACCCATTTACCTTGCCAAAACATTACTACACATTAAACGCTTGCATCGTAAATAGTTACTAAGAATAGAGTTACAATTAAACCAGTATAAATTGTAACATTTGGGCAAACAATTGCGCTTCCCTTACTCAATTTACATATCAGGATAAACGAAAAACTATTCAAGTGGAAAAATCCAGTTACTAAGTTCCCCGGGGAACATAAAATATCGTTGAATCGAACAAGATAAGACAATACCTCGTTCCAACGGAACAATACCTCGTCTACCAGTGAAAATGTTACCTATTCACGAATTTGAAATTACTCAACGGTAACAACGGTACGTATGGCAGTAAAATCAAGTGAAAGTGGTAAATAGTTCATAAATGGATGTAAAAGCTGCTTTGCTTGTTTTCGTGTATAACTGGCGCAAATCAAAAGGCCCTGGGGGAGTAATTTGCGGCTATTGTCTGCTATGTCGATATCTCTGCATTTGTCACGGGACCGTGTGCCATGTGTCCATGCCCTATGGAATGCATTGTAAATGATATTGCGTTCTTCCCTCCACATTTCACACTCGAAATTTAAATTTATATCGGATCTCATTCAATACATTGTCTTTTTTTAATTCAACTGATTTTATTACCAGATTGCCTCACAACAAATAATAATCTCTGGAATTTAAATATATCGTGGACTGCAACTATATGTAGAGAGATTCTGCAGCGACAACACTCCAGTTTCGATTTTAATAAGAATTTCGTACAATAAAAACCTATAAGAATTTCGAAGCACATTTCAAAAAATAGTACCTACTTATTTATTACAGATTCACATAAGCTATCTATAGTACTTTCCTATACAATAACACGAGCGGTAAATAACCCATGTAAGCAAATATAATATATTGTTATTCAACAAATACAAAGCTTGCATAACAAGCATCATATTTTATTACTGTATTGTCTGTTTAAACAGATTGTAGACTCCACAATTTAGATGAAAGTCGTCAAACTTCACTCATTGCAAACAACTAGGAACTATGTAACATATAATATAAGTAAAACTTAACAACTTTACCATACATTAATAACTATTCGACGTATATTTTAACTACACAATGTTTCAACATAGGAAGAGAGTGTATTATTATAATTTCTGTAATTGTTTTCCGTGAAAACGCATCGTTTAAGGCTCGGCAGGTAATGACGTAATGATGGATGGTACAGCGAAAACTTGGAAGTAACACTTAATAATTTATAAAGTAGGCAGAGAAATCAACGCTTAAAATTACAAGGATGCGAACATGACAACACAATCTACGAAGTTATGGACCTTGAGGGACAAAGTGCCGCCGATGCAATTATAAATCTCATCATCAAAAGTGTTATTCTTTGTCCGAAGAATACATAAATAATGGCTCCTTTGCGAAGACGATTTTTCACACGTCATAATTTTAAATACGCTTTCTTATCTTTAAACACATGTATTGTTATTTTACAAACAAGTTTTAATTCCACTGATGCCGCCGGCGAAGTGGTTTGAGTGGCCACATCGTTATTTCGGTTGTGGGGTTGATCAACCCACAAAACAAAATGAATGATTATACCGAGTGAGGGTGTACTTTGTGTCCCTAATTATTAAAACCACGGAAATCATATTCGTCCACTGCTGAATTTAGGTCGCCCCAAAGACTTTCACAGCATTTGAGCAGACGCCCATCGGCTGCTTACAATCTTTGCCAGGTCGTCAGTCCACCTCATTGAAGGACCAACCACTAAAGAACTTTTCCTTCCAATAGCCCGATTTTTTAGAAAGGCTATTTAACATTACGCTAAAATCCAAAGGCAGTATGGCAGTAACGATAAACATGACGCAGGACAAAATCTAAATTTAACGCTGTTGGACCTACGGAGCACAGCTAGTGATTCACATACTTTTTCTCCTCACGTAATTGCTGAGAATTGAAACGTGGTCTATAATAATAAAGCAATACTTCAGAAGGTAAAAAAATAAGGTTACATAAACATCACCTCCCCGTGGGTAATAAGGATAAAGATCGTACGTGAGCTCGTAAACATTTGGCGTTTTTGTTATATTTCTACTGTCTTAATTTAGTAAAATAAATGTTAAGAATTTTTATGCTGGATCTAGATATATTGAAATGAAATGGAGAATACAAAGCAGGATTTTTTCAGGTAGTCATTTATAATTATACATCATGTATATCTACTTATTGTTAAAAAGAGGTGGGACACCACACTAGTGAGCAAGGCCGACTGGGGAAGGACCTTCACCTTACAGAAAAGCACAGCCAAATGACTACACACATCGCTGTGTGTAGCTGTAGGGGTGCGTTTTAAATGAACCGTTTTCCTATCCCAGGGAAATTCCAACATCCATAGGCTCCGGTAACCTAAGTAGTATAAAAAATGTGTGTAGTTATTTGACTATGTTTTTCTGTACTTTATCTGAACAAAGACTACAAGAAGTTTATATTGAAATATGGCTGCCACATAGATTTTCCTAGCACTTTGAATAGGCATGATAATCTATACTTATTTAGCTTCAAAGTACAAACGAGCTGCATCACTCACTAACGCTACCGGACTTTAAAATAGCCTCTTGACCCTTTCACTGGTCGCGGTCGCGATAAAGCTAATTTCCTTTACGCTAGCGGCAAGCCCATCGCCATTACTTTCCATTAGCTTAGGAAATTCATCACATATGCGGTAATTTACGTGGAAGGAGGCCGTGTTGGGCGTTCCTACGTAATTTATCCCACTAATATTATAAACGAAACGAGCGAAACTTTGGATGGATGTTCGTTCCTCAATCATGCTAGAACGGCTTAATGAAATTTATCGTACAGATTAAATTTAATTTGTCTGGAATAGCACATAGGCTTATTTATTTATTTATTCATCTTATGAACTAACAGCAAAAATATAACAATATACATTTATGTAGCACTTAATTAGTCTCCACAGGTAGAAACAACATATTATAAAGATAAGACCCTTAAATAGTTATAAAACTACCTACTTAATATAGCAAAAACAAAATAACAATAAGTTATTACCTGCTAAATAGCAACTAATTAGATTAAGCAATTAATTAATAAGTACTGCTTAAGCGATAAAATTATAATTGTAATAGTTGGCGTCACTCTATGGCAATAGAATTATTTAAATGAAATTGAACTGAGTTTTTTTCTCAGGGAGGGTATACCCATGATTTAAATATCGAGGTAATGAATACGTATCAATTTATTGTAATTGTGACATCAACGATTCAGAAAGCTCTTTTGACAATATTTCGCAGCAACCAAGGGAATAGAGAAAAGGGAGCGCGTCGCAATGATTGATTTGGAATGTAAATGTTTAGTTTGTGTAGTAGTAGTAGTTATTCCGGATAAAAAAATGTTCCCTTGGGAGTGTACACGCGGGCGAAGCCGCGACTGGAATCTAGTAAGTTTATAAGTTATAGCCACACATCGGTCACTGCGTCCGGACATTTTTCACTCACGCACAGTTCTAATGAGTTTCTCTAACGCACTCTATATTCGTTACCTCGCATTGTTCTCCATTCCTACGTGTGAAATTAACTAGGATTGTGCTGCAACATAGAAATATAAACACCAACAAGTTTGACTGGTCGTTTAACGATATGGAATAGGAGCTTTGCGCTTTATTGTGAACTAGGGGTTGCCCGCGACTTCGTCCGCGTGGTAATTTGGAATATTTTCCCCGATTTTGCAACATATCTCACTACTGCTCCGCTCCTATTGATCATAGTGTGATGTTAAATAGCCTTCCTGGATAAATGCACTATTCAACAAAAAAAGATTTTTTCAAATTGAACCAGTACTTTCTGAGATTAGCGCGTTCAACCAAACAAACTCTTCAGCTATATAATATGATTATACATAGATAGTATAGATATAGATTATCTGTAAAACACTTTCTTTAACGATATTATACTGGCAAATTTCAAAATCAGAGGAATCTTATATTCCGATGATACGTAATTAATCAGTAAGAAGTTATATTTTACGACTGCTTATATTTTTCGACTGCCTTGGCAGTGGCCGCAGTATGCGCCTGCTGTGCACGAGGTTGTGGGTTCGATTCCCACACAGGACAAAACTTGGTGTAATTTGTGTCCGTTAATCGTATGTTTGTAAAGTCCCCCGCGACACAGAGCTTGTGCGGCTGTTGTCTTTTAAAAAACTTAAAAAACTAAACTAAAATTTTACCA
The DNA here is from genome assembly GCA_947095525.1 of Trisateles emortualis. Lineage (NCBI taxonomy): Eukaryota > Metazoa > Arthropoda > Insecta > Lepidoptera > Erebidae > Trisateles > Trisateles emortualis. The sequence continues at coordinate 12,024,094 of OX352732.1, read as the reverse complement.
AAGAAGTAATGTTAATTAAAGAGATTTGATTAAAACCAGTGGCTCTATCGAATGTCATCTAAAAATCTGAATGTTATTGACGGTAGGGTAAAATACAATTTTCTTACTAAAATAAAATTTCTTAACAAATTAAAACCTCTGCTCTTTAGATAGAGGAGGGAAGACCTGTGCAGTGGGATGTGTACAGGTTGCTATAATTATATAGTTTGTCATTCATATACTATTTCTGAGCTATAGGTAGTTTCGTTATTTAAGTAACAAGGCGATTAATAAAGTAAAAAATGCAATGCAATGCAATGCAGCCATATGTTAACCATTTTACGTAGCGCAGTGCTGTAAAAATAAACTTCAACACCTTACCGAGCCGTCCCGATGAAGACGACCGCGGCCGTGCGGCCCCATTTATATTCCTTGATCGACACCAGAACCTCACTTACCTATGTTTATTAGGTCGATCAGGAAATGGCGAAATTGTAATCCAGTTTATTTTCATTCGGAGCTCTTAGATGTTCTTCCGTTACGTACCAGCAATTCAAAATTAGATTCCTATTGACGAATGATGAATCAAAGAGTTACGATCAATAAGAATGTTGATTGGGGATAGGGATTCAGAGTTACGAGTACATTTGATATGATTTTAAGGATAAATGTAAGTACAAGTATATAAGGAATATAGCCAGCGTATTTAACTATAATTTAATATACATATATATAACAGCACAGGTGTGCTCTCCTTTATCAAGAGAGCAGAGGGATTAGGCTCGCTGGCCCGATGCGGGTTGGTGATTCAGACGTTTTAGGTCATTTAGAATTTCTTCTAAGACATGTGCCTTTCCTCAAGATGTTTAACATTACCGTTAGCAGATGGTAAATTATTTGATTCGACTTACATATAAATTCCACAAAGTGAAATTCACATTGGTACTACCGATCGGGATCGAACTTTCATGTGTTACAAGTTACAGTTACTTTAGTTATTTTATTCTATTTAGCACAAATTGCCGAGCAGCACGTGTCATACGACTTTTTACCACTTATAAATCGATATATACATACAATTTTTGTAGTTTGCCATATAATTAGGATATTTTGCACCCCAATTATACCAAGAATCACGAATTTTCAATCAAACTAAATAAAGGTTTCTTTAAAATATTGGTGAAGTATAATAACATCAGTCACGCGATGGTATTTATGGCGGGGCTATAATTTTGAATGTTTACTGGTGGGCAAGGGTGTCTTATTACCGTCGTGTGTCAGTTAAACCGCAATTTGTAAGCATGCTGTTATTAATTACGCGGCGTGGTGGTCCCGTCTCTGGTGACTCTTGCGCTCCTCTGACAAACCAATTTCGAAACTTGTTTATGAACTTGTGATCAAAATTTTATACATTGTTGCATAATTTCATATAAAATATCCACTAATTTATGTCATATTTTTTGTAAGAATTTTTAAGTGAAATTTATCTGAAATTATGGTGGGATTATTGTGGATTTCAATTCATTTATCATCTTTATGCATGCTTTCTTTATGTTTAGCTATCATAGTTTAGTCCCAGTTTTGATTTCCGAGTAGCATAACAATAAATAATACTTTGATACAGCGTTTTTCTCACAAAAAATACCCGGAGACTTTTTTAAGACAACTCCCGGCTCCTCGGATGCACTAGTGATTATCTGTGTCGCGGGGAATTTCTTTACATAGTATGTATAAAACAAAATCGCTCCCGTTGTCCGTATCCCGTTTAACAGATCCAAGCGGATCTGTTAAACGGGATACGGACAACAACGGTGTGGTATTCGGTGAAAAAGGCAAAGATTAGATTTAAGATCAAGAAAATTTGAAGCAATGAAGGCGGTGAGGTAGCTCTACGATTGTAGACATAGCGTGTGTGTTCCTTATCTATTAGAAGGTACTACTAACAACAGTAACCTACTTCCTCAATGTACATTTACGAGTTGCGCAGAGCAACAGCAAGCAAGATATATGCAATGGCTTTTCTTTGCTCCCTATGTTGGCACATAACACAACGAATATACCTACGTCTTAGTGGGAAAACAAACATACCGCCCAATAGTAAGCAGTTACCGTAGCCTATGGACGCTTGCAATACCTGTAATATCAGGGTTTTGTGATGTGATATTTCTGGCATATTAAAACTTATTGAGAACTGTACCTGTAATCATTTACAGAAACACATCTACGAGTACATCACTGTGCGTACTGTGTAGTTATTTGGATCTAGTGTCCTGGAAGGTGGAGGTCCTTTCCTAGTCAGGCTTGCTTTTATGATGCATTAACGGATGCACTTCCAGCGATCTCATCCAGACGTTTTATACTATGTAAAGAATAGTACGTAACCCAATACTGCTGAGTACGGGTATCTTTTATATCATCAAGAGAGCAGAGCGTTGAGGACTTAAATTCACATACGCTGTCCCTATGCGAGTTGGTGAACCAGACTTGCTTTTGGATTTCTTATAAGTAATGTGGGTTTACGTGTGGTGACGGATTAAGAATACAAATGTCACCACCCCGTTCCATCCCGAGGGTGCGTTAAAAGTCGACTAAGGGAATAAGTCAGGCAAATAATATTCACTGCAAGAGAGGGAAAACTCGAAACAAAACCCTATACCAACCCGTCTGGCCAGCGTGGTATAGTAAACTAATATCCCTCCAAGTGTATGGAGGAGATCCATGCCCAGCGTGGGACGTTAATGGGTTGAGATGAGAATGTAAGTTTCTTCACGACATTTTCCTTCACATAAATTAGGTTTGATAAAACGTACGCAATTCACATTTGTACTATCGGTCAGGATTTAACCCATACCTCATGTCGCACCATTAGTGGAAAAGAGGCGTAAGTTGAGAAATGTCAGTTGAAAATTGCAAAACAGGCGTATCTCATCTTAAGTCATTATTCTCCTGCGGGTGCAATGTGTTTCCTCTCCCATTTGGCTACCACCTACAATTGCCAACTCTTAATCAAAACATGCAATCCTGTTACATAATTTCTCATTTTTATTTCATGTATTTCAATTGGTTTGAATGTCTGTTACGACACTTCAAATTACATTAAAGCTCGCCTTATATGGCAAGCGGCATCGTTGAGGATAATTTAAGCTACAATTTAAAACGAAATGCGTGAGATTAAATAAGTGTTTAAGTTGTTTGTGCGCAAAGACCGACGCAACGTGGACGTCTCAATACGCCGAGATGACATCGAATGTCTTGTCTGTACAAATTAAGGTGTAAGTTGTAACGGAATATGGACTTTCGCACGTTCACTTCATACGAGTCAATTAATTGTGAAGGGATTGACCAAAATATTTGAGTGAAATCAAAATATGAAAAAAACTTGCTTCGAATACTACTTTGTCGTTTTCGTGAGGGCTGCCAACAAAATTATAAGGTACGTAATTCCAAAGGCCGTTTTCGATTTTTTAAATTTATATTTTGTTTCAGACAATTCTGTTTTAATGATAAGGGCATTAAAGACACGAATCGATACCAAAATTCAGTTTTTGGTTTTCAAAAAGGTCTTGAAATCTTTGTTTTCATGAGCTAGGCGGCCCTGGGTGGATGAAAAATATATTAAACTGCCTTAACCTAGTCTTCGTTAGGTAATCTCATTTCAGTTGTAAGCTAGCCAAAACAGTTTTATGCCGGTGAGCTCGAACTGGACTCAAGATTCAATTCCTCTGAATTATTGCTTTTACTTTTCAATAATATTAAATTACTATCTTTCAAAAGCTAGCAACCCTACTTAATATGAAGATAATAAAGAACGAAAACATGACAGAAAAAATATAACTGTGTTCGCTTGTGTGAATGAAAGATCTTATTTACCCTTAAGCCGCATCGCCATGTTGTCTGCAACTAAATATTTGTTGTGAAAGTTATAAATATTAGTCATGGGAATACTAGCTAAATGTCTTTTTACATCAGAAATGTGCGTAATTCTATCGTCATTACGTTGTTACGGACTTTACTCTAATTTGTATCGCTCTGGTGCGTCGAGTAATGTTTTAATGAATCTCATCAAAAAAAATATTAGTATAACTACTTCTATATTTTTATGAACGTAAATACATGTATGCTAGAATTATTTTCGCATTAGTAGCAGCGGCCTAGTAATCAAAATTTTCTTCTATTTATTAACAACTGCAGGTCGGCGGCCGGTTGAAATTCAACACATAGTTCCTTTAATTTAAGGTTAAAAAAAAAACAAAAAATATTGCCAAACAAGAGAAAAAGGTACTGGAACTGTCCCATGAAGTCTTTATAGCATTTATATTTTATTTTCTATCAATGAAAACCTTAAAACCAGACAATAAAGTTGAACAATCGCTATAAGGACATGGTATGGCCCCAGATCGAATGATAGAGTCAGAAGCGTTATTTAACAACATAAATGAAGATAAATAACTTACGAAAACGTGAATACAGAGCTTAGCACAATAAAGGAACTTAAGTATTCCACTTATTTCTATGCACATTTTACTATGAGGTATTAAGTAATAACTATACTTGCAGGTAATATGACCGTAAATATATTAACTTAATTAACTCTGAGGAAAATGCACATAACAGATGGTTTTACAAACACTCTATTGAGTTTTAGCAACTTTTAATTTCATATACAACATACCTATGTATGTATATAATATCGCCCTCCGCCAATAAAAGGGTCATATCATGATAGAGTTTTTTAAATTCTTTTTTCTCAAACATTGTTTTTATGTAATTGTGTTGTAAATATTGTTTTTATGTTTGCCGGAGGGCGATATCGTGATAGGTACAGTATTGTGCCTTTTGCTGGGGGGATAAGCAGAAGTGAAGGACTAGGTGGCTTTTGAGTCTGTAATTTTAATGTTGGTAAAACCTCTCGCGATTCAGGGATTATTTATCGTTTTTTTATAGTAGTTTTTACCCACAGCAGATTTGCGCTGGAACGAAAAAATGCGGACATACCCCATTTTTCCGTTCCCGCGTAGTAGGTATTTAGTAGTAGTAGTATAATTTCGTTAAGAGATTATCGATAATAATATATATTTATGTACTTTTCGGTGCCTTGAAAATTATAATAGATAAGAAAAGTATTTATTATGTACCTATATCCTGTTTATTTAAATACCTCGGTAGCACAGTAGACGTACATACGGTTATCTCTTGTTATACTACTTGGGTATGACATCCTTTTAGCGGTCTATTTTCGATCATAATTTTAAATTTGTTAGTCAGCTTTATTACCTGCCCTGTTCGAAATTCAAATTAAAATCAAAAATAAATTGCTATACGGACGTTATACGAGTAGTACGTCTTCAGACAGAAAGACGCGACAAGCAACTTCACTCTTATGCGGCGGGTGCGTGACAGCTCCACCTCCGGCTACCTGCAACTCAGGGAGAATGGAGACGGATTGTCCATTCTTTGTGGCATAGACTCGTATTCATGTAGCAAAATATTTTTTGATAAATAATTACTTACTGAATGCAAAAAATAAAATGTATGGATTTTAATGTGGTCTAAAATAAACTATTATCATTATATACCATTTAGATTAGAAATGAACATCTTAAGATCCGGATACGAAAAAAAGTTTCTGAAACTGATTTAGGTAGACTGTTTGAATGAGACTAACACCGATAAAATGAATGCTAACAAGAATCTGATTATAACATTTTTTCAATGTCGAATCACGGTTTAAATGTAACAAAAAATATGCCAGTCATAGGGCGATTAGCGAATAGAATCAAACGGCATGCTATGTTAAGTCCAGATTCACACTATAAGAGCATTTCAACATGGTACATTTCTACAGATATACTATGACTATCTAATGGTATGGCCACACTATTTGCTAACAGTATTACTTTGATATATTTTTTATGAAGAGAAAAATATTATTATAGTAAGCCTGTTTAGTACCACTGTAGGTCAAATGCATCCTTATTCTTCTTCCATTTCTCTCTATTTAGGCCCGCTAAGGACCAGTATTTGTTAAATTATTCCAGCCAATTCCACCATCTTGGTCTAGGTCTAATACACTGGTTTGTGGGAGTAGCCCATTGATCGTAAAACAATAAAAAAATAAACAATTAAATACTTACCTACTTCATTTTTTTTTTCTAAATATAGATTTTCTGCAGGTCAGTATTTTTTTAATTCGTAAAGTTGAATGCCACGAGATTCTACTGATTAATAATCATCAAGGAGATAAACAAGTACAATTAGCTATCTCCGCCTTGTTTCGTCTTCGCCTTTAGGTACCGAAATGTCTGAAGACCAAAGTCACGTAGTAAATTTTGGAGTGAGCTATGCAAGGAATTTCTTTAAAGGATGAACTTTGCAATGAGGTTATCCGACAAAGAAATAAACCGCAAACAATACAGCTCGCAAATTAAGCTCTCTAGTGACAAATACACTAGTGCTTGTAGTTTTATTAAATGCAAGAGCAAATAAAATAATTTTATTTATTTCTTTCTTTCTTTTGTACTTCTCTTGCCCTGCCTCTCTTATACTAATAAGAGAGGTAGGGTACCATACTAGCAAGCAAGCTTGACTGGGGAAGGACCTCACCTAACAGAAGACCACAGCCAAATAACTACACACAGTGGTATGGTTGTGTTCCTGTGTGTGACTACAGGTTTCCAGCGCTCTTTTAAGGATGCGTTTTGAAAGAATCGTTTTCCTATCCCAAGAATATTCCATCTTAAAGACCTGGTTTAAAAAAATTGGTCAGCAACACGCAAGTGATACGCTGCAGCAAGTCGCTATGGGTAGAGAAACTAAAACCCTTCTTGACCACGCATCGATATATCAGACAGCGATTGTATGGTGAACTACTATTTGAGTCAAATTGGGGTGTAGTGGTGAAGGTGACCTCATCACCAACATTACATACTATTGTGAGTTTGATACTCACACGAAAAAAAGTCTGAGTGTACTTTAGATTCATTGTTTTTGTGGTATGTTTGTAAAGTACTCTGCAACACAGGGCTTGTTCCCGAGTATGAGAGTTGCCTTAAAAAAGACGGAAAGAAACTATAGTGTGTATAAGTCCTTACTCTAATGTTCGTTTCGCTCGAGTTTCGCCGTTCGGAATTCATACAGTGATGTGATTGACTGCCAGTTCCGGGTCATTCGGCGTCTATTGATGTTTTTCTAACACTGTTATAATTACGACACGAGCTCGCTGTAAAGCCTAACATACAGTTGTTAGATAAAAATAAATATAATATGAAAGAACATAATCTGTATTTTACTTTTATTTTTATTGCCTAGAAGACAGCAAAGATTCAGTTCGTAGATTTTAGAGGCAAGTGGAGGACGACCCAGGACTTCTTAGTCACCTCATAGAATTATAAGAAAACATAAACGAAATCATAATACTTAATACAAAAATACTCTATTTAAAAAAATAACTTTAAGAGAAGGAAGCACTATACTAGCGAGTAACCATGACTGCGGACGGATCTCCACCTTATAGAAGACCACAGCGAAATAATACGCACAGCGGTGCTGTACTATTACTGTGTTTGGGGTATCCCTGTGTTTTCCTAACCCAGGGATACCCCATCTTATGTACTTACTGGTATAAACATATTAATGAATGAGCAACACACAAGTCTGGTATTAAAAGCGTCTATAGACAAAAAAAATAAAATTATTAATTTTAATAAGCGCTCACAATAGTAAATATTGTATAATTTACGCCTATAACCAGTAACCACTCGTAACTTAAATAGCAACTTGATAACGATTTTCAGATAAGTAATGAATGAACTACAGAGAAAGCTATACCTTACTTAAACTTAATTTCATCTAATTAAACTACTTACGTTTTACGAAGTACACAAGCTATAGCATCTTATTAACCTTATTTGTTCTTAAACATTAACTTAAGTACAATGCATTAGACATGCTGTTAATTAGTTTTGTGTTACTGTAAAGCAAGTACTTTCCCAGTCAGGCTTGCTCACTTTGTAAAGTGCCCAACTCTTACTTTGTGTTCGTCTGTAGTCATTTCAGTCCATCTATTATGTTTTCACTTTCTCGTTACACTATATAAAATACACAGGAAAATGTTGATAATTAACACGACTTACATTATTAAATTCTCTGACGTTTCGTAAAAAACAAAATCACAAAAAAGCTAGCTAGTAAATATTTTTGCGACAATGTCGATAAGAAACAGGAAAATAGCTTTAATCTAAGATGACACGGCTATATTGCAAACTAGAGTGAGTTCAATGACTGTGTAACAATCTAAGCTAATCCTAAGTTAAATTTGTACTTAGACGAATACCTTCTCCGTGGTCGAGCCAAGTAAACAAACTGTGAATCATGTTCTAAAAACTCGTTTCACTTGTGTTGTGGGTTACACTATTTTATGCACTTTACTTATTGATGGCATCTCTTCGTATTTGGTTAATGTACACAACTATGTGACTTTGGATTCTTGATCTGCTCAGATGATATAAACTCCTTTAAGAACACATTATGTGACCTTACTGTTTTAAATCCAAAAACATGGCGTTTTTGGATTTAAAACAGTAAGGTCACATAATGTGTTCTCAAAGGAGGCAAGGCAATTTTTTTGACATCTTTTTTTCCATGGAGAGTTAAACAATGACATCAAGAAAATATTGTTTTTTTATAATTTGAATCGTTTTAATCGCAATATAATATTTTTTCTACTCATAGATATGTTCTAAGGGGCATCGCAGAGTTAGCACATGCAGGTCCGGTCAGAGATTAGTCAATAGGATAAGTTGATGTTGGTAAAGAGACCCTACCTAGACAGGTTATCCATACTTCGACCAACCAAAGGCTGAAGACGTCCATGTTAGCCAATAGTATTCACGACTGAGCAGTAACCTAACCTAATATAATCATTTCCTGATCAAATGAAATCATTAAATTAGGAACCTATTTAAACACTAGCCATACGCGTTTAATATTCATAAATGATGATCATCAATCAAACATGAAATTACCTTTACAATGTACAACGAAATGTGTTTCGGTTGTACTAAATGATTGAGTAATTTGGCAGGTCAAATTATTTTAAATAACCATAATTAATAAGTAAGAATGCATTGCCTTGTCTATTTCTTATTGGACTTCACACAAAAAGCAAAACAAAAAATAGAAATGGAAAGAGTAACTATTATTATAAACGTACACATAGGTACTTACTAATTGTACAAAAATTCGCAACAACTTTAAGCGAATTACAACCGCGAACCTACTCATGTATTGTTTAAAATCAGATAATAACTTCAAAGATCGAACATTTCATCATAAACGGATATTGTTTTCAAGGTAAGTTAGTTTTTTACCACTAATCGTTTATACTATTATCTATATACATATAAAAGATAGTGTATCTGCGTATCTACAAAACAGAACTAAGTACGTGAATACACAACAAAGTTTGTGTGACCAAAAAGTCCAGTTATGCAGCTGTTCTTATTTAACGCGGTTGACCGTACATAAACTCGCCGCAATCATGCAAACAGACTAACACAATCAGTCGAATACCACAGACACCCATAAAGTATACCAGGAGATATAAATAAGTACGCCTGTCTCACAGATCTTACCAACTTATCTCACAAATATGTCTCCTATCTCTCACTTTAAACTTTCATCTTTGCTAAAGTAGCTTTTAAGTTAAATATACCTTTTCACGAGTTCATTCTTTTCTCAAAAATGTATATTAAAATGTGATCTTACATCGCACGAGCGAGCGGCTCGCGAAATTCCGCAAACAACCAAAACGACCTTGCATTGTTAGTATTCCAGACTCTTTTGGCATGAATGATTGTACAGACTCGATAAAAGATTGGCCGTATATTACACGAGTAACTGACAAGAATAACGAATTGTTCGGATGGGACTCTGAGACCATACTGGCACCATTTTTAAGGTAAATGTTTGTTGTTGTTGTGCGGCTAACTTTGTAAGGCTAACAAACTTTGCATAAAGTGAACAAACGACACAGATTAGTATAAACGTAAACGCTCAGTTAGAAATCTCTCGTGAATTACGTATATCGTTAATGTCGTCGTAAACGTTGAGTATTTCACTCAACAATAAAATACGGATCTATCAATTGGAACCTATCATTTAATCTATGCAATTGCTTTATTTAAAATGTTAATTGGACTAACTGTTGTTGTAATTGCAAAAAGGCAAATATTATTAACACTAACAGTCTACAATTATTAAGAAAATTCTCAAAGTGCGATTATTTGTGACAATTATATCGAGTTTCACCATTCGAATTGACAATTACTTAGTCGTGACATATTATCACAATATCAATTTAGATAGATATATTGTAATCGCCAAATTAGAGCGATGACATTAGACTTCCATCGTAAAGACGGTTCAAGAGTCTTTAATCATCTCTGGGTAGAAGGCAATGTACCCGGAAACTGGGTGACATTTAAAATATCGACCGACCTACCGGAAGAGGTATTAGATCCACCACACCCCGATACAAGTCGCCTTGACTCTGACGACCTAATAACTGTGCCGTAAGTAGGCGAACGAGATGTGCTCAAATTGGGTTTAACCTCATTTATGAAACTTCCAATCTTGACTACCGTACTTCGTTACTTATATCTCGGAAAATTACTTTAAGATATATTAAAGATCACGTCGTACCAAAACTTCCTTATAGCAAATTATTTTCGATCCTAATTTGAATTTTGATCAATAACAGTCAGTAACACGCACATGAAACCTTTGGTATTACAAGCGTACATAGACTACGGCACAGAACACTTAATAGTTACGGTAAGTGCTAACCATCAGGCAAACCGTATGCTTGATTACCACACCATCTAAATAATAAACATACGTTGATATCTTACGAATGTTAAGATATTATTGCTGTACTATGGACCTTAAAGCGATTCAGTTTAAAATTAAGTTTGAAACTGAATCGCTTTAGGTCGGCATAGTACAGCCATAATATTAGGAATATTATAAAAAAATGAGAATCTTTCTTACTACGGTACAGCCTCCGCTTGAGTAGCGGGGAGCAATGATAGTTCGTAGTAAGTTTTAAGCAACGAAAAAAAAAATGGTATTATGATCTTTAATTTTGCCGGGTGATGGTAATAGAAGGAGTAAATACGATAGCCGGGTAGGAAAAAAACACGTGTAAATTTGATCTAATTTAATGGAATTTATTTGTACATACATATCAAATAAAATCAAATGGTATGCTGTGATACATACTGATTAACTGATGGAAAGGCTGATAGTGTAAAAATCTAATTCCACTTTGATTCAGTTGATGAGTCTGTTATCAGATATGCTATGACAGCTAAGAGCCCCGCACCGCCCCCGGGTCGAGGTCAGGTCTCGCTGACCTATCATAACAAAAAGCTTTTAAAATTTACATGTTCCCGCATTTGTATGAATCATTTCGGTCCTTTCCTCACGTAGTAAAGAATTACAACAGTATTATCTCAAATGCGTGGGTAGAGCTTAATGCTTTCGACAATGAGGTGTTAAGTTTAGATTACATGGTCTAATTTAATGTTACGACCATGTGATATACTACGAACGAATGTAATTTTAATATCGACGCGTATATGTCCCACTGCTGGGCTCAAGTCTCTACATACATACATATCATCACGCCCGTCTCCCAGTGGGGTAGGCAGAGACTATGGTACGCTGATTGCTTCGATCCAAACACACTTCCTTCGTTTCCTCTACATTCATCAACTTCTTCATGTATGAACGTCGATTCTGGGTACTTTTAATTCGGCCCTTTTTTAGCCAAGTCTCTTTTACGAATAAAGCTTATACGGTAGCCCAATGTGGGTTGGAAAAACAGACATGCCTTTAGAATTAAATAAATAAGTAGTTTTCCTTCACCATCAACAGATAGTAAGTCCACAAAGTGTAATACACTTTGGTACTACCAGTCGGGATAGAACTCACACTCTTTCAAGACGATTACTCTCCCACTCGGCTTCCATCGCTTAAAATTGGAAATCAAAGTCGATTCACAAAATTGAACAAACTGACTGAATTTGTAAAACTTCAAAGGTTTTTAGAAGTGGCAATTATCGATCACAGGCGAAGGCGGCGGGCACGTGTTCAAAGTACTAAGTGAAGTGTCGAGATTCGCGAGGAGTCGGAACGCGCGCTGATTTCCCCGGGATCGCCCCGCTCAGTTACGTAAAGCCGGCGTAACGACATTCCTCCGTCGTGTCAATCTACATTCTAGGCAAATAGGAAATGATGTTTAAAGAACATTTTGAGTAAGCGACTTCGCCACATATTGGCAAATATAAATGTCATGTAAGCATAATGTTTATTCAGAGTAAATACAAAAATATTCGCGACAATATTGATAGTAAGCTATCTTTATTAAAATGGCATATCATAAGATAGATTGTTACTTGTTATTGATACTTGTTGATATTCTCCAAACAAAAAACATAGGTGCATCACAAAGGGATAAAAGAGTCTATTGCATCACTCCTACGTACCTTTCATTACCTAAGTTAGGTTCCATGTTTTAGAGCCAGAGCCTATTGCTACGAGTATGTACGAGTATGAATTATATTTTCAATAATTATATTATTTATTACACCATTCATCTACCGTCAATCTTCTAGAAGCTATCTGAAAATAAAAAGCTTTAAACTTTTTTAGACCACTGCCAGGCACGGGTCTTTTCTCCTCTACCAAGAGATGGTGGATCAGACATGTCTTTAGAATTTATTTTAAAACATATAGATTTCCCCACAATGTTTTCTTTCGCACTCACACCTTACGTAGTCGGTTACTTTCCCACTTTACCATTACTTCAAATTCAAACAAACGTTTAATGTATACACATGAATATTCCCCGATCATCAATCAACTTCATTATTGAAAGAAGGAAGCGACAATGAGTGACAATTTAAACGAAAGGCGCCGCAATCACTTGTCAAATGGATGAGCGCGGATTTGGCAACCCAGAATTTATTAAAACGATCAGACTAATGTAGACATCCGGTGGGTCAGCATGCTACTGCCATTATTTATATTCATTTCATATAACACTTATATTAAATCACTGTATGCGGGCTTGTGCCAAAATTCAATCATGCGTTTGTCCAAAAATAATTTAAGTAGATAAGAAAGAAAAATTCTACCGTCGAATCCCAGGCAGATGAGGAGATACCAAGGTAATACGAGGTTGAAATCTTGCTATTTAATTATCAGAATACATATAATTTTCTCTACCTGGGTTTTTACAATACATGTTGCAGTGGTGTTTCGTCACCAGCCCTTTTTTTTCTTGAAACTCCCGCTTGAAGCTGGAGATCAAGCCGTGTACTGAGACATAAGATAATAATAATAAAAGCAGTCCTGCTAGGCACAGGTGTCCTCTATCAAGAGAGCTGATACATAATAACTGCACAAAATATTTTTATTGATTACTTCGTTTGTGTATGAAACTCACAGGTTAATCTTATTTTGTATCAAATAAGAAAATAAACAGTTTTTTTTGCCTCAGGATATATTCTCCATTTACATAATACATTGTAGGTAACCATTTTCCATATTGTAAGATATTCCTGAGCGTACGGTATGCGATAATCCGCTTTCAAAGGAATTCTGAATATGTTTTCATACAAAATGGTATTGCATATGTTTTGCTGAAGGCAAATGCAATTTGTCTGTAACATACTCATGCTTTGGTTAGGCGTTTCCTTAGTATTTTTTTCATTTTAATTTAGTTCACTGTATTTATATTTTCCTTATTCATAATGTTATTAGGCTTTTCTATGAGAAAATTATCTGAGTCAGAAAGTTGCCGCTGTTATACACCGGCAGGGGTATTCCGTAAGAGCAAAAACCGAGCCACCGCAAAAACCGAGCAAAATCTGGCTGTCAGGTTGAAAATCGGTATTCCGTAAGAGCAAAAACCGAGCCTTTTTGACGGCTAGATTGTGCCGTCGCCAAGCAATCACAACTGTCAGTTTGCGATCACAACTGTCAGTTTGCCATCGCTGTTTCTTAGAAAATCAGCCGGCCGGTTCTTTGGATCTTTCCCTGGACATGTCAGATTGGCGTGTCATTATACTATAATGAAAGTGAAGGAATAGAGAGAATGTAATAGATGCTATTGGCTCGCCGTTGGCTAATCTCCGTTAAAATCGGCCGCGGTGACCGAAATCGGTCTGGAAAACTATTATTATTTTAAGGTACCTACTTTTTCCTCATTTAAAATGTTATTGGGGTTTTTCCCTTAAAAATTATCAGTAGCAGCAAAGGCAGGAAGTTGGCGAGGTTATCTAAGGTTAACCCCGGTGCCTCGACCCTCTCCCCGGTCGTGTCGGATTGTCGTCCCATCTGACTATGAGAGTAAAAGTACCTGTGTTTGCGCACACACTTGTGCATCTTTATGATTTGCATAGTTGTTTTGTCTCCATTCAGACTGTCCGCTGTAGTTGGAATTCGGCTAGAGCGTTATTATTTTATATTTTCAATATGAATGTATAGGGAAATATTACAACATTTTGTTACAAACTCTCGTCAATTAAAAATTATGAACCGTTTAAATAGACTGTATAATAATTCATAATCGTAACTTTATATTCATGCTTGCAGCAAATTCTGCGTTATCAACACACCTAATCTTTAAGAACCATTAATTAATTATCTTGAAATGTTACATAAACGTATTATTAGTGGAACGGTAAATAAAGATATAATGTGCGTATTAATTCTGGTATTGCACGGGCTGGTTGCGCCTGCGCCGCCGCCGCGCCGCGCCGCCCTGTGCCTCGGGCGAATAGCGTGGCTCAAGCGCATTCCTAGTCTATCGAATTCTATCACCCACCACCGTCTCAAATTTACAATTAGTAAATTCAATTGTTGGTAACTCAAAAAGTTAGGGGACAATGCAAGCTATGTAGTAAGCCCGATTAGAGAAGAACCCTACAGAAAACCACAGCCTTATAACTATATACATACAGTGGTGTGGTTGTGTTCCTGTGCGTGAGTACAGGATATCCAGTGTATTTATTTAGGTATGCGGTTTTAAAGAAACGTTTTCCTATCCCAGGAATACTCCTATCACAACACCCTGATGTCAAGTTCCATTTGTATGCCCTGGTTTATACTGGACTGTAGACTTGATGGCTACAGCCGTGAGACATATTCTTGTATAATAATTTCTTATTGTAATTTCATTTTGTCTCTTGTTTTGTGGCAATAATATTTCTATCAATATAAAATCGAAATCAAGAAAGTATCTTAGAGGATTTTACAGGTTTGACAATTTGGGACTGGGATGCCACTGATGCTGCAAGCCTCCATGGACTAGTCGAGCAGTATATCTACTACTACTTGTTTGTTTGGGAACTTAGTGGTTGTTATATATAGAATGCCTAAAATAATGATTCATTTAGGTAGCTACAGTTTCAATAGGTTTATACCATCTGGTTTTCATCTGAATTTTATTCTTAGTACCCTGACTCAAAGCAGCTATATGTAGTCCCTACGCAGGCGGTTTTATACAACATGATGGCGACTGGCTTACGTTCCTACGCGTAGGAATTACATTTAGCCCGCAAACTTATCCTTGCGAGCAATCTCTGACCCACGTTTTAACCTTACGCACAATTACTGCTTACTAAGATGCCTTGCGATTACTATCACACTGCCAATTTACCTTAAAAAATAGTCTAACAAACGAATGAATAAGTACAAAATTTGTACTACGAGTACATATCAAAAATGATGGTACACTTCCAGTGTTTTCTACTTGGGTATCACAATAGCATCAGAGCTTCTTAGTAATTAATAGTGTGCAAATTGTGCACTATTTAGTTCCAGTGAACGTTAGTAGGTGCATATAAATATGTTAACAGGCTGGCTCCTTATATTCTTCATATAACCTCGGGAAAAAGGGCACGATATGTTTAAACTAACTTCAAAAGAAAAGGTTCTCAGTTGGTTGTATTTTTTTTATACCACTCGGGCGGCAAACAAGCGTACGTTTACAAGCAAGTTTAGTGATTGGACACTACTATTAGTGAGTGGCCTAAAAAGCGGTGGTAGCCGAGTTTGAAAGCAAGCAGGAGATGTGAGTTCGATCCCGGGTGGTATTACCAATGTAAATTTTAGTTTGTGGAATTTATATGTACTAATTTAATGATTGACCATCCACTAAACATCGTGAGGAAACCCACATGTCTTAAAAGAAATTCTAAAGACATGTCTGATTCACCAACCCGCATTAGGCTAGGGTCTAAACTCTCTTTCCCTTGATAAAGGAAAGGAGACACTTGCCCAGCAGTAAGACATATATGGGTTGCTATTATTATAATATCAGTGAGTGGTCAACCTCGAGACAGAGTTGTTTAGATCACACATTTACTCCTCTACGATGATCTAATGATTGTTATCAATTGGGACCGAGTTTAAACGTGCTCTACGAAACACGGAGACACACAGACAAAAATCCAACGGTAAGGTAAACACGCCATTGGTAACTTAATCATCTGCCCCTCTAGACAAGTGGCATAAACGGTATTCAAATCGAAAAGTCAAAAAAGCTAATGTATGGGAAGTAAGCTTGCGACATTATTTCGTAAACATACGTCAAATCCCATACATTTGCTTTTTTGAGTTTTCGTTTCGATTACCGTTTATGTCACTTGTCTAGAGCGTCAGAGCCTCTAGACAAGTGGCATAAGCGATAGTCGAATCGAAATGTTAAAAAAGAAAATGTATGGGATTTGACGTAAGTTTACGACATTAAATCGTAGACTCATGTCAAATTCCATACATTATATTTTTTGACTTTTCGATTCGACTATCGCTTATGCCACTTGTCTAGAGGCTCTGATCATTTACCGATCAGCCAGTGCATATGACTATGAGCTCCTAGATATTATTGTTAACTTACCCTTAAATCGGAACTCCCCGACGACGTGGAGTTACTACTGCTATCCAATCTTCCGTTGTAATACATTCTCAATTTTCAAATAAACGTTCGTTATATTAACAAATAAGTTTGTTCACGACACAACACAGTCTTACGTCTCCACTTTATATTTACTTTTTAACTTCACTGTACAGTTAGTTACAATTAGCGAGTAGCGATAAACATACACATTGTTTAAACTGAACGATTAAACCGCTTGTATTCATCTTAATAAACACTTGACACCATTAAAACCGGCTTTGCGATGATGTAGATCACTTCGCGACTACTCCTTGTATATAGAATTCTTTGAAATTATAATATATATAATATAATAATCAGTTAGATTATATAAAGTCGTGTTACATATGTATGTATTTACTAACACGAGTGTTAATCAGTCGGTTGTTGGCAGCGGTACAGTCGCACACAACACCTGTGTCTTGTGTATGTGTGTGTGTGTTGTGTGTGTTGCAATGGTATACGTGACTCAAGGAGTTATTTATCGATAAAACTGAAACACAACAGTGTTATCGTATCGCATACGATCGTCACTCGCTGTTATATTATCAACTACAATTTTTGTATGATAACGAAAAATCGTTTTTACCTTGAACCATTTGGAAAATATATATTTTATGTAGATTATAAAATTTAAATATATTAATTTATATTAAATATTTGAGTAAATCGGAAACAATGTTACAAATTTAGTTATCATTTTAGAATTATTCCTGTTAAATACATAATTATAACAGCAATCCATAAACTGATTATTATTGGTTATTGTATATTATCAATATCTATGTAATTACTTAGTTTCACTGTCACGTGAAATTTCTAACATACATGGATATTACAGTAGAACAAATCTTATGAATTGTAAAACTGAAGTCAAGAAACTTATATCAGATATTGAATCCATAAACTACATATATTGCACACTCTACAATGTAAATATAAAATGCACACTTGCTTGAGAGCTCCACAGGGACGTTCACATAATAACGAACACTTCACAAGTAGAGTCATAAAGTACTGAAATCAATCAGCATTTATCGTAATATTATAGGTAGTATAATCACCCAAGACGCACGCCTAGCGTTCAATTCTCCATATTCAGTTCAAAGTTGTTAAAATGTTCCAATATTTCAAGTTTATAACATAATATTTTGCACAGATTTCGCGAGCTAGCTAGAGCACAACAGCCCACCGGTCGGCGTTATTTATAGAGCGTCCGAGCTTTGCTATAAAAGGATTTTGTTTGAAAATGGGAAGTTGTTTGCATTTGTGCGAATGTGTATCGCGAAACGCAGAATTGGCGTGCGCGTGGGCAAGGCGGCGCGCGCGGCGGCACTGCTCGCGCAGCCGCGCTCACCGAGCGCCGCGCGCCGGTCGCCGGTCGCCCGCGTCGCGCGCCGCTCCGCTCCGCACCGCTCAGAGCGAGCGTTGCACCTGACACGGCCCCGCTACACACCGCCATGCGCCACCGCGAGCCTGAAGCTTCCACACCTTTTCGACCCATTACGGGAGCCAATATCCTGTACATGCCGTTAACACTGTCGTTCTCTTTACTACTTTCAAGTTAGTGTTTTAAGATTACTTACCGAATCATACTTACATACCATTATGGTCAAAGTAAATCTCTCACAAAGTAAAGACCCAGGATCTCAAACAGAGAAAAATGATGACGTTTCAAGACTATTATACAAGCATCAACACTACATTTCAGGAATATTCAACGATACATACAGTTTAATCTAAAACTGCCAACTTTAAGACTGCCTTCCAATGTCAATAACTTGATAAATTCCCCACACATCATTGTTTATTAGCATTCTGGCGCACACCTAACCTTTTCACTCACGGCTTGCCAACCTGTCGCCTCGCAAAACTCTCCACACCATAGGTACATGTGGTCATTCTTCTACGTTGGTACTCCATAAAATTCATTTAAAACATACCAATTAAAATGCAAAAGCGTGTTTATTACCGGAAGGACACTTAGTAGATCTCAATCAAAGACACCTTATCTTTCATCGATTCTCGTTCTACATAAAAACCAACTCGTTGACAACTGGTGATTGTGGACCATGAAATATTAGTTCTATATGTGTGCCAAAACAAGTTTTGTTTGTACAAGTGTTTCCGTGACGTCACTCGGAACGTTGACATCGACTTAACGGCACCATGCACAATGACACCCTTATACCTCTACGACTTTTTGAAATATGAATAACAGTCTTGTTTGTCGTTACAAATTCCATTAATCAAAATTGACGTTTATTTCTGGTGTTAGCCTTGGAGTTTCTAAGAGCCGTACCTACTAAGGTCGCAGAACCAGTAAATAGTCGCATAGATCAGATACTAGTTATCTAGTAGGTAAACCACTTATTTTACTTGTAAGAGTTATAGCTAGCTTAGATAAGAAATGAACTTGAAAATATAACTAGGATTTGGAGTGGAAAGACTAAAGATATATGAACACACGCCTTACGTAAACGACTTGTTCATAATATACTTATTATGAATTTTATCATATATTATGAACAAGTCGAGTGAAGTCATCAACAGTGGAAGCGTACAATACGATGGAAAAGAAAAAAACATCGATTCAATTACCGAATTCTAATTTATAAAATTCCTATTCGTAACTTTAATTACAGCTAACTGCTTTACACTGGAACCTGTTAAAAATATACTTAATTAACAAAAGTATTTAAAAGTAAATTTCTTCTACGGTAAGTGGCGCTCATGCTGTTAAGTTGATTATCTTGACTAAAACACAGTCTGTTTCACAATTAATTAAATTGTAAGTTGTTCCCCTCTTGGCTGTTTAATGTTTATGAAAGACTAGTTTAAAATCGCGTCGTCGCCCGTGCATACAATCCCACGGAAATAATAGGAAAAAAAATACTGCATTACCAGTATACTGGCGTTTGTTGTTACGACGTTCATAAGTATGATGCATTTAATCTAAATGCGTTTGACTTTGTTTGACTTTACTGTTTTTTTTTTTCGGGATAAAAATCTTAGTCAAAATATGTATGTGACTTGGCTGTTTCC
Source organism: Trisateles emortualis (assembly GCA_947095525.1). Lineage (NCBI taxonomy): Eukaryota > Metazoa > Arthropoda > Insecta > Lepidoptera > Erebidae > Trisateles > Trisateles emortualis. The sequence goes on along the minus strand of OX352732.1, from coordinate 12,004,065 downwards.
CAATGACCTATTGGCACAAAATTACGCCTAACGAATTACATTACATTCATTACTCTTACCAAAATGGCCAAGCCAACATATTTTGACTAAGGTGTAGGGTTTGTAGAGAACTCACGCAAAACGCCATGATGTGAGTTATAGACTGTTTGGTTAGGGTGTGTAGGTGAGTTAGGAGCTTGGCTCTCCATAAGATCGTATAAATTTAAAAAATACAACATGCCAAGATTCAGGCGTTTATAGAAAAACTGTTTCTGCCCACATATCCCACATATTTAGGAAACAGGTGGGAGTCTATGCAGGTATTTTCGGACGGACACAGGCTGATTAATTGATGCAAAAGTAAAATTCGAAAGTAAAGAAGTAAACTGCATCAAAGTATATTGATAAGTATGCTTTTATCAAGTGTTGTTGTTCTCATTAAAATGTATCGCATATGAAATCAGTGTTCCTCTGAGTGTCAACCCCTGCCCCACTCACACGGGTATAAAATAAAACGGTTATTGCTGATTGTGTCCGATATGTGTTTCAACCAACTCTTGCGGTACTGCGCGGTGCGGAGTGGCGTCGGCATTACCTTTGTTACTCGGTTCAGTAATAAGACTTTTACTTTTATATGTAAGTATTTTAAAAAAGATATTAAAGAGAGGTAGGGCACCATACTAGCGAGCAAGCCGGACCGGGAAACGACCTCCACCTTACAGAAGACCCCAGCCAAATAACTACACACAGTGGTGTAGTTGTGTTCCTGTGTGTGAGAACAGGTCTCCAGCGCTCATTTAGAGCTGCGTTTTGAATGAAAAAATTCTTATCCTAGGGATAATCCTTCTTTAAGCCCTGGTGTAAAAAAATGGGTCGGCAACATGCTAGTGATACCTTTTGGTATTGCAAGTGTCCATAGACTACGGAAACTGCTACTACCCAAGTAGTATAAAAAAAAATATAAGACCTTTTTTTGGATGATATGCTGATAAATAAAACTGCCTCGTTGTTCGTTTAGTGCGTGTAACTTTGTACATATTGCTGTGTGATATCCTTTATCTACCTACAGTATGCCTCAGTGTTAATTCTTTCTTCTACATTATTATCTGAATTAACTGCTACAAAGATCATATATCAAGAGTTAACACCGTGTCTATTGTCACAGTACAATTCAGTTTGAGGTACAAATGTCCAAGAATCCGTTCGCTCGCCTCTCCTACGTGGTACTGTAAAATTTACGAGCATTTTACGATTCAATTTACATTTAAAAAGCACAAGTAACGGGTTTTCAAGTGATCTCTGTTTCGGTAATAGCAGTACAGAATGTTCGACAATTTCTTTATGTTACCTATTGGTATTGGTAATAGCGATTTATCTTCAACGTTATGTGGAGTCAATTTTTATGACTTACTGAGATTTATTTTTATAGATGACTGGCGACTGTACCAATTTCAAATGGAAATAAAATAATAAATTCTATTTTTGAAAATGAAGCTGTATTTATTGGCGTGATCTATATTATTTATCTTTATCTTTATCCATAAAATCTGATAATATAAGAACCAAATTGGTGAACAAGCAAACTGAAACCCACAATTTTGTTATGGAGTGAGCTTCCTGCTAAAATTTCCCGAAAGTCTCTCTATACGAAGTCTAAAAGTTTTTACAAGGTCGGTAACGCGCGATTGATAACTGAATTGTAAACTTTCATAAGCTACGATAACTACGTTTACCATCAGTCGGGTGACATGCTTGTTAGCTTCCTTAGTGCCTAAGTAGTATAAGAAAAAAAACCAATGGGCTAGCCATAATTTCCTATGGAACAAAAGCCGTAAGAGCAAACGAATGGTCTCCGCTCTACATATTTACACACGTTTTTATAACGCGAGACCGCTAGAGACCTGTCTCGCGTTTTGATAGAAACGTTTTCCTATCCCAGGGATGCTCCATCCTAAAGCCCTGGTGTAAAAAATAGAGTCGGCAACACACAAGTGATACCTGATAGTGAATGCGTCTATACCTAGGCTACGGTAACTGCTTAACATCAGGTTGACCGTATCACACTCACACACTGACTTTGGTCTTCTAGAGGTGGAGGTCCTTCCCCAGTTTTCTTAAATATTTTAACATACGAGTATAATAGCCATAGTTATAAAGCTAGACAAAACACGACAACTCCACCGTACTCGCGAAACTCAATACGAGTATAGCATTACACCCGTATAATATCAATGTTCCCAACCAACAAATTTAATCCCAATTTGACATAGAATTGGTATAATGGATTCTATAACATAGATACCTATGTATCTCCATCGTTTGGATGGAAGCGTCTCAAATTGGACTAAACGTAGGTATCTAAAGAGCAAAACACCAAACAAGTTTTATATGAAATCTTAACTACAAGGAAACGTTGATTCAATTTCAAGGTTTAACTTAACATTGTGGAGTGTAGTGGTAGTTACCTATATAAATAACTATTGATACCGGTACACGGCACGATTCATTTGCAATGCAGATTTACGATAGGTACAACGAGAAAACGTCCTATACAAGGTAATACTGAAACTAAGTATTTACATTTATTTTCACACATTTTTTTAAACTGCTGCTATTTTGCCATTTATGTAAATCACGTCTGTTGGTTAGTAACCCTGACTGCTAAGCCGAGATTCGATTGCCAATTAGAACAAATATTTCTAACCATAACCACTCTCTTCACTTGATATTTCTAACCATGACCAGCACCAAAGGGTTATCACCACAATCCACTGGTGCTAAAAGATGTTAGGTCGACAACAGGCGAGTGATGCCCTCGGTATTGGATGCGTCCATATATGTTATAGTAAGCAGTTACCGAAGTAACTGCTTGCTATAAGGCTGCGCGTATATTTATTTGTCACCTTACCTAAGGTACAGGAAGCAAAACAAGATACGGGCCACCCGGTATTGTTTTATCCTTACTAATATTATAAATGTGAAAGTTTGTGAGTATGGATGGATGGATGTTTGTTACTCTTTCACGTAAAAACTACTAAACGGATATGGATGAAATTTGGCACAGAGATAGATTATGCTCTGGAATAACACATACTTATACTTTTTATAGCGATAACCGACATCCACGCGGGCGGAGCCGCGGGCAACAGCTAGTATAATATAATAGTGGGTTATTTAGTATGGTTTTTACGGCGAGAAAATGATCAAAGAACATTCAAATACTTAAGGATTCTCATATGTTATGTCCCATAACTCTCAATGACACGTAAGTAAAATTTATGCCGACATTATGCCCATTTAGTATTTACTTCTTCGTCTCCATTATTCAATAAACCGCACCACAGCCATGCCATACAGCTATACAAAGTATACTGTATGAAAATACGAGCATTCTTGTTCCATGTACAATCGGCCAAGTTGTCACTCAACTAGTCATGAAATATTTATTTACTTATTAAACCATAAAATGGTATACCTATGCAAGATCAAATTTGTTCTACGAATAAATACAGTGATACAGTAAAATCATAAAATATTTCAGTTATGCAATAGTGTCAGTTAAGGACAAAGCAGCTAAATTAAAATGTTAAAAGTGGTACAACGCCAACTTGGCCGATCGTACCTAAACTTTCTGTAATTCTTTGCAAAAGTTGGTTCGACGAAAACAGCCAAAAAAATAGAATATCTATGACTGCATAGATTAGCAACATACCTATTCATGGTAAACTTTTGTTCAGTAAGAAGCAAACAAACAAAGGCGTGGATCAGAAAGATAAATAATAGTGTTGCAAGCGTCCATAGGCTACGGTAACTGCTTACCTTCAGGCAGGCAGCTTGTTAGCATCCTTAGTAGCATGTACAGACGATTACTCGAAATAGCAGCCAGATATTATGATGTTTTTATTATTTTTAATTTAATTAAGTATATTTTTATTATTTAATGTAAATATTGCTGCTGTTGTTGTTTGTTTAAATTGTAATACATAAAGTTTTATTCTGCAATAAATGATTGTTATTATAAATATTTTCAAGTATGAGGTTTCGAAATATTCAAATCGCTTGAAAACAGTCCGACAGGCTAGCATACCAACGATAAGAAGAAGTCAATTCAATCTAGCCAAATTACATCGTTACTTGGACCAAATCTCCTTTATCCGAGAAAATGTCTTTATATATCCTTAGATCCAATTCAGCAAGAAATTTCAGCATAATCAGATAATCATGAAGGAATTTCAGGGTAAATTTTGAAAGCTTGTACATTTTTTTGCTCATTATATTTTCGTCGAGATTCAAAACCTACTCGTTTTTTTAACTCAAAGTAAAAATTATGGATAGGTATATTTGATTTACTGGTTACAGTAATTTGATCCAGCACGAAAATTAATGACGTCACTTAGAAAGCTACAACGCTAAAATGGAACTGGGCTGGACACCTGCCGCATGTCAAAAAAAATATTGGGAAAAACTCACTCGGAGATGGATGAATCGGACTCATTTAACGTAGACTGGTTCTTGGCCATAGAGGGAGGTGAAAGGAAAGTAGGGAGGCATCTGCAGCGAGATGCTGCCTGCCGATTTATAAAATAACTAGCCGCCCGCCCCGGTTTTGCACGGGTTTTATTTCCCGGGGTCTCGTAATGTGTTTGTCAATAAAATATAATTTTCAAAACCAAAAAAAAAAATACCAAAGTCAAAGTCAAAGTCAAACTCATTTATTCATTTAGATCAAATCCATGATACTTATGAACGTCATTAAAACAAATGCCAGCATACTTTTTTCCTAAGGCCACCCCCTACAACGTTACAAACTACAAACCTCTTTATAATATAGTATAGATTATGAATACCTACTAATTTATTTTGTGGAGAGAGCATTTATTTGTAACACTTGCAGTGACAAAGTCACCTGCCATATATTTGCATACAGCAGTCGTTCCACTATAAATGCATTCTCTTTTCTTGGAAAACATGGTATGTACTTGAAATATCACTTATATAAAAACGTTTCTTAAAAAAAACATATCTCTAAATGAGCACCTGTATTTATGCAATGGAACACAACGACACCAGTGGATTTGCTTTTTAACTGTGGTCTTGTTCTTCTCAAGCCCGACTGGGTAAGGAAAAGACCGAAGAAGTAAGTAAGAAGTTAGAATAAAGAGAGGTAGTTAGATTTTACATGGTGCCCTACCTAGCTACCTCTCTTTTCCTTCACGAAATTAGCAAAAGGTAACCATGACACAGTGATCGCGAGTAGCCTATAAAGTAGGTGTAAACTTTATTTAACAGCACCCATTTTTAGGACTTATACTATAATTTTCTCAACTGTTTATATATTCTACGTTAACTCCGTTAAGTATGGACTTAAGCCGGTAAAAGGTACAATATGAAAACCATACCGAGGCGGAAATTATCTCATAAAAAGATAAGTACCTACGTATTTGACTTTTTAGTGTATGTAGCTACGTATACTGCATACGTACTTGTTGCACGCGACTCTGCCTGCGTGGATGTTGGTTATCACAGTAAAATTTATTTTTATTGTGATAACAAAAACCATCAATCTCCTTGCCAATTTTCACCAAAACCCATTCAGCAGTTTAGTTGTAAACAGGTAACAAACAAACATACTAATAAACAGCAATTAGTGATTTGTTTTGCATTTATAATATTATACTGGATACCTGCCTATTCTATCAGCATTCACATCTATGATGTTTGCTGACAGGCCGGCTACCAGATACACCATTTTAATTAAATTTTTAATGCACACGGTTTGATCTTAATACAACAAAACACTCAATATCTTCCTAAGTAGACTTTTGTTATGACAGCTAATCTCGACGAAAACTACCCATCTGCATAGGAGAGCACAAATGTGTAAATTCTTTAATCAATACCTGCATCCTGGGAAACGAAACTTCAATATCAATATTGTACCATTATACTTACCGACAGAAACTGTGCAATTTGCCTATTACCTAGTATCTGATCTATAGCTTTATTCAAAGAAAATCGGGTAATTCAAAGTGATAGTCTATAACTAATGAGAATACTAAACTTGGCAAGTACGAGCGCCATGAAGAAAGGCTTTGTAGGCTTTTCTACTTTGCCCTTCCATCCTAACATCTAATCTACTCGTATACTTATAATGAAAAATTAAGCACACACTTAAATTCCTTATTAGGAAGAACCTTAATTATAAGAAGTAATAAATGTGCACACTGTACATTTATATTTTAATTAATGTTTAATTTTAGCAGTGACACGGTAAGGGGATGGCGTGTAATTATAGTCTTAGCGAAGCTTCTGCGGAAGATGCTTTAGCGTCGTACCGCCACGAAATTTCACAAAACATTTGAACAAAAATTGGTACAGAGCCTGGCAAAAATTAAACCTCAATTTATATGAATGCCTTTCTGCAAGAAACAGGAACGTTTTTCTTTAGAAATAAATTGCAGTTTTGAATGCAATACCAGTTTAAACAAAAAATTGTGTTGAGTATTTTTGTCGTTAAAGTGATCTTGTTTTACTGTTTAAGTACCTTTATTAAACAAGTAGACATATATCATCAGGTTGGTTGAGTATTCCTAGTGGTGTTCCGCAAGGCTCTTTGCTTGGTCCGTTGCTATTCTTAGTGTTTGTAAACGACATCGACAGTTGCTTCCAGGCTGCGCGTGTGTTGTGCTTTGCGGACGACATGAAAATATTTACCATCATTTCAAATCAATCAGATGCTGACGCTTTACAATCGGATCTATTTCGTCTAGAAGATTATTGCAGCATCAATCACCTAGATCTTAATCCATCAAAGTGTAACATTGTATCTTTTGGACGAAAGCGTAATATGCTACACTTTAATTACACACTTAAGGGTTCTGTTCTGCAGAGAACCGACTGTGCACGAGATCTCGGCATCTTTCACGACTCGAAATTATTATTCGATGTACATATTAATAAAAATAAAATAAAACAAGCGAAAACATTAAAAATCCTGTATTGTACTTATGTAAGGAGTCACCTGGAATATGCATCGCAAGTGTGGAGTCCTAGGTATGATGTTTACATCTCCCGCATTGAGAGGGTCCAACGAAAGTTTATAAGGCATTTATGTTTTAAGACAAGGGAACATTACACCTCAGACCTTTATAACGATAAATGCGTTAAACACCATCTTCTACCTTTAGCCAAGCGTCGAGATATTGCAGATGTGATATTCTTGATGAGAATTGCTGGTAGTCATTTAGATTGTCCAGAATTGTTATCGGCAATTAATATAAGGGTCCCTGTCACAGGGCTGCGAAGGGGAAACGTGCTGAGTCTACCGAGTGCATCTACAAATTACAGGCAAAACGCATTTATTCGGCGAGCGAGCGATGGATTTAATAGGTTGACTAGAGAATTGGATATTAATTTGTTTAATAGTAGTGTTGCGAAGGCGAGGCGATTGCTTAGTTTATAATAAGTATATATTATTAAGACACTGTTAACAGTATTGCGATATTATATTGTTACCTTAATATATTAATACTCAATGCACGTGTGCTTAATAATATGGTCACCTTTATATTTTTTTATTATGTTACTATAAGTGAAAACCTATTAATGGTTTAATGTTACTATTGATATTGTCTTTTTATGTTTTTTGTAAAACTGTTGGTTTTCCGAATAAATAAAAATAAAAATAAAATAAATAAATAAATAACATCGTAGGTAGGGCCTGTAAATCACTTGGGTTTATTAAACGTATTTCTGGGGACTTCAAACAGGCGAAAACGTTGAAAGTTCTATACTGTACTTATGTTCGAAGCCTCCTTGAATATGCGTCTCAGATATGGAACCCAATGTACCAAACCTATATCACCCGTATTGAGAATATCCAGACTAAATTCATGAGATATCTATGTTTCCGGACCAAAGAGAATTATAATAGTAACCTTTATTTAACTGTTTGTAAAAAGCATCACTTACTTCCTTTGGCTAAACGTCGTGACATTGCTGATATTTCATTTCTATTGAGAATTGCTAGCGGTGCCATAAACTGTCCGGAATTACTATCAGTAGTCTCTATAAATGTGCCGCTTATGGGATTGCGCAGGAGAGGCATTTTACATCTGCCTCATGCGTCTACCAATTACAGACAGAATGCATTTATTCGGCGAGCGAGTAATAAGTACAATGAGGTTTCTAATACTTTAGATCTTGATCTGTTTAACACTAGCGTGGCGTCGGCAAGACGGTTACTTAGTCAGTGAGTAGTTAGTTTATTATTGTTTGTTATTAAGTTTTAGTTCTTCTTATATAGTATTTTTAAAGTTTTTCATTCAAAAAAAAATGTAATTTCTTTTATTACGAGTGTTAAGACTGATATAATTTCTTAGATTTACGCTACATCTAATTGTGAAGACCTATTAATGGCTCTCTGTATTTTTATATATGTTGTTTACTTTGTTATTTTAGCTGTTGGTTTTCCTAAGAAAATAAAATAAAATAAAATAAAATAAAATATACTTATATACATAGTGAAAAGTAAATCATAAGCAATATTAATTTGGTATAAATACTAACTACAGTAAGAGTCAACTGACCGCTACAAATATTTTAAAAATGATTTATAACCTTAAATTAAACAAGAAATCTTATTTCAATATGTACTAACTAATATTATTAATCAAAAAGTGTGTTTATTTATTCTTCTTTTAATTCAAAAAGGAGCTATGGATCATATTTTTGGCAACTGTAACTGCGGACAGACAGTTCTAACTTTAACTCTTTTGACAGCCATAATATTTTTTTTTATAATAGATCAATTAAGTATCCGCTACTACATGTACCAGTACCCAGATCTTTTATTTAAAGGGTGTTGGTTGATATGGTACAAACCACCGCAGTAATAAATATTTATTAGCTGTAAGCTCGACTTTGTTCATTCATACTCCGTTGGATACAAGAAATAATGTCCCTTAGCTTTTCGACTTAGGTTCTTTTCTACGCTTATTTTGTTATAATATTCAGCCTTTCTAGGATTTAGGTCTCATCGCTGCTTCATTCACGAGAATTTTCCTTTGAAAATAAGATATTATCTCGGCATAAAAAGTAACCCATATCCTCTGCGCCTAGCTATCTTCGTTCCCAAATCATGCCTTTTCATTGTTTTTTTTTAAGTAATGAAACAACCAGCAGCATCGTTCGGGTTGATATTTTTAATTAAACTTAGTCTATGTGCAATTCTGATATATAAGCTACTAGCTGTTGCAGTTTGTTATCGATGTAAAAAGTGTTATCCAGACCATAATCTATCTCTGTGCAAAATTTCATCCAGATCCGTATAGTAGTTTTTACGTGAAAGAGTAACAAACATCTATCCATCCATACTCAAAAACAAAGTAAGGATAACATTGTAAAGATTAATCAAAATCCGTCCTGTAGTTTTCGCGTGAAGGCGTAACAAACTTCCATCCTTCCGATCGTGTCTAATAAAATTTCGCGTTTATAATGTTAGTTATAAGTTAGCTTTGTAAGCGTAGAACAGCCTCATTGTTCGCATCGGTTATGCATAAGACGTGCTAAGGTCCTAGGTTTAATCCCCGGGACCATCATACCCAGTATGGTGGTATTGGATTTTTAAATGTGGAAATTCTCAGTATTCGCCCAGAGTCTAGAATAGTTCCTGGTATATGGCAATGACTGCCTTAGTTGCATAAATTTGCTGTTGATCGAGGTTGGGTAATGTTTTTTTCTGGTAGAAAATTCTCAGTATAAGCTTGTAGTCTGGAATTATGCCTGGTGTATAGAAATAGACCGAAAATAGCTAACGAAACGTGTGTATAGGAAAATGTTGCACATAGGGGGACTTAATGCCGTAAGCATTCTCTTCCAGTCAATTCTAGGTGATGCAGGGATAAACGAAATAGGTGCAGTAAATGGAAATAGAAAGTTTGCTCAGACTTATATTATTAGACTTATTCATGAATAGAAACACAATTATTGAACTGTGTTCTTCTTTAAGGTGAAGATTCTTCCCCAGACGAGCTTGCGTGCTTCTACAAAACTCTCTAAAACATCTATAAGTACCATATAGGTATACTTACGTGAAAAAAACTTTGTAAGTAACCCTTTTGTAAGACTTGGTATAAGTACTAAGTTAAAGTTTATACGAAGAAGGACTGCGGAAAGTTAAAATTACGGTCAAATTTCGACCACCGAGTTCCGGACTTTTAGAAATTATTATTTCCTCAATTTCTTACTACAGAACATTGTCAATTTGTAACATTACGAATTATAACGGTATACGTAGGTACACAATGTTTGCTCTATGTCCAATTTCGGTACGACATAGAACGGTAAGAACAATAGAAGCGTGACCAGGTATAACCAGCTGATTGCCATCAATGCTCATTGCTCGCTAAACATGGACAGGCAGACAAACAAAACCGGACTACTATCTAGTGTATGAATAAATTTGAGTGGGTAAGCTCGGATAAGTCCGCTGTATGACTGGTGTAGTCCGGTCACGAACATAAATGATATTACTGTGAAGTATGTACATGGAATATTTGACTCTATACCTACCTTCATAGATCACAAAATACCTCCAAACACAGTAAGATCCTATTATATAAATATAAAACGTACATTATGTTAGTCAACAAAAATAAATAAACGAAATCACAAACAAAACTTAAAAGTTAAATAAAAATCAGTTTAAGTAATTGAAACAGCGCCATCTGCCAGAAAACTCACATAGTATTGACCTTAACCAGATGCGTATTAACATGTGCGCAGTAACTCATAGTTACTAGACGCGGACAACAGAGGGCGTTAGTATACATTTTATAAACTCAAATTCATTTAATCATTTACGTTACAAAGTAACACGTATGAAGGTTGTAAATATATATTATACTACTAATATACGCTATTTATGATATTTCACAATGTAAGAAACAACGTCAACAATATCAAAATACCTACATGTAGGTACAATAATAATATGTAGGTAGGTACATAAATTCAGCCTGAGTTTTTTGCTAGTTTTTATTACTCTACTCTTGTCAGTGAACTAGCCGTAAGGTAATTTAAGTGACATCATCTTTCCAACTTACCTACTACATTCAAAAAATTATCACTTTCATCGGTGTTACTTTGCAACCTACATGAAAAACCTAAGGTAATTTTTATCCAGCTATTTACGTGTTCGGAAAATCATACTCTCAATTATTTCAAAGACAAACTTGATAGTGGATCATTGCAAGCATGGCATGCATTGCATGGTTAGTAGGTAGGTAGATACGTCATATAAGTATATTCTATTATAATATTAATTTCATGCACGTATTATACCGTCATTGATGTGCAAGTGTTGCTTTATCGCGAAGGTAGAGGCTCTACATTGTATAATATAGGTGTGTATTACGTACCTTGCTCTCACAGGTGGTATGGCAGACATATTTGCACACTGAAACAAATAGACAAGTAATTAACATAATATAGATAGATATTTATGTTATTACTAGTATCCGCCGGCGTTTTCGTCGTGCGAACAATACAACAATTCCTTAATAATCTACAGGAATACTTAGTGATATTTTCCGGGATAAAAAGTAGCCTATGTTCCGTACCATACTATGACGTCACACGGAACTATGACGTCATGGTATGGTATGGTTTGGACCCAGGAGCAACTGAGTCTTATCTATCAAAGAACAGCATAAGCACAACGTCCATGTTTATAATTCAAATACCTATTATTTAAATTTCTACTCAAATCTTGTATACTACGATACTACGACTACAAGTCCTAGTTAAGTACCTAGGTATATAGATTGCTAATTCAGTAGTCATTAGACGTACGTAGTAATTATCAAATACGAAGATCGTTTACCTATGATGGCCTCCGACAATTTGCACTTTATGAATCATTATAATAAATTAACATAAACAAGACACCTAATTTACATTCAATGAACTTATTTCAAATATACTTATTAAGTACCAATCTGCATAAGTTACAGTAAGTAAACAAGCCGATTTTGTAATGTTTATAACAATTTTTATAAATCAGATGCCTATATAAGTAGGTGTGTAGTTATATGAAATACCTCTATGAAAGTCACAACTAAGTATCTAACAATTTTCTTTCTACAATATTATTCTACTTACTACTAACTAAGTAGAATAATATTGTAGCAAGAAAATTGTTTGTCGTGTAATGAAAAATAGGTTGTAGAATACTAATTCTACAACTTATTTTTATAATTAATAAATAATCATGGATATTGAACAAGGATAATCTTAAGATTGACTATAATTATGACGTTTGCAATTTGCATACATGTATTTATTGCATTCTGAACGAGAGCCATCTTCCCTTGTCTCCGGTTCTGGACGGTTTCAGCATTTCTATATACCTAATTAACTTTTTTTTTTGTTTTCTCCCTCACATGTTTTAATCGCTTGTATGCCATATGTTGGATAAACTTTTTCCAATATACCTATGTAAAAGTTGATACATTAATTTCACCCAAGTCAAAGATAAAATTAGACTAGAATAAAGTAAAGCTAGCTTGAAGTCAGGCTAGAATAAAATGTGGCTAAAATAATGATATTTTATACAGAAATTCTTTATTTAAAGCTATAAGTATGTGGTATCATTATAAGCGATATTTTAGTCAACTTTCGCTGTTTTTATCGTGTCAAACCTTGTCAAACAATTGAATTTAGGAATGTGACATTTGATTTGAGTATTCGTCTTGAATGTCTACGCGAATGTTGGCAATGACTTTTGAATGTCAGCCTGTTGAAATGCAAAATTACTAAGTACGAGGCAAGATAATTATGAAAACACAAAAGAATGTGGAAAGTAGGTAAAACATAGGTAAAAAAATACCTTTATGTTTTCTAAACTAAGTAAAGAGAAAATATTTATTTGTTTGCAATGGATAAACTCAAAAACTACGAAACCGAATTTAAACTATAACTTATGTAAGACCCATTTATTTATTTTTAACTTAAATTCTTCATTTCATTTTTTTTTTTAATAGAGATTCCTAGGAAACCGAAATAAATTTCCGCCCGTGCGAAGCTGATAGATGTACCGCTAGTATTGAATATAAACAAATTTATAGTACGCTACTAAAATAATAAATTAACTTAACATAATATTATTTACAAGATTACATAAAACAAAAAAATCCTTTTAAAACTAGACAAATTAACATAATAAAAGACCGCTTTGCGTCCAATAGATTGGAATTTAAATTAAGTAGGTACTATACATACCTACGTGTATTAATATCTACATACCTATAGTAAATGAATCACTTAGCACTTAAGTAGGTACATATTTTTTCTAGCGAATCTAATTAATTTTGTATCCATGGAAGAAACTATGTAATCCAAAATATTTACCAGATAACAGCTAGAGACCCTGAGGAATATTGATCATGATACGAGTCTTGTAAAGGTTTATATTTCCATTTCGCTAAAATATATACTTATATTGTTTCAAGACGTATTTAAAGAAAGATGTGGACTAGATTGGAGAAGACAAGCTGGAGACAGAAAGAACTGGAGGAGGTCTAGGGAGGCCTATGCCGCCCCGCGCGCCGGAGAGGTCACTTCCAGTAAACAAAATTAATAAAAGCTAATACTTACCATTAAATAAATAATTTAAATTTTAATAAATTCATAAAAATATAATAGGTATTAGTAATAGATATTTTATAACATATTATGACGGCCCCAATTTTTGAGTACGTAGTACGTGTAGTGTACGATATAAGTAGGTACTAAATGAATAAACTAATTTTGTGTTTGAAAATAAAAATTAAGTATATAAAGTTTATCTTTCAAATTAATGTAAATATTGTAATACCTCTAGAATAATGGTTATTTTATTTTCATGACTTACCTCGACAGCAAGATCCTTGGTTATGCACGGGCTGATGGCACCAGTGGCATGGTCGTGGTTTCCGGAACGCTTTACTACGAAACGCGTGAGCCTGCGGGACGCCCTCCTTCTGTGAACAAAACAATTTACGTATAATTTAAATGTATTTATTAAATGCAATATTTAAAATTCAAGTTTAGCGATCAGATTGGTTGAAAAAATAAACAAAAAAATAATCTAATAAATACATATATTCGTTATAATGTCTATATTTTTATTTTTTAATATATACAATAATACAATATACCATATAATCTAATAAATGGGTCGCTAGTACGCAAGTAATAACCTCTGGTGTTGCAAGCGTCCATAGGCTACGGTAACTGCTTACCATCATGCCTGATGGTAAGCATAGTATGGCCTGCCGGCCATATGCATGTTTGCTTCCTTGGTAGTAAAAACCGGCCAAGTATGAGTCGGACTCGCGCACCGAGGGTTCCGTACAAACCTATAGGTATTTAAGTTTTTTTTTTTTTTTATACTACCAAGGTGACAAACAAGCATACGGCCCGCCTGATGGTAAGCAGTTACCGTAGCCTATGGACGTTTGCAACACCAGGGGTGTCACTCACGCGTTGCCGACCCTTTAAAAACCTTATAACTCCTTTCTTGAAGAACCCCATGCTATATGTCTTTTGGGAAAACAGGGAGCTCATTCCACAGCCTAATCGTACGTGGTAAGAAATTCCTCTGGAATCTTACGGTACGGCAAGTTTGAGGTGCAAGGATGTGAGGATGAACTCCCTGTCGGTGGCGAGAGGTGCGTTGATAAAATGTGGCCGTGGGCATCATCTCGAACAATTCCTCAGAACACAGCCCATTGTACAGGCGGTAGAACACACACAAGGAGGCGAAGTCTCTCCTTAGACTTAGTGGATCAATACCGCCTGTGAGCTTGGGATCGTCAACAATCCTCACAGCGCGTCTTTGGATAGAATCAAAGGGTCCAAGCTGGTATCCAGGTGCTCCCGCCCAAAGGTGGCAGCAGTACTCCATGTGGGGCCGGACTTGCGCTTTGTAGAGCAGCAGTCTTTGGCCCGCGGTGAAGTAGCACTTTGCCCTGTTGAGCACACCTAGCTTTCTAGATGCCAGCTTAGCCTTGTCTTCCAAGTGATGTCGGAACTGGACGTCACTGGAGATGTCGACGCCGAGCATACCAATGCTCTTGGATATTGTAAGGGCTGTGTCTTGGAATTGTGGAGCCATAGCAAATGGGGCTTTCTTAGCGATGAACGCGGAAACTTGTGTCTTACTGGGGTTAATTGGACTAAATTTAGTCGTCCCCAATCAGAGACTCTGGAAAGAGTGCTACTGATTTCAGACACAAGTTTTTATATGATGTAACAAGAAATTTACGTTTTTCGCAATATTTCCTTAATCTAAAGTACCCTGTAGCACAGTATAATATATGTATATACTGTGCCTGTAGGTTTTGATTCCCTTGCGAGTGCCGAAAATTTGCGGAAATTTGTGGCATAAACGGCTTTGTCTTTTGATTGCGTTGGCTTAGAAGTTTGATACGATTTTTACAGCTTAAGGGACAGTAGACCTAAGTATTTGATATAAATTTCAGGTTGATACCTTCACGCGTTCCTGAGAAAAAGGCTCTTGACACACAGACGGACGGACAATAAAGTGATCCTATAAGGGTTCCGTTTTTTTCCTTTCGAGGTACGGAACCCTAAAAAGAACAGGTATGAGGATATACTTATTATATTCTAGAACCTTTGACAAATGCTTCAATATTTATTTCAATATTTCAAGCAAGCAAACGTCCAGGTAGATATTTTTATCGAATTCTACATAATACTCTTAATATATCTACATTAAATGTATAAAAAAGGAGATATTATTTACATACGAGATAATTAATTATTATCTGTCATTGATAAAACAGAAAAACCGAAAAACTAAGCGTTGTGAGTTTGTAACACCATTCAACGACAAAAACATCAGGCAATTTGTCTCCACCCATATAAATCAATCAACGTCAACATAATTTTAAGTTTTCCAAGAAATGTGTCCTGTTTTTTCATCAATAGCAAATTCTCAGTTAACTTCCTTCTACTACCTACTAGTACATCTGATTTTTCATAAAATAAATCTTCACTAATAGATACATCCTTGTGCTCAATATGTCCTTTCTAGAAAGTGTCATATTTCCCATAAAACTAACAAGAACAAATATCTCCAGGCGGATTACGAGACTAGAAATCGTTTAACACAGATGCGTGAAATGACAACGTGCCATTGTTGATGGTTAAAGCCAGAGAGATGCACGCCTGCGGGTATTTATGACGGTACGATTGCCGGACATCTAGCCCTTACCTGCCCAGCTCGCCCTTCGTTAGCGGACTCACAATAGATGAGAAGTGGAACCGAAACCCATTCAACTCGGACAGAATATGCGTCCCGCTATTACAAGATATGTATGTCTTGTTGTTCGTTTATTGGGTACACGGCCCTATTATCTCGCACTGTTAAATTTAACAAACTCCTCAATACAGAGTCTAGTTTTATAGCTTTCTTACTAGTATTTATGATTCTAGTCAAGTCAACAGTACTACGGTAAAGGATTTTCTCTGTTTGCTAACACAACACAGACTGTGGACTCGTTGACAGCACAATGCGTGAGTAAATAATTAGTTTCTATTCAATCTATCTCTAATACGATACTTGTCGATTTTGTTTGCAATTTGCATTGAATAATACGCCTCGTAGGTCATGATCTTTATCTTAAAACCCTGACTTGTTTTACACTCGTTAGCAAATTGTAACTGACAGCTATAAATCAGATCTCGTTTTATATCTATTCTGATTTGGATTGAAGAAAGGAAATCGCTTGTTAAACAGTGAAACATTCTCGACGCGTTAGATGCGCACAGTTTTGTTTGAACAATCCTCTTTGTATGGGGTCAGAGTGCTCCAGTTATGACGTCACATGTTTCTGCGCAGACGCCGGCCACAGGCGCCACATTTGCAGGCCACATGATAGATGGACGTTGTACTTGAAATCGGTGTTGGAAATAAATCATTCCTTTGTGTTATCGTGCCGAACAACGAGCAGAACGCTCTCAAGTGCTTTTAACGTAAGTAGCTAGGTACTATGCGTATTCTCTGAGACTGAGTGTTTGTAACACAAACTTGATTAAGGAAAATAAGTTTAAACTAGCCTACCTAACTACCTAATAAATCTGTATAGTAGGAGAAACCGATTGACTGACATTTAATACAGCCGAAAGTAGTAAAACTATAAGTCTGGGATTTTATAGGCGACAGCTAAAATAGGACTTCTCGAAATTACACTGGAAAAGGAGAAAGTTTCACGAGCACGAAGTCGCGGGAAAAAGTTAGTATTATTTAACAACAGAACATTTAAACACGTACTGGAATAATATTACAAATCAGTGCATCTGCACAACATCTGTTTGTATCACATCGGGCAAATTGGATTGTACGAGTACCTATGTAGTCAAGAAGGTAATGAATACATTTAGATCTCGAATACAGATAACATCGTGTTCAGTTATAAGTTATAACAAATCTCTTGTTACATCTTAAGAGGCGGCTACACTCTCTCAATGGGATACACGTTCAAGAATGTATTAGCAGACACGTGCGAGTTGAGCACCTGCGTAAAATCTCTGAACGAACCAACTGCGGCTTACACCCGCACCCGTGCCAAGGGAACCGCAGCAAAAAATACAAATCTAACAATGCACGGTAGCACACGAAGAGATTCACACAATACACCTATTACACGCAGGCCATTAACTAACTGAATCAAATTTCTTTGAACAGCTGGACTAGTCAAATAACTATTGGAGCAAATGATATCTCTATTTCCTTTATTACCCGTATAGAAACAGCTAGATAAGTGTTACAATAGTGAAACGAAAAAGTATCGATAGCTTTAGCTGTTTGTATTCATGAGTAGATAGTGAATTAAAATGCAGATTCACAATAATATAGTGGCCAACTGTCCTCAATCCTCGGAAACGTATTCATCATGGAGTAATTCGCTATATCCCTGCGGTAATTGCAGTAGCCCGGTAGCGCGGGTCCCCGACCCACCCACCCGCGCCGCAGTCCGTCCGGTGCTTGACACACGCCGAGACCCCACCCTTCTCGCCCGAAACAAAACAATATTAATACTACTGTGCCATTTGTTTTTAAAACGAATAAAGAAAATACAGGCCGTAAAAATGCCGCATAGCTTATTTTAACACAGCGCTAATGCCACGATGTGATGGAAGTTTTTGTTTCCTGTGCGAGTTTTGAGACTTGTAACAACAAACTTTTTTTTTACTTTTTTAAGACTTGAGTTATTTCTTCCGATGATAGCAAGTTAAGCCTACGCCTTTTCAAAAAAAAATATTGAGAGATCCTTTTTAATCCTCAATTCAACAATGTGGACATTTGATACTGCTTTCTATTTTACTCGGTTTATTTTTTACATTGGTTTTCTGATTTAAGGATCAGGACCGTAGATACCATGATGTCCTTATAGCCATTTGTTTTCGATCTTAATTAAGTTGTCATCTAACAATTTTCAAATTAGTGTAAAAAAATGTTTTAAGGACATCATGGTACGGCTCTAGCTCTGATATTTCTCACCAGTAATAAGTATATGCTCAGTCAGTCACGAAGATTACTTTTGAATGATGTAAGTTTTATGTTTGTAAAATAAAAATTAATATTCATTTATTTGTATGTGGGACGTGCGCCGAGTTGCGCGCGCGCCGTTCGCCTTGCGCCCGCGCCGAACCTTTGACCGCGTGACATGTGATTGAAGCCACCGTGGAAGAAAACAAAGGGCTTAGTGTCGGAATGATAAATCAACGGAACGGTGCCCTTATGATATTAAACTCCATTGTTTAATAATGAACAACTAACTCATGTATTTTGATAACACCGAAAATTTACTGAACAACGACATTCTTTTAAGGAGTGAAGAAGAAGTTCTTCACTAAAAGAATATTGTTTTGTATTTCTTTTTAACCAACTTCAACGATAGCGGTTCTCTGTTTTACCAGTATGTATGTAATTAAGTATATTCGTGATTTTCTCAA
The DNA here is from genome assembly GCA_947095525.1 of Trisateles emortualis. Classification (NCBI taxonomy): domain Eukaryota; kingdom Metazoa; phylum Arthropoda; class Insecta; order Lepidoptera; family Erebidae; genus Trisateles; species Trisateles emortualis. The sequence continues at coordinate 11,985,063 of OX352732.1, read as the reverse complement.
AATTTACTTATCCGATTTGGATTCCATTATTTGATTACTTACAAATGATTTTTCTGGGAAGATTTAAATTAACGTTGTCCTAGATATAAGACACCAGAGCTATAGATATAACATGAGAAATTTCTATTTATCGGTGATGTGCTTGATGCAAATAGAGGTTGGTATTTTTTTCTAAAGTGTATCGTTTAATATAAGGAACGAAATGACATAGATATAAATTATACTACTCGATTAAAGACAGGTTAAACAAGGTTATGTTTCGTTACTGTTATCTCCAAAACAAATGCGCATTCCTATGTATTAACTGTTCATTACAAATTATAAGCATTGATGAAATACTTCGACTGGACACGCAGAATCTTTCAATTTTATAAAGAAAATAAGGTTTTTTTATACTGATACGGTGACAAATAATATAATCGAACAGTCCGTCTGATGGTAAGCAGTTACCGTAGTCTATAGACGTTTGTAACAACAGGAGGATTACTCGCGCGACCTGGGAAATTGTCGACCATATGGGAATTCTTTGCAAAGGAAAATCATTAAATAAAATTTGTCCTTGAGGAAGGCCTATGGCCAGGAGTGGACTTATTTTGGCTACGATAATAATTATATAATAATAATACTTACTTATGCTACGTTACATATTCGAACCAGTCCCTCTAGACAAGTGGATATGGTAGTTGAATCGAATAAAAACGAAATAAAAATGGAATTTGACATATGTTTACAATATAATATCGTAAATTTACGTCAAATCCCATACACTTGCTTTCTGTTCTACTCAATTCGACTACTGTTTATGCTTCTAGTCTAGAACAGCGATACAGTCTTAAAAGCATCAGTAAATTGTATATTTACCCTATTTACTACAAGCACAAAGACATTTACAATGTTTGTCAGTCTATATGGGTAATTAGATTAGTGTATAAAAGACTGTTCCTCCTTCAGATAACATAATATAAGCTAGTACAAGTGATAACGAAGATATTGCCGCATAAAGTACAACCGTGCTCCATTTTCTTGGTTATCTGTTTACTGTTAGGAAGACTTTCGTAAACTACGCACGTGCAGAGACCAACTAGAACTATACCATAGATATCTTAGAGATGTAAGATATAAACAAACTTACTACCCGCGTGATGGTAAGCAGTTATAGTAGCCTACCGCATTACCATACTATATAGAAATCATTCAATTGAATTTTGACTTTAATAATGCTAGAGTACGTTTAGCAAAGCGGCGCGCTACCGACAGACAAAACACTCTTTTTTTCTATCCTACCAGTTTTTCATCCAATTGTCTTGTTTGACATTTTTGGTTGCATCACTTTCTGCGCTTACAAATTGTTACTACATAAATCTGGCAATTAAAAAGAGTGGCCTAAGTTTCTTTTCGGTTATTTCCTTAGTCTCTACCTCTGTCTGTTCAGTCAGCGATAGTCAAATTAGCTGTCGTCTCATTTGACCTGAAAAAGTGTCACAATGTGATCTATAATAAGAATAAATGATTTTAAATTTCAATTTATGGAGTATGGACGCTTGCGATACCAGAAGCATTATTGGCGCGTTGTCAACTCTACATCTTGTAACACTTACATTTTGTATAATGGGTAGGTATTCCTGGGATAAGTGGAAACGTTATTAAAGAACAGTATTCTTAAAATGAGCACTGGAGACCCACTTATGCACTGATACACAACTTTACCACTGTTTGTAGTTATTTTGCACCTACCTTCTAAGTATATGTAGAGGGTAGGAACCTCAGCGAGCAATTGTGCTCGCTGAGGCTTTACGATTTAAAATACGATTCTATCTAAGTAAATAATTATATAAAAAAATATCCCTATTTCCCTTGGTCAAGCCATAACTTGAGAACGACTTTGGGTACCGATTTCATTCATCTTTTTTTGTTGGTTTAAGTTTTCTAAAATAAGAGGACATAAATTGAGAAAATTGCGTAGCAAAAATGTTTTGATTAGTCGGTAATGCCACAGACGATTTAATGTAAATATACACCTGCCCAAAAAACCGTTCAAACTTTCTTTAACTACAAGACATTTTGCTTAAAATATTATCCGGTTACTCTATTCGTTTCCTTGTCACATATCAATAATATTTGGGTAGGGACGCATCTGTCACAAAGAGCGCGCGAGCGGCGCGGCGCTTTCTCAAGGCTTCAGTACGTGACTTCCGTTTAATATCGAGCCGATATAAGCTATACAAAATTGTCTCACGCCTCGATCAACTAGCTACGATCCGACACTTGGCATCACTCGCCACTGTCACCGACATTTACATACTGTTAATGGTTACTTGTGTACAATCGGCCAGGTTGACGATGAAAAAGTTGACCATTCTTATCATTTTAATCCAGCGATTTTGAGATTAATGGCTAAAATATTTTACGATTTTAATGTATCACTTTATTTATCTTTATATCAGTATTTGTATTAGTCCGTGTGGTGACGGATTAAGAATACAAATGTCACCACCATTCCATCCCGTGGGTGTCGTAAGAGTCGGCTAAGGGAGTAAGTTAGGCAGACAATATCCACTGCAAGAGAAGGAAAACTCGAAACAAAACCCTATACCAACCCGCGACATTATATGAGTGATCGAGCGCTAACTTGGCCAATTGTACATTAATTCTAACTTCATGAACATTGCTTTGCTTGCGGTTAATCGATTAGAAACTCATTAGATTATTAAGCCGGAAAATTATATCATCACATGTCATTAATTATTGTTAATCGATTTGATATTAGGTATGTACAGTTAGAAAGCGATACATTTAATGTTATATACACGTTGCGGTGGCGCAGGCGCAGTGGCAGTGCGCATGCACGACACGGCGCGATGGCCGTGCTAAGACCAGCGTTTGATCGCCAGAACTTAGAAAAAGAATGTTATTTTCCCCGATTTTGCAACATATCTCACTACTGCTCCGCTCCTATTGATCATAGCGTGATGTTATATAGTCTATAGCCTTTCTGGATAAATGCACTATTCAACAAAAAAAGATTTTTCTAATCGAACCAGTACTTTCTAAGATGAGCGCGTTCAACCAAACAAACAAACTCTTCAGCTTTATAATATTATAGTATAGATAATCTCGCCGTAAATTAAGAAATAGTTTAAGATCCTCTGTGTTGCTCCTTTTCATAGCTTACAAACCTACACAGATTTATTTTACCTTTGCTATGGAGGGAATTGGAAACTTTTCTTTCTACCTCTTCCTATTAACTTCTGATTTAATACTTTGCCGGGTCTAAGACAGTAGGTTTAGTTGTTTATGGGACGCACGAGTGTCAAAGCTCGGTGTATCAGTTGGTTACTCCGCTGTTAATCCTAGCTCACAGGAGTCACAGCGTTGGGCATGTGGGTGACATTGTCCCGAAAAAAAAGCACGCCGTAAAAAGTTATGTGGAACCTAATATATTATATAGCTATCTGCCTAACGAACGTGCGGCAGTGTCGACCTCATACATCTCTGTGTCGCGATGGACTTTACAAACGTAAAATTAAAACAAATTTCTGTATCGATCGAACCCACAACATGCCGCGAAGTAATAAATGCCATAGGGATCGCGTATTTTTTAAATAAAATGTAGCTTATACTCGCTAATAACGTAGCTTTATAATGGCGAAAGAATTTTTAAAATCGGTCGAGTAGTGTTTAAGTTAAATCGTAACGAAACGAACAAACAAAAAATCAAATCCATCCTCCATACCATAAGTTTAGATGTAAATATATACATACAATCTAAATATGAATATCTTCTATATTATTTAAATTATACACGCGTTAAACAAATAAATAACTATCAACATTATTATGTACGGTTATCAAATAACGTGTTGTATATACGAGCACATAAAATAACGCGATTCACGTAATAAAAACAGATTGTCACTATTACGACAGTTTATATTAATTACATTGTTTATATGACTGGGGTGCCAAACAGGCATACGGTCTGCCTGATGGTAAGCAGTTACTGTAGCCTAATATAACTGTCCAATTACGGGTGTCACTCGACGGACGCTAAAGGTTTTGTGTTAATAACTTATTTAGGTACCATTTTGTTTTTAAGCTATTGCATAGCTTCTATCGCGGGCCTTGGGCGAGGTCCGAATCCGGAAATTCCGTAACGAAAATAATAAACCTAACACCCCCACTCTGACCGGCACAGCGGTGATACTTTTTTTCACGAATTCTCTAAACGGCCAATAATAATATGTAAAATTTATGTAAGGAGGTTTTGATCTAAGAGAATATTAATGTGAAAAAGATTATAGTTTATGGAGTCTTAATTAGTAATTATAACAAGTATTCATTTTTATTATTATATATTTTTATGAATCATTGAGAATAAAATAAAATGATTTAGATAATTCTGTAAGTTAATTTTTTATTTGTTTCGATAAAAAAATCATACTAAAAAATATGCAATAGCTTTACCGCGGCAGTCCCCGAGTGCCACACGTCCTTTTTTTTTTTAAACAACTCTCGCACAAGGGAACAAGCGCTGTGTAACGGGAGACTTTACAAACATATAACTCACGGACACAAAGTACACCCAGACTCGGTTCAACCATTTATGTGTCAAACAAGATTTTGTCCCGTGTGAGGATCGAATCCATATCACGTCACGGAGAGGTAAATGGCGAGGTAACCGCTTAAGCCACTGAACCAACCGTGCAGTCACTTTATTAGTTATTTTCTTTTTAGAGTTCTTTTTAAAAGACAACTCCCGCACTAGAGAACAAGCTCTGTGTCGCGGAGGATTTTACAAACATACAATTAACGGACAATTACACCCAGACTCAGAATAATTCTTTGTGGGTCACACAAAGTTTTGTCCTGTGTGGGAATTGAACCCACAACCTCATGCACAGCAGTCGCATACTGCGGCCACTGGACCACCAAGGCAGTCAAGTCTTTTTATGCTAGCATGAATCACGATGCTAAGCAGTTATAGTAGCCGATGGACGCTTTGAATACCAGGAGTTTTATTCGCGCTTGGTTGGCCTAGCACTTTGTAACACAGGAGTTTTATGTTACGTGTAACCCTGAGATAAGGAAAACCAATAACATAATGCCTGACCGAACCCTGTAACCCTCACGATCGGCCACAAACAAGCGCAAACTTATGCCGCACATTACGAGACAAAACTTTGTGAAATCCATAAATGTTAGTTACCAGTCTGGGTATATTTTGTGTCCCTGAATTGTTTGTTTGTAATGCGATACAGGGCTTATGTGTGTGTGTGTGTGTGTGTTAGTGTGGGAATAATCTTTTTAAATTAATATATGTACTCCTCTACGTTAGTACGTATTAAAAAAAATCTTGCGACAGATTTCCCGCGTTTGATTTTCTCACTTATGGAATGACATAAACAATAATTATTTTGATGGAAAATTAAGGTAAGTATATTTTTTTATAGATTTGGAAAGAGTAGCATAGTCTAATGTAACGCCTTCAGGTCTTCTAATTATTAAATTGCCTTCCTAGCATGCTAAAATTACTATTTTACCTCACATTCCTCTGATCTTACTTACTTACTTCTCAACCCATAAACGTCCCACTGCTGGGCACGGGTCTCCTCCATAAATTTGGTGGGATATTAGCCTACTTATACCACGCTGGCCAGACGGGTTGGTTTTTTTTTTTTTTTTTATACTACTTGGCAAGCATACGGCTCACCTGATGTTAAGCAGTATCCGTAGCCTATAGACGCTTGCATTACTAGAGGTATCACTTGCGTGTTGCAAACCCATTTTTTTACTCCAGGGCTTTAAGATGGAAGTAACCCTGGGATAGGAATACGTTTCTTTCAAAACGCATTCCTAAATGAGCGCTGGAGACCTGTACTCACACACAGGAACACAACTACATCGCTGTGTGTAGTCATTTGGCTGTGGTCTTATGTAAGGTGGAGGTCCTTCCCCAGTCGGGCTTGCTCGCTAGTATGGTGCCCTACCTCTCTTGAAACTAACTTTAATTATAATCTAATTAACTTTGTTGGTTTTCTCTGATATACTACATTATAAAGTCCTAAATAGTTAAGATATCAAAAGCTCATATCTACCCATTATACATCAATGTAATCTACCTATACGAAGAAAATGAAAGCCGAGTTGATGATTACCTACATAACTATAAACTAGAGAACAGCCGGTACGAGAAAATACTGCGGTGTTACGGAAAAAAATAACAGTAGAGGGCACACATTCAAGAAAAGTGCAAAAAGTTCGTCGGAAAGTAGGACAGGGTCGCACTGACACACGGATAACACTAAGAATGAAGATATTATACCTACATGAAAACTACGAACAGTATTTCCTTTTAAAAGATCGCTTTCCTCAAACGAAATGTTATTTTTATTTAGATGACAATAAAACACGTATCTATGAATGTCAAAAATAGAAATGCTACTAGATATGTTACATAACTACCAATTCACTGACTAAATGTTTCTTAATGTTTTACTTTTTTAAATAAAACAATAATAACTTACAAATAACCTTTATAACCAAAAAAAAAAGTTAATAAATAGGGTAAAATTTTAAAAAAATGTAATAACACCAAGAGTATTCCTTTTATATCTATTCTATTTTCAAATCAATGTCATATTATATCGGGTTCGAAATGTACAAGTCCCTATCTACATACATACTGTAGTTTATATTTAAATATATTATGTTTCATATGCAACCTTTATTTTTATAACCTAGTGTGAGCGTTATCTTTATTGTTTCGTTATTGGTGCGCGTGTTCTGTACATTGCTGATAACGTTCAATAAATAACTCTCTATATTTTCACATAGTCAAGGAAATAAATAGCTAGCACGATTCAACAAGACACGGCTTTGATCGTTGTATTAGAATCGGTATAAACAATTGTTCGCCGTTGCTCGGTCACTGACTTTAATTAATTACGAGTTCCAATTAAAGTAGAACCGGACCCTTTTGAAACATTTATACAGCATGTCATGGATAAAATTCCTTTCTATTGTTATAGTGACACGTATATTTTTTCGAATTCTTAGCCTGTGGCCCCTACGCCCTAGGATTAGGGTTGTCAAATACACGGCTATCTTTTCTTGAAACTTTTTATCCAACCATTATATGGATTATTATTTTTTGTGGTATTTTGACAAAAAAGAATGCTTCGAAGTAAAATCAGAAGGTCATGTGTACTGTCGTGTGCAGATCGGGTAGGTATGCGATTTTCGGTAAAAAAATCCTAGTAGGTATTAGCCCGGAGTCTAGAAGAGGGCTCGATATATGGCATATGGCAACCATCTTTATTATATGGGAGCTAAAATAACTGGCGAATCGAAGGTGTATTTACCTCTGCCTGCCCCCTCGGAAACATGGTGTTTTACTTTGTTATAAAAAAAATATTACGGTCCTACTTGTTACGCAAATTCCTATCCAATAGAAACCAGATTGGTATTGGTATTTAAATCATTATAACCAGCGATCAATTTTAAACTGACTCCAATTAGTATTGTTAGTCTATTGACTGGTTTACTACCAGTAATATTTAGAACATAATGTATGTACTAAATTACAGGCTGCTTCTAAAATACTAGGTAAGTATTTAAATACGCTTTATTAAAACTCAAGCCACTTTTCCAGGGTAGGCAAAGTATATAGAGTAAATTTTATCAGGTTCCTAATAGGTGTGTAATGTAATACAAAATTTCGCCAGCCACTTCAAGAGCAGAGTGGCGCAGTGGAAGCGTGCTGGGCCCATAACCCAGAGGTCCGTGGATCGAAACCACGCTCTGCTAGAAAACTCTTTTTGTTAATTTAATACATTTAAACAACTAATGTTGCTATACAACATATGGCATTATTAATAACCGAATGCCAAAAGTTTATTTGTAAAAGCCAATATGGCTGCTACTAGGAAAAAGTAATTAAATCTATTTCTTATTGTTACAAATCTAATAAAAGGTTGCGTGACTAGTGTTACGGCGGCATTTTAAATTATTGCATGAGGAAGCCGACCGGTTATAAACTAATATTGTCTTCTTCGCCCCTCTGTGAGTGATGATGATGACCGGCCACTCCCTTGCTTTATGGTTAATGCAAGGGACGAACCCTCATAGCACAGGGGTGCTAAGGTAATCGCTCATGGCTAGGGTTGCTAGGTTAATGAATAGAAAAATTGGACTAGCCCAATAGACAGACGTTTGTCTTAAACGTCGAACATCGGTTGAGGCCAACCGGATAGTCCATGTGGATCGTTGAAAGCTTATTTATTACGAAAACGGTTCTGCCAAAGTTTATATCGATAAGATTTACATTTATTTTGTTTGACTTTTAAGCTATACCCAATAATTAAGATCTAAACCCCGAGAGAAAAGACCCTCGGCCAGCGGTGGGACACACATATATAGCACTCTATTGTATCCAATTGACTTCGACAAAGAAAAATAAAGGCAAAAGTCTCCACCACTATTTCTGGATGCGTTTTAAAAGAAACATTTTGCTTTTCCAGAGATACTCAATTTTAGAGCCCTGGTGTAAAAAAGGGTCGGCAATACGCAATTGATATCTTTGGTATTCCAAGCGTCCATAGGCTACCGTAACTGCTAAACATTAGATGGGCCGTATGCTTGTTTGCCTCCCAAGAATGCTTAAAAAAATGAATAATAAGTTACGTTACTTAGTTACATTTAAAATTAAATCCGTTAAAGTGCCTTACAATACAACATCGTGACGACGGCGACGCGACGCCGACAGGCCGGACATGTTAATATTTATTTAAACAGAACCCTAAAACCCTCTCGACAGTGACAGCCCTACTCACGAGGAAGGTGAAGTCAATGTTACATTACTTGCATCGTATACGATTAGCTAAAAATTTAACTATAGTTGTAATCATATAGTTCGATAAACTATTGAACCAGTTTATCGGGGCATGTATTCAACAAAACAATAATATTATATTACATAGTTATCGATAGCTGTTTGGTACATTTATGCAGTAATTCATTGCACTTAGGGTTCCTCACTTTTTAGATCAAAGTTAATATTTTCTTACATTCTATACACAAATAAGTAAAGACGTGCTATTTTATATCTATATACCTAACTTTTAGAAGACTGTTGTTTAAGCGTCAAAATATTCCTCAACATCACTGTCTATTAGGAACGTTCCCAAAGAGCTAGAAGCAGTAAATTCAAGTTCAAATTAAGGTAAAATGCATCGCTATAAGGACGTCACGATACGACCCCAGATCTTCAGTGTTCATTTAGGAAGGTATTTTTAAAAAAGAATTCTCTATCCTAGGGTTACCCTAGCCCTTTTCTCCTGTGTTTCTCAACCGATTTTTTTATTTTTTGGTAGCTATTGACAACCTATAGTTTCGTAGCAACTATTATTTAATATGTGCATTAACTATTATAAATATGTGAGGCTAATAAATAATACATGTTGACAACCCTAGTCACAACCTTTAGTCATGTAAATAGAATCGCTAATCACTACTAACTGGGGTCAAGGAAGCTATAACTGCATCATCTCGTTAAAACTCCAACTAAAAAACAGCAATAACATACATATTTATAATAAATTATTATTAGTTATTTATTACAAAAAGTATATCTACTAATTTAGTTACAGTTCAAATCATAATATATTATGGCGGTTTTATAGCTTCATTAATTATTTCCGCTTTATGATTGCCAGAGGTTTATAGTTTCAAATATCTTTGACATGCGAAGCTGTAGAGTAAAAAGTAATATCAGTACCGAAAAGTATGTAACTACCTAATAATACTTATAAAAATCTAGTAGAAATTTATATTAATATTAAGTAAATATCAATTGTCCAAGGTTTTAAATGTCAAAATGTTTTGACCGTTTCAATTTTCAAAGACTGATTTAATGTCTTGACCGTTTCAATCCTCAAAGACCTATTGGCACAGATTCAAAATTACCGCCTACTGAATTACATACTTTCTGTTCATATAAGCCCATAGGAGTACCTATCTACGTCAATGTTACGAAACGGGCAGGCCACACATTTTGACTAAGGTGAAGGGTTTGCAAATGGTGGGATTGACGTAGAATTTAATAGGCTATGATGTGAGTTAGAGAGTGTTAGTTTAAGGCATATAGAGTGAGGAGCTTGACTCTCAATGAGATCTGATATATATTTAAAAGTGCAAGCAATTGTACCTACTTGTATGAAAATGTTTCTGGTGGATTTTTGAAGTGAAGACTTCTTTAGGTGCATTGAGCTCTTTTTGGGTGAACAAAAATCATATCGCGTCATCGTCACCGAAAGCTTTCCATGAGAAAAACCAAAAAGAATTTAAAAATAATAATACAATAGCTCGATAATACAATTCACAAGTTACTTAGTTTTCACTTCTATCGGCAGTCCCCAAAGACTGTCCTGCATGTTTTTTTTTTGTTTAACTTATAAGTACAAATATAGGCATAGTTTGTAAGGTTTCCACTATTAATAAGTTATGATAACTAACTTTAAACGACCATGTATAGAGACCACAGATATAGATATAGAGACCAACATTTTTTCCTCACAAATCGTGTTGATTATATCAATAAGCTGCCGATAACCGTATAAAGCTGCACAGGGAAAGTCTAGTTCACGCTCATGAAAGTTGTACCTACGGATAATGTTAAATCTTGCTACAAATCAAAAGAGGTAGGGCACTAAACTAGCGAGAAACCCCGACAAAACGACGACCTACACCTTAGAAAAGACCATCGCCAACTAACTACACCGAGATGTACATAGTTGTGTTCCTGTGTGCGGGTACAGGTCTCCAGTTCTCATATATGGATGCGTTTAACGTAAAAAGTTTTCTATAGCAGCGTTGTTACCCTATCAAAAACCCAATGTTATTGTTTTTGTGTCGGCAACACACAAGTGATAATCCATGGTGATACAAGCGTCCAAAAACTACGGTAACTGCTGAACCCTGAGGCGTTTATAAGTAGTATAAAAAAGCAAATAAATTGTTTCATCTTATTGAATTAGAATAGACTTGCTGCCGCTTGGGTCCAGCCAGGGGTCTACAAACGGGCTATTATAGTAATTTGATAATGCAGTAGGAACCAATACGGGTATGCGGTTACATCGCATGATTTCAAATAGATTGTACCTACTTACTAACATTAGTTACCGGCGCAACCGATACGCGGCTTCCATTTGGTTAGTTTCATAATTTCTTTATTTATAAACCTACGTTTACTGTTCCAGAGAGTTGTGCTACTAATGTTACCTAACATAGTGTAATGTTTAATAAATATTATGAAAATATTGCACAAGTACCAACATACAAAATATCAAAAGATGAAAGAGTTATAATTTTAAAGATGAGTGTTGTGAAGAAATTAGTAGCAAAATAAAAAATATTTAGGTTACAAAGTAAGAGTTATATGAAATATTTATTGAATTAACATGATTAGATAAATATACATTTTAACTATAAGTATTGGTATTTTTATTTGTTAGTTTTATCTGAAAGAAAGAAATAAAATTTGAAAGAAGACGTCGAAATCTACCAATTCAAGCATCAATTTGCAAAACTGCCGGAATTTAATTAAATTATTTGACCTCTTAAATATAAATCTGTACTATTATACTTTTTTTTACATAAATAGTGTCAGAATATTCCTCAACCTCACCCAAAGATATAAAATTATGAAGTTAGGTCTCGTAATCGATAACCTAAAAAGAAATTGTATGTTTCTTAGTAATGATATTGGTTCCGGGAGACCACCCGTGTCGTGGGTAATGATGAACGTCGTATAAGTCATATTTGTGGCGGAGAGCGCTTTGTGTCGCGGCGGTAGTGCGCCAATGCCGCTCTACCACAGAGGCTCTACTCCATAGAGTACCTATTACTTTAAGTTAAACTATTAATTTTCTCGGTATGTGTACGGACACCATGTCTTCAGATATCTACAGAAAATCCGTCATTACATTTTATTAGATAGGTACTCTATGTAATTGTTTTTCTAAAGATACACCTATGGCGTTAGTTTCAAGAATTTAGCTATAGGGAGTAAATACTCATTTACATATTCCCCCTTTGTAAGACGCAATTTTATATTTTGTTTATAATAAATTACTTGATAAAATGCCAACTTATTTAAATATTTATTATTCCACAATGTCTTATTTATTATATATACTAACATCTCGATATGAGTCCGAAATATTTAACTTCGTTAAAAAGTACTTACTACAAGAGGCTTCAATTAAATTAAATCTTCACTCATACGGGTTAAGTAATAATAACTGTATATTCGTTCATCTGTGACGATTGAGTGAATGCAACATTCACAGATACAAAATAAAATCGAACAATCGTATAATTATATTCTTTTTTTTAATTCAAATGGCATTCAGTAAATTAAAGAATCGAATAATTTATTTTTATTTTTACCCGTCTTCAAAAACGAGGAGGTTATCAATTCGTGGTATTTTTTTTAAATTTTTGTTACCGCAGAACTCCGTCATTTATAGACCGATTTGATTTTTTTTTGTCCAAGAGTACATACTCCACTTTGGTCCCATTTTTATCAAAACAGAGTTCTGATAATGGGATACTACAACTTGAAGTATTGAAGCTAGTGTTTAAATTATTTTATTCATCGTCGTTGATATCTGTTCGTTACTTGGGGTTACTACTTAGTTATCACTGAAAATAAGCTTTGTACCGAACTACAATATAGTATTGAACTTCGCAGATACGACGTGCATTTTTATGTGAATAATAACTTTTGTACTTTCTGTGATTCCACCGTGTCTATGTGTCAATAAATATTGTTTTCTTTCTTTCAATCGTAAACAGAAATTAGCCTTGAAGACCTCCCGCTCAGTTAATGATGTATGTAAATTTATATCCCAAATAATATTCATTGTTTGTCCTGGAATCGAGCACACAATGTGTGCCAGAGGCTGGCTTGTGGCTTTGTTTGTAATGTGTTGAAACTACGATGTGACGTCATATAGGTACAGTAATACAGTTTGTTCACTCGGACTTGCGCAACTCTCTGATTACCGGAAAGTTACTTTTCATGTGACTTTACAGCCCTAAGAATCTTTCCACTGGAACACTTTGAAGATATACCCTCATATTTCATAGGTATCTCAGGGCTGCGTGACTGCTTCTACCCTTAATTACCCATGTATATTTGTAAAAGCTAACCACAAAGATGCGATCGTAAACTGACAACGGAGTCAGCAAGCTGAAATCAACTAAATTTCGCATCCCCAAAATAACTTTACGTTCCAAGATTACTATTTTGATCTTACCTATAATTAGTTAGGTACTTTAATTGCATTATATCTAGTTTAAGATTATTTGCATTATAAATAATGAAATCATTATCATTAAGTATTTTGAAAATAACAAGTAGCCCTGACCGAAATTTGCTAAGAGGACTTTATCAGTTACTAAATGTATTTACAGTTAAATTAAATAAAGGTACCTATTCAATGGTGGCCAATCTCAATGGACATTAGCCAACTGCACGAGAAAGAAAAAAAAGTGTATAATACTTACTATTCCTTTACAATCAGCAATCCAACACGACCAAAGAGACATTAGGGAGCTCCCTAATGTCTCTTTGGTCGTGTTGGATTGTACACGTCATAGTAAGCTTACTTTGACGTGTTTAACGTGAGTTGTTCGAGCGACAAAAAGGGAGCTACACACGCTATATAGCCCAGTCCCTCTTTCTCGCGTGAACGACTAAAGTAAGGGTCAACCTCTAGATGTAGCACTAACAGCTTTACGTGCTTTCTGATACACGGAGAGGTGGCGATGTGGTTTTAGAAACTTAGTCACGTATCTATCGACTGACCGCGACCAGCTTGCTTTACCACGTAGATTTATCGAATACTTAGCTGCTAGCCCTTCAGTTGATAACCGTTAATAACTAGTATGTTAATAGGCTAAATAGAGAACTAACAATACAATAGGAAACCTTGCAAGAATGACGCAACCCAATTAGTTTTCGGAACGAACACCTTATTGTCTAAACACTCGGACCTTTTTCAGAAAAGAAAAACATCAAGGGTTTCCTTTTGTGTCTATTGACGAAATGACATTCTACTAAACATAACTTAAACAGAATTAAACACATAACCACAGTGTAAGGAAGACTATATAGTGAGGACGCTGGCGTATTTATATATATCTGTACTTGCTTGCTAACTGAATCGGTCCTGAGTGGTAGGTATTTATTGTTATATATTGCGGTAGTATCCCCACTATAGTTTTCCTTACACTATGACATAACCTTGTAAATGTACTTGGGCCATACCATAACGTGTAGTGATTAATTTTTGATTTTATTTTGAATTTTGAACAATAGCAACCTTAAAGCTACTTGAACTCAGATTACAAAACAATTTTTGTTTGTAAACTGAGCTAATAAAGTTGACATTTTACAAATTACAAATCAAGATTTTGGTTTGTTCAGTAGCTCATGTAGTTACCTCGCAACTGTTGTGCTGTAAGTTCGATTCCCACGCGGCACAAATTTGCATGATTCACAAATGTTTGTTCCAAGTCTGTGTGTACTTTTAGTCCGTAAATTGTATGTTTGTAAAGTCCCCCGCTACACAGGGCATGGTCCTTATACTGGAGTTGTTATTAAAAAAGTAAAATACTTAAATAAATTGCTTTAACGACGCCGCGACGCAATAGCGCAACGCCCCTTGTATCTGTTGACTTGACACCTCAAATTAAATGTAAATTATAACGTACACAACGATTAACGGTAATAGTGCGCAGTGACAACTTAATTGCTACAAGTGTCAGAAAAGAGAAGAGTGAAAGGCATGGAGTTGACGAAGGGATGACGTCCGCGACCGTCACACAAAAGTTCTCGATCCCGTCTCTACGAATTTTATTTTTAAGAAGGTATCTACTAGTATCTACTTATTGCAGCATTTTTTTGTAAGCAGTTACCATAGCCTGTGGTCGCTTGCATAACCTGAGGCATCAAACGCCTGTTAGCGACCCAAAAACTTTTACAACGGCGGTTTTGTGATATAGGTAGGTAGATAATGCTAGTAAGTAGCGCTAGTTAGTTTCAATTATAATTATTTAATGTACACAAAATAAAATACAGGATAGATAACAATCACATAACATTATTTTGTACAAAGGCAAAGTTGAGTTCTCTTACTGTTGTGTTGTTCCTTTGAGTGATGGCAAATTCAGAAAAAAGTGAGGGTAAACGAAATCTACATTTAGTAAAGAAAACATGGTAAAGACAATATTATAACACAGTACGTACTTATGTAATATATACAGTTATACTTATAATCACTTGCATAGGACACTTCCCTCTATCGGAAATCTAGCAATTACGGTCGAATTTCGACCACTAGCGACCTCTTGTACTTACGAATTTGGCAATCGAATAAACCATCGGCCGAATAAAGTCTAGTTTGCGGATGGTCTAAAGCTCTACTTAAAAAAAACGGTAAATTTAGTCAATATATGCACCTAACTCAGACATTCACAAGTGTTTCACAATCTAAATGAATAAATCACCTGAATCTTACTTTTTTATTACCTACCTAATTCATGCGTGTCAGAATACCGTAGAAGAATTTAAATCTCTTAGTAGAATTTTAAAGCAATTCCCTTTAAAATTATTGGCACGTTTACCATTTGAAGTTTGTGAATGAAAAGACAGAAACGTGCAAGAGTTTATGCTTAAGCGATTATTATTTTGAAAACCGATTTCTAAGCGCATTTGTCCCACGGAATCACAAAAGGTATTGACGACTAGAAATTCGGTAAACCTATGAGAACGTAAAGTTTTCATTAAGGTATACATCCACGAACAATGACTGGCACAAGTTATATTGTCTATGAATATTAAGTTCGCGCCAGTATTTTTTAAATGCAATAAATAAAAAGAGAAAGCTAGCAAGCTGTTCATTTTTTTAGAAATGTTGTCGTGTTTTCGAACGATCACATTACGGTTGAATATTTGAATTAGAGCAAGTACGTACTAAAAGGCAAAAATATGAAAAAAAAATGACACCCGGAAGTGTAGTGCACTATTGACTTAACGATTATTGGATTATCCGATTTTAATTTCAACCCCTCAAGTGGGTGAAACCACAGGAAAAATGTAATTTAAATACATTTACTTGCAAGGTAATATTTTGGTCCGTATTTGGTTCCGTCCATTGATATACAAATAACCCGTTTTTTGTATAGCAATGGTATCCGTACGTTGAATTTAATAACAACACCTAATATATATTTTTCTTTTACATAAGTAAGGCTAACAACAATATACATCCTCACAATACTAACAATTTGTCAATGATGGTAATTATTGTGTTTATTCCATTGTCTTTTAAAACTTCAATAGTCGACCAAGGCCTCAAGTACTCATTCCTAATCCGTAACAAATAAAAACCTTTACACATAATCTATTTTTATTCAATCAATTTGATTCGTTTTATAAGTAACCAGACCCCCCACGTAGTTAATGTTATACTTCGGGCTATAACACCTCCGTGACTCGGTAAGTAAGTACTGAACCGATAATTTGGGATAACTGGCTGGCCACCGCTCAACCGTAAACGACTTTGAACAATATTAGTCATTAAGTTATTTGTATCTTGGTACGAATTACTACTCCACCTCCAATAGTCTTTGTTGCTCTAGTAAATTTTGGGCAATCCTTTTTCTAATTGCTGAAGTTGCCTCTCTACAAAATAGTAGTAAATATGTCATTTGGTAGTGAACATTTCTGCCAATAAAAAAACAAAATGAGGTTGGTAGGTCCGAGATGACTTACCTTATACAAACTTATAAACGATTGAAAGAGTTAATGTTTATTATATAGCTAAGTAAAAAAGTAGACGTAGATTATTTCCAAAGGGTATCGTTTTGTGTGTGGGAGTAGTGGGACGCATAAATTTTTCCATATAAGCCTAGCTAAATCTAGAGAATAATTTTATTGTCAAGGAGGATTCTCCTTAACAATAAAATATACATCCAGTGACTTCTTCTCGGACAAACAAATGTAGAAATATTAGGGTCATATCATATGAAATCAAAAAAATGTGTATAAAAATATACCTAATCTATAAATAGGTAGGTCCTAGGTACCTACCTAAACACAAAAAATTATAGTAAGTAGGTAAGTTTTGTTTAGTAGCAGTGGTCGAAGTTCGGCCGTATGAAATTAAAGATATTATAAAACTGCTTTTTTTCTAATAATACTAGGAGCTATTGACCAACCTTACGTAACTTTTAAATCTGGAAACATTTTTTTTTCTGCTGCAAGTTAATGAATTATAAACAAATTTCTACCTTTACAAACAAACCAAACATCACTTCGGTTTATTTATCGCTTTAATTTTCTATAAAAACAAATTACGTAATGCATTATTTGCCCTGCGTGTTGTCATAGGGGTGAACGGTGGGTGAACGATGCGATAAAACTTACAATGTGCCATACACCGCCTAACTCTAACCCAACGTACGTATACACTTCAAATATCTACCCGTGGCACCCGAGGACAATTTGTTTTCTAGAAAAATAGTCAAGGGTTATATTTGCGGTTGTATTGTGTCGAACAGTCGAACCTACAGACCCATAAATCACACATACCCTACACTTGAAGTTTAAAGCGGAGTGCACCAGGTGGTCTCAACTATTTTTAAAACTCTGTTTATATACCAATAAGGGAATGAAATTTTATTTTATGAGTTCCTTTCATATATTTGATTCATGGTGAGAGTTACAATTATTTTTACTATGGGATTCGTTAGCAACATGTGATGGTATTATGATATGTGAAACCTCTGTATAAGTAGTGAGCACTGAGTTTTTTTCACTTACAGCGAACGGCGCCGGGCGGCGTCTGGCATGACAGCTGGCGAGCATGTTTTGCGAACCGTGTGCGTTTTTTTATAAGACCTTGGTGTGTGACCAGTATTTGAATTTCAGCAACGAAATCTTACACTAGTAGGTTACATTACACCTAAAATAAACTATCTAAAAATATTACTTACACTTTTACAATTGTACTTTAAAGGTCGAAGGTAGACGATAGAGACTCTTGTTAATAGAGGTCATAGAGTAAAAGGATTTAACCCAACAAAACCAATAAATGTTATGGTAAATATACACATTTAAAATTCATAACTTTAAAAAAACCTTCTTTGTATTTATTGCCTTTCAACTTTAATATGTTATGTGAAGACATTAAGTTAATTAAGTAAAATCAAGTAAAAATTCAAAAACTGCACTATAAATTCCACAAATTATCTATATACCTGTTCTATGCTACGATTACCCAACTATTCCCAAGTGGCATATTTACGAAACACGCCCGAAGCATGCGGCAATTACTGGCCGGCTGCTGCACTAATTGTATGTAATGTATTGCGCATTACCAATAATAAGGTTCAGTGGCGCTCCTGTTCTGTTCATTAGAAACAACATTAAGTACCTGTGAGCTCTGCTACACCCGTGTACGCATGTATCCCGGGCCACACTTCCGGTCAAACGATTCAGTTGGCCAGCAACACCGCACTTACGTAACATCCGCTAGCAATTACGAATATAAAACGAGAAATACTTTTTTAAAGCTCACACCACGCGTTGATTTAAAAATGTTATTGCATATTTAATCTGTGGTCTCGTTTTGTTTTCGTTACGCTAACATGATTTAGGTTATGTTTGATTTATTTGGTAGGCTGTAGAGTTAGTAGATTACCTATGTTTTGTTTTTATTTTTAATTATTTTGTGAGATTGAATATATATAATTAATTTCAATACCTAGTTCATTAAAGTTAACTGCAGCTCACTTTCTTTTCTTACAAATAAATAAAACTTTTGGTTCTGAAAGTGGCTTGTTTATTATGTAATTTCACGCAGATAGGTAACGGGTAAGAAAAAAGTATGCTACTATATATTCCGACCTCGTTTAAGTTTGCACAGATGTCAAAATGTTATGGTGTAGGTACGTACTAAAAGTAAGACCGCAATAAATATATTCTATATGATTAATTTTACATACATGTGTTCTATTGATATTCATGGTAGGTTTTCTCATAACGTTGGCCTATATAGATAAAGTATATAATCGTAAAGGTATTATGAAACACAAGAAGAATGTGCCTAGTGGAGTACACTTGGAGATGCTAATGGACTGCGATTGGCTGATGATGACGATGATTATAGAGCAAAACGACGCGAAAATGAGTTAAATATAATTTGTATCAATATTGTATTTTTTTATTTTTACGTGACATGTACTTACTTAAATATAAAGTAAGTAACCTATACTTTGCGATGACTAAGCGCAGACGAAAAACCTCGAGACGATTTGAACAAAGAGCTTTGTCTGTCAGCAATATGGAATATGTGTGAAGTAATCTCGTTCCCATCGGCGCAGACGCACTGATGGATCCTCGTCGCGCTGTGCACAGGAATGTGCCGTAAGCCGTAAATCATGCTATATAGCCACTTATACCCGTTCGCGGGAGAGTCGTGCCTTCTGACATTGCTAGCCGCCTGTCACCAACGTTAATTTATAAACCGATACGTTTTCCGGCTACTAATATAGTAAACAATCTGTTTAGGACTTGAATTTGTGTCGAATAAATTGAGTATTACTACAAGCAATGTTATTTGAAATTTATGTCGGGTATGTATATGGGACGTCATTGGGTATTTTGCAAAATATTTTTGACTGCTCGCAAAATAACGGAGGATGTCTGGTGGCTTGGTGCCATTCAAGCAAGTAAGTCTACAAAAGACCACAGTCAAATAACTACCACATGGGTTCCTGTGCGCGAGTAAAGGTCTTCAGCGCTTAGGACTGTTTCTTTTTAACCGACTTCAAAAAATACTTCAAAGGTGGTCCCATTTAATTTTATCTAAATTAATTCAACACTTTTTGAGAAATTAAAAACAAAAAAATATGTACCTAACAACCCCCACTGAAAAAACGCGAAAATTAACTAAATACAAATTGAAGTCGCTGCTCCTGTCACCTAATTTTCATCATGGCACCGGCTTCAATCTGTATTCAGTTATTTTACGCTTTTTCAAGTCGGTTTAATTTTTTATATATTTTATTTATTTCAAAACGTTTTTCTATCTTAGGGTTACCCATAACATAAAACCCTGGTACCTATTAAAAGTTTTTGGTTTAGCAATACGCAAGTAAAGCTCTAATTACCATAAAATTGGTTGCTACCAAAAGAAAAAAACCAGTCAAAGTTCATATTATAGCTCAAAACACCCGCATCTGACGTCAAAATGCGACAAGCATCAGTTGGACTTACTAAAATGCTTAGTTTACGGCAACTGCTTACGCCTTATGGTTACAATTAGGCAAAGTGTTTGCCTAATTTGTCGGTATATAAAAAAATGCAACAGTAAACGATTAGGCAACCTAACTACGGACGTACCATACATGGTAGACCAATGTTTATCAAGATGCACGATACTGACTCACTATTATACTAAAGTCTATGACATCATTCAGTGGTCTGAAAATAGTGTCAACTTGATCGAAGTAACATAAGTTTATCTGTATCGTTACTACTTGGGTGGTAGAGTTCAAAAGGCCGACGCTTCCTGTTACTAGTGGGAATAATTCGCATCATGAAAAGCTATATTAACTATATGGATATGCTTCAGAGAAGGAAAGATTCTTTGACCATGATAAAGACGACTCTAATAGACTCTAGACTCTAATAATAATAATAGTCGTCCAGACCGATTTCGGTCACGGCGGTCAATCTCGGAGATCAGACAACTGCGCCGTACCGTATGCGCAAACACAGGTGCATTATTCCTTCACTCTCATAGTACGATGGGACGGCAACGGCCTACACGACCGGAGAGAGATCAGGCGCAGGACCAACAGCTTTACGTGCTTTCCAAGGCACGGAGGAGCTTCTGTGTTTTTAGAAAACGGTGACCCATCTACGAACCGACCGCGGCGAGCTTGCTTAAGCTTGCTTATCGATCCGCGCCGCTTAGACTTTGCTAAGAACCCCTCAAATTAAACTCTATTTGGATTAAAAGGTTTAAAGATTCTTCTTTTAAATCCAAATAGAGTTCACTTTATCATGGTAATTTTTAGTGTTCCGTACCTACCTCGAAAGTAAAAAGGAACCCGTAGAGGATCAATTCGCTGTCTGTTCTGACTAGACCCTTATTCTTAGGAACACGTGAAAGTAAGTAAGACTACCTTGGTGGTCCAGTGGTCGCAGTATGCGCCTGCTGTGCACGAGGTTGCGGGTTCGATCCCACACAAGACAAAACTTTGTGTGACCCACCCAACCAGAACCCAACCCAGATCTGATCTGATCTGAGTTTGGATGTAATTTGTGTCCGTTAATTGTATGTTTGTAAAGTCCACCGCGATACAGAGCTTTTACTCTAGTGCGGGAGTTGTGTCTAAAAAAGTAAATTACAAATACAATCTTAGGGCGCGGTAACCCTAGAGATGGGTGACCGCATAGTGGTATTTCATCTGAGCGTCTCCGTGCTTCGGAGGGCACGTTAAAAGTCGGTCCCGAGTTCCCGACTGTTATTAGTCGTTAGACCACGACAGAGGCTTAAATATGGGCGATCTAAATAACTCTGTAACCAGGTTGGCCACTAAACAAACGATAAGAAGAAGAAGAATACAATCAATCCTTTGAAGTGAAAAATCTAACTTCTACACGATCAAAAGATACGGCAGTTTTACTACATAATGTTGACACTAGCAAGCTTATGAGGTCTGATACTCATATATAATTTATTTTAAGTATATTTTAGTGGTATGTACTTACACTAAATTAGTTATTAATTAGTAGATAGTCGAAGTTACAACTTGCAAACAAACTGTCAGGTTCAAATAAAAGTACCATAAAATGTGGAATCAAATCTCTTATTTGTAATCCGCCGAACCTACATTATGTTCAGTGGATTAAAGTAGTTTAGGCCGCAGTGCCCAAAAAAACAGGTTACCCAATGTCGGCTGTCCAAGGACAATGACACAATTACTTCAAAAACGCGTTTACGCAGTGGATTTTGTAATTCAAAGCTTCGACATCTGTTTGGATACAACGCGATGAAGCGAAACGTTTACTCGATGGCAGAATTTCTCAAACTTACGGCTTTACGTTAGTACCCTTTTTAGGCTATCTAATCCACGGCGAACCCTTTTAATAAAAACAGAGCAATAGATTTAAAGATATTTTTATTATTTAGTCACTAAATTAGAATGTACACACAGCAACGGAGTAAGCTGTGCAGGGCCGCTATAAAGAGACGTTTTTTAAGAAAACCATTATATATATTTCTGTGGAATTTGGTAACAGTGTACAATTAGACTAAACCTACAGATAAAAATATATTTCACAAAAATTCATTGGTTTTTCTAAAAAACTAATCTTCATATAGCGGCCATGTACAGCTAACTCCATGGCCGACCGTACGTATTAGGTGAGTTTGTTTTTAGCGCAAATGGATTGGGTATCGGAGAAATTTTGCTAAATTTTTAAATCAGCTTAAAGCTGCCGCTATTACATACATTTTGTCGTGGACCCCAAGTGACCACCTAATTGTCTACTACACTTTGAGAAACCCTGCACTACGGTATCTCACGAAGATGGTGACAATTTGTTATACTTTGTAGCAAGATTTGAAGGATATTGAACCTTTATAAATATTACGTCATTCGAATTAAACACTGCTAAGTAAGTATACAATGACAACATCTATGAAAGAAGCGAGCGATGACCGCGAAATGCAAACGGTACGTGTTGGTACGTCACCATTAAATGGCGTAGTTTAAAGTATTCATTCGACTCTATAAAAGGCCAAACACGTACGACTGTATATTAATAGCATGGATTATATTAGGTACTAGCGTTGGCCCGCGACTTCGTCTAGAATTATCTACAATTACCCATCGTGATAATTTCGAAAGTTCCATTCTTAGCGAGCACCTACATTTATGACTTTGTATACTCTTACTAAAAATGTAAACAATTGAAGGAAAGTCACGCTAAGATATGGAGTTACGGAAATCAGCCTACTATACATACATACATAAATAAAGTAAACCTCAAAATCGCAATTATCCAACCCAATACTGTAAGATTTTATTAAGTGCAATGTTCAAAAAATAATTAAAGAGGCGCTTATAGCCAGGAGCACTCGCTGTTCGGTAAACGATCAGCGAGTTGAGATACCAAGGGCAGAGTTAAATACCACTATGTGTTCATCCATCTATATTGTAAAGATGGGTGAATGGCTTCGTAGTGTACGTTAAAAGTCAGTCCCGAGTGTTAAAAGTCGTTAGATCACGATAGAGGCCTAAATATGGGTGATCTAAATAACTCTGTCACCAGGCCCTCTAGACAAGTGGCACAAACGATAATCGAATCGAAAAGTCAAAAAAGCAAATACATGGGATTTGACGTAAGTTTACAACATTATATCTTTAACTTACGTCAAATCCCATACATTTACTCTTTGACTTTTCGATTTGATTACCGTTTATGCTACTTGTCTAGGAGGGCTGGTAAGCCACTAACCAAACGATAAGAAGATTATAACTGCAATACGATTTTAACCCATTCAATATTGTCATATCATACTATTACCACTATTTGACATCCCTAACATAAATCAATGAGATCGTGATCCCATTTCTCTAGGACGACCTATTCTATTGATAACCCTGTACATTCTGCCTACCACACAATGAGAACTAGCAACTATACGTAGATAATCGAGCTAATAACGTGGCTCAAAGGCGCCGCCTGCTGAAAGGGTTTATTGTCTGCTAGAGGCGCACATGTAGCCCCACACAGATCCTAATTAACTTATAAATGCTATTGAATGAACAAATTCGACACGATCGGTTTGTTCACAACGCCGTGCCAACGCGGTAGGCGGAACGTAATAAATAATGAAACAACATAATATCCTCATCGGTATTTGTTCTGCTATAGCAATTACATTATGATCTTTCTTATATTATTTTTTGTTCTGTTTGACTAGCGTCCAGTATAATAAATTAGCTAAAATAATACCGGCCAGTGTTTGCTGTATCTCTTTTCTCTTTCTCTTTCTTCGAAATAAAAAGCAAAAATTTGTAAAAAAAAATGTATGTGAACTCTACCTAAACTTTCGCTTAAGCATCAATCGATCGTGATGTTGGGGTTTCAGGTTAAAGGCAAATATATTATTATATATATTATTTAGACATTTTTTTACGGCTAAAAATGTTTATTAAGTTTTAATTTGAAAATTATCAGTAGAGCAGCAAAGAGAGAGTCTAGAATTGTGCCCAGTAAATTTATTTATCTATACTAATATTATAAAGAGAAAAGATTTGTATTGTTGTGTGTGTGTATGTTTAGTACTCTTTCACGCAAAAACTACTGATAGGATCTGGATAAAATTTGGCGCAGAGATAGATATAGTCTAGAATAGCACATAGGCTACTTTTTATCACGGTAACCGACATCCCCGCGGGCGGAGCCGCGGGCAACAGCTGTTTAAATATAAATAGGTGTATGGCATTAGCCTCGCCCTATATTACATGTGATAGGTATATCTACTCTGGTAAAACATGGGTGACATGCACCTCTGCCTATCCCTCCTTGGGGGCGTCATTTTATAAAACACTAGGGGTCGCCCGTGACCTCGTCCGCGTGGTAATTTGGAACGTATATTTTTTTCCCGATTTTGCAACATATCTCACTACTGCTCTGCTCCTTTTGATCATAGCGTGATGTTATATAGCCTATAGCCTTCCTGGATAAATGCACTATTTAACTAAAAAATATTTTTTCTAATCGAACCAGTACTTTCTGAGATTAGCGCGTTCAACTAAACAAACAAACAAATTCTAAGCTTTATAATATTAGTATAGATAAGCGATTACGATGCGATTTGTTACTGTTCATTATTTTCTTATAGTTTGAGCCCATGGGAACAAACTCATCCCAGGAGGTCTTAAGCTATTTAGTAATTATTGTTTTCTATAATATTACGTTGGTATTTCATGTAACGAGTTTAAAATATAGTGAAATATATAAGTAAGTACCTATAATTTATTCTAAACTGTCGGCAATGAACTTGTCGAGGGATATTTGCTTAGAGGTTCGGCCGGTGACCGTTGATGGCAGTGTTAGCGCTGCGCGGGCGCACCGCAGTCCGTGGGCGGTGCTGTGCACTTGTTCTTGCGCAACCTTTTGAGAAGCTACAGCCATAGTATAAATTAGTAAATAGTAAAGAAACTAAGCCAAAATAGCAGTTTCCATTTAGCGCTGATTAACAGGCTGGCAGAGATTCGGGCGGGGTGTCCGTCAGCCTGCGAACTGTCCTCGCATCGGTTTATCGCAACTTGTATTACTTATCGTCTAAAATTATATCGATACTAGCTGCTGCCCGCGGCTCCGCCTGCGTGGATGTCGGTTATCGCAAAAAATAGTAGCTCATGTGCTATTCCAAACTATAATCTATTTTTGTGCCAAATTTCATCTAGATCCGTTCAGTAGTTTTTGCGTGAAAGAGTAACAAACATACATCCATACATACTTACAAACTTTCGCGTTTATAATATTAGTAGGATTTCTATATTATTTTACAATGACTATAATATAGTATGACTATAATAACTATTCTATATTAACAATGAAATGGTCTTTAATTACAATAATTGTATTTTTGCGCTGTGACAATCCATGCGTTACTTACCTATTATATATACCTAGAGGGCGTGTTACCTTGTGAGGTAACACGCCCTCTAGGTATTTATTTGTCGGCTCCTGTGCTACTATAAAGGAGTTTCTCTACTACATCTCTTTATACTATGCTAGAGCCATGCGCGTATGTGACAATGGTCCGAACTACGAAGCTACGAACTTGCTTCACATTAGCATTCTACCGTTAACTCTACTACCTGCCGAGGTAACCAAATGTAACAACAATACAAATAAAAACATATCACACCTTTTTATTATGCGTTGTTGGTTTAATTACACAGACTAATAAGTAGCGATTGACAGTTGAATACATGTGTGTTGACAACTCTAGGCTATCAGCTGACAGAGCTAACCTTAGAACATGTTTTAGTTATTATTCTGTGATACACTGATGCATTTTTCCTCACAGATAACACAACTAAGAGCGAAAGTTCGTGAGAATATCTGACACAAAAAATACTGAACGAACTTAAAGTCAAAGTCAAACTCATTTATTCATTTAGATCAAATACATGATACTTATGAACGTCATAAAAACAAATGCCAGCATACTTTTTTCCTACGGCCAATTCGCTGACTATGGTAGGGCCTCGAGAGAATTGGCAAGAAACTCGGGGTCACTCTTTTTAATCGCCAGAATATAACACATTTTACAATTTGGTATAGGTTACAATATTAGTGGTAACGAAAAGGAAACTTGATGAATAGGACAGAGGCTATGTTTTATTTATACACGATATCATTACAGCAACCCATGTATAGTATAGATAGACTATATTATACCTATGTATATGTATACTAAATACTATATTACAAAGAGGTAAAGTTCGTAACGTTGTAAACTCCGAATCTACTGAACCGATTTTACAAATTCTTTTACCAATAGAAATACACGTTATTTGTCAGTGTCATAGGCTTTATTTTATTGAGAAAAACATAACGAAACCCCGGAAAATGCCGCCCGTGCGAAGCAGCGGCGGGTGTCTAGTGTCATATTATATACTTACTACAAATTAGATTTACATTCAAGATATGGGGTTCTTAACGACGATTTTCTTCACCGTAAGCAGTTGGTAAATTATTTGATTAGTACGAATATATTCCACTAAGTGGAATTCACAGGCATTGTTACAAGTTGGTTAGTTTTCCATCCGGCTTCCACTGTTTCACACCACTAAAAGTTCTTTATTATTACTTACTAACTTTTAGTTCGTCTGTGTAGAGACGGATTAAGAATACGAATGTCACCACCCCGTTCCACCCTGAGAGTGTGGTAAGCGTCGCCTAAGGCAGAGAATCAGGTAGACAATATGTCAATATCCACTGCAAGGCAGGGAAAACTCGAAACAAATACCCTATACCAACCCGTCTGGCCAGCTTGGTATAGGACGTTTATGAGTTGAGATGACAAACTTTTATTTAGTTAATAAGAATTGTTCATCTAGCTTTTGCAACGAAGAAAGTGAAGCTACATTTTAATCAGATTTTTTTTCTACAATTAGCATAAAATATACAAAAAGTTTAATAAATTGTTTAAAACAGGTAGATAATAAGGTGGGCGCCTACGACGGGACAGAAAACCTAACGGTTACTTATACTTCATGTTTATTTAATTTCTACTGCATTGATATGCGGTAAAATTGGCACTGTTTACAATCAAAACATTTACATAGTTCAAGAGGCCAAGTAAATTAAAAAGAATGAATAGTATTGTGGAAAGAAGTGAGCGTTCAACTAAGTTACCTAGGCTGGTTCAAAATAATATAATTAGGTAAATTATATTATTTTGAACCAGTCTAGGTATTCCACAGATTGAGCGGCAAATCAAATCAAATGAAATTTAAATTTTAATCGTGTGATTTTGGGTATTACAGTGTAGATCTTAAAATTAAATACATGTTCTCCAAAAAAAGCAAGCAAGGCAAGAGCGCGGCATCAACCGAGACTGTCTAGTCGACGTCTGTCAAGCACCATTTTTTTTAGACAACTATAAGACGGCCTAAGGGACTTTACAAACATACAATTAACGGACACAAAGTACACCCAGACTCGGGACAACCCTTTGAGGATCATACAATTTTTTGTCCCTTGTGTGGATTGAACCCACAACACGCCGCGCAGTGGTGAATGGAGAGGCATGGTAACCAACCGTATGTTTAGCCTATACCAATCCTGAGTAATGCTGAAAAAGCCCTCTGGCCCAATACAGGTTGATGGATGAACTACTACTTTGCTACAAAAGATAATTAATAGATATAAACTTTGTTATACATATAATTAACCTAAAGTTAATTAAATTGTAGACATCTAAATAACTGTATCTATGCATTTCCAGACTTCCAGAGACCGTACCATTACGCGACTTATTTTTGAATTTCGAACAATAACCAAATTTGACATCTTAGCTATTTCCTCAGACTAATAGAATAAGATAGACGGAGCGTGTAGAACAAATCAGTGAAGCCACAAAGCGCTGTCAATGTCGTGTGACGTGGAAAACGATGTTGCCAGCAAATGAAATACTCCCAACAAAAGTTGAAACAAAACTGTTAACTCGTGATAATAATATGCAATATCAATATTAAAAATTATACTTCAAATTGTTTGTTTAAATAATGTTATTATTTATAATTATTTTACATTAATATTTCAAAATAAATAGGTAACAATAAACACTAACTACATGCTTTAATTTCTGACGAATAAAATAAATCTTTTTAAATATAACATCATACATCTTAGCATTATGTTACATTAAAAAAAGGTTTCTGTTAACAAACATATCATGACAAAATACAATATTATATTAAAAAAACAAACATAAAATACAAAACATATTACTCGTAAAACAAAACTGGCAAAAATTGTATTTAAAAAAATGTATATATATGGTGTATGCTTGTTTACTATCCAAGTAGTATAAAAAAAAAAAAATATTTAGCGGCAAGCGGTAAGAACAAATTTTGTTCATACCGCTCGCCGCCGCCGCTCACAGCCGTGGTTAGGATGTAAATACTTTTTTTTAAATAAATCATAAACCTAACATATCTACTTATTTTATGAATTTAAATGATCAATTATTATTATTATATTAATTGATCATCATCTGAATAACATAGAAAAACATTATCTAAGTACCTACCTAGGTACCTCTTAAAATCACTACAAAAATACGGAATTACTCGCTAAATGCAAACAACAATTTCTTTTTTTTTTCGCGTGGATCCCCAACTATCATTCAGATTTATTTTAAATAGTATATCGATAGACTGATTAATATTGTTTTATATTCCCACTAACACGTTGCAAAATATTTTAGGGAAAAAGATATGCTAAGAATGGCAACACTGTAGAACATGGTAGAGGTTTTGTGTTCCTAGTTTGTGTAACTAAAATATTTACGAAAACAATAAGAAATCTATAATGTTAAAATTATTTACCTATGGAACGATACTCCAGAACTCTTTTTGAGATTTGCTGAAGTATTTTTACAACGTTTTACTACACAATACGGCATTATAATAATATTTTGTCAGAACGTGTTTAGACGTGCGTACTCACTAGCGGCTCAAATCGACTGCGCGCGAAAACGTATGACATTGCTATTTAGTATTGCTTTTGGCGGCTTCACGCGCGAGTTCTACACGCTCCGTCTATCTTATTCTATTAGTCTGAGGCTATTTCAAATTAAGATTAAAAGTAAAACCCTAGAAATATGCCATGGTACCTACGGCCCACAGAAATAGTACAGCCTCAAGTCAATAAAAAGGTTTATTAGATACCTACCTAGGTAACTTTTAATAGTAATGGACTTAGGAACAGACGCAGTAACTTTAACAATTATTTAAATCACGCCATTTAAACTTAGTGGATGGACGTTAAAGTAATGGATGTTTTTATGTTTTAATTTTTAAAACCTTCGTAACCACTTTAGTATCTAAATTACACGACATTATTAAAGTTTTTTCTCACGATGGCCTTCTCTTATTTAGTTTGAGTATTTTAAAGTTGTTTGTTATATAATAATAAATAAGAAATATAATATAATCTAAGAGTGTGTTTTAAAAGTAATATCATTACATGAATCTTTATCATTACATGAATGGAGAATGAAATAAGTTTAAATGAGGCAAAGGAAAATTACAAGCCAAGAAAATAAGAGTTACAGTATGTAACAAATTGAAAAACTCTGTCTCGATAGGTAATAGATATAATTTTATAAAAATAGTAAGTAATCGATACATCCATATTAATTAGTTTGACTATGTATAATAAAACTAGAATACTATCATGGACACCAATTAATTTTAGCTACCTACAGCAAGTACTTATCCCTAATATAAGCTAGGTACATCTAGTATTATATTATCTGTGATCTAGGTATACCAACAAACAAAATTTTTACCAAGCAAACAGTATGCTGTTTAATTTGTCTATATAAATGTAGAAAAAACTTGACAAAAACAAACGGAATTACCTTCACAATTGGTCATTTTAAAATCAACACCGAATTACGTATTTTAATGACGAATTTTCCTTAAATTTTCGTTCTTATATTATATTATTTATCTACTTAATATCTAAATGTGGAAAACTTTAATAGGTATATGTACAATGTTAGAACTAAATGTTTTGTTGGAATGCATTATCTGAGCGGTGGATCTAAATGATATGAATGACAATAAAGTATGTGTACCTGCAGTGCTAAATGCAGTGGTGCACTCACTCTGCATGTCGGTGCAGGAGCCTCGTACCCCCACAAACAGTTCCAAGGCATTTTATCGATGCATTTTAATACATTTTTTTAAAGTATTGTCTTTAAACCGTATCATCTCACTTCACATCACAAAACCTGATTTTCAAAAATCGAATATATTTTGAAATAAATTAAAAAAATATTTTTATCGAAATTATTTCTAGCCATTTAAAACATTATTTAACGATTTTATTAGATGTTTATTTTTTGGAAAATTATGCGGTGCAGTGGGTCTGCATGCGGGTAGTCGCGGGCACTATCGCCTTGTGACTGAGCGCGAGCCAGCTGATCGCACTCTATGCAGTCAAGCCACATATTCTACCAACTCTCATAGTTCACAACACTAGGGTAATCACGCTCTAACTATATCATGCGATACAAATACTAGCTTTTATCCTTATAGCTTACTTTACCCATTTTACAGTGAAATATTTGGTCACAAAAAACCTGTCCCATTGAAAAACACAGGTAACAACAATTCATTATCGGATGAACTAAAGTTAACCATTTTGACACTTCCTCTATTCCGATTTCTTTTATAAATTTACCTCTATTGTACACAAAAACTTATTCAACGTTTGTCAATAAATCGTTTTAAAAAAAGTTACAACAAGTAGACATTTTTGTTTTGATTTTTAAAATAAGTATGACTACAATTGCCTAACCTAAATAATTAGACAAGTAGACAAGAAAACTATAAAACGTAGATAATAACATAACTAAACGACTAAGTGCGTTCATGATGCATACAGTCCATCTCAACGTTTTATGGACATGATATTAACATGCATACAACACTTTAAATCCATTAAAACATTCCCGGGATACCGTCTCGGGGGCTACTATACTAACTTTATCATATACGATTGTCCTACTATAACTTTCGAATCCGTAAAGCGAGCTGTCACTTATGAATTTCGTAATGAGTTCATTGACTATTACTATCTTAAAATGTCTTCTAATAAAAATATAGAGCGTGTGATCAATTTTTATAGAATTTAGAATGATCGAATTATAGGTATGTGTTCGGGGTCCTCATATTTTTTTTAATTAGGTAGGCAAACATGCCATACATTCTTCACAATAAGTTATGACAAAGAAGTAAAGAACTACGTCACGCTAATAACTTCAAAATTAAACAAAGTACCAATATAAGTACCTACCTATGTTATTATTTTTATATTATCAATTACCTACTTAACTACTCGAAAAATGCATCTATATGTATGTTATAAATAGTGTAATAAAATCCCTTGTTATTAACAAACCTGTAGCAATAAATGTAGAGGTGGACTGACTTCAATAGGCTGCTGGCGGTCACGAGACCACGGACAACTCCAAGGCATGTTGCTACTCTTGCGAACTGTTTGCACTGCTGACCTTACCACAACATTTCAAATACTAATTCACACCCGCTAATCCCTATTATCATTTACCACATACTCTGAACACATCTCTTTGAAACTTTTGTACGACAAAGTCTAGAAAGTTGTTATTAAATTCGTATTCGTTATCCAATATAGAGTAAAAACATCGCACAGTTCCAAAAGGTGATAGGACTATACGTTATGCGTGCAACAGGATAAGAGAGCGCACGCATGCGTGCGTACAAAAGGGCGCGCGGCTCCTGACTACTAGCTAGCTCGAGTCTCCTGGATACAAAATACGAAATCCCTAATACTCCCAGTCCCGGCGAGTTTCGGGCGCACGCCCCCCGCCGTGACCGCGCGACTTGAAATACGTAAGGACGAGAGTACCCAACCATAATACCGCGAAGTATTTAAAGCGTTCCAAAGCTATTCCAGAGTCCGGACACAGGATAAAGTATTATCTTTGTTCACTAAATTCATTAAATTAGTTCATAAAAGTAATAAAGTAGACCCACTCGTGCCGGCCGGCGGTATTAACTAATATAAAGAGAAATAAAGTAGTATTAGGTGATTTATATTTTTTATGTACTAGCTATAAACTTCTTCTGAATAAGCCATGATTATCGCAAGCTGGACCACTTTTATAGCTGTTTATCTACTCTAAAGTTAAAGTATCAACATGAAAATGTCCCTTGTAATAATGATGGTTTTCTTTCCAATTTCTGCTTTTATTGACTTGCTTAAGACTGGCGCTTGCCACTACTAATTTTTTCCCTTTCTGCTTATTTTTTTACTGCAGATTTGGAGCCTAAACCAATTATATTTTGACATGATAATATTTGATTTAGGTAGATATCATGCATGGCCATGACGGGTGGATTCCTTTTTTTTACAATCTGTTGTATTTAAGTTCAAACAGATATTAGGTATAAGCATTCCAAATGCATCAAAACAAAATACTATTCCATATTTGGACCTCAACGTAAGAAAGTTTTTAATATATCTATATCAGATTACAGATATATCTGTGATCAACATTTCCCCACCAGTAAAAAAACAAAAGGCATTAGACAAAAAAATAAAAAACACTATGAAACCCAAAAAATGGGTAAAAGCCAAAAAAGGGTGAGTATCTTCAATTGAAATATGCTAAGCCCAGTCTCGTTGTAGATCCTAGTTGGTGGTAATTTAAATAGCTCAAGTTATTTTTCTAATAAATTGAAGAAGGATTTAACATTTTCTTTCTGAAAGGCAAAAGGCTCATCGGAAGAAAATGTTGAAATGAAGCCACCAGTACCCAATACCATAATAGGGTCACATTTTTGGCTGATTTATTTTAATTAATAACATTACAGAAAGTATTTATTATTTCTTGATTAAATTATTATTTTTCAATAGTGAGTATGACTGCATTTCATTAGAACCCATAAAACTGACTAAAATAAAACTTTTGTACGGTTTTTTTAAAGAATTTGTTTAAGTACTCCATATTCGGTCCCTTTCCTCTAATGATAAGTATGTAATAATATAATTTATATTATAGGAATACGATGACGAACCCACATGGATTAACATTAATAGAATCAATAAACTTTCGCATTTAGTAGCATAACTTTGGTTAATGCGATTACGTTTTTGTCGGAAACATATTTTTTTATTGCAGTGGAGTTTATAAACTGGATAAACTTAATTAGGTACTGTTCAAAGTAGGAATTAGACAATCCTAAAACTTAACATTAATATTTTGTCACCTTACAGAAGAGCACAGCCAAACAACTACACACAGCGGTGTAGTTGTGTACCTGTGAGTGAGTACAGGTTTCCAGCGCTCATTTAGGGCCTAGAAGGCCTAGTGTAAAAAAATGGGTCGGCGACACGGAAGTGATATCTCTGGTATTACAAGCGTCCATAGGCTACGGTAACCGCTTAACATCAGGTGGGCCGTTAGCTTGTTTGCCACCCAAGTAGTACCTATAAAAAAAGTTTTTCGATCGCCTTCGGAAATTCTGATTCATACTAAAGTAGGTATATCCCTTCATAGTCATCTAAGTTTCGATCTCTTTAAATTTAAATCTGGAATTGCTCGTTCCATAACAAAATTTTAGAGGGCATATCAGTAGGTATCTGCCGGTGGCTGTACCATGACGTCCTTTAAGTGATTTATTTTTTATCTTATAACTAGGAAAGTACCTAAGAGTCTAATAAAGTAATTTTACGAAAATATAATTAGGTAAGATCGGAAAAACCGGCCAAGTGCATGTCGGGTCGCGCGCAATGTAGGGTCCCGAAATTGCCATTCCCAATAATGCATCCACTAGTCATGTTTTTTTATTTACGAAAAAAAAATTCGTACATAAAAAAAACATTATAATTATATAGAAAGCCTTGAGACAAAATCACACAATTACAGATTTCTATAATTCAGGAAACTTGAGTCAAGACCCAATCTAATTTCAACTTATCCACTAACATTTTATAAGTTAATCGGCTATTACTCGTAAACTTGTGAAGTCTACTTAGCTGTGATAGTTTTCCTTTAAATTTCGTTATATATACTGCTACCGTGAATTTTTCACGTATCCAAATATCACCATTTGGCTGGCAGGAGGGGGGACACTTAACTGCTACAAAAATTAGCACTTAAAAGCTTAATATTTCTCAAACGAATCTCCTAATCAATAAACTATCTCAACAAACCTGCAATATTTTCAAAAGACCTATTCAACGAGGTATCGTTAACCCTATGGTGTTAGGTATAACACCATGGGATAGTTGAG
This sequence comes from Trisateles emortualis, assembly GCA_947095525.1. Classification (NCBI taxonomy): domain Eukaryota; kingdom Metazoa; phylum Arthropoda; class Insecta; order Lepidoptera; family Erebidae; genus Trisateles; species Trisateles emortualis. The sequence continues at coordinate 11,950,377 of OX352732.1, read as the reverse complement.
AAAAAAAATAAACATCCCCACTTTACAAAATATTTTTCATGATTTTATTTTACCACTTTGTCGGCATGACTAATACGTATATTCGTGCCAAATTACAGCTTTCTAGGACTAAGGGTCCCTAAGTTAAGCTGCGGACAGAAGGACAGACGGACATAGCGAAACTACATATAAGGGTTCATTGTTTACTTCGGAACCCTAACAAACGGTACCTATTGACAATGTAAAGTCTAACACACCGCTGATTCATTATAAGCTAGCGTTTATAATGAATCAGTGTAACTGCTTACCATCAGGCGGGTCGTAGATCGTAGATAAGAATGTTTGTCATCCACATAAAAGCCTAGTTACCAATGTAATAAAGTAGGTACTTAAATTTCGTAATGATGAATGAAAAACGTTTCATATGCAAATTACAGGAACTGTACGTGTGTACGCAAATTTAGAGCAATTTGTGTTTTGTGCTATTTCAAGTGACCTCATCAATTAATTTACTTTATCGACGGTGAATACGTTAATTAGACTGAATTAATGTTTACGTCAGCTATTAGGAGGCTTCCAGTGCAAGATACAGAGGCGTTAGGATCGTAATTAGATTATGATAGTCGTCTGAAATATACATACTCACAATATTATCGGATTTCCTCATACATTTAACGATACAAGAACCATAGTATATGGAACAAGTGAGTTTTTTATATATTATGCTAGAACTACAGGTGTGTACGCATACCTACACAGGTGGGCTACCTATTTCTTCACTCTCATAGTCCGACGGAACTGCAATCCTTCACGAAATCTCTTTTGTGTAGGATTCATCATCAGGATCAGGCACTAGACCAACGTCTTTACATACCTACATTCCAAGGCACGGAGACGACTCGATGTGCATTAGAAAATGTTTATCTCACCCATCTTCGGACTGACCCTAACAAGCTTGCTTAATCCTGCAGATCTATAAGTTAATTAATTGAAGAAAAACATTTAAGTAAACATAAACATACACAACTAAAAAAACAAATAGGCACAATATTCCGAAGAATAATGCTTATATACCTTATATAATTCAAAAACATGAATGTTAAGTAAATCAATAATCATAACGATTTGTACTAGGTAAAAACTGAAGCCGCAGCCTCCGTCTAACAGCCAGGGTCACTAACTACTAGATTAAGTAACAAGTCAGACACACAATTAAATACCAAAAAGGTCGAGGTACAAAAAACTTAAGTTAGACTAGTTACACTTAGATTTTAATAGCAAAATTATTATAAACTTACCAAAGCAAGAAAACTTTCCGACGACTTTTCACTTTTCCAAAACGCCTTTAGCCAATGCATTGTCTCAGAAACACTCACAAATTCGTAATAAAATACTATAAATATTGTTATTAAAGAACAAATTAATAAACTATAAATATTTATTAATAGTTCTATCATGCTGTAAGCGGTATATAGAAACAATCCAACGTTTAAAACTCGCGACAAATAATATTTTTTTGAAGAGACCGCGCGCGCCCGTCCGTTACACGGACTAACTCAATAAACAATTGCCGTCTATTAAAATCACCTACATGAACTTCATACTTGAAAATATACTCGTAGGTAATTGCTGAATATACTCGTACGATAGTTAGAATACCTATGTCCATTATAGCTAATACCAGTTACTTTATTATAAATAGGTAACACACTACACAGCTACTCGATGATACAGTGAGTTATCTGAGACTGCTCTTAAGTGGGATATGGGTCTATGGAATCAACAAAAAAGTGTATTGCCTCGGACGACTGACTGACTTAGGTACCGAAGTACTGGGTTCCAACTCAGGTCAGGTGGTAGATGAAAAAGGCGTGAAACTATGTTTAGAAGAGACAAATGCCAAGTCTCCTTAAACAGGACCACCTTCTTTTTTTTGTTTATACTACTTGGGTGGCAAACAATACGGCACGCCTGATGTTAAGCAGTTACCGTAGCCTATGGACGCTTGCAATACCTGAAGTATTTGCGTGTGCCGATGCTATCCCTGGGATAAGAATTCGTTTCTTTAAAAACGATCTGTAAATGAGCGCTGGAGACTTGTACTTACACACAGGAACAACTTCTGTGAGGTGGAGGTCTCCCCAGTCGGGCTTGCTCCCTGGTATGGTGCTTTACCTCTCTTGGTATCCACCTATCCTAGTTTGCTTCATTGGCAATCCGGGCTTTTTTTAGGTTATTTCTGTTATACCACCAATGTGAAAAACACTCATTTCGGTTCCTTCCAAACGCAGAGTATTCGCTCGTATTTCTCTTGTTGACTTTCGACTACCAGTGTTCTCTTTGTAGTGGCAGGTGACCTCTCTTCTGTGCGGTCTCCGGTAGATACAAGGTGACCTATTAGGAGGATGCGATGCGCCCTAGATTACGTAGCATAAGTCACTCTAATAAACTATTATACCGTATTAAGAAGTCGATTATCAGTTCGTGATAAGGGAAAAAAAATCTATTAGTCTGTCTGTAAGGTATTTGTCTCCTTGTTATCCTAATATTATTATAAATAATTGTCCGTGTGGTGACGGATTAAGAATACAAATGTCACCATTCCCTTCCATCCCGAGGGTGTCGTAAGAGTCGACTAAGGGAGTAAGTCTAGCAGACAATATCCACCGCAAGAGAGGGTAAACTCGAAACAAACTCTATACAAACCCGCCTGGCCAGCGTGGTATAGTAGGCTAATATCCCTCCTTATTGGAGGAGACCCGTGCCCAGCAGTGGGACGTTTATGGGTTGAGATGATGATTATAAATATGAAAGTTTGTGAGGATGGATTGATGTATATATAGATGTTTGATACTCTTCCACGTAAAAACTACTAAACGGATCTGGATGAAATTAGGCAAAGAGATGAATAGTCTAGAATAGCAAATAGTCGCGATATTATTTTATCGCGATAACCGACATCCACATGGGTGACGGGCGGAGCCGAGGGCAAAAGCTTTACAGACAGACTGAGACAAACTTTAACCTTATAGACGAAATACTTATTTTTGTATAACAATAACCATCTATAACATACCTACCACCCTCGCACCCTGTAAACGTCTTAGTAGTTGTGTCATGATATATAGTATGACAAGAACAATATCCTTCTTTAAAGTTATATCGGCATAGTTCGCGGCTGGCGCTTGGCCCCTCGTATATTTTTATTTATTTAACAAAATACGGTATAACAAAGTTAAATTTTAACGTCTAGAAAAAATATATTTTTAGAGTTACGAAATTTTGGTCGAAAAAGTCAAAATCACTAAATGTTAAGACACTGATCGAACGCTAACTATGTCGATAGTACTTACAAGACGACTTAACGACTGTTATACTTACCTTAAAAATCATCAAGGTGTCAGACGAATTGAACGTCCAAACAAAATTAAAGTGTTGATATATTTATTACTTTATTATATCTACAATGTACTTTGGGCACGTGTCTTGTATTATCTACAAGCTTAGACTGTCTGAAAAATGTCTTGCCTCATATTTACATACATACCGGACGGTTGATGCGGCGTATGATAGGCGTTTCAAAACAAAAGTTGGGGACTGTGAACTAATATTTATTATCTGGGGATTACACGTGGCCCAAACTAGGCAGTCTATAGGTACCTACTGTAGCAACCAGAAACTGGTAAATATTTATATCTAAATCCTTACAAAGTAATATTATAAACGCGAAAGTTTGTAAAAATGGATGTATGGATGTTTGTTACTCTTTCACGTAAATACTACTGAACGGATCTGGATGAAATTTGGCACAGAGATATATTATAGTCTGGAATAGCATATAGGCTACTTTTTATCGCGATAACCGACATCAATCTTATTTAAAAATCAATCGTGCTGATCACACAAAGATTTGACCTGGATAGGAATTGAACCCACGACCTCCGGCTTACCAGTCAGGGTCACCATTAGCTACCACTCCTTTTCGTAACGAAACAGAACGTTAAGAAAATTGAACTACATAACTGACGTCGCTTAAATTTTAAATTTCATGTCAAGTATAATAATATAAATATTGAATTTTGACTAACTTATAAAGATTGATTTCGATTTTCCCAAGGCGTTTGATTTTGTGACATTTGTTCACTTTTACTGTTACTACTAAAGCTGAAGCTCTTTTAAATATTATTAAAAATTTATTTGTGGTCGGATGCTTTACATAATAAATTAAAAAAACTTAAAAAATTGTAAGTGTGCCACAAGGGACAAAACTGAGCCCGCTTCTTTATCTTCGCTAAACCAATGCAATCTTTTCTGTAATGCAACACCAATCCATTGCCTAGAGATGGTATCTATTATAATATCCTATCACTTCTAAGAAAATTGAATCCTAAAAAACATTTACAGCCTTACAAATAAACGTGGTATAACAGTTATACTCGAGAATAAACAGAGAATTAGCAAAATGTCTACAAATAAACAAAGAATAACTTATACCAAGTATAGCGCTGACATTTCTGTTCATACAATCGTTATTCTGAAGTTATACGCGCCCATACCCTAGTATAATCATAAAAATACCACGATTCAGGCTTGTTTACGAGTTTATATTTTCAAAAAATTTGATTTTGAATGATTTAAAAGCAATAGAAGAAGTAGAACAAGTAAATAACGTAATTGTTTTAATACAGACTGCATGAAAAGTCAAATAAAATGTCGATTTTCTCAAAGTGGTATGATGTTTTTGGATAAATTATTTGGTAGATATCTCATTATGGAGAATAGAAGGTAATCCACCCGGATTACCTTCTATTCTACAATGCTTTGAGATACTGGGGACGTAATCAGGTAAGAACATTTGGATATTCACACATTGTCATGTTACTAAATCTGTTCTATCATTTTCACAAATTTAACTACCTGCTCGTTTCTTGTGCAAGAAGATGCTGTGGACATTCACGGTTTGGCTCAGCAGTCTATAATAAAGAAAAAAACCAAGATGACATTTACATGCCACATACTATAAACGAACATCTTCATGTTATGGAAAATTTCAATGAGATTTAAAAATTAAAAACTGTCGAAAAAAGTTTTGTTGACAAATAAATTCAGTTGTCATAGACAAAATACGTTTTTATGAAGTTTCTCTTTGGTGGTGCTGTTGCCAAATCGTGCAATTTGACAGAACGGATGAACAGTTATACGAAAGTTATATCTGCTTTATTTGTTAAAAAATATTTTTGACTTATTCCTAATTTATAACTGGTATAACTCGTTTAAGAATGAGATAAATGTGATATAACAAATTTTTATTTGTAAGGCTGCTAGTCTATGTAAAGTCTGGCCTGTTATTGTAACGTTGTTATAACATTTTTTAGATGACCAGAATATGTTGAATCCACCATTCTAAACATGTAGGTATGAACTGTATTAGCACTTACAAGGCCACGTTCTTGCGAGGATACCCGCTAAAGCCGCCATTGCGTGTTCGGGTGTGCAAAGGAATACTAACGTATATGTACAAAGGCATGGATAAATGAAAAGACTACTTATTTAGATATTAATATATTTTCGAATCTAAAATGTACAAAAAAATACAACTTAAATGTTATGTACTCATAACGCCTGATTTTATCAATGAATAAAATATTACAGTTTGAACATTTTTAAGGTATTAGTAGTTGACGTGTATGTTTTAGTAATTGACCGTTACTAAATGGTGAACGACCCGGGAGCAAAGCTACTAGGAACAAAAGGAGGCTAAGCCATTCTTATACTCCTTTTCATTGCGTGTTTCTTACTGATGACTGTTAGTCTTTTGCTATTACTTGTTTGTTGCCAAAAATAATGTTCATTTATATCTCCTAATACCAGAGTGATTGTTTACAACGCTACATTGAATGTACTGACATTGCAACTGTACAGATTTGTATCTCTCTAAAATAAACATAACGACCTATATTTAAATTTCTTATTTAATCAACCATCACTTCATAACAACTTTGGTTGTGTATGCTAATCGTAAAAATATATGTATTTTAGCTATTTACAATATATAAACATACATACATACAATGCTTAGAAATGCACATCAACACAAAATGCCTTAACTAACTGTGAACAACTAAATAACACAGACATACTGGCCACCCACAAAAAGGATCATTGTAGAAACAAGATCTAAGTTGCTGTTTTACTTTATTATCAATTAAAATATTGGAATTTAATACCTCATCTTAATGTTGAGCTTATTTCTACATATTAGAAACACACGGCGCTACATACCACTATTAAAGCACACATTCTCAAAAATCATTTCTGTGAGCGACCTGATCAAAAATCACTTTGCAATATCTTTGAAAAACATAATTAGTTCATATATAACACTATAAAAGAATATTAAACCTAAGCAATATTCACAATATAAAAATACCCTTGATCACGGACGACAGGCCAAGACAAAAGACACGATTTTATACAAAAAATAAAATCACCAACGTACGGGAATGCCTCCTTGTGTTAGCGACTGTCATCCAACTATAATAAATATTTTATCACACAATCTTACCTCTACGTCGAGGAATTTTTAGAAAAACCTTCATTGTAGCAGAAAATAAAACAATAACTATAAAATAAATTGATTCATCTCGTAACATAGATCTGTAAAAAACAAAGTCCTTTAAAACTAATTATGTTTTCCTTCAGAAACAAAGACTCCCGTACACGCCTATGTTTCTTTAACGTTCTGCTGCATAGTGATAGTGATACATTAGGCCCCTGCCGCAGAGTAATTTTATGAATGATAAAAAAATATTTCTATTACACATCGACATATCACATTTGTTAATGCAGTCCAATTGTATTTTTTCTGCAAGATTGGATGGAATTTTGGACCCAATTAATTATATTTTAATTAATTAAATTTACTCTGTGACAATGGGTCATATCATATTAAATATCAAATTAAATTGTTATTTAAATATTCATACATAGAATTCCAAATTATATGTAACACTCTATATACCAATATCTCCAGAAATGTAATTATATAATGTAAAATCTATCATGCTCTTACAATATGTTCGACATTAATTTCGAAATTCCATAGATATTAGACACTATCAGAATTGGATCGTCCAATTCGCAAACCAAATATTATAAGTAATTAGATAAAAGACTTAAAAGGTATGAATCAGCACACACTAGCGTTTTAATGTTAACTTTCGTCAAGGTGTATTAATCATGGTAGCTGTTTGCACAATTTAGTTATGAACTAGGACGACCGATTTGATTTTTACAACGAGGTATTAATTCATTACATCAAGACGAATATCTTCTAACACATTATATAACTAGACGATTTCCATACATGTAATTATCATTTATAAAGCCATTTTAAAATTTAAATGTTCTGTTATCAAAATATTTAATTTATAATATTTTTAGGAATATTTATTTTCGTTGATGATTTATAGTAGTGCAGTTATGTCGAAACACAGAGCATGCCGAAGGCGATATGACCATTGCCAATGTTTACCTACAGGACGCAGATATATAAAAGTTATATTGAATTTAGAAGTTAGTCAAATACATCTTATGGGTTTTACAATTGAGCATTATAAAATCGGCACCAACATGGTAGTATTCGTTATACTCGTTGTACATATAGAAATATCTATATTATACCGACATATTGTCACAAGATATTGTATTATTTTAAACATAGTTAAAGGAACGGAAAAATGAAATATATAATTTAGTGGAATATTTATTTCAAATATAAAATATAATACTTAGAACAAAAAGACTTAAAAATCCTCTGGTTTAAAACTTTTGTACTTTCACTTAAGTCAGTGGACACTGTAATATCTTAATCAGAGTGAGTCCTTAAGGTATTAAGACAAAAATAGTTATAAATACACCTATTTAATGTAATGGCACACACATCTAGATGGTAGTTCTAATGTGTCTAGGCAGTGCATTCACTATATCATTGTAATCGGACAATATAACTTGATTATAATTATAGAAGTGTGTTCAATATGGGTATTGAATACCCAAATTGTACACCATGATATCGGTTATTTTATTAACAATTATACATCTCAATATACCCGTCATGTTGTAAAAAGATCTCCAAACAAAGAACAACGCAAGACAATGGTTTCTAGCAAAACGCGTCTAAAAGTTAATTACTTTGGTGCGTATTCCCGTAGTTTGTATTATGTACTTTACTAGACAAATATCTTCGAGCCCTTAGCTCCTCGTATTCTACGAAAGACCCGTGACTAACTTCAGAGCCATAGTCGCAATATATTTGGTGGGTTCTGTCATTACGTTGTTCTTTGTTAGCAGAGCAGTAATTAAATGTAACTTTAGGTGGCAATATGAGGTAGAAAACTTTCCAATTCAGGAAGTAAGAGATGCAAAGAAATAATGATCATTCAATCATATAATTTGATACTTGCTTAATAGTTTATTCATCAAGATTGTCTCGAAGTTCATTGTAGCAGTCCATCCATTCTACGTTTAGTTTTGGAAGACTAAAATTTACCAATATCATTTACGGTAATTATTTAGATGAGGATTCAGTTATATATTTTTAAAGGCATTGTGGTTCATTTACCTCACTTGATTAGAATTATATCTGTTTAATATTATATAAATATCAATATTTTATCATTATAGGTACTTACGAATGCAATCAATTCTAAATTCGATGTAGTTTATTTACAATGGGTTAGATCAATATGTAGTCTCGATAGTTTAATTTTAATGTAATCTTCTGTTGTTGCAGGCAGACTTATATTTACTCAATATTATGAATATTATATAATTTTAATCCATTTCAATTTTCAATATTTATCATTTTATTTATTATAAAGGTGATAATGAAAAAATATTATTTTTGTCTATAATTTTCAGGCACCTATATTTTTTATTACTGCACGACTTTATTTATTTACACATTTAACAGAAAATCAAACGGCATCATGCGTTGGACGTGTTTTCAAACGTTATAATATAGTATTGATTACATAAACTAGTTATGTTATCGTAAATCTGCAAAAAATATAACATTTGTGTACATACAATTCTCATCAAGATGTCATTAACTAAGTGACGGCATTATATGCTGTTCTCTAACGACCAGTTACAAGTAAATAGATTTTGTTTTGCCATATATTTATGTTTTTAGACTTGACTATTTCCTTGATTATTATTTGCTTAAATTTCCATGTACCAAGGCCATCACTTGTACTTTATTTAGTTTTATCTATTAACACAGGACTCGCCTCTCCGTAACTATCGCGTGGAATGAATCATGATGCTGGCATGTCGTCGTTACATATTATAAAGCTACCTTATCATTAAACATCAACTGAGCCGCAATATTTATGTTCATATAATTTTATCAACAACAATGACAAATCAAATTGGTCAGTGGTCTACATTTCGATCTATTTATTCCGTATGGTATAAAAATACTTCTTTATATTTTAATAGACAGATTACTTCATTTAACTCGGACTCTGATTTATCTAAGCATATTTTGTACGTTTATTATTTAGTTATAGCACATCACAATTTACTTGTTTAATGTATCTACGCCCTATGTGTTATGGTTGGTGTTCTGAAAACTATTGTTATTACAAATTAATAAATATACATATAAGTAAACTTACTTTTTATATTACGATCTAAGTTGAGTGAACCCCCTAAAATCTTTTAAGTACATAAACAACGGTAACGTTGTTGCCACCCGCCAAAAAAACGATTATGTAAGTCAAATATAAGTATCAATTGAAAAAATATGTGACAATATCTGAAAAGATGAAACTTAAGGTAGTTGTATACCTTAATAACTTGTTGTTATATCAAATGGTTCATTAGAGCTATTAGAACCATTCGTTAGCTAGCATTCATTTTGTTTTCATTCAAATATCATGGTCCCAAATATAAAATTTAGGGAGCAAGTATACTTAAAACAACATCGTTTACGTTCTACGAGTGGATAATTCTTAGAAAATGTTAAATTACACATATTAGACCGTTAATAGGTTGCATACTACACCCATGAGGTCTTGTCCAAATTCAAATTATCATTATACTTTAAAGATAACATATACTATTATTAATAGGTAATATTGTGCAATTCTAGTATGCTTATGTTAACGTCAAAGTTACATGCTATTTCAAGCAGTATCAGCTATATAGACCGGTCAATCGGTTATCTTGCTACGAACTAAGCTGCCTTGATAAAAAAAATACAAAGTTTTTAATTATAGGCGCGTTTTTGTAAGACTAAGTCCTACACAGGGAATCCTAGTGTAGGATCTAGGGCTCCACCAAATGTATGTTTTTATCATGTAGTTACTTGATTCTTTGTTAGCAAGTACTGCCTGAAATAGTCAAGATGTAAATACTGCTAAATTTCGTGCCTAATATTTAATACATAGTTACTAATGAAGACATCCAACATTGATGTTAAAAACACATTTGCACATTAAGTCATGACCTTCCACAATACTATATAGACTTACACATACTTAATTATAAACATCGTAATTTTTTATTTCATCTATTTTATATCCGCACATAGATTTAGTGAAAGAAATTATTTTTAAACAGTTACAAACTGAATAACGTTTATAATTAAGACTGTGCGATGTTTTGATACTAAAATACCGAGAAAATTATATCAAAGCAAAAATAATCTTTATTTACATTTGCTCCGAGATACGCCATTTCTCGGATGAATTATTATCTTATAACGCGAAATAGTAAGGACTATTTTGCTTTGTATATTTTCTTGTATCTGATATTGGGCGACCTAAGTGTTCGTACTTATGTTTTCTGCAGTAGACAAAGTTTTTAGAATATATCTCACATTTGCTAAGTGCACATATTTTGATGACATACAGTAATGATAAACAATTGATCTGTTTCTTTAGTCTAAAATCTCATTAAGCAATACAACTAACGCACCTTACCGAATTGATATCATAACCACACTTAACTTGTGATATTTTCGACAAAAATCTGTGCACTTAGAAAATATTCAATAATGTAAGTTATAAAATCTGCTAGAAAAATAACCTTGCTAAGGTAGAACGACGTAACTGCGAGACGCAAGCTACGGGGAACACGCATTTAGGATTTTTATCTTGAGCTGCTTTTTCCAGAAACTTATCATCGTGCAATTACGTTGTTCTTCTTTCACAAGTTAATATGGTATATCACGAAGTTTCTTGTGGGTCAATACATAATGCTAGTGCATTTTATTTCACACATAATTATTTTGTTGTCTCTTATATTGATTTTATATTCAAATCGATTTTCAAAGCAATATTAAATCGATAAAAATGCACATTACCTTTTGATAATTTCAACATCGATGTATCATTATTTTAATTAACGACATATCCATTTTATAAACTTCCATCGAACAGTATATTTTAAGTTAATAATATAATGATTTAGTATATAAGGGGGTTTTACTCTATTCTCAAGACATAGTTAATGTTATAATCACATACCCACATAGAATACAATCAAACAATTATTGGTAATAATAATTACTAATGTCATGTATTATAATAATAAGTTTACTGGCAATACAACTACTTATATAAAAAAATGTTTAAAACATTGTTTTCTATAGATTTAATTAAATATGTGCTGTGCAAATGCAAACTTCGTTCAGAAAACATTGTTTAAAACATATTTTTATGTATGTAGATGTTTCTTCAATAGAAACTCATAGGAATATTAATACATTAACTAAATAAATGTTCTTAAAACCAATACTAAAGTCGTCTATTAAGTTAAATGATCCCGCACTTACTATAACTCAGTTAAACAATATTTTTTGGATAAATCACATGACATAACAAAACAATAACCATGATTATAACATAAACTAAGTCAGTTAAATGAAAAAAAATATTAAGAACAGGTAAATATTGGAACAAAACATAAGCTTTGTAATTATTTAATTTAATCAATATCATAAATGGGTTGAAACTAAAGAATATTGTACCATACACGAAACACAATGAAATATATTTTAACAAAAATATTTACAATAAAGCAACAGTTATAATTTAACAAAATATTATTTACACGTAAAAGTAATATTCTCCATAAGAGAAACCATTTGACACGACGTCTCGTCATCATATACTATAATACAAATTACTTTGTCATAACAGGTAACATCTGACTTCCATACTATAATACATAACGTTCACAACGCCAAAATATGTGTTTATATCTATACAATATTGCACGCGGTATATCTCTATTGTACATTGTGTATGTGTACTCGGCGTACCAATCAATTACATATTTATTTGTAAATCACTATTTTTTTTCCATCACAGGAAGCTACGAATTTCGCATCGATTCGTTTCTCGTTAAAATTACGCACAATTAAAGATACATACATACATATATTTATAAAATACCATACCTAAAGTTTCTCAAAGAACTTATATAAAGTAATTATATCATCAACGAAACGATTTTTACAACTCGAAAACATCACTAGCACTACTAGACTACATTTAAAGACGTCTATAAATACGTGTATGTACTATATTATTCTCACGATTAGTGAGATTTACAGCCGCAGAGGTACCACGTAGACCGTAACTCGGAACGACGACGTTCGTTACGCTGGAATCTAAGTATCGTCGACTAACGTCCGTTGAAACGAGCGAGAAAATAATAAATGCAAACTTTAGCGAGAGCCGGAGCGGGAGGCGCCGGGAGCCGAGAGCCGAGGGCCGAGCCGACGCCGCTCACTGCGACAGCAGCTTCTGCAGCAGCGACGCCTTGTTAGCCGCCGAGCCCCCCGCACTCCCCGCCCCCGCCGCTGCCCCCGCGCCCGCCTCATCACCGCCCGCCGCCGGGCCCGCCTCCACCGAGCCCGCCTCCGTAGTATTCTGTACAAAAATATTTCATTTTACTTACGACTTACAACATTTATTATTATTATATTGCCTAATAGATTACTACTGCGAAATTGTCCGATTTCTGACGTTACTAATCGCACAATTTAACAGTGTACTACAACCTTTATCCCTAAACATGCGTAAACCGCAGTAAATGCTGGTATAAATAGATTTGAAAATGGCTGTCTAGAAAACAAGTATATTTTATTACATGGTACTGATGCAGGAGAAAATGTTAGAAGTCTGAGTCAAAACGTGAAATATAAACACAATATTTTCCTTAGAGTGGTAACGAGTGAACGCAACGCCTTCCTAATCTACTTTGCTCTTAATTCGGGGCAGTTTGAAGGAGCGCTATCTATAGCAATAGATCTGCTTAATACCTAACCCGAGGCCCGGGTTTTCTTCTTAACTGAATATCTTAAACCAATACAAAATGTTATTTATTACATAGTATATGTTTTCAGTAACGAAATTTCTAAATATAAACACGTTTTAATGATTCAACCTGTAATTTGGTTGCTGTTCAACTACCACCACCACAAAAGATGCAAAATTTCAGGTAAGTAGATTTTACAGATTATATAGATATATTAATTAATATTATACATTCTGAACATTCTTCTCAGGCATTGCGTTTAATCATTATTACTTTCTATTGAAATCAGATTGTGTGCTTTATTTATTAATTGCATTATATTAACGACAGTGACTTAATTATGACATACCAGCAGACATAACATACATTGTGGTTTGGCACAGTAAAATAATTTTAGATTCAAGAAAAAGTAATAGATTTAATAAATTTATCGCATCATTTACTTTCCCTTAACTGTCATAGATTTTTTGTTGAAGGACAATGGTTTTTATAATAAATTAGCAAGAGCAACTAGTTTGCCATTATTTTATAATGTCTACCTACTTTTACTTCTATTATTTCATTCAGATTTCTGTCTAAATACGAGTTTTTTAAATTATCAGCGGAATTTAGGAAGCCAAAGAAGTTGTATTGTATACATGAGAAGCGATCAAAATACCATACAATTTTAACTATACCCATCTCCAATTAAACAATAAGTAAATAAAACATTGAATGTGTGAGCAAAAGTTAGGACCAATAAACTGTTTTCATAGGTGCATGGAGAATTTGTACACAATTTCTTGTTATTATACTAACAATTCAAAATTAAAACATGTTACTGTGTAATGGTTTTGTGATTGTACGATAAGATATCAAATAACTTGAATGATCTACGCAGTATAAAAGCAATTAAACTGTTTATTATTTTTGATCGCTACTCTTGTATGATAACTCTAAAAGAATAAACCGATTCAAGTCTCAAGTACCGCCATGCAATCGTCTTCAGTATATCTACAAAACGTAATCAACGAAAAATCTTCTATAACAGTTGTTAAGCGCACAATAAGCCAACTATTGCAAAAATATAATACTCTTGTTTTATAACTACAAACGTCACAAAACCTTCACCACACTTCGATTGTCTGCGCATGCGACTCTCCCCATTTATCATTTAAAGCTTAATTTCTCAACGTTAAAATCCTAAAAGCCAGTGAAATAATATTATGGCAATTTATGATTTAAACAGGATTTTTAAGGATTTTTTAAATAATTATAGTTTCACTAGTCTAAGAAAGATTTTAGACATCACATCACAAAAGCTTATTATATTTAGGAATGTACCGACGTAAGCAATTAACTATGAAACTCAAATTTTATTTTTATATCAGTTTACTGCCAGACCAACTTTTAGTAAGGCAATAAAATAAATGTGTTAGCTAACTTCAGTACATTTCTTAAAATCAGCTTCTAAGTATCAAGATGACTGAATCGACAAACACACGCAGCAGAGCAGACGATATTATAAGTAGGTCTACAAAAATAATGAAAACCGATAAAATAGTGAAGTGACTAGATGATATTTTGTACTCGCTGAACGCTTCCCAAGCTTACCGGGGTGCTCTGTTGCGATTCCCACGAATTTGTCGACGCCGAGGACGCTCGGCCCCCCACCACACTGCCGCCACCTACGTACGTACACACGTATACATTGGCAGTGGTTTATCCCCTACACTGACAATGTTTATCAAAACGCATCCGACAGTATCGCTTTTTGTTACTTATCAGCAATATCTTTATATATTAGTATCGGAGCCGGGTATAATACATGAACATTGTCACAAGGAAGTATAAAGTCTTTCTGTTTCAAAATTAGACAAATATGTTTAATAAATTAAGTAATATAATTAAGTTAGTAGACATTTAGGTAAATGCCTGGTATCGACACAACACTCGAGAAAAAATATAAAAATTAAAAACGCTCGCAGCACCACGAAGCCGCTTTTTCACATAGGAAAATAATTAATAAGTATTGGAAGCGGCCGCGTGTAAGTACTACTAGGTACTACGGCAAAAATAAAGGCATATACCAACCGGGCGTGGGCATTTCGTAGGTCATGAGCGAGTCCATGTCGGGCTGCAGCGGGTGCAGGTCGGGGCGCGCGCCCGCCGCGCTCGAGCGGGCACCCACCACGGCGCGCAGCTCGTTGCGCACGTACTCCGACGTGCCTGCGCCTGCGCCCGCCGCGCCCGCGCCGCTGCCGCCCCCGCCGCTGCTGTTGCCGGCACCTGCCACATAACAAACTTTCGACTCGCGATCCGGTATTACGCGGGCTCCTGACCCGTCACCGTCCGTCCCGCTTTCCTACCTGGCCAGGCGATGCGAACGTGCACGCGTCGGTAACGGCTAAGATGGTACCGGTAACGTGGGTTCAAATCGTTACGGGGAAGCGAAGGATTAAGCTTAGAATGCAAAGATTATTAACCATGCAGAGCGATAGATTTCGGAAGAAAAAATGTCGCTATTTTCGGGCGGCCTCGATCACTACTCGACGTTTCGCTTACCTCGTCGTTAATGGCGTCGATTCGTCGGACCGATCGACGAACGATACGTCCGAAACAGCTGAGCTCCGCCGTCTTCGAAGCGTTCGGAGTGAGTTCTGAGTGTGGCGAGTGTCGTGAGGCTGCACGCCGGTCGGTACTCACATGCATGCTGGTGGTCGAGGGGCGGATGGGGCGGGTGCGAGGCGTGGGGCGCATGGGGCGCGTGGGACGCATGGGGCGCGTGGGGCGCGTGCGGCGTCATCGGGCCGCAGCGCGCGTAGTCGCCGCAGTAGCCTGCGCCCGCGCCGCCCTCCTCGTAGTAGCCTCCCACTGCCACACACGCCGCGTTATAAACTATGGGCTACGATCACCCCCGTGAGTGATTCCCGACCTACCTAATCCGTTGCGCCTGCTCGGTCTGTACCGCGAGGAATGAGGGATGTGGAGAGCGCTATCGGTGTTGTCGAGCGCACGCTACGTGAATGTGCGCCGTGACTGATCGCGCGACAGACGATGGCTATCCTTATCCGTAACTTGCACTTTTGACTTGACACGATCTCTTACTCGGCAAGAATCTCTATTCGAGTCACGAGAGGTCTATTCTCAAGTACTACTACAGACTCGCATTCGTCGATTGTTCAAAGATACCGAATAGTAAAGCCAGAGACATGCAAATTGGTTAATTTATTCGTCTAATATTTTAGGGTAGTAACCCTGAACTTGGCAGGACACGCTATTTCTAATATTAAAAACTACGGGACATGCGAATTTTTAAAAAATGATCATGCTCTTAATTAAAACAAAATCGTTTGGCTATGTAATGTCTATTCTACCTATAGCTACCCTACAATATTGTATAATATTAGTATAATCGAAAAGCCGTACAAAAGGGTTGCTAAAAAATTTTGATCCATAAATCGTTAAATTCTAATTATATAAATAACTGGTCACCTATTACGTAAGATAAGCAAAACTACATTTTCAAAAATTAAAAAATTAAAACCACAAGACCACCCTTTCCATTTAATACCTTCGAAAAGAAATCGAATACCTTATGAAATATTGGAAGCTTTCGTTAGTATTAGAATTGTTGAAGTATTCAAATTGATTTACCATATCACAGACGCTTAGATAAATGTGATTCGATGTTTTATTAAGTATAAAAAGTACAAGCCATGTGTTTCTTTATTATTTATCCACAAATTAATGTGAAACTTTGAGTTTGATTATATTTATATTTGAAGTAAATTCATCCACAAACAATCAAACAAAAAGTTTAATGGGTTTCTGAATGAAATTTTGGAAATACAATTATTTTAAAGGTATAAAGAAATACATAGTTGGTAGGTAAAAAAACGAATTTAAATCGAAGGAATAATAAAAGGTACGTGGGAATGTGTTAGTTACCTAAGTGTGGGCGCGGCGGACGATGGTAGGGCTGCGGGCTCATGGGCGTGTGAAGCGTCGCTGCCGATAGCGTGGACACGCCGCCCGCGTGCGAGTACGAGCCTGAACCTGGCACCTGTATACATCACACCTCATCATTACCATACTCGAATAAAATATGTTTTTTTTTTATAAAAGGGTCACTCACTTACGTCTCTATTAAGTTGCTATAAACTGAATTTACTCTAAAATATGTAGTTCGTTCGACCACGAACTGCAAGATGCAGCGTGGCCTTTATAGTGATTTATTAATGAAATTAATTTTGAGAAAAAAAAACATTAAGATTTAATCTAGTTGATTAAATAAAGTTAACAGGGAATTATGATTAGACTTTACTGGTACCTACATATTTCACATCTGTGAGCGAGAGATGTGACGAAAATAACAAAATTAATAAACACTTACGCTTAGTTGTCGACTCAACATTGGGTTTTGTTGTGATGTTGTTATTATTTTATTTGTACCGTAACTTCCACTCAATTGACCTGTAGAAGACAGAATAAGTACGTTTTACAAAATTCGACTCGAAACTTAGTATCGGCAAAGATCGGTTAGATGAAGAGCAGCACTCACCGGTGTGGTGATACAAATGATAGTTCGTCCGAGTCAGAGTCACGTTCGGGGGCGCCGCCGCCGAGACGAGAGCGGATCCAAGGTCGGCCTGAGGTCGCTCGGACGCCTGAAAAAGAACGAATGCAATATGTAATAACGGAGACGAATTATTTTTAACAGTTTTAATATATTACAAAAATAGTGACGAAATCAGTTCATAGGGAGGTTTTAGTAGTCGTGCATGTAATGCGGGCAGATACAGACCTCGGGCGGTACCATGATGTGCTGCGTGAGTTGTTGCGCCAGCAGGCGCGCGTGCTGCTGCTCGATGAGCGCCCGCGCGCGCGCCGCGTCCGGGCCCGCGCCCGCGCCCGGGCCCGCGCCCGCGCCGTACAGCGCGCGGGGCGCCGCCGCGCGCCAGCGGGAGCGCGCCTCCGCGTCACTGGGCGCCGCGCCCGCGCCCGCGCCCTGCCCGGGGCCGGCGCCCGGCCCGGGACTGGCCGCCACGCCCGCCCCGCCCGGACTGGGCGCGGCGTAGCCCGACGACACGGGCGGCCCTTTGCTCACCGTCTCGCACTGCATCAGGCTCCGTGTTATCGCGTTGATCGCCGCGTTTTTCTCCGTATTCATGATGCCCTGCAAATTTACCAACGTCGCGATCAATTTCTAAGAACGGCTGAACGGTTCAGCCGTTCTACTGTACGATACGACTTTAATACTGTAAAGTGAATGTTTTTGAAACCATTTCGATTTAAACTTCAAGTGTGTGAATTCGATTCTAGCTAGCTTCTCGATGTCACTATGTTAAAATTATATACACTCGTGGACAAATAATTCGGATCGGCGCTAAAATCCTCTGTATCTTCCAAATTAATAATTTTACATGCATGAAACGAACTTTATATTAAAGAGAATTTTAATATTGTTTGCTACAAAACCTTAAATGTTATTTAAAACGTAAAAGGAAAAAAAAATGGTAATAAATTTAAATCACGCGTGTTTTACTTTTTGCTTGTTTTCTCTCTTTTATTTTCAATCTATCAAATTTATATTATAAAAGGCCGTCATTATCGTTTTTCACGGTATTATTGAAATACTATCATGACGCTAATACCCGAAGAATGTACACGTATCGTCACTATGCTAGAAGAAGGCAGAAGTCAGAGAATTACAGTGAGATTAACAGGCGTGTCACTTTCTACTGTGCAAAGAGTTGTCCAACGTTTCCGAGAAATTGGGCAGAACATTACAAGACCAGGAACCGGCAGGCCGAGGTACTACGGCTCGAGAGGATCGATTTATTGTTACGACCATGCTGCGAAATCGACACTTCACGGCAGTTGAAGTAACAAATCAACTTCGAGAGACTCGAAGAGACGACGTAAGCGACCGGACTGTAAGGCGGCAGCTTCGTAAAGCTAATTTGACCCCACATAGACCCGCAAATGGCCCCAAACTTGCAAGGGAACATCGAGTAGCAAGATTACGTTACGGCCAGAATGGGCAAGAGTAATGTTTCTGACGAATCCAGATTTATGCTCTATGCACAGGATGGGCGGCGAAGAGTTTACCGACGGCCAGCGGAACGTTTTATCCCAGCTTGTTTTCAGAAAAAGTATCGTTTGGCGGTGGATCTGTTATGGTTTGAGCTGGAATCTCTTCAGAGAGTCGCACGGAGTTTATGCTGATAGAAAATGGTACGCTAACTAGTGCAAGATACGTAGAAGAGATCCTTAACGAGCATGTCGGCCCATACTTGATTAATATGATTGAAAATTCCATATTTATGCATGACAACGCAAGGTCACATACAGCTCAAATTGTGAACGAGTATTTTCAAGACGTTGGCATCAATTGCATGGACTGGCCTTCGAAAAGCCCGGATTTAAATCCCATTGAGCATGCTTGGGACGAGCTTGGAAGGTGTATAAGAAATCGGAAACTCGCCTCAGCTACACTTAGAGACCTGAAACATGCGTTAGTGGAAGAATGGAACAATATCTCGCAATTTCATATAAGAAATTTAATAAACAGCATGCTCAATCGTCTGGCAGCTGTAAGAAGAGCTCGGAGTATTAATTATTATTAAGGTTTTAAAGTTCGTTTTTGTGCGATTAGTGAGGTAATTACTCAACGAAAAATTGTTGATATTTTGTTTCTTATGTAATATAAATAAATAAAAGAATTACGTTTCCAACATTTAGTGTTTTTAACCTTTTATTAACCATCAAAATTATCTACAACTTATAGTTTGATTCATGCCGCTAACTCTATTATTTTAAGAGATATTCTAATTTTTCTTAGTGATCCGTAATTTTTGTCCACGAGTATATATTAGTAAACATTTTAAAAAGAATAGCAAGTCTCGTGTTGAGATAAGTCACAATGACCAAAATTGGGTTAGGACAGCATAATAATATTTTAACAAGATATCTACGACAGTATTTGTAATAGATTAGAATATAAAAAACTTACTTGTCGTTGTCGAACAGTATCTTGTGCCGGTCGGTCGGCGTCGGGCATATTGTCAATAACATCGTCTAAAATTTCCGAAAGCGTTGGATCGCTGGCCATTTCATTGTCACCACCTCCACCTTGCGCCCGATTGCTGCCACTTCTATAAAACATACTAAACTTTATTTTACTATTCAAGAAAACAAACGAGAACTGTTTCTAACATTAACAACGTTATCGACATTTTAGTTTTATTCTAAAATAAGGCGTAATAAACATAAATGTGATATCCAGCTAAAGGGCCCATATTTACACTAAAATAAGCTATTCTATATAAATAGAAAGGTGGTACTCGACTAGAGGACATTGCAGTAAAATAAGCCTAACAAATAGAAAGGCGGTACCCAATTATAGGCCCTTGCAGTAAAATAAGCCTTACAAATTTCTCTAAAAATAAGCCTAATAAAAAGACAATGGTTATTGCACTAAAAAATATCACAATGTCTGATTATTGCAGACATAATGTGGAGCAGTATGGCCATAGTGTATGGAGGAGATGCGGGTTCTTGCAGTAAAATAAGCTTAACAAATTGACAAATAGTACCTAATTACACGGTTTCTTGCGTTAAAAAAGGTCTCACAATTACACACGTATATACTTACGATGTCTGATTATTGTAGACATGATGTGGAGCAGTGTTCCCGTAGTGTATGGATGAGGTGTGGGTCGTAGGGGAAGGGTACATCCCAACGGAGCCCTGTAGTACTTGTTGCAAGTGACTCCGCACGCTTGGCATGCTAGACGGACACTCGACATTCCCTACCGTAGACACCGCATTTAGACCACCATTCACGTTATCTGGACGCCTGAAAATATTATATCATTTTATAGTTAGGATCTACACTCGCTATAGCTAGCTTGCACAAGTGTGGTCAGAGAATAAAATATTTTTTACCCGGAGATCACACAGAAAAGGTCGAGGGAGTTCTAAAAGCTAAACTTAAGTCATTTAAAATCACATCAATATGAACGTATATATAATTTTATGCATCCAATATTCCCCGATTTTTATTGTGCATATCACCGAAAGATTTGTCATGGATAGAAACCGAACCCACAACACTCAACGCGGTGATAGTAGGGAGGCGCACACGTGCAGTGTGATAATTGTAAATAAATATAACAATAGTTGGGAGTTGATGTACTATCCGTTACCGTCTTGTTTGAGTGCATTTAAACAAGCTTATCTTTGTTTTTCGCAGCAAATAAGACAAAAACAGCATAAAACTCGGCACGCGAAACTTGCATCACATAATCGATCCTTTATATAAGTTATATTAATAGAAAGTATAAATTCATACTACGTCTTACATCGTGATAGTTATTTTTAATCGTTTTATTTAAGCAGATAGCCTAAGGTCAGAGAACAGCATAAGATACCGAATAATAATACAATATATATATATATAGCTGTACTCTACTATGCAGACTAAAAAAGCTAATTAAGGCTGGAACTCACAGATTGGGTGGTCCAGTTAGCATGTTGGAGAGTGTGGAGTGGATATGTCTTGGCTGCGGCATCTGTTGTGGTGCGGCGGGGCGCGGGCGGCCGGGCTGCGCGTACGCGCGCAGTTTAGGGTTGGGGGACGGCAGCGGCGTGGTTGGCGTCGTCTGCTGCCGCGCCAACAGAGATACGAGAATTTGATTCTTCTGACATAGAGGACTCATCATGCCTCCACTACTGCTGGTCGCCGGACTACTAGCTGTCGAGGTCGCCGTCGATGAAGCGGCTGAGTGTGCACTCGACGTTACCTGAATTACATATTAATATTGCGTTAAACTTAAAATCAACTGTTATATAAAATTACCAGTGCAATGAAGAAATTCTACCCATATTTAATCAACATAATACTTTTGTTAATCTCGCAATAAATGACTTTGATTACAAGTACATCAGGACGGGTCGACCGCATAACACAGCGATATAAATTTTGATTTTTATACACATGAATCAACGCTTTTGAAGACAGGCCTGACCTGACCGACCAATGCGTCGTTCGTTTCACAATTGTGTTCACGTACGCGCAATGATATTTTTGCTGCATTTTCTGCGTTAAGCGCATTGCGAATATTGCAATAGACAATCATTTTAATATATTAATATAAAAAAGACCTGCGTTTGCTACCAGCTTCATACGCAATTAAATAGTCCACTTTCATGTGTGTAATGCGTCTAACGCAGCCAATGCCGCATAAAGGAACTATGCACCGTTCTGCTTCTAACGATTGTCATCCTTATAACACCAGAGTTATAGATGTTGACGTGCAGCATGTTACTTTATGGTCGTGTCTCAAAGATATAAGAATGGTTTTATAAGGAAGACTGCACAGTCTTCCTTTTCCAAGTATAGATACCAAAGTTTACAAACTCTAAAAGCACCAAAGGTATAGATCGAAGGTCTTTCAAAAAATATTGATTACCTGTTGGTTTTCAGGAGTAGCCCTTTTAGCATTGTTGACCACACCTTTGGACTCTTCGAACTTGCGTTTGGCGCAGATTCTTTCGAGATAATTGTCGCTACTGTCCTGCGTTCGACCGTTACCAGACGGTCCATTGCTATTGGAGAGCAGCTGTGATAAAACGCTCGGCTGGGAGATGCCCCTGTTCCCGTCCCCAGAATTTCTTCTGTTTTCCTCTGCATCCTCGTCCGATTTGTCGTTCAATATCTAAGAAAAGATCAATGTTTCTAAATCAAAACTAAAAGAGCACTGTACTCAGTGTACTCAATCCCAGACGGCATAGAAAACAAATTTAAGAAACCGTGTAAGTCATTATATGCTAGATATGCAGGACAAAGTGGTTATGTGCAAACAATCAAACGAGGAACTTAAGGAGCAATTTTATCCCGTGACATGCGTAAAACATAGAAAACGTAGGTAAAGTTTTACGTATATTTGCGCGTATACGCATATTCACTGTCGCTCGCTCCGTAAATTCACAAGCTTACAGTCGCACAGACTGTCAATACTCACCCGTAACAATACATCGTTGTTGTGGTGCTGCTGCATAGGGTGACCGGAGCCATGAGCGTGCTGCAGCGGCGGATGGGGCGGATGGGGCGGGTGGGGCGTGTGCGGCTGGTGGGCCTGGTGTTGCTGGTGTTGCGGGTGAGGCGGCGGCGGCGGGCGGGCGTGCTGCGCCGAGTGCAGCGGCGACAGCGCGGCGCCGGGCGTGTGCGGCGTGTGTGGCGTGTGCGGCGTCAGCGGCGTGTGTGGCGTGTGCGGCGTGTGCGGGGTGTGCGGCGCTGACGTTTCGCTGCCGGTGGCCTCCTCGTCCTCCTGCTTCAGCAGATCCTTCAGAATGCGGTTGTTCGAGTTGACCGCCCCGTCGTTCCCTGGCAGGGGCTTCTGGCTCAAGAGCGTCCGGAGTTTGTTTGTCTCCTCCGCGGGTTGATTCGACGGTGGGCCCTCGCCGGGCGTGGGAGGCGCGCGAGGTGTCGCGGGCTGCGAGGGTCCCTCAGACGTGTTCTCTTTGCGCTCCTTGGTGTCATCTCCGGTGATGTCGCCGAGGAGGGAGGACGCCCACGGTTCGAGATCGAAGTCGTTGAACAGCGGCGTGTCGTTGGGGCTCATAGGAGAGCGATATCGCCCTTCGCAAGAGGACGACTCTCCGTTCGCTACGGACGTCATGAGCGGGCCGCCGACGGTGGGCCGGGGTCCTTCGGCTTCGAGAAGATCCATCCCCTCGTCGCCGAGTACGGTGTGAGTGGACATAATAAAATCCGGTTCGCCGGACAAAGGTTTCGCTTCAAAGAGACGCGATCGAGCGACGACCCGAAAGTAAGGTCTACCCGGGCCGATGCGCAACAGAAAAGGTTCACTTATCGCGGGAGGTGCAGGCAAACACACGGCCTGCTGCAGGTGCGCGGCTACACGTATACGATCACTTTTCTCAACAAGTTCCAAATAACGAGATCCCACGATAGGGAAAGGAGTGTTTACTGAGTTTTCAACTGCACTTAAATCACAAACTGAAATAAGAAAAACAAAATATTTAATGTTAATTTCGTACAGTACAATTAAAACGCAGATTCTGGATCGATCTTTCTCAAAGGAAACTTACGGATAAAAATTAGGTATAAATAAAAACTTACATAAAATAATGAAGTTACGGTCCAATCTGAAGACGATGTGATCAGCTTGTTTGGCGGTGATGGCGGGTGGGCCGCCGTCGCCGGGAAGAATTGCGGCCGACGCGTCCTCGCAGCGCCGGATGACGCACATGACGGAGCCGGCCTCCTTCGAAGACGAGCCGCGCACTGGCGCCGCGTGGATCACACACTCCGCGTACCTAACAACATTACACCACATGTTACCCTTCAACAAACAACAAGACAACTTACGAAATATTAGTCCATTCATCATAAACATCAGACTGTAATCGTCGCGACGAAGGACATTGCTCATTGTTAATTCAGTTTCAATCCTAAGCGGCTCACCGCTGAGCACGGCATTTTTGTTCGATCCACACCATGGTGACGCTCATTATGTTACTCTCGTGTTGACTATATGCGTGCAATACAGCGCCGGCAACAGCTCTCATTTCTATCAAATTTTGATTACATAAAGTCGTTGCATTGAAAGTATTATACTAAGATTCTAGTACTGACGTTAGATTGGTTAATACTTAAGCTAAGGTTTATAGTAAAAAGATTAAGACATCACGAGCTCGGGAACCAAAACTTGAACTATAGTTTTAATCAACTTGCCTGTCAGCTGCAATAGATAATGTTACTGATAAGTATTTAATTCTTATGAATACTGTATTTTAATACATTTCAGCATTCAATATTATGTATTAGCTTAAAGATGTTAAGATTGTTATCTTTATCAGCAATAAATACTAAATATAATATATGAAAGTTTCTTTCTATTTCCCAATATGGTAGATCGCACAGAAACTAATGACGCATTATTTGATAAAACTCACAATCAAACTCGTGGTTATTTTAAGTAATTATGATGTTTCCATGTTTGTGAAAAAAAATTTAGTTATTTCAACAATCATCCTGAATAAAAATATTCACTATAACAATCTTACTTAAGTATTCTAAGTTGTATTGTCTAATTTTATTGCTATGTATAATTTAGTAGATTTATGCATTGTCTTCATTTGTTGGAAACATAAAGTAGTTTTCATTACTGGCATTAATACGTATTAGTTACATGTAATCGGCCTCTTATCGTTCGACCGTCACCATCTACTATCACAATGAAATAGCAAAACATGTTTCATATCAATAGTGCCACATTGCGTCGTATCGACGTCTTTGACATATTGACTGATTTTTATATCAAGTGTATGAGCCATTTTTGAATCATACATACTCAAACTAGTTTATCTATAGAGCTTCACAAAATATCTACTAGAAACGCCATTTTATCTACGGCTAACTCACTGACTAAAGCAGATGAAAAGAACTAGCGAGAAACATTGCTGTTGTTAATCGCAACATCGTTTAGGAGAGTTAGGGCGTCATACAAGCGAGCAAGTCCGTCTGCAAACGGACCTGCACTTTACAGAAACCTCAGCCAAACACTGGTTTAGTTGAGTGCTTTAACGCGAATAGGGGTCAGGTCTCTAGTGCTCATTTTGGGATGCGTTTTAATTAAAGAGAGATATTTGGGTCTGCAACACGATAGTGGGATAATTGTAAAGTAAAGAAGAACATTCTTAGGATAATATAAATGTGATATGGAATATAGACAAGTTCATTAACATACCCAACACTGTCAGTCCCATTGGAATCCTTGATAATAAGACGGGCTTGTATAGCTTGAAATTTATCACTTTCTGCGGGACCCCAGGTATAGGTTTGCGTACTTCTTAACAATGGTCTTAGTTTCGAATGATCTGTAGCATGCACAAGCGAGTAAATAGATTTCCTGTATAACTCAGCTCTGTCCTGCAGAGTGAGTTCCTTAATGTTTTCTGTTATACATTCTATTTCAGACTTCGAGTTTATTTCCAATAAAATCCATCCAAGGGAACCGGTGTAATGTTTCAGAGCCTGAAATAAAATGTTAGATATTATATAGATAAATTTTCATATAAATTCACATTATCTTTTACAGCAATCTTGTTATTATGAAATATATTAATGACGCAAAAAAAGAAAGTTTCACTATTGAGTAATACATTTATTTCAATCAAATCATTTTTAAGGTGCCCCTTGATAAAGTAAAGGCTAAGGTCAATCTTGGCACTGCCGTTTCTTCCACGTAAGTATCAATAATAATATATCCTACTAATACCTATTATAAACACGATAGTGTGTGATGATGTATGGATGTTTGTTACTCCTTCACGCACTACAGAGCGGATTTCGATATAACTTGACATTATTATAGCTTATATATCAGAACTAGCTATTTCCCGGGATTCCGCCCGCGTGGATTTCTGTTATAGTGATAAAACGTACCTATGTCTTGCTCTAGGAAACCATCGATCTATTTGTCAAGTTTAAAATCCGTTCAGCCGTTTAGTCGTAAAAAGGTATTAAACAAACGTACGTGCAAACAGAGTAACTTTCGCATTTATAATATACTAGCTGTTGCCCGTGGCTCTGCCCGCGTGAATGTCGGTTATCGCTGTAAAACTATGTGTTATTCCAGACCATAATCTATCTCTGTGCCAAATTTCATCCAGATCCGTTCAGTAGTTTTTACGTGAAAGAGTAACAAACAAACATCCATCCATCCATCCATCCATTCTTACAAACGTTCACGTTTATAATATTAGTAAGGAAGTGTAGATAGCACAGAGGCTATATTTAAAAAAAAACTAAATCCCCGTGGACGAAGCCGTGGGCAAAAGCTAGTCATATAAAAATAAATGACCAGCTTCCAAAATTAAACAATTGGTTTTGGGTAAGTATAATTTCACTCTATATGTTTTTGTTTATAGTAAGGCGGATACTTACGTTCCGCTAAATCATGTTGGACTATACTAGAGTTGCACAATGTTATGACAGTTTTATGTTCTTTGTCATCGTCTATAACTAACGTAGGGCGATAACAGGCGACGCGATGTCCTTTTCTTCATAATAAATTTCGATAATCTCGCTAGCTTGAAGACCTCAATATATTTATAGTATCCCTCCTAATCAAACACCTCGGTAATTTAATTACCTTGGGGCGTTTTCCATATTTTTTTTCGGATAGCTTTTTTTTTCTCTACTTAATTAGAAAGAATATCGTAAGTTTTTTATTTTTTCGGAAATACTGTTCATGAATGGTATTAACAAACGCAATGCCATAAACAGGATAAAATATATTAAAATGAATGAAATGAAATACCTCGATAAGTGAGGTAAGCTCCGAGTAATGTAATCCAGCGCACGACGGCTGGGTGGAGCTAACCTCGCCGGCTTGTACGGGCGAGAGGCACTGGGCGGCTCGTAGCGGACACTCGTCGGGGCACTCCCGCCTTCGCCTCAGCACCTCCTGAATCTGACGGGTAGCTTCACGCACAATGCCGTTTTTGTCCGGCTGTTTAACCTCAGCAAGACAAGTCCCCAGGAGTTCTTCTAGTTGGTTTATGGTTTCGTTTTCGAGTTCCCGTCGCTTTTTCTCGTTGTTACACTTATTTCTGAAATTAAAAAGGTATACATTTTAAATTTCAACATTTAGCAAAAAGAGAAATGTAAAGGGAACTAGAATCAACTAGAAGCTTACAACAGAAATAACGCCCATTAACAATAAAGCGTCGATAATAATTTCTTGATTAACAGCAAAATAAATAACATTCGAGAACAAACATCCAATACGATTCTGAAGCTGATATCGACAAACAAAAATAAAAACATGAAAGAGGACTTGAAATTATAGGGTGGCATTTTAAACTTCAAAAAAAAATATTAATTAGGACAACTAAATGTTGTCCTAATTAATAATTTAATGGAAATAAATTTAATGCGTAGCTAGTCAATTATAAATTAAAATACAGCAAGTAAAAACATTATGGTTTAGGAAAAGAATACTTCTAAACCCTCACCAAAAGTACGAACTTAATGAACCATGCGGAAAAGACATTTTGGGCAATTATTGGACAGGATTGAACGAAGGTAAGTGCTAGGATAGGGATAGGTATACTGACTAATATTTTATTGAATTATATTATTGATAATTCAATATCTATACTATTACGCAGCGTTTAATTGTTTGAACGCACTAATCTCTGGAACAACCAGAAGGATTTGAAAAAAAAAAAGTGCATGAGACGAATTCTTAAGGAACGTTATGGCTATTTAACATCACGCCACGACCCATGGATCATGACAATAAGAATAAACGTGACATGGTACGAAATCCAAATTAACTGCGGGTTGCTAGTTTGATAAGTAACCGGCATGAGAATTAGCATTGTAAGTGACGTTCCTAATCGTATTCTGTAGTAGACAAGAATCTTTGGATATTCATAATTATTCAATGTTTAATTTTGTTGCATGTAATGGCAATTATACGTTTCCTAACGATACATATTTGCATTGTTTGACTTTTACTTAATATAGCGACGTCGTAAAATAAAATTAAAACGTTTTACTGTCTAAAATATGCATTAGTACTCGGGGTAAAGCGCTAGATCCTGCACTAGGTTTCCTGTATCACAAGGATCTAAATTTGGTTATATTTTATTTTAAATAAATTCTATGACGCATTCTTAAATTTCTCCTAAACCGTGTTAATTAAAAACTGCGGTGTTTTGTTAATTGAAATCTTATTAAAATTACTTGGGTCAGGTATTATTATATTGCCAGCCTATGAAAACCGCACGGTCCTTGTGTATACACGATTACACGTCGTGCCGGTCGACCTTATCATAGTACGAACTTCAGTAACAATATGTGTATGTAATTTTTATTTTTACACGCCGAGCCGTCTCAAATAATTGTTATCAGTCTGATAAACAAATAAAAAGGATTCCTAATTTAGAATTTTAATATTTAATCATTACAATCTACAGCAGTTTTTTAATTACTATTTTGAACTCAAAGGCAAATTTTAAATAGGTAATTAAAACTACTAGTTCAAATCCTTCATCACATCAACCCATAGACGTCCCACTGCTGGGCACAGGTCTTCTTCATACATTTGGAAGGCTAGTTTAAATCCTTATTCCGATCATATACATATACAAAAAGCAGTGGCAACCGAGTAGAAAAGTAAAGTAGTTCTAAACAAGTGAGTTCGATCTTAGGTGACAGTGCCAATGTGAATACTTTGTGGAATTTTACGAACTTTTAGTTAGCAGATGGTAATGGTTTACCATCTGCTAACTGTGCAGGAAAACATCGTGAAGGACCCTCACGAAGTAATCCCAGAGCATATCTGATCCATCAACCCGCATTGGGTCAGCATGTGTGTAATAGGGCCACCTTCAACCCTCTTCACTCTCTTGATAAAGGAGACCCATTCCCAACAGTGGAACATTATACATATACGGGTTATTAAAGAAGAAACTATAGGTATTTATTAATAATTCCTGTCGAAAAGATACAAATCAGCGTAATATAAAGCCGTAAAGAGCTACTAGTCAACTCTACAAAGCAAAAATACAATTTGTCATGATAATGTTTGTTTTTGCAACAAGAGAACATGACACGTCACTAAAAGCTGCATTTATAGAAAACAAGATACCTATCCATATATAATAAAATAATATGATCTTGTTTTATACCTACTGAATGAAATAGGTGAAGTTTATAGAGTTGCTATACCAGACCTGAGATGAATATTCATTAAAACACACACATATTATATTTGACTTGATTTGGACGTTTGATGAAATTAAAGATATCTACATTATATCCACCTACATCCATCTTACTAATATTAGCCTTTTTTTATACTGCTACGTAGGGAAACAAGCGTACGGCCCGCCTGATGATAAGAAGTTACGGTAGCCTATGGACGCTTGCAAAACCAGGGGCTTCATTTGCACGTTGCCGACCCTTAAAAAACTGTCCTTGCTTGAAGAACCACATGCTATAATCTCTCGGGAAATCCCCGGCAAGCTCATTCCACAACCTAATCGTACGTGGAACGAAATTCCTCTGAAACCGTACTGTGACGCACAATAGAGGTTCTAAGATGTCAGGATGAACACCACCGACAGGGAGTCGGTGACGGGAGGTGAGTTGATAAAACGTGGCCGTAGGCATCAGCATCATATCAAACAATTCCTTAGAAATACAGGCCCGCCGTACAGGCGGACGAACACGCACAATGAGGCGAAATCTTTCCATTTATTTGCATTATCAATCTCTTTTGCTAGTTGTAAACGGTAATAACAGAGTGGAAAAGTAACCTATTTTTATACTACTTAAGTGGCAAACAAGCATACGGCCCGCCTGATAGTAAGCAATTACCGTAGCCTATGGATTGACACGTTATGGGTTTTTTATTACCATTGGGTCGGCCACACGTCTATAGGCCACAGAAGTAGTATAAAAAAACAAACATCTTAATGGTATTTTGCAAGGAGATAGATGGTATCCTGGGAAAAGACTTTAGGTACTATTTACCACGATAACCGACATCCACAGGGGCTAGTTGTTTATATACTAATATTATAAAAGATTTATTTTGTATGTTCTTCGACAACTATAAGAATGTCCACCCGTGCTAAACCGGTACGTGCTTTTAGTATTTTATATGATCTTAAACAACGCTAAGTACTATTATAGTATAAACCGAAACCGCATACAGAAAGCTACATATCGCAATTTAAAAATAAGACTATATTATTTCAAATGCGCCGTAAAATATTTTTTGGTAAAAGGTTCACTACTAATTGAAAATTTGTCTTAACAATATAACGTTTTGATAATAGACCCGTTTGCTCGCCTTTTTTGTGAATTCGCGTTTATTTTTTAGACATAATATAGATAAACTTATACAAAACATTATCTACTTAAATATAAAATTTGATACAAATCGTTAAAGACGTTATGGAGATACATATATATATATATATATAATATATATATATATATATATATATATGTGTACAAGAATTTCTCGTTTAAAGTTATTAGATAGGTACATTACAGGTAATTTTATCAAATTTATTTACATTAATCAAAGTTGTAAGTTTTGAAGGAATATGTTAAAAATTGATAAGAACGAAAACTGGATTAGATCCTTTTAAATCTATTTTTCGTGCATTACTCTCAGAATGTTTTGCTAAACCCGTTTGATGTTTTTATGTATCACTAAGTTGGCAAAACAAGAAAACTGCCTGCTTCACGGTAAGCAGCTACAGTAGCCTATAGACACATAAAATGCTAAAAGCATCATTTGCTTGTTAAACTGAAAAAGAATAACAAAGATATACAGAAGATATTGCAGCCTTAAAGATAAAATCCTCTTTGCTGCCAATTCAGTGCTTTCCTAGGCCGCTCTTAAAAGAGACCACTTCTTCAACGTAAACACAACACTATTTAAAGTATGACATTTCTTCTAAATTTCTTCTGTGTAACTTATTTAATTAAAATTTGAGATAATAGATAGTAAACAAAGAAAATAGAATACCGATGTAAATTTTATTTGAATAGGTTAATTTCTTATAAAATGTTTATCATTAAACTTATATATCAAGAAGAATTATATTAACTCTTGAAAAAATAATTGCACCAGAACAAAGACAATAATTCCATATTTGTATAAAAATATATTATTCTTATACTTAAATTGCCAGCATAATTAATTCAAAATGTTAAATATTTTTTAATTATAATAATGAATGTATTTTTACCTTGTGAGTACACATATTGTTAAGCAAGGTTTTATTATTTATATTAATTAAAAAAGAAAATTACTTGCAATAAAT
Source organism: Trisateles emortualis (assembly GCA_947095525.1). Classification (NCBI taxonomy): domain Eukaryota; kingdom Metazoa; phylum Arthropoda; class Insecta; order Lepidoptera; family Erebidae; genus Trisateles; species Trisateles emortualis. The sequence continues at coordinate 11,918,193 of OX352732.1, read as the reverse complement.
ACTAAAATAATTATTAATTAAGTATCTTATCACCTACTACTAGGTACTTTTTATTCCTGTTCTGATGGCTCTAATTCAATGATCCGTTAAGTCAGTTTTATAAAACTACATATTAGTTTTCCAAACAAAAGCAAAGCAAGTTAGATGAAAATTGGATTTAGGCGCAAAACGTCACGTTGCAAAGTGTTCCATGTATTAAAAAAACTAAAAATGATTTGACTAGCCTTTAGCCTTTGGTGTGGTGGTTAGGGACAAAACTTTTTGTGATCCATAAATGAATTTTATGTTTGTAAAGACCCACACAGGGCTACCCTACTGCGGGAGGTTCAAAAAAAATGATAGATAAGAGTCATAGTACGGTCTGCTCTAATAATATAGGAACGGATATCTTAATAAAAACATAAGCTAGTGCTGACTAATGTCGTAGGTAAGTTACAGACAGGTGTCAATTAAAGTAGGTACTCATAAGGATTCCATTATGGTGTTTGGGCACGCATATCGTAAACCAACGTGTGTAGCGAAGTGGCGACCGGATAACAATATTACATCAACACCTGTCACGTTTAAACTGTGATACATTCGCAACGTAGCTTAGTTTATAAACCACGTGCAATATTATCGCGATTTCATGTTGCGTACGTTTCTCATATTACTCTTAGAATATAAGCACAGTAATATATTTCAAGATACACATAGTACAGGGTTTTATAACCATAGAAATACAATGCAGCATGCAATGTTATGTTCTAATATTTCGCTACTGCGCATAAGAGGATTAAAAATTGTGGCTACATGTTTTATATTTGGTTTTGTAAATCACTACATAATCTAGTTGTAAATCTATTAGTTTTCATAAATTAGGCATCGTCATCGTTAGAATTGGTTTTTATATCCAAGATTCTATATCAAAAACACTTACTTTGTAAATATAAAATACTATAAATTGAATAAATATAATTATTATATTCATCAAACCACGCCTTATTTTTTTTTTATTATTTTAAATACGTCACCCGGTGCTTTTTTACCCAAACTGCTAGGAATGTGTTATTATTATATTTAAAATTGGTTTGTTATACGATTTAAAGGGTTTTAAAAATACAGACAACACATTAATTTAATCATTTAAGTATTTCTTAAATTATAATATTATATTAATGTTTATTATATCATAAAAATAAATAATATAAGTAAGTACATACACAAATTTACTAAATAGTTTTGTAAGTAAACCAATAATGAATTGTTTCAATTTTAATATAATATTCACTTTAACGAATAGTGTGTAAATAAAAATGAATAACATTAATTTAACAATATATATAAAAACATGAACATTCACATGCATTAAAGTACATATATATATATAAATTAATATGTATTGGATTCAATCCAATTTAAGTGTACTTGATCCATGAAACAGTTTTATAAAAACATTAGAATAACTAAATAATATATTTATGATGAATGAACATATATATTAACTAACATATACTCTTATTAGACTTATAATAATAGAAAAAAATGTACTGACACCAAGGTAACAGACACATAAGTAAGTCTAAACATCTAAATGATTGTATGAACTCAAACAGAATAGATACAACAATCAGATGGACTGCAAATGAGTGGTAAACAGTAACACAAAGTATCAAGTAGCATAGATAATAAATTATTTGTTATAATAAAAATATCATAGCAATTGAAAATTCAAACATGTTGTTCCCTTTAAGGGACTGTACTATGACATCCGTATAGCGATTTATTTTCGTTCTTAATTAGAATTGCAATCAATGACAACCCTAAGCTAGGTAATAAAGTTGACATTTCACGAATTTTAAATAAAAATAAAAATTTAATCGATATATGGACGTCAAAGTAAGACCCAAGGCCTCTTCCAGAATAACAATAAATTATAACTATCTGTTTCTGTTAGTCCTCGGTTATTTATTCTGAAACTAGTGATAGCTGTAATTATGTCGTATGTACTAAGATTACTGTTATCGCAATTAAAAAACTTTCTAGGTCAAACTATAATCTTAATGTATAGTTTTATCTTACTAGTTCAGTCATTCTATGAGTGTCGGACTTATATAAATGCTACTATCTTAGTATGAAAATTTATGATGACTTTATTGAGGCAAATCCTTAAGAGACAGAATAACCTTCTGGAATAGACCTGGTATAATATTTAACCGTACAAAGTAAGACATAAAATTAACATTAAGGTATATTTTAATTTCTCTACATTCCAAAACACCCAGCAAAAACCAATTATGAATGTCAAAAGAAAATCAAATGGTTATGAAAAATATAAATCAAGCTGCATATATAATAAAGACAGATGAAATAGGCTTTTAGAGATACTGTAAGTCGCAAAAACCCAGACATTTCCACCAATGTGTACACATTTCAAGCGTATTATACGTACATTTGAGCTTGTGGCTTATTGTCTGACTTTTTTCTTATCTTCTTAACCGGCGCTGTCACGCTCATCTTGCCTTGCATCCCCCTCCATGTGTCTCCCAGTTGGAGGTCACAGGATTCAATTCTACAGAAGCAGCAAACAAAATAAACTTTTATTAAAGTGGGATGGTTTTTTATAATTACAAAATAAATATATTGCAATGATTCATGATTTAATTAGTGGTGATTTTCTAGAAAATTTTGTTTTTGTCCAAAATAAAACAAACTCTATTACATACCTATCTGTATGTAAACTAAATTATTGACAGTGGTGGTGAACAACTACGAAAACTCTAATTTTGAAATTTAAATAAATAATTACAAATGAAGCATTCTTTATTATGAAGACGATTCCCCAATACAAAAATTGTTATAGACCAAGCATGACTCATCTTTGCAGTTAAACAAGTAGGTATTGTATTGTATTTATTCAGGTTTTTAAATAGGTATTTATACATAAGCACATTATCAAAACTTTAACCAGGTGAGGATGTACGCTATCGTAATGGACTGACTATCAAGGAATAGTTATGTTCACATTGACGCGGCTCATATCAAATGCCAAGTACAGAGTAAGCTGAACCTTAATGCAAAAGAGGGACAGAGATACCAGTTGAACGACGCCTACCGAGGAGCCCCACTACGCAACCTCACTGCGACGGCCGCGCAACCTTGAAATAATAATGTTCGGAATAACAACAACGCGCCACAAGCGTGACCAGAAATAGTATAATAATTCTCGAAAATGTTTCAAACCTCTATCCAGTTCCTAGTATTGATATCCTGTCTAACTTTGACACATGCATTTTTAACATTTCATATTATTTACTAAAATAAAAACATAAAAACGAAACAACACTTACGTAACTTTTTTTTTATATATCGACAGCTAGCAGTTAGCACGTTGTCCCTATATTATCAACTTTGCTAATATTCTTTTTTAAGGTTTTTGTTAAGTTGACACTTGAATTCGAATAGGTGAAAGTTGGTAAGTATTGTCAGCGCTCCGCGGTCGAAGGTTTCGCTTTTTCAATCGTTACTCAACAAGTATTCGTCATCGAGACAACTACTTGCCTACCTACATAAGCGACTTTATTATTATAAGCTCTCGTGCCTGATTTTATTACATCAGGTAAGGTCGCATCGTTTGAGCTATATAGTACATACTCCTTCTTATATAATATGATGCAAACTAGTTTAGCATAGTGCAGCACTGTAGTCATTTATATTTCGCTCTAAAGAATATGAATTTAGATTTTAAAAAAACTACCAGTTGTCGTTGAGCAAGGACAGAGCCAGGAGGTAGCTAGAGATAAAAGATTATAAGCAACTAAACTTAAATTTCGTAGGCTTGTTTGTAATCTGAACATTTATAAGTAAATCATTTTCGCAACAAATATGTACAATATTAAAATGTAATACCTTAAGTTATATCGAACTCTAATCTACATAATCTATTATGGATAAAAAGTAAATGGATTCTACTTTACATTAGTTTCACGATATAATAGATGGATGAAATGAAGTATCAATATAAAATTGTACCTACAAATGTTACGTAGGTACCTACTAAGTATATAGTAGCAGTGTGTAAAATAAAAACCTAAACTCTATATAAGCAAAAATACATGTACTATGTTATGTTAAAAAATTACATCCAAAAGATGATACTTAATTAAATATTTCCATATACTTATCATGAAATAAGTAAATGTAGTGAAATATCATACACTGAAATTTTCTATTGGTGCCAAACATAAGAGACGGTACATAACTTACTAGAACAATTCGCTGTACATCTTGACGTTGTTTTGTTACTAGCAGCCAGCGTTTGCCAGCCAGACACGAGTTATTGCCATTCCACTAAAGAAAGTTTAGGAACGACCCTTAGAGAATACGATTTAATCGAGAAATAAGTGTTTAGTCAGGTGATCAGTTTGTTAATTTGTAGCATATTTTTGGGAGTAGGTACATTATAACCTTGAGAGTAGTCAAAAAAACTAGCTCTAGTTAGAAGACAATAAATCACATATAGGTTGTACACAATGCACACCTAATATATTTTGTGGTCAACTGTAACGATCTCTTGCAACAGATTTTGTATCTACCGACCCAACCAACCAATTTACCAGCCCCATGCAATGTTAAACACAAGTGCTGTAAAATACAGCTGCTACTTAGGTTTTAACTGAAAGGGTTCCAAAGAACGATATTTCACGATTACACGATAAACACGCGGGCAAAACGGACGCAGTCGTAGCACTTTGTGGAATTACGAGTTTTATTATAGCTTAATTATAATAAACTGTAGGTAATTCTATAAAGTTACAACAAATTGCTAAAGGTTTAAATTCTTATTATTACCAGAGAATCAGTAATAGTTACAAGTAAGTACAGACGGTGCACTACCTAAGAAACTTTATTCGGTTTCTCAAAAACTTACCTTCAAAATTCAGTGAAAGGAAAATATATTTCTACGTGCGTGAAAGAAAGTGTACATTACGCTACACCGCAAAATCACGCACACATTGGCAATCAAACGATTTCGCCTAGGGATGGTACACGTCCGACGTATTGTGGGGAAAGAGAAGTGGACGTGGACTCACATCGAACACGCGAGGGCACCTAAATGAATAGGCTGCAGAAATGAGACTCGGTCGCGTAGGTATATTGTTTTATACAACTACGGAGTAAGACATACCTTTCGTTACTTTTAATTTAAAGAAGTGGATTACTACCTCAATTTTAATTTGTAAGAAATGCAAATACATACTGCTTTATCTTCAAGCCTGAGTGATTTTTTTCATTTATTTCACAGGACAACACTATTGTTAATATTAAACGAAAAACGTTGAATCAATATTATAAAAAGAAACCTAGTTTATATTGTAGATAATAAAGTATAATAAATATATACTATACATATATTGGCTCGGACACACTAACCCGTTTTCAAGTAAGATTACGCGGTAGGTTTTTCTTCGCTGTTTAAGTGTCATTATAAAATGATTTTAGTTCGTTACAAGATTAATTAAATAAATATCGTCTAATAAAATCATAAAAACATTGACCATAAAGTCTTAATAAAATAACTAAAAACAAAAGGAGAAGCTAAATGACTGAATAGCATATTAAAACTTTATTAGGCACTGAAGATAGAAAATTGAAATTTGACACAAGCATATAATATAGACAACCGCTAAGATAAGTTTTCCCGAAAATCTCACATCAAATAGTAAAAATTCAAACCGGACCAAGTTTCAAGCAAAATCTAGTTTATTCTTATTTCATATAATCAGCTTAGCTGCACAGCTTATGTAATTTTTTTGATGATGCAATCTGTATATAAAAAATAACTCTCTAAACCTACTGTTGGTGTAGATCAGTGGTCGGCACACCGTGGATCGCAAGCCACACGTGGTTCTTTGGCCCGTTGAGCGTGACTGCAGCAAACGCCTAGAGAGAGCGTAATAGACAGTGTAGGAGTAGAAGAAATAAGATTCTATTATCTTAGTCGCTATATTTCTGATATTTGACTTTGGACAGTAGGTATGACAGTCGTGCTGTGCCAGCTTTCCCGCATCGATACCTGGATGGTATTGACGTTATTGGGGTTCTCTGTGTTGGAAATACTTAGTATCAGCCCGAAGTTAGGGATTGCTTGGTGTATAGTAACATGCTCTTCCCGTTAGTGTGATGCCTTCGCAGGTAAAGGAATATCCTTTCTGGGAAAAACATAGAGAAGTCTACGTAGAACTGTCTCGGATCCTATACAGCCCGTGAGTTTCTTAATATCTAATATATAAAATTCAATGGCTTGACCGATTTTCGTGAAATTTTGTGTGCATATTGGGTAGATCTGAGAATCGGAAAACATCTATTTTTCATCCCCCTAAATGTCAAGGGTGGTCCCCCCCCCCCTAAATTTTTTATTTAATTTTTTAGACAACATTTTTTGTTTTAGTTTTTTTGTGATTCAGCATTAAAAAATACATACAACCCTTAATTTTCACCCCTTTACGATCAACCCCTACTTTTTAATAGCTATATTACTATTATAGTAGCAAAACAACGTTTGCTGGGTCAGCTAGTATTAACAAAATTAAAATGATTAAAATTTAAAAAAACATACTTTACAGCACGTTGCTTTTAAATTCTGTGGATTGCATGGAAATATTAAAGTTATTTACGTTTTCTATTAACTTAAAAGCGTATTTAGATATTTGTTTACATAATGCTGTTTTCAAAATTGATAATCAACTTGCAAATAAGTAGCATTAAGAATTATCGAAATCGGACGGCCCTGTAAAAAGTGATGCGAGGTCAAAAATTATTATGTACATGCCTATATTTTTTTTTAAGGGTTAATATTTTTTTTAAAACAGTTTTAGAAGATGATTATAAATAGTATTAACGAAGAAAGGCTTCACCTTCTTATGTGATGGCGGTGAGTGTCGGCTATGCAACAAACTGGGTTCTGAGGAATTGTTTGGTATGATTCACCCACGGTCACGTGTTATCAACGCACCTCCCGCCACCGACAACGGGTTCAATCTCACATTTTAGATTCTCATTCCCGTACTGTACGGTGTCAGATAAATTTTCTCCCACGTTCCTAGGTTGTGGATTGAGCTCCCTGCTGAGGTTTTTCCGCGAGACTGTAGCATGGGGTTCTTTAACAAAGGTGTTAAAAGGTTTTTACAAGGTTGGCAACGAGCTCGTGATACTTCTAGAGTTCCAAGCTTCTATAGGCTACAGTATCTGCTTACGCGGCGGGCTAAGTATTGGCCTCTTAAGAAATAAAATTATCTAGTTTAATTGCTTACATCTCATTTAAAGATGAAAGAAATTTGTACCTACAAAAATCTTTGGGTCATCTAACGTATCCGTACGTAGGTATATAACTTAAGTAAATAATACTAATATTATGTTGGCTAGCGCGCCCAGCTATTTTATATGTTGTTTTAACCAAAACAATTGAGTTTAGCGGAAAGTAGATTCGTTTCACAGATTCAAGTCGGCGTATTTTACAAGGAGGTCTGCATTTTGGAAACCTTGAATTTATAAAACATGTTAACTGCGAATCTAGTGACGTGTTATAGTTATTTATTGTTTTATATAAATTTATTGAACACGAATGCACGATTACTCCTTTGTTATATAATAAATAGTATTTAAACATTTAGAAGTACTTGAGATTCACAATATACATTAAAAGAAGGAAATACAGCAATTTCTTTTTACATTTAAATTTTCTTTGGCAGTAATTTTGCATCACTTTCTAGTAGATTTACTTATAAGAGTGCACAAAAAACAAGAGGCACCATTCAACAAGGCAAACGACATCGACGCGTATCCTGAGGTTACACACAAAAACAATTTTAAGTCTTAACCCCTTTAGAGAATACAGCCGTATTTGTTTTTTTTGTTCTGAGATATTTCAGAAGGCAAGAGTGGTAGATTATAGATATTCCTTTTATTGCCTTTATTTACTACAAAAAGGTAAAGGACTAGAAAAATCTAGTTTTATCACGTGCTTGATGCCAAATCCAATAACATTATAAGACACACAGACTACTATTTAATCCCTTGAAAGGTTTTTAAAATACTTTCTACCTGCTTTGTAGACCAGTTCCTGCTCAAATTTCTTGCTTCTTGACCCTCCGGTTTAAGCTGTGCGTTGTCTGTCAGTCAGTTATTAGAGAATATCAAAGTCCTATTTTATTATCATATTATAAGGAGCTCCTGTGCAAAATCTCATGCTTCTAGGTGAGAGCGATGAGATCAGTCAAATGATAAAAGTTTTATTGAGTAAAATAACTAGAATGTTACTTAAATTCTAGTCATTGTACTCAGTGAATCAAATCATTCATCACGAAATATTTCAAATAAATAAGAATGAACAATTTAAGTTTTAGTTTTTAAATAGATAAAATCTAAAATTGTGGAGAAATACTGTGAGAATATATATAAAAAATAGGTAGGCAATTTGGAAGGCAAGTAAAATTACAGAAACTTTCAATAATGCGTTTGACACACTAGTTGCAGTTAGTTTTATAATGTTAATTTTATTTTGAGTTACGCAACTAGTTGCGATAACGATATTTTATTAGATTTTACATCAATTATTTTTGAATCAAATTACGCAATACGTTTTTAAACTTTTTAAAAATAAATACTGACACGAAGATCAAGTTTAAATGGATTAGTATTATTTTGTTGATTGTATTATATTTTCTTATCGTTCATAATTACATGTTTTATCTTTAATAGGTGACCCGTAATCATTCTGGGTCTCGGGTGTTTTATGTCATTGGTTCGGTATTGGCTAGGCTGTGTACAGTGCACTCGGTAGAACAACAAGTTTTGGTATAAAATCGACAACGCAGCTAATAGTATGTTCTACTCGTTTTACTGCAGCATAATTATATTGTTACGTAGGCAGTAGTATATACGATTACATTTACCGTTATGATTGCTGTCGAACGTCAACTTGTACCATAATTATATAAATAATAAGTAAATAAAATTAAAAATTTGTCATCATTTTACGATTAGGTATACATAACAATAGCTGTGGTGAATGGATTCTTTATGAAATTAGGAAAATAAACAGAAAAGCAAATTACCTTGTCAAAGCGTTGACAGCAACATCAACATCGAAGAAGATATCAACTAGTTCATCGACATCCGAGTCCGGTGTTAGTGAGGGAGGCAATGTGGCCGGAGGAGATGCGGCCACATTGACTGAGTGGACTCCACAATTAAAAAGCACGGGTTCTGTTTGTACCATAGGCAGCATGGCTAAGACACACTTAAGCGTTCACCGCCACTTTTTAAAAAACGTATGTCTCCCTGAATCAATTTTAAACAGCACAATTCGTATCCGCATCCAAACATACACTGCATTGCGCCACGACCGCCGCGACGCTATTTTTTAATAGTATGAAGGTTTAATCCACTCTTAATTGAACAACGAAATATTAACCGAAAAGTAACAAAGTTTGTATTACGTCTCGTTAAAATTTAATATTGCCGACAATAACATGCAATAACTTTATTACGTAGTGATAGTGCAATTTCCTATCGATATCCGTGCGAAACGTTCGCTACAAAACGACGATGAAAGTCAACTGAAAGGCGAGACGTAGATATACACACATCCTTTTCGTTCGCCGCTTTACAAATTATCAACACGGCGGGCGGCGCGGCGCGACACGACGCAGAACGTCGACGGCGACGACGGTGACGACGACGGCGGCGACGGCTAAGAGCGTGAGAAGGTGGACTGACGGACTGAACAATATCGCCACTACAGTCACACCAACGTCACTCCCAACTGAACGTGCTCTCCTTCGTTCTCGCTCACTAATACGACTGTGTTGAACTTGCCGAATAAAACCCGAGCATCAACGAATTGATACGACGTATAAATACATACAAAAAATTGTTTGCTATTTCATTAGCCATCTATTTGTTGCGAAACACGACCAAAATATAATAAACAATCAACGGCGAGGTACCACCAAACTTATTGAAAGGGTAAAATGAAGAACCCATAAGAATTTGAAGATTTAATTAAGACATAAAACTGACTGACTACACACATTCACATACTCTTAAAAGAATGAGTATTTCCAAAGCCAATATACTATTATAATATGTACGTAACTACTAGTCTAACACGTTTGTTCTGTTGGATTGTTTCTAAAGCATACAGCGATAACACTGATTGGATTTTTGCCCAACGGTAGGGGAATATGTTTGAAAATCGCAGAAAAATACTGAAATTAAAATTCTATTATTACTACAAAGAAATGTAGAGTTTCGATTAGATCATTTGTATCGTGTAGTATTTTTGTTGAGACCTTTTATGTAGATTTAGAGACATAAATTAGATTCAATGGAATGTAAAATAGTTTGACAACATAATTAACTACAAGCCAGGGCACAAGAGCGACATGTCCCTGAAGTTGAATTTTAAACCGACAGTATATAGCAGATAACAAAAAATAATGATATTCAATGAAATAACTCAATGTAGTTTCGATTATCTACAATACCAATACATCGCCTACATAGCTAAATCGCGCGACATACAACGATACGTTGTATGCCGCCGTGACGTAGCCACTTGTACCTACATGAAAGTGAAATGGAACAGTATTTGTGTCAAGTGCACAATTTAGATAACAAGGTCATCCGTTGCATAATTGAATCGCTAGATTTTTATTACATCTAAGGCGGAAAATGTTAAAATATCTAACGTGATTTAACATTTTCATACAAATAATTATATAACATGTATTGTATATAAAAATACAAGGGAAACTATATTCATACACTTTAATTAATTAAATTGAAGAATATAAAAGATAATTAAAACAAAGGATAAAATTCCAAAATCATACAAATTTATTAGTAATGGTTATTGGTTATCGATCAAAATGCCACAGTTCCATTAAAACATAATAAAGTCATCAGTTTTCGTAGTAACACTGAATATATTATTATGATGCAAAATTCATTGAAATAGAAATTATAGGTAAAAGAGTAAAGGGGCAGTAGAGGAAGAGCGCGGCGCGTGCAGATATCGGTGCAGGCGGCCCCGCGGATCTATGTCAGTGGGTCACGGCAATGACGTGGCACACGGCCGCCGCGACTCGCGGCGGCGCGCACTTCATTCTAATTCCGCTTCACCGGTATCTTCGTGTTGACTAGAGGGCTATTTATTTATTTACATGTGTGTTAATACCTTATTGTATCTACCTCATTGAACTCTATATTAGTCTTTACAATATTTACACCACTATAACCTATAAAATTAATTCCCTCAAATAAAACAGACGTAAATACGATAACCAGGAGGTTTACTTACTGTTGACATTGACCGACTGAAATGATTCACGTGAGAATGAGAAATACAAGTTGATTAATTTTCAATTTGGGTTACGGTTGGGTTTTTACTATTTACGAATAACTAGGAATGTTAGACTATACATCAAAAACTATTCGAATGACTGTTAAGATAGACTCTTTAAATAAAAATCTTTGAGAAAATGGATAATAAGAAATGATTGACTACATCATAAAAATAAGATTTGGTATTTGAGGAAGAAGAAAAATAGTTTTTGATAAAATTTCAGCGAAAGGATAAAATAATAAAGAACACTGCCTACACGACACAGTAGATATCATTATTAAAGCTATCGCATACGAGAATACTGGAGGTAAGGAAGGAAGAGCTATACCACGTGCTTGCTTTCCGTCATTAATCAAAGTTAGTCGCACAATACAAGCGAAAGTTGCATTATGTCGCAAAGAGAGAGAGCGCAGGAGACGACTTAGGCTATAGACAAATAAAAGCAGCAGTATCTGCTATGCCAATTATCACAAAAACTTACTTAAGAACCTACATTTTGTGGTTATTACTTACATCACAGACATCATATTAGTCGCCAAGTAAAGGTTAATAGAGACAACACTTTCAAAACAATAAAAGTATAAAACATGTTTAGAAGAAGAGCTAATCAAAAAGCTGATTCAATGTGGAAAATTTTATACAAGGTAGTAGGAGTCGTAGTATATATGGTTGGTGTAAAGGTACTCTGGCATCTTGAAAAACAATTAGGCAGACGAACAACTTGCCTCGTTACATTTAGATGACTTTACGGTCTGTAAACTTTAAATGAAACAACTATGTTTACAAGAAATGATGAGCTGTTTACCTCGAGGGAGTTGTGCTAATCTGGTCAAATGAAACAACTAATGAGAATATTAATGGCGTAATATATTGGTTGGGGACCGAGTGGACTGTCCACGTCGCATAGTTCATCATATCTAAATCAAACGAATCGATTTATATAACCGTATATTTATATTCGGTTTATTATAACTTGGTAAAGATTTAATTAGTTTTTGGTGTTTTATAAATGTTTATAAAATGAATTGCAACAATTGTATCACAGTTCTTGCAAGTCTAATGTTATTCAAGGGAAAAATAAAATGTTGAATAAAAAATGGCTTTGAATCAATTTACATATCAAGGTTCTATCAATGTGAACTAAATCCTGTTTGTCCACCTATCCAATCTATCACTTAATATATAATTTACTAGCTGTTGCCCGCGGTTCCGACCGCGTGGATGTCGGTAACTGCGATAAAAAGTAGTGCTATTCTAGACTATAATCTATCTTTGTGTCAAATTTTATCCAGATCCGTTCAGTAGTTTTTGCGTCAAAGAGTAACAAACATTCACACACACAAAAATACAAATATTTCCTCTTTATAATATTAGTATAGATGGTGTGGCCATGTGCCGAGAGAACTCTTAGATTACTTTGCTTAAATTTATCTGTTTCGTAGTCTTTGGCCCTTTATTTGGCATGCCATCCCATGACCACACTGCTTCTTTGTTCATATATTTACCTACTTGTTTTACTAAGTATGACAGAGCTTGTTTCCCGATAGTCTTATGTCCAATTTTAACGTTAATTGGAAATTCCAAGCAGCAGAAAACGATTTTTTTTCGATTAGCTGCCTGCACTGTCATCTCGACAACTTGATAATTTGTCCAATAGCATGGGTTTCTCTCAGTCGCCTAGTCTTATCCTCCCTTCTCAAGGATCGTCATTATTAATGAAGCATTTTCTTTTCTCCAGAATAGCTTTAAGAGAAAATTGATTATCTTTCCTAGTTTTCATATAGACTGTTAAATTCAAAGTGAATTAAATAACTTAACCCTGCCCCGTCCTAAAATTGGCTAAGCGGCATTACTCAATCAATTCGTTTACTATTAGCTCATGCTATTAGGATCTACGGCAGAATGTGTGGGGGAGATCAAGCCCATTTAAATTAATTGTAATGTGTTGTCTAGCGTCTTTTGGCGACAATCTTACCTGTCATGTTATATTCTTTGTCATGATAAGTCATGAATGATGTAATCTTTTTAGAAAGTAGAAAGTCATTGTCAATAGCTGTAAATAGTTGCTTCACCAGGAGTTTCTTCTAGTTTATCTTATGTACTGTTTTCTAAGGATATTTTACCACCATCAAGTAGCGGCTTCAACCTACATATTTTCTCAAAATATGTGGTAGGGTAGAAGTCAATAGATGATCATGCTATTTGTAGGTGCATAAGTAGTTTGTTTTTAATATGAGTACTGTTTTAAATACTATGAATTTACTGTTAAATCATCGTTCTTTGATAAAATATAATAAAACAACAAAAATAATTGAACATAAATGTCACAATTTGTAGCCGAAACAAAAACAGTTTTGTGATGAAATAATTGTAACACAGCAGATCTTTTAGGGGATTAAGAGTAAATGTGTAGTATGTATAAAGAGTTTAAGGTGTGCGCAAAGAATCCCCGCAAATGCGTTGCGTCACGTGGGCGGGCAGATCGATTGGACGAGCGGGAATGTTAGCGCTTGCGCGAACCCGATCTTGTGTATCGACCGCCAACTTTTAACTGAACGCTTTTGGGGCAGGTTAGGCCTATGCTCTGGGGTCAAGGTCACGTGCCTCACCACTTAAATATTACCTATAACATCCACAACGAACCAGACTATTTTCAGTACCTATGTAAGCAAGTTTTAAATATTATCCAAATTAATTTATCTTTTTCTTTGTCTCTCCATCTTTACTTTAACATTCATATTGTAGTATTTGGATGCGCAGTTTCATTCCTTTAGGTTAAACAATACAATGGTCATTCGACTAAAATACTTTTTAAGACGGGGCGTGATTTGTTAAATCAGTTCTTTGAACTCTTATTCGTCTACAAATTAAGGATACTTCGCATTGCCAATGTCTTTTAAAACATATTAAGCAACTAGTTCAATACATAGGGTATCGAAAGTTTGAATAAATAATTTAACTATTAATTCTTTCTTTTGTTTGATCCATTAGTGTTTTCGGTCATCTTATGCTGAACGTAAATTTATACCCATAGATATGTATTGATACCAGAATGGTTGATCATTCTAATCGCATGTATGTGTATTATAACAATCTTGAAAGCAGCTGGTAGGTGTCATGACATCTGTATAACGATTTATTTTCGATTTCAATTTAAATATCAAACAAAGACAACTTATAAATTTCAAATTCAGATCGAAAATATAGCTATAAAGACCGAGAAAGGTTTGGCCTAAGCTTCCGACAAAAGCGTCGTTTAAAAATATATGAAAATATAATATACCTATAATCTCTCTTATTGAATAAAGATTTTATCATACAAGTTGAATATAGTTCGTATATCAAAATCCCACATAAATATTTTGTTTGATAACAACGGTCTCAGTTTGTGGTAACATGTTCTGTTACGAACGAAGAGGCATCATGCCGAAAAACTGCTCCCAAAACCAGTTAACCTTGGAGACCCAGATGTTCGTTTCCAACTGAATCTGAGAATTTCTGCTTGTTTATTCTTACTGCAATGTTTAGTAGTCATGATAGTTAACGAATTTACTACTATTATATTGTTTTAGGACTAATAACATTTTATTGATTTAGGTGTGATGATTAAATGGTTATTTTTTAAGGTTAGTAACAAGACATAATGTTAAGGTGAGTAATAAAAAATAATTAACGGTAAAGAAGTTGAAGCATTCGATTCAATAAAATAATAAAATTAAAGATTGTACAAGAAAAATAGAGTTAATATTAAATATACAGTTTCATGCTGTCAATTTATATTTTAAACATGTTACAAACAAAGCAGGACCAATGCCAAGATCAGGAAAAACCGACGAAGCGTTGCCAGTACCTACCTACATGTTGCGTTACGTTTATTGTGTAACTTACATCGCCAAGTTACGAAGAATAAGTGATGTTATCATAAAAGAGCTCAAGACTTTATTTTATTTGATAATACGACAGTATCAAAGGCTTTAGTTAAATCTATGACTTCACGTGTGTTCTGCAGTGTTTTTGGGTTTGGTTTGTACACGGCACCAAATTTTGTGTGTTCCATAAATGTTTGTTCCGAGTCTGGGTGTACTTTGTTTATGTAAATTTTATGTTTGTAAAAGTTCCCCGCGACAAGGGCTTGCTCCCTAGAGTAGAAATTCTCTTAAAAAAAACATTGTAAGTCTGCTAGCAAATAAAAAAAATGTTTAAGTGAAGTTTTATTGTCTTTAGACAATTGTAATTTGATATACATCATAGTTGTTATGTAGAAATAGCTTGTGCTTGTACGTATTCAGATACATGTTGAAATAATCTCATCGTACTCGTTTGCCTCTGAGTTAAGAATTTTGCCTAATCGCGAAGGTCGCTGAGCAAGAAAAGGAAATACAGCTATAATGATATTCCTTTTATATATCTATACTACTGTATTTCTTCGTTTCATTAAGGTGATTCAATTTTTAGGGTTCCGAAGTAAACAAGGAACCCTTATAGTCCGTCCGTCCGTCTGAACGCAGCTTAGCTCAGAGACCCTTAGTCCTAGAGAGCTGTAATTTGGCACGAATATACATATTAGTCATGCCAACAAAGTGGTGGTAAATAAAATCTAGAAAAAACCTATCTATCTCTTTTCTCAACTACCCCATTGTGTTGGGTATCGTTGAATAGGTCTTTTGAAAATATTGTAGGTTTGTTAAGACAGTTTTGGATTGAGAGATTTGTTTGTAAAATATTAGGCTTATAAGTGCTAATTTTTGTTAGAACCAAGTGAACAAGAAAAACAACTTTAGGTATCATATAATTTTATACCCACCAAATTTTAAACTTTCAATATGTAATATAAAAAATCGCAGCGCGGAGTGACTCCCCTTCTCCGTGGACCTTTTTAATGTGAGTTATTTCAAGACTTTATCAAAATTGTTACCATTGTTTTGAGAAGTCATAAATGCTGAAACCATAGATACCTTATTCTTAGTCCGCATTATTGGGAATGGCAATTTTGGAACCCTACATTGTGCGTGACCCGACATGCACTTGGCCGGTTTTGGATCTAGATTAAAAAGCTTAAAAACCAAATTTGATAAATGAAGAAAATTAGAAGACAATCGAGCAAGCGATCAATTGGGGGAGGACCGCCACTTTTCAGAAAACCGCAACCAAATAATGACATACTATGGTGTAGTTGTGTTTCTGTGAGTCAGTGGTAATTTATTTTCCAATCTCATTACCAAACCCTAGATTTACAAATTGAGGCGAATGCTGTCTCTCACTGCTTAACATAACGCGAGCTTGTTTGCAATCTAAATAGCATAAAAAAGCACAGCATATTTTCTTAGTGCTCACCCACGTAATACAAGAAACTTTTAGATGCAACCGTTTAGCCTGTGCATTTTCTGTCGGTCAGAGATTGTAAAAGTACCTCTTCCTTTAGGTATAAAGTAATAGCAGCCCACATTATGTCCTACTGCTGGGCACGGGTCATCTCTCGGGTTTATCAAGAGAGCTGAGAGGGTTTAATTCACACCACACAATTCACCTAATGCGGATTAGTAGATCAGACATGTTTTTTGAATAACTTCGTTAGGGGCACCGTTAGGTCTTTATGGCTGCATATTTCAATAATTTATATATATTCGACAGGAATTACTAATAAACACAGTTTCTTCTTTTTTGCCCCTTCAAATTTCCTAGTGATAGGTACGGGTCTCCTCTCCTCTATCAACAGAGCTGATAGGGTTTAGGCCTTCATTCACACGTTGGCCTTAATGTGGAATGGGTTGGTGGATCAGACATGCCCTTCGAATTACTTTGTTACGAAGGAAGTAAGGAAAATATCATGAGGGTACCCTCACAATATGTTCCTTCACTATTAGCAGATATTAAATCATTTGATTAATAAGTATAAATCCCTCAAAAGGAAATCCACATAGGTACTGCCACCTGAGATCGAAGTCACACCTCGGTTCATCATCATCAGACTATCGCATTCTACTCGGTTACCATAGCTCTTTTTTATAGTTACAAAACAAGACAATTTTGCCGTCATGAAGTCTAGCAGTATCATTGAACAATCGCATCAATTTACTCTTTAGTCACCAGAGTTATGAAAAGGCCACGTGTCTACACAATGGCAATACCGCGAATCAATCAGTTCACAACATAACATAGACGGCTACATTACACATTAACACGTTACAGGTAAACAACAGGTGACACTATATACTACTTAGGTAGTACAGCTTACGGCGCACCTGATACGCATTTACCATATTCTGAAAAGCTGGCACTAAACTGAGCTGAACATATCTCTTGCATGTTATAAGCAATGAGCCACACTTACAACTTAGTGGAATCCTCTTAAACCGACACCACGGTACACTCAGAGCATGTGCAGCAGTAATTAACTTCAAGTCATTGACAACTCTTTAGCGGCTCTAGATAGAGAGTTAAAAGGAAAGTAGGGAGGGTTTTGCCCTGCAATGTGACCAAAAAAGACTTAAATGTTGTCTTGGGGCAACTCAAACACCGCCATATGATCTTAAACTATGGAATTTAAATTATTGCAACCAGGCAGCTTCTCCTTCTTATCGTTTGACTAGTGGTCAACCTGGTGGCAGAGATATGATATTAAGATCGGCTTCTACCAGACAGCTGATAAAGATTCATATATTTCTACACATATGTACATATATCATAGATGATTTACAACAAGACTCAAAACAAAACATCGTACACATCACACAAATATTTGTCCGGGATGGGAATCAAACCCACTGAGGCCTAGCAGTCAGGGTCACTAATCACTAGACTAAGAGGCCAGTCAAATAATAATACAGTAAATAATACAGTGGGTAATCTCCAGTCTGATCCAGAATGAATTTAATCAGCTCCAATATTCTGAACTTAGTAGTGAAATATTATTGCAGCAGTAGGTACACCACTACTTAACTGGCCTTTACAATAAAAGGCCACACAAGTCGATTAAATAATTATTATGAGTAAAATATATAATTATTTCACGAGTCATAAATCCACATACTCAGACTAATAGAATAAGATAGACGGAGCGTGTAGAACAAATCTTTGAAGCCACAAAGCGCTGTCAATGTCGTGTGACGTGGAAAACGATGTTGCCAGCAAATGAAATACTCCCAACAAAAGTTGAAACAAAACTGTTAACTCGTGATAATAATATGCAATATCAATATTAAAAATTATACTTCAAATTGTTTGTTTAAATAATGTTATTATTTATAATTATTTTACATTAATATTTCAAAATAAATAGGTAACAATAAACACTAACTACATGCTTTAATTTCTGACGAATAAAATAAATCTTTTTAAATATAACATCATACATCTTAGCATTATGTTACATTAAAAAAAGGTTTCTGTTAACAAACATATCAAGACAAAATACAATATTATATTAAAAAAACAAACATAAAATACAAAACATATTACTCGTAAAACAAAACTGGCAAAAATTGTATCTAAAAAAATGTATATATATGGTGTATGCTTGTTTACTATCCAAGTAGTATAAAAAAAAATTAAATATTTAGCGGCAAGCGGTAAGAACAAATTTTGTTCATACCGCTCGCCGCCGCCGCTCACAGCCGTGGTTAGGATGTAAATACTTTTTTTTAAATAAATCATAAACCTAACATATCTACTTATTTTATGAATTTAAATGATCAATTATTATTATTATATTAATATTAATTATCTAAGTACCTACCTAGGTACCTCTTAAAATCACTACAAAAATACGGAATTACTCGCTAAATGCAAACAATAATTTCTTTTTTTTTTCGCGTGGATCCCCAGCTATCATTCAGATTTATTTTAAATAGTATATCGATAGACTGATTAATATTGTTTTATATTCCCACTAACACGTTGCAAAATATTTTAGGGAAAAAGATATGCTAAGAATGGCAACACTGTAGAACATGGTAGAGGTTTTGTGTTCCTAGTTTGTGTAACTAAAATATTTACGAAAACAATAAGAAATCTATAATGTTAAAATTATTTACCTATGGAACGATACTCCAGAACTCTTTTTGAGATTTGCTGAAGTATTTTTACAACGTTTTACTACACAATATGGCATTATAATAATATTTTGTCAGAACGTGTTTAGACGTGCGTACTCACTAGCGGCTCAAATCGACTGCGCGCGAAAACGTATGACATTGCTATTTAGTATTGCTTTTGGCGGCTTCACGCGCGAGTTCTACACGCTCCGTCTATCTTATTCTATTAGTCTGAGTCCACATATAAATAATTATGCGTGTGTCTCTAAAATTAACTATAAGTTACATTTACATGATAATATGTATGAGTTAATTCTTCCGGTATCTTAATAGGGTCTGGAAAAAGAGGGACAGAAAAAAGTGAACTAAAACGAGCATATTCCAAAAAGTAGTTCCATTCACCATTTTATTATTAGAAATTCTAATTAGGTTAGGTTTTTTAAGTTAGTTAGATCATCGTGTTCTAGTGATGATCATAAGTATAATTAAAGTAATGTATTTCACTGTGACAATAAAATAAATTTACACCATGCAAAATGTTTTAAGGCAATTCTTATTCATTCCTTGTTCCACTTGCTAAGAAGAACAGGGATGCAGTGAATATTGTTTAGGAAACAAATATCCTGTAAATAAAAGACAGTCTGAGCCTTAATTTTCAACGTCGCTATGTTTGAATTAAAATACGAATTCGAGGAAATATAAGTCCGCGTGTGAATAGGGCGCTTTGGCCACAAAGCAGCATGAGCAGTTAGCACCGACGACGGTGGCGGTGGCTGAGGCGGGGCGGGCGCAAGCTTCCTCCGCCCGGGATTGATCGCACCCGTAGCGAATCCGCGGTCGGAGCCACGCAAAGTCTCTGGGTGTCGTCATGGAGACCGTCTGCCGCTAACGCCGTCGTAACGTCGCCATCAGACAAAACCACGCAATTCTATAGCGCCAACTTTTACATAGAAATTGCTCAGCATGTGTTATCAAAACATTTATTTTACTTTGAATCAAAATAATAACCTATTCATCAATAATTGCTTTAGATATTGAATTTGTTTGATTTTTAAAATATATGAATGAGTATTTAGTATTATTGGTAAGGAGTATTTTTATATTAGGTAGGTACTTATGTGGCCTAAACAAGCTTACAGTAAATACATCATGTTATAATAGTTACTATTAAATTATAATGAGGTAGGGCATTTCGTTATGACTAGATTCGTTGATATTCATTCAAATGTATTGTCCCAATGAGATCTTCCTATCGAAACCTAAACAAAGTTTTTAAAACATCTTATAGATAAGGTTGATCCTTATTTTTTTAAGTCTTTGGATTATACGTTATCGATATAATGAAGAATCCACATCTATAGAAGAGCTTAAAAATCATATACATAATACTGACATACAACGACATTATTATCCAACCGTTTACTAGTAACGCGTGCGATGCTACACACGAAATTAAAA
Source organism: Trisateles emortualis (assembly GCA_947095525.1). Lineage (NCBI taxonomy): Eukaryota > Metazoa > Arthropoda > Insecta > Lepidoptera > Erebidae > Trisateles > Trisateles emortualis. The sequence continues at coordinate 11,897,313 of OX352732.1, read as the reverse complement.
ATATCATAAAATACCTTCAAGATTATTTCAATTCTACCCATAAAATATGATCTAATATAACTAAGAGCAGGAACCTAGCCGAGTGTAGAAGTATTTTAAGTGGAGTCGTCTCTAAACTGTCAAATTTTGAATATTTAAAAACCACCACTGTTCGAAGACCTATAAAACATCAGAACACATTATCCAGTCAATGCTAAGTCAACATTAGTCTTTATTCGAAATAAATTCTACTGTTAAAACCTTATAATATAAATATTAAACATTTGATGCAATCTCTTCGGCAAGCAATAACACAGACTCGTTAGCGATTAAGACCCGAAGTTTTTGTAAGTACTTGAACTTGTAGGAATATGAAATTATCTATAAATTCTCATACTTATTAAGGACCAGTCACAGACAAAGTAACGGCCGATTTTAGTGTACAGTTGGTTTTAGAAGAAGATGTTAATAAAGAGTTATGTACCAATAGAGACCTGCATGTACGTTTAACTATGGTTAAATGTATGGGAGTACTGAGCAGGCAAACCACAAGGATTATCCAGCCTTTGTACCCGTGGCGAAGGGCGGAGCCAATCAAGAATTTCCTGCTATTCTGTATGAAAATTTACAAAACAAGGGCAGTTCACCTCCCACTTGTCTATTACATTTGGAAAACGATTTTATCTTCGAAAATAAAGATAATTTTACATCACACAGCAGCGGTTTTTCTTTTTACCAAATCTTACCTTACATATAAAAGCCCTTGTCTATGGTTTTTTTTTTTCAATATGTATTAGAATACGAAGCTCACAGGCATCAGTTATAAAAATAAATTTTAACTATAAACTAGCCGTGAGTACACGAGAGCCAAACTTCAATATATTGAAAAATTACGTCAGGAATAGGCAGGATGACGAATCGATTTTAACAATGGCTGTTGTGTTGTCGTTAGCAAAAATACAAATAGTAAAGGTTTTTGCTGTTAATCATTATTATTGAAGTATTTAATATGCAAAATATAGTTATAAACCGTCAGTTTTCTATTACCAACTAATGAAATATTTCATGTTCCTACAAAACTCAGTACTATAAAACGTTTTGACCTTCCTACCTTTCATTTTTAATCAAGCTGTTGATTTGTTTTACGATTTAATTACATATTTAAAAGTTTATTACACCAGGCGATATTTAGACTGACTAATTCTGATTAGGCATAGTCTAAAATAACACTTGCCCCGCCTAAGCTAAGTTCAGGACAAACGGACGCACTCGTCCGTATTTACTCCTAAACATCGAGCAGTAAATATAGCTTGGTGCAATATGTATTTTATGTTATTATAATAAATAAATAAATTAACATACCTTGCATCTTCAAAGGCCTGCACTGGCATATATAGTTCATTGAAGTGATTGGCGCCGCTTAGCGCCGAGTTTTGATGCTCCGTGGCTATGTTACTTTGAAGATTGAAACGCAAGAAAGAAAATCACCTGAAACAATATTTAAATGTGCTCAATTAAGTCTAATACTACATATTAAGGCGCTTATAGCTAACGTTAAGTAAGTTTGTCGCGGTCAGGAGTCTGTAAGTGGATATCCGACAACCGTTTTCTTAAAACACTGAGACCTGCGTCGCGTCTTTCCGTGCGTTTTAAGAAACGAAGTGCGTTTCTTAAAACGCACGGAAAGACGAGATCTTGCGCTTGATCTCTACCCGGTCGTTTTGTACTAAGAGAGTAAGGAATATAAATTGTTTCTGTGTTTGCACATACATGTGATATTGTATTTCGTGAGCCGTAAGTTAAGCCGTGAGCCGGTCTTAATGACTACTTACTTTATGTTATTCACAGACAAAAATAAACATGTCCTAAGAATTTTTCTGCATGACTTATGCAGAAGCATAGTATAAAATAATACTTTACATTTTTGCAATACACCAACTGGTACGGCTTGTGACGTTGAAATCCTTCCGACACTATATCCGTTTATTTTTTGCGTTTAGTTTCAAAGTCTAGAGCTTTCTCTAGACTTTGAAACTAAACGCAAATAAAATAAAACGTAAAACTTTGTATCGTGTAAATGACACTTTACAATGTAATCTATATATTGGCCCTTACTCTAAAACACTGTCTTGTAAATTGAGTAGTATGGCACACTTAAGACATTAATAGGTGTCATTACGTAAGTAATAAAATATGAATAGGTAACTACTAATCTGTGATCAATAGTAATATTAGATGATAAAATTTAGTATTTAAAAAAAACCGGCCAAGAGCGAGTCGAGTCGGACATACACACGAAGGTTTTAGTTCTACTATGGTTCAAGGGATTGTTAAGGTCAATCAAAATACGCCGAAAATATCAGGTTCCCTGTATGGAAGCCCTTTAATTTGTTCAATTTAATTTTATATTAGTTGTAACAATTAGCGCTTTATGGACCGAGCCCAAAAGAAACATCTCAGGTTCTTTATAATACAAAGGTTCAATTAAGAGACATAGTGCAGAAAGTCACCAAAAGTAAGATGATGAGGGAAATCTTTATAAGTACGTGTGTCCGAAGCCAAGAATCTCTACCTTGATGAGCTGCCGAACTCTCTACTCTGCTCTTCACTCTACTTACTAAATAGGACATAGACTCGGTGAACTCAAGGAACTGCCTGAAGGGCATGGTCTACAAGACCCAAGTTACCATTCACAAATATTTACTGAAATTAACTCACTCAGGTGTCTTGGTTATTGACCTACTATGGATAATTATTTCTTGAGTGAATTAACACAATACGTGGTAGCACATATCATAAGCTATTTAAGCTTTATTATGCTATAATATGACTAAAATCCAATCATCAGATTCAATCAGCCAATCTAAGATCATCAGATGCCACATTACTGTTAGACGGTTGCCAGTTTTGAAGCCTGACAATACATGAGGAGAAGCATATTGAGCTAGTGACACAAATTGTGAAGGCTTAGGTATAAGATTCGTGCATTGTTATTAGAGCTATATGCATGAACAACATTTCAAGGCAATCACTAAACAGACAAGTAACATAAAACGACTCGCGAGAATTTACCTAAAGCACGAAAGAACAAAGAAACGACAAGTAAAATAAGTTTATTTAATATTTAACCAAGGCTAGATATATTTGAGATTTAAGCAATATGTAATATAAAAAGTAGATAAGTCATGTACACAGTGTACACTATCATCAGAATTCACAAATGCCTTCTTCATTATTGTAATGTGAGTCTAATCAATATTGAGCGCTTTCTAAACATCTCACAGGCATTTGACACTATCATACCCATAATTATATTTTCAAACTGTTTAAATTATGAACCATTTGCAAAGTAGATGTCATATTTTATAGTAAACGAAGATTACCATAGTTTTCGACAAACTACTCAATACATGGCAATGCAGATAAAATGTAATATAAAAAATAGGTGTCCCTTAGGGCAGTGCACTAGGTCCAATTGGCTTTTAATTTGATTTATAATATGTATTTTTGTTATAGACACATATAACCCTGCATTCTAATTTTTAATCTCACCATGTATGTGATAGTCGATAATAATAGTATTGAAATACCCTTAGTACTCAACAGTAATCACATCATCACCATCTTACAATAATACGTAAGTACTAACAAATTTATGTTAACTTTGGTAACAAATAATAAATAACTTAAAGTTCATCACATTAAAGTTTATTATGATGTAAAAAAAGTTGACAGTTCAACAAAACAAAAAAAAACGCATATTACATGTCATGATGAAAATGGAAAATTGCTAGTTCAGACAAAATATAAAACCATTGCATTAGTTGTCATTCAATTAGATATATATTAAGTATATATCTAATATGAATAGAATATTGGTAATGGTGATAATGTTGTATGTGATGAGCTGATGAGTGTGAATTACAGGAAAATGATTGCTAAATACTGATTGCATTAGTGACTATAATGACACATGGTTGAATGTTGATTGATAGGGATCCCGTATTAAAAAAAAATATATATAGCTTATGTTACTCGTTGATAAAGTAGCTTTCTAATGGTAAAAGAATTTATAAAATCGGTCAAGTAGTTTTTGAGTTAAATGGTAGCAAAGAAACAAAAAATCTAAGCTTTCCTCTTCATAATATTAGTTTAGATAAATAAAAAGAATTATAATGCAAAAAAGAATCATGTTATTGTGGTATGATAATATAAAAAGTTCAGGATATTGAATTCTAAAACAGTTTATTTTTTTGGTGCTAGCTTATTAGTAACTTTAATAATGCCAAAAAAAACATTTATCCCTCAAATCTTCAAGATTTGCAGAGTAAATATAAAATAATGAGTTGATAGAGGATCATGTAAATATTATAAGAAAAGCTCAGTTTCTTAGATAACAAACAAAATATCTTTAAAAAACAAGCTTATTACTGTGTTCCCAAAATGTATTATTTTGTAGCATATAATTAGGCAAGAATACATATTATGTATTTATGTGGCCTATTAGTAATAAAAGTAACAAAATCACATGAAACAAACTTTAACTAAGCCAACTAATACATCAATTAATGACAGTTTAAAATAAAATAAGCTGTTGGGTAAACAGCCTCATAGCAATATCCATAGGCTACAGTAACTGCTTACCATCAGGCGGGCCATATGCTTGTTTGCCACCTTGGTAGTATTAAAAAAAAGCCTATGAAGTAAGCTCATCTAATATGAAAATAATATATTACAGGCAAAACTTGAAATATTTATCAGATGAGCAAATGTTTGCATTAAATTTACTCCACAGGGCATTTTTCTTGCACATTTGTATATGTATCTAATAGATATATTAATAATTAGTAATATTGAAATCGTTATGTGAGAAAGTAGACAATACTGATATGTGTAAATATTTTAATTAGGTTCGTACTTATAGCAGTTTAGAATAAACAATAGAAATGCTTTCTATGTTAATTTATTTGTATGGGTGACTCAAGTCACAAAAACAAAGTTTTCATTAATAAATTGTACTGTAGTGATAAACTAAATTGTCTATTAATCTAGTAGATACTCTATTCATTTTCAAGATTGGCTTCAAAGATTGTGTATAAAAAGGTGCAATACAATATGAGAAGTGGAGCTCCATACAAAATCTGCCTGCCCATCCTTTTTTTATACTACTTAGGTGCCAAACAAGCGTATGGCTTGCCTGATGTTAAGCAGTTACCGTATCACTTGCGTGTTGCCAACCCATTCTTTTACACCAAGGCTTTAAGATGGGAGTATCCCTGGGATAGGAATACGTTTATTTCAAAACACATCCCTAAATGAACGCTGGAGACTTGTCAGATCCTTACAGAAGACACAACCAAATAATTAAGAACAGTGTATAGTTGTTTTTGTATTTGTGAATAATAAATTAGTCTTTAGGGCTCAATTAAGCTACATAATTTTTAAAACGTGTATGTCAAGGCTATCAATAACTTGACATAAATTTCTTTCAGTGATAAAGCCACCCTTTAGGATTAAGTATTTAAATTTATTATGTAAGCAAAATGTATTTAGGTGCACCATTAAATAATTATTCTAGAGGTGTAATATTATGATCAGCAATGCACAGATGAAAAAAATAACCTTGGTATTGCAATTTGCAAGCACCTATATGTTATGTTGACTGCTTACTATCTAAGTTGGGAAGTATGTTTGTGAGTCGCTTAGGTGTTGTAGTTAGAAAATAAAAATAGATATTTTAACTGTTTCTTGTAAGAATCAAAGGTGCCATAATGCCGAAATATAGCACATACTTTTCAAAACAAAAACGGTTTAGGGTGTTTGCCACAAAGCAAAATTTCACCCAAATTCAAGCAATAAATCTGGGGAAGTATCTGCAATGCACAGAAAACCACAGCAAAAATAAGACTACCTTTTTATTCTATATACTGATTGATGGTAACCTATAAACACTCACAATACCAGAGTTTTGGGGAAATAATTTGGTTGAAAAAGCATCCGTAAATGAGCTGCTGGCCAATGGGCTCAGTTAAGCTTCTTACGGAAGTATTATACTTATATTTTAAACTGGAACTTTGTCTCTTAGTCTGCAAGTACAGAATTTACCTTATTTCACAGAGCGCAATAATAAAAAAATAAGGCCCCTGGGAAATAAACATACTTGAGATTGGCAGTATGTTTGTTTGTAACTGACATATAAAACTTTAAGTTAAAAATAGCCAGGTATATTATATGCCTCAATGTATACTGTTATCTAAGTTTTGGCTTGATATATTCTTATCGGGATACCTTGGGTATCTTATGAATGAAATACTTGTTATAAAACATCATATTCAAATAAAATATAAACAACTTTTTGCCTTGGTGGGGTGATGGAATTGCGTACAATGACAAACTAGGATAAAAAGTGGTATTGGATTGAGTAATGCTCCCCATTAGTAAAAGGACACCGGAGACCATAGGGGCATGGATATTGAGATCACCGGGCTTGCTAGGACCTAGAACAAACTAGGTTGAATAGACAAAAATAATACGGAAATGCCCTAGGTGAACTAACTAAAAGGGCAATAGGAATAAAAACAATATTCTGGGATGTTCCCATTGCTTCACAGAAAAAGGTGTGATGGTATAATAGTCATAACTACATAATCTATCTATCTATATATATAAAAATCAATTGCTGTTCGTTAGTCTCGCTTATACTTGAGAATGGCTGGACTGATTTGGCTAATTTCAGTTTCAAAGTATTTGTGTCAGTCCAGGGAAGGTTTAAAAGGCGAGTAAATATAAAAAAAACACTTGGAATATATAAAAAACAACAATTTAGCTTTTCCTTAGAAACTATTCCTAACTGTTAAACATTCTACAATTATCATTCAGCTTTTTTATTTATTGATTCTGAGGTGGTACGATGTTTGCCGGGTCAGCTAGTATTAAATTAAATCTAGAAGTTAACATTTTCACAATGTATCCTGTTTGCGTATAGAAACCTCAGGTTTTTGTTATTTGAGATGTTAAGGGTGATCATTAAGCCTTTCACCCATTATATCTCAAATAACAAAAACTAAAAATTGTTTGGAAACTCTTATTCCATTGTCATTTACATACTTCTTGAAGCAACAAACAAGCGTCCCACCCGTTTTTAAGCAGTTACCGTAGCCCATGGACAGTTGCAATAGCTAAAATATTGCTAGTGTTGCTGACTCAAAAAATAAGATAACACCATAGTTAAATCATGCAGTTGCATTTTTCTTTGTTAGCATGGCAGAATTGGAGTTTGAATTTGTATGAAGAATACACATAGGTTAGGGATATTAACCTAAAACTGGATACAGCCAGACTTACAGAATTTCAAAATCACTTATATATTTGTGCAACATATTAAATTACATAGTACATTATTAGTTAATGTAATTGAGCTGGTAGATTCAAAAATGATACACAGGAATGGTATAACATGATAGCATATGATTGTAAGGACACAAATTAATTCTCCAACAATTCAATCCTTATCAACATGCATATCACTTCATGGCATTCATATATTCTAGCCATCAACTTACCATCTACCAACAGTGAAGGGAAACATCAACATAATTGTCCTGAAAAGATTTTCCTAATGCTGAGGCATAATCAGCATCTTTCTATCTACATTGGCATATTATTATTGTATGGTGTAGTAGTGTGCCTAAACCTACTGGACTTTCTTAAAATCAGTAGACAAGATCCTGCCCAACATTAGGGCAAAACTTCTGTAGCCATTTTTTTGTTGTTGATTTGATCATCCCGTGTGTACAACAATAGTAGTAATACAAATAACATCTTAAACTAACACTTAAACACCTCCAGTTTCAGAAAAAGCAATACAAAATACAAAAATAATAAGAATCAATGACATAAAATATGACCAAAGGTTTTAAAAATATCAACAAACAAATACCTACCAGCAAAGTATGATCAAGCCATAAATTATTATCCAACTTTACTTAAAGTTTATCATTGTTTTTATTAAGATTATGAGAATGTTCTCAAATATTGAATGACCAAATGATGGACATACATGAATTTATTATCAATTAAAATCCCATGTGTACATTCTGTACACAAAACAAGAATTTGTCTTTGGAACTACAACTGTCACAGAATAAGATGTTGAGTGATTGTTAGAGAAACAAAAAATAACCTAATAAGTACTTAAGTGATGTGAGCAAGGCTAAGCAGACCTTGAAAGAACTTCAAGGAAGAAACAAAGGGAAAACCTGTTTCGCATTGATCCACATAATTAGAGATTATAAGTAAATAAGTGACCAAAAAAGTAAGAATTTACAACTATGTACTTACATTTAATGACGTCATTGCATTGACAGTCAATAGCAATACACCACAGTAAACAATATAATCCTATAAACATTCAAAGTTACAATTCTCAGAATCATGTTTTAAGGATCTAACGAAATGTGCTCGGTTGATATAAATTACTTACAAAAATTGAAGATAGACAAATCCTCCAAGTGTACCATCAGGGCTAACCGCGATCCGTAGTTGACAGCGAAACTGCGAATCTTAAATAACATGGCGGCATCTTGTCGCAGCCGGTGTACGTACGTTATCACTCATTTCAGACGTTTTACACTTAATAATACTACTCACAGCATCAAACACTTTATAAGTTTTAAACACTTCTCAGTACGAAAACAAAATAAGTAAGTTTATATCACACACTAAAAGCAAAATGACGTAACATTCTCAACCTTCACGGTCGCACAGTAGGTATAAATGGTACTTTATGAAATTATGTTATACTATACATTAGTAATAAATTGGTATTGTTCACTTAACACTGCTATCATAAAAGTCACTATTTACAAACGTCTCATTCCAACGCAATGAGTTCCTGTTTATTTGGCAAAATAAAATCAAACGCGATAGATAAATTTAACAAACGTGACACGCAGTCAAGCAAGCTCGATGTTAACTCTTTCTTATTTTTTAATGTCAGTGATACCCACTGATAATAATTATTTCAAGTACCTAACTTCAAATTACTGAGTCAGAATTCTATTTCATGAAGTAATAATAAATTCCTGAAAACATTTAGTATATTATTATAATTTCATGACGACTACTTATACTTAACAACTATCTATAAACCTAGACGTAGACCTAGCACATAAATAGGCTAACCACACACGTACATTAATATTGTCAACATTTCGTGTATTGACAATAATATTGTAACAAAAATTTTTATACATCATTCAATGATATTAAATATTATAGTAGGTATCGACCTGTAAATATCACACTAGCGCACGATAAGTATTGTTGACAAAAGGGGCTAAATTGAAGTCATTTGATTTAAGTCGGGTAATCGCTATCTTGTTCTGTTTCATACATTCTGTATTATCTACGCATATTAATAGAACAACAAAACTGAACGCCACTAAATCATTGAGAGAGATCCTTAGTTGAGATCATTATTATATTTTAATTACGTGATGATACGAATTCATAATTTCATACTTACAAAATCTAGATTGCTATCCGAATGATTTCTTAGAGCATTATAATATGAATGCGATTGGTTTATTCTGTCATAAACAATGACTTTTTTTTGTTAAGCTAATTTGAGACAATACAGGAAGTATAAAAAGCATTGTAAAATTTATGAAACCTAATCAATCCAAACTAATATACAATTAATTGACAAACAGGACGTGCCGCTAGTATTTTTGAAATATAGAGACAGTATCGGCAACAGACCAAGTTTCTTAAATACAGGTAGACATGAGTCGTCAGGTTGGAGTTCGTATATGCCTATAATGCACTTTTTTGCGGCAAATGCTCTATTTCGGTCAGTGCTGTTAACTGCTGTTGCCCTATAAAATCAGAACGTAGCATAGTACGATTCTACATTATGTATGATACGACATTATAGCAGTTTTCATTTCCGTGATGTTTTTACTTGTTTATGTGCATATATGAGTTTGTTTATTCTACCAGATACATTGCATATGTTGTATTGGGATATTTATTTATTTACGACTCACCAACAATTGTACACACTAAGTATAGTTAATAATAATTGACACAACATTGAATTAAGTGTTACAATTTTTTACAGGTGGGTACCGCATGCACAAAAAACAGAAAATATTTAAATAACTAACACTAACATAACATTTACATAAAACAAAATAAAATACAAATTATTAATTACACTTAATTTTTTAGGGTACTAAATATGACTTTGCGGAAGTTCGAAACGAATCAAAATGTATGTCAACCAGGTCACTGTAACTATTGCGTAGCTTACACATTCGAGGTATAGCGGAACCTGCACCTAAGTTGGTCCTTCGAAGTGGTGGATGTAAGGGGGTAATGGCAACTCGCGGATATTTGGCTTGAGCACTAAGATTAATTCTGCCAAGTAATTGAGGACAGTCTATTTCGTGGCGTAGCAGCTTATATAGAAATATGGAATCTGTTACGTTTCTTCGTTTTTCTAAAGAGGGTAGCCTATAATATGCCAGTCGAGCCTCGTACGATTTGACCTTTTTGCCCAAACCAGAAGCATACACTAGATGCCACAGGAACCTTTTTTGTATGCGTTCCAATCTCAGCTTGTGTGTAGCGTAGTGTGGTCTCCACACTGGGCTACAATAATCTAAGATGCTACGTACGAGGCTAATATATAAATGAATTTTGGTACTGCTGCGCTTAAAACCCACCACGTTCCTAATCACAAATCCCAGCATTCTAGATGCTCTTTTTATGACATTTTCTGCATGGGGAACGAAAGTGAGCTCAATATCGTATATAACTCCCAGATCTCTTGCTTCTTCGACTTGCTGAATGACGGTTTGTCCTATGTAGTAGGCAGTGGAAGTAGGTTTAGTTTTTCGGGAGAATTTTATATGGAGGCATTTCTTAATATTTAAGCTCATGTCGTTTTTATCGCACCATTCAACCAGTTTATTAATGTCCTTTTGTAATAAGTCTACATCTTCCTCGGACTCAAGTACTCTACAAAATTTCAAATTATCAGCGTACATGAAACATTCTGAATAAAGGTTTACTGGGATATCGTTTACAAATAGGTTGAACAGTATAGAACCGATATGGGAGCCTTGAGGGATTCCAGACGTTATATTACGGACATCTGACTTGAAGCCATTGACCGCAACAAAGAAGAGGCGGCTATCAAGGTAAGATTTCAGCCATTTGAGAAGAGAACCAGTTATACCATAAGCAGAAATCTTCCCTAACAGAATGTCATGTGGAACGCGATCAAAGGCTTTGCTAAAGTCAGTATAAATGACGTCAACCTCTTTGCCGCGATCGAGAGCCTCCACCAACGTCTCTGTGAAAGTTATTAAGTTTGTACAATTAGATCTGGATCCCACAAAGCCATGCTTGGAGTTACTCAGATGAAGCCTTAAATGAGACTGAATGCAAGGACATATAAGCGACTCAAAGACTTTAGTCAATGTGAATAGAATGGAGATGGGTCTGTAGTTTGCGATATTGTTATATTTTTGTCAAGTAATTGTTGTTATTAGTAGTAAATGTTTGTATTTTCCCTTGTTAAAGCAAAAACCAATATAGTTGCTATCATAATTACAGCTTATAACAAAATAAATTAGGTATCTTTGTTTCGATTTTCCAACCTCGATTTAAATTTGTTCATGATAGTAATCGATAATCGATTTGTTAGACAACAGTACTTCACTGGCACCTTGTTTTTCGATAAGTGTCAAAACGGACTGCATAAATGAAATTGAAACGAACTAATTTTGCTCGCGCATAAAAAAAAGTCTATTTACTTAATAATGTTTTATTACATATTTTAAAAGTTTGCAAAGGTTTTTTTTTGTTTTCTAAAAAGCGTCTAATATTGTAGACATCATACCATACCGCCTAACGCTATTTACTCTTTTCGCTTCGCAAATTTCGGCGAAAAGAGCTGGGTTCACACAACGAGATGTAGGAAGTGGAGGCAAAGAGTACCCTAAAGTTAAATAATATATTATATTTGCCTGCAAGACGTTTATAGTCGACTAACTTAACGTAAATATAAATAAATATCTGGCTAACTTTGCTAGGCAGAATAATATTATATAGTTAACACCGTCTCTAATAATACTTTATCTTAGCTTTAATATCACTGGTTGACACATATTTTGACAAATGTATGGTTGCTAGGTTGCAATCAATAATTTACTGCATTCTTTGTTTAAAAGACAAGAGCGATTTTCGTAATAAATATACTATAATATAATTAACGACATTATTTTATAAACGGGACATTTATTTTATAACGTAAAGCATTTTCTTCAACATAATGACGTTACCCTGGCACATACCTTTAGAAGGAACTTATGCCAGGCAGCACAAAACTCAAAAGACTGCAACAAACATATTACAACATTTTTGTAATCTAGATATTCATGAAAATCCATGTGAAGAAATTCAAACAGGAATTATGTGTGATATTGGGCCAGCTAACCGGGAACCAGGCACTATACAAAAACTGATTGCTTCGGGTATGACAGTAGCTCGGCTTCATATGAGAGACATGGAGCCTGATGCTTGTGCACAACTGATTCAAAGTGTCAGACAAGCAGTGTATAACTATAGTGCTGAATTAGAATATGTATATCCATTGGCTGTAATTGTAGACGTAAGAGGTCCTGATATTGTCACCGGTGACCTAAAAGGTGGCTCTAATACAACTGTTGACCTTATGCAATATAACACTATTCGTTTGACCACAGATACTAGTTGGCGTGAATGTGGAACAGCTGATTGCCTATATGTGGGTTATGATCATTTGACTGATCTTCAAAATGGTGATATAATTTATATTGACAGTCTCACTCCTGGTAAAATTAAACTTGTTGTATTGGAAGCCGGTGATGATTCAGTAGAATGTTCAATTGCCGTTGGAGGAACTATTGGTGCAAAAATGACTGTACGTATATCCGAAGTGCCTCGGGAGCTTACCAGTAATAAAAAGGGTGATAGCTATGAATCGTTAAATTGCAGTGATTCATCAGAACAACCATTCGAACATATGGAACAACAAATCGCGTGGGCAATTGGATCTGACGTAGATGGTGTTCTAGTGCCTAACACTCAAAATGCACCGGATATTCGTATGGTTAAAGATATGTTATCTGAGAAAGGTAAACATATATTAGTAATTGCTTGCATTGATTCTGTATTAGCATTCGATAATATTGATGAGATTTTGCGTGAGGCAGACGGTATATACGTTGACCGATGTGTTTTAAGTACAGATCTACCTGTAGAAAAAATATTCATTGCGATTAAAGTTTTATTAGCGAAATGCGCCGATGTTGGAAAGCCAGCTATTTGTAAAGCAGTTATTAATGAGCAGATTCCTACACTTTGTGTAACAGATATTGCAAATATAGTACTTGATGGAGCAGATGTTATAGCTCTGGAATTGCATTATGAATCACCGTTGCAAAAAGTTTCGCCCATTTATGACGCTGTTAAAATGGCCGAGCATTGCATTGCTGCGGCTGCTGTTATATGTAGACATGCAGAACGAATATATTGGAAACCAAAAATATTTTCGAATCTATCCTTAATGCGAACTCCTCTAGATGAGCCTACAAAAGCTCTCTGTATCAGCGCTACTGAACTTGCTATGCGCGCTCACGCAGTAGTTATTATGTGCCTAACAAATTCTGGGCGGACAGCTAAACTATTATCAGTTGTTAAACCTGCTTGTCCTATAATAGCTGTTACAAGAGCTTGTCATACAGCTAGACAGCTACGGTTTTGGCGGGGAGTACGTGCAATGCATTATTTTGAACCTCCAAGAGATAATTGGCATTTAGAAACAGAAGCACGTGTTCATGCTGCTCTTGATTATTGCAAAGCTAAACGCATTTTACGTGCTGGTGACGCTTATGTTTTGGTAAAGTCTTCTCGAAGGGGAGTTGGATATTGTGATACTGTTAGACTATTGTACGCGAGTGCTCGCAACACAGTTGATGTAGATTAATGTTTTTGATAGTTATTATAATCATTTTAATTTCATTAAATTTACTAATGTTTATTGCAGATTATTAATAATTCTCACGAGCGCTCCTAGCGTTCCCAAAAATATTCTAGGAAGATATATAAGACGTTATTTCTTAATATATGTTTCTTTTCTCTACATTTTCTCCCAAGACAAGATGCAGATGCACTCCCTCTCCCGGCGCTCATGAAAATTCGATGTATAAAAGGTATGTCTTTGGATGTCCAGGGCAAGGTTTCCCATGCTCAGGGTCATAAAGGTCTAGTACTAGTACGGGTTACTCGAGACTAAGGTCCTGTACTCGTAAATCCAATGTTCTTATCTGTAGAAGTATTAGTCACAAGAACTAATTTAAAAATGTGTTATTATAGGCAATGAACGACACATTTACATGTCGGAACTACACTGATATGACGCCTTGTGATATGATGCGTAAGAAGAGTACTGAATTCAAATTGAATTGAATGTATCAATTTAATACAATTCTGATGAATTCCGATAGGTTAAGTGTCACCTATTACCTTTTTTTTGTGGTTAAAATGCATTACGCATACCACCCACCTGAGCGTCGGAGGATGGTTATGTCGGACTTTCCGCTCTAACAGGCAAGGAGACCGGCATACCGACTAAAAAATCCACGGTGTTACTTTAGACAACGTATCGCCGGGGACACGAGGACGCTCGCGCATTCTTCGGCAGGTCATGGCTCGCCGACCCTGGCGAGCCCCGTCTGATTCGGTAATTCTGATAAATAAAACCTGGCTATCAAATCCTTGGTCCTTTTTCGGCCGAGTTTTATCAGGGATGCAGGTTGAACGAGTGCGTGCTAAGACAGGTTTATCCTCTTTCATAATTTGATGGGTCGATAATAGGACCCAACCAGGAGGAGATACAGCACGAAACCTACGGCTTAACATGCTCTAACTTTACCTCAACACGTTTTTAATGTTAAAAATGACAAATAATTTGCTTTATAATACATTAATTTTAGCCATTTTTTGAGCTCGCAACCCATTCAGCAGCAAAACTATTTTGACAATTATTTATAAAAAGAAAAGGATTACACTGAAATGTGCAATTCTGCAGAGCTTTATTCATAGTCCCTCTCATAGAACCTCTCTCATTCCTCGTATATTTCCCTTTATGCCAAAGATAAAGGACTTACATATATCGAGCATATTTAAAATGAACTTTAAACATCAGATTTCTCTTTTCACGTGAACGAAATGTCATATGAAAAAAGACCTACGCTGCTAAGACGGAACACTATATGTATAGGTATGCTACCTCCTGGTATATTTCCTCCTTGTTTTAGAGCATATCGCATTGGAATAAAGCAAGGAGGATGAAGAAGCATACCAGGAGGTAGCATATCTATACATACAGTGTTCCGACTTTAAGTCAGCGTGAGTAGCCATATGGCTATCAATACCTAGTTAACAAAATTGCATTATTTCACGTGAGTTTGAGTTTAATTTGGAAAAACTTTATTTAGTGTATAACTATAAGAACTATGGCTTGTGTAGCATCAGGCTGCAAGAGTAGAATGGGTGTTTTATTGGAAAATACCCAAAAGATATCTTTCCATCGAAAAGTAATGACCTCTGTATTTATGCTTTTGAGTAGATAATTAATATACCAATGTAAGTAGTTAAAAACTGTTTACAATCTGAACGTGAAATAATATGGGAGTTTTATTTTCAGCTTGTTTTGTTTACGATAATCGTATACCTATATTTATTTATTTACTTCTTGCACAAAATAAGTGTACAATGGCGGACTTAATGCCAAAGGCATTCTCTACCAGTCAACCTTTGGGTGATGCAGAGAAAATTAGGTAGGTGCATTTAGTAATAATTTTGATAACATTCATACATTGACAATTAATGAATACATAACGTACTTAATACATATCAGTAAATATATCTATAATGTAAATATATATATATATATATATATGTATATATAAAATATAATAAAATACATAAATACCATAAAATTAATAAGAAAGTTAAGATGATTCTGCCAAAAAATTATTGTAAAGCTGACGTACTCTAGCCTTGAAAATTTCACGGTTTGTGGACGTCCTGATTTCGAGAGGGAGCGCATTCCAAAGGAGAATGGATTGAATGGCGAAGGAAGAATGAACCAGACTTGACGTATGTGAAGGACAAAGAAGAAGAAGATTATTAGTAGAGCGAAGATTTCTATTATGACTTGATGAAAGATATTGAAAGTGTGGCGTTAAATAAGAGGGAGCATTAGGAGAATTAAGGATGGAGTAAAGAGTTGTCAACGCACGCAGACTACGACGCTGACGTATAGGTAGCCAATTCAATTGGGTACGATAACTGGATATGTGATCATACTTACGAAGATTAAAGACGAATCGAATGCAATTATTGAGAAGTCGGTCAAGTTTGTTGAGTAGATCTGCATTCAAGTCGAGATAACATACATCACCATAGTCGATTATAGGAAAAATTAGAGTTTGCACTATCATTGTCTTGGTCTTAGATGGAAGGAAATGTTTTAACCGGTAGAGAGACCGCAGAGCTCCAGTGACCTTCTGGCTCACATTAGTAACCTGTGCTTGCCAATTCAGAGAAGCGTCAATCTGCAGCCCTAGATTCTTGACGTCCTTACTTATTGGAATCACGGTTCCGTTAAACTTTACCGGTGGTAGTATAGTGACGTCAAGCCTACTCATTGCTCGATATCCACCTGTTATTATGGCTTGGCACTTCATAGGGTTTACATCCAAACCGAAGCTACTAGACCAAGTCTTCAAAGATTCCAAGTCCCTGTTTATGTCATCAATGGCTGCAGAAAGACATTCAACCCTTGCCTGGGCATAGATCTGCAGGTCATCGGCATACAGATGATACGCACTATGAAGGTTATGAGTAACAAGATTGATAAATAATGAGAAAAGAAGAGGAGAAAGTATACCGCCTTGAGGAACACCAGCGTCAAGTTTGCACCAATTCGATACATTGTCATTAACTCTGACTGACTGCTGACGCCCTCGAAGATATGAAGAAAACCATTCCAGTGCCTCAGGTGAGATCATAAGATGTGAAAGGATAGATAAGAGGATATCGTGACTGACGGTGTTGAAGGCGTTCGAGAAATCAACCAAGACTAAAATCGTAGCCTTGGTGTCCTCCACACCCGCCCTAACATCGCCAGTCACTTTCAGCAAGGCAGAGACAGTGCTATGTCCAGGTCTGAAGCCAGATTGGAGTGGAGAAAGAAGGTTATTCCGGTGGACAAACCCGGACAGTTGTCTATGCACACATGCCTCCAAGACTTTAGAAAGGAAAGGAAGAATAGATATTGGCCTAAAGTGAGAAGGAAGTGAAGGATTACTTATTTTTGGCAGAGGACGAACATAGGCTTTCCGCCATACAGAAGGGAAATGACCAGAAAAAAGTGAAAAATTTAGAACATGAGTAATAGCAGGTAGAAGCTGATCCAATACAAGCGTGATCATGCGACGACTAATGTCATCACAGCCTACAGCTTTAGATTTGATAGATAGGATAATTACTTTGATCTCACCCGGGCCTAGAGAAGAAAAACTGAAAGGACCAATGTTGAGACGAGATAAACAGTTTATATGGTTTATGGTCTTTAACTTTATAGAAGTATCTAGCACTTTAGAGGCAGCAAAGTGGTTATTAATCCCATCCAAGTCTATGGTTTTTGGTAAATCAATTTGACGTGATCTACCAATGCCAATAGAATTTAGAAATTTCCATAGATTGGCAGGAGATGATGAATTAATATTTTCCAGAATATATCGGCGTTTAGAGTTACGTATCATCTGATTACACCTGTTCCTAGCAGTTTTAAAAGCAGCCCAGTTATCGTCACAGCGTTCCTTTCTGAATTTTCGAAAGGCACGGTCTCTGCGTCTCATTGCCATTCGAATTCCAGTCGTCAACCAAGGCGCTGGAGGACGCTTAAGCTTAATTCTTCGGACAGGAGCATGTGTGTCATATAATTTTATTATGGCTTCGTTGAAAACACAAATTTTTTCATCGACCGTAGAAGCCGCCTCCAGATATTTCCAGTCAATAGCCGCAGCATCGACCTTAAGCTTATCAACGTCAATAAGACCAAAACAACGAGTGTGCAAAACCTTAGGAGGGGATTTAGGAGGCTTTAGGATATAAGAAAGGTAAATAAGGTCATGATGGGAGAAACCTGGAGCAGGATGCTGACCATAGGAAGAGACAAAAGAGGGAGTAGAGACGAGGATTAAGTCTAGCCAAGTATCCTCCCCATGAGGATTGTGATGAGTGGGTTGTAGGGGTAAGACATGGAGGCTGGCAGACCTAATAATATGGAGAAACTTTTGGGAGCGAGAGGAGCATTGGGATACAAGGTCAGTGTTAAAATCTCCCATAATGATGTGATGGCTATACTCAGACCCTAAAGATTCTAAAACCGATTCTAAATCAGTGAAATAATCCACTAATGGAGGACAATAAACTACACCAAGTAAAACTTTAACACCCCTGACCCAAACCTCAAGAAATATAAATTCTGCAGAAGCAGAATATTCGGGAGAAGATGAAGCAACAATTTTAAAAGGAAAGTTACTGCGGAAGTATATAGCTACTCCCCCTCCTCCCTTATTAATCCGGTCGTTACGAACAAGCACAAATCCAGGGAGTGGATATGTAGTCGAAAGAAGGTGAGGTTTGAGCCAGCTCTCAGAAATCAGGACGGCATGAACGTTAGAATCGGAGAAGGCTTCAAAAAGATCACTGTAATGACTAGGTACACTTTGTGAATTTATATGACATACATTCAGTAAATGTTTCGATGATTGATAAAATTCATGACGTAAATTGTCACCGAGTGTACCAGTTACTGAACAGAAACTGTCATCTGTATCAAAATCGGCAGAATCGTTGGCAGTATGAAAAGAAGAATCATTGGTTAATGGCATAAAATAAATAATATGAATATATATAAAAAATAGATAAAATAAATATAAGTAGTAGTACTATGTTAATGCAGAGGTAAATTACTACAACAGTTTGCAGTTTAATAACTCCGCACCACCCGCCAACCGACTCACACACAATAAAAAATAATACAACTTAAAAAGAATGAACTAAAGTAAAATGAAAATAAAATTCAAATTCAAATTCAAATACTTTATTGCATTCATGTGTACAAAGTTATCACATATCATATTTATTGGTTCAACATGTAATAATAATTTACAAAGCAAATTACAGATTATTTATGGTATGCGTTTCCGAACGCAACTCTAATAAAATATAATGACAGTAGTCGAACTTTGACATTGACATTATACGGCAAACAAAATAGACTTGGGCAAAATCGTTCACTCTGTGGAGTTCGTTCATCAACTCTCGTTCCGTAAAGTGAACTCGTTCCGCTAAATCGTTCCAGTTCCACAGTTCCGAGATATCAATAAGTACTCGTTGAGTCCGGAACTCCAGCTTTGACTTTAAGCTCTCAGATCTCTCAACTCTCAACTCTGAACTCCGCGGGGAACGAATGAGCGACATGATTGAATCGCAGTGGCGTGCATTTTGACACTTAGGTTACGTAGTAACTATTTATTAATCTGTGACTTAGGTACAATCTTCGTAACATTCATACACAAAAATTCGTTTTTGTAACAAAACACTTCATAATTTAATCACAATTTCATAAACAAATTTTTTTTTACGCACATTGCATAAAGTACGTATAAAATGGCGCGATTTTTTTAATTTGAATGCAAATTATATAAAAAATCTAAAATAGGTGTTCTCTCGTATGAGATAAAGTCTAAAATTGTTTCACATCTATGATTATTGTGAAGTCAAAGAAAGAAAAATAAAGCTATATACGATTAGTAATGTGTGTGCTTGCAATGACGAATCGGTTGTCTGTCACATACACAGAGTGAGTTTGAGCTGGAACTCGGATTTTAATTTGCGCGGGAGCGGAGAGTAGGTGAACTGTGGAACGAAAATCCTTCACAGAGTGGAGCGAGTTATACTAACTCACTTAGTGTTGTCGCCACAGTATTAATTAATTACAAAGCAAATACAATTATTATTGTTTTAAGATATATGATTTAATATAGTAAAGTTTAATTAAATAACTAGCAACATTATACGGATCATTCGATTTAACGGTGCCGTCTCACCATTGGCCCATTTGAAAATAAGAGTGTGGCGTGGTGGGGCGACACCGAAAAGTTAAATTGTTAAACGGTTAATCGTTCACTTTTATCTTGTCGCGCATACGAGCAACATTGTATTACTTATAATCATTATTCTGTACTATTTAAATTAATAAACGTCTATTAAGTTCATTCGGTGTATTTAGTCTTTTATATCAGAAGTGTTACGAATTACGCCCAAACAATGCCGCGAAACCGAAATAGTGCACGAGGAAAAAGGAGCAAGCGGAAAGCTTCCACTTCGAGCTCGAGCTCTTCTTCAAGCTCAACGAGCTCGAGTTCGGATGAACCGAGGCGCAAGAAATCGAGACGCACCAGGCGTGCGTCTCCGGAAGTAAGCCAAAGTGTTATTTTGTCATCGGTTATTCCTGAGTTTGACCCTTTAGTAGATGAGATTCAAATGTGGATCAATGTGGTAGAAGCTAATGCTCGTAGTTTTCGTTGGTCTGATCGTGTTATAAAATATCAAGCGTTACAAAAACTGCGCAATACTGCCAAAACTTGGTACGATTCTGTGCAAAAAAATCATACTCGTTGGACAGGTTGGAAGTGGAAGGATTGGCGAGATACTCTTTTGGAAACGTTTCAAACCAAGCGCAACTTATATAGTTTATTAAAGGACTTAATTGAAACGAAACCAACTACCCGTCAATCATTATATGATTTTTATTTCCAACAAAGGAGTAAGATTGATAAAATGAGGTTATTTGTATCTGAACAGGATATTATTTCAGTAGTTGTAGGCACTATAGGTGATAAAAATATAATCACAGCCGCAGAGGCGGGCAATTTTAAGTACTGTGATGATTTGGCATCATTTTTGCATGGAAAACATAATTGTGAACTAGAACCAAAACCTTCTCACAAACAAAGTACAAGTACCTCCTATATTAAAAATAATACTGAAAAAAAAACCTGAAAGTTCTTTACAATCTAATGCGTCAAATAGTAATTTGTCGAAAATGACCTCTAATATAACATGCTTTCGTTGTGGTGTCGCAGGTCAAAAATCATTTAACTGCAGTCAAAAAGACACTTTAAAATGTAATTTTTGTAATAAAGCTGGCCATGTAGAATTAATGTGTAAATCTAAGAGTAAAACTAAAGTCGAAAAAAATAGTGAGGTTAAATTAGTTATGGTACCTTCTTCAAAGGATAAGTTTTACAAAACAGTTAAATTAAATGGATTTGAACAAAAAGCTTTCGTTGATATGGGAAGTAGTTGTTCACTCATCACTAGTTCGTTGGCATGCAAGTTAAATCTTAAACCTTTTCAATTAAATATTCCTGCCATGTTGACTGGTTTCAAGATAGGTTCTTGCTCACAAGTTACACAAGGTGTGAAGGCGGATCTTAAAGTAGATACAGCAGAGCTCAATATTATCTTATACATTTTTGATGAATTATCGGGGGGTTCAATTTTGATTGGTAGAAATTTCACTGAGAACCAAAGAATAATGTATACACGTATAGGGAATAGTTTGTCGTTCCGTACTGTAAACAGCAATGAGGTAGCATTAATAGAGTCTTCTTTATGTAGTTTAGAGTCAGACAGTCATGCTTCTATATTAAAAGAAATATTTGCGAAATACCCTCGAGTTGTATCAAAAGACTTACAGACATTAGGGCAAAGGTCTTGTGTAGAGTTAGATATTGAATTAATTACTAATAAACCCGTTTGCCACAGACCGTATCGTATGTCAGAATCTGAAAAAATAGTGACACGCAAAATTATTGATGAACTTTTAGAAAACAATATTATACAAGAAAGTAATTCAGCATATGCCAGTCCAGTATTATTAGTTGATAAACCTTCTGGTGAAAAACGTATGTGCGTTGATTATAGGGCTTTAAATAAAATCACTATCAAAGAAAAATATCCAATGCCTATCGTAGACGATCTCATAGACAAGTTAAGAGGCTGTACATGTTATACATCATTAGATTTGAAAAGTGGCTATTATCAAATTAACGTAAATAAGAATTCCATTTCTAAAACAGCTTTCGTGACCCCTGACGGCCATTTTGAATTTAGGAGAATGCCGTTTGGACTTTGCAATGCACCATCAGTATTTCAAAGGCTTATGAATACTGTGTTAGGCAAATTGCGTTTTGAAAAGGTTATCTGCTACATGGATGATCTATTGATTGGGACTGAATCTATAAATGACAATATTAAACGACTAGAGGAGGTGTTGAATGTGTTACAAGAAAATGGACTTACAATCAATCTAGATAAGTGTCATTTTTTTAAGAGCTCTGTCAATTTTCTAGGCCTTGATATATCTAAAGACGGTGTTCGCCCAGGCAAAAAAAAGTTAAAGGCTGTAGAAGAATACCCTGAACCCAAAAATATACATCAGGTTAGACAATTCTTAGGTCTAATAAATTATTTTAGAAAATTTATTAAGAACTGTGCTATTACAGCTAAACCATTGACCAAGCTATTAAAAAAAGACGTTACATGGGACTGGGGTGTAGAACAAGTCCAAGCAGTTAACCAATTAAAATACGAATTGTTACATAATTTTCATTTATTGTCCATCTTTGATCCTAAATTACCCACTATTTTGTATACGGATGCAAGTCGTGAAGGCGTAGGCTGTATTTTAATGCAAGTCACTAATGAGGGCGAAAAACCAGTTCATTTTTATAGTCGGCAGACTAGTAATGAAGAAAAGCGATACCATTCATTTGAGTTAGAATTCTTAGCTATAGTGGTTGGGTTGCAAAAATTTCGCCATTACTTACTGGGCTCTATCTTTAAAATTTATACAGACTGCAATGCTGTCAAATATACAATTAATAAACAAGAGATAAATTCGAAAATAGGTAGATGGGTATTAATAACTCAAGAATTTACATTTGAGATAGTTCATAAGCCAGGTACACAGATGCAGCATGTTGATGCTTTAAGTAGAAATCCGGTTCATAACAACCCTGCTGGTTCTTCTGAGGAAAGTGTGTTGTCTATAACTGAAGGTGATTGGTTACTATCCGTACAATTACAAGACCCTAGCATTTGTGCAATCAGAGAATTATTAGAGTCAGGTCAGGCCGAGCTGAACAAAAAATTTTTTCAAGATTATGAATTACTTGGTAATAAAGTGTACCGGCGTACAGAGTATGGTAGACGATGGGTAGTTCCAAAGAAATGTATTTGGCAAGTAATCAGAGCTAACCATGATGATATAGGTCATTTTGCTGTAGATAAATCCATTGAAAGAATAAAGACAATGTATTGGTTTCCAAAAATGAAAAAGGTTGTGGCAAAATACATCAAAAATTGTCTAAATTGTGTTTACGCTAAAAATGTCCACGGTAAGAAAGCAGGCAAATTATTTCCAATACCTAAATATGCAAGACCATTTCATACACTACACATAGACCACTTAGGGCCGTTCGTAAAGACTTCACTTAAAAATACTTATCTACTAGTTACTGTTGACTCATTTACAAAGTTTGTATTTATATCTCCTGTTCGAAATACAAAAAGTCAAATAGTTATTAATGAACTGGAAAAAACTTTCAAAGTTTTTGGTAATCCTAAACGACTCATATGTGATACTGGAAGTTCGTTTACATCTAAATTATTTGTCAAGTTCTGTCAGGACAAAAATATTCGGCACCATGTTATAGCGACCGCTGTCCCACGATCCAACGGGCAAGTCGAACGTTTCAATCGCACAATTCTTGATGCATTGAGAACCATGGGTGCAAGCACTCATTATAATAAATGGGACACCCACATTGCCAGCATCCAACAAGGTATAAATAGCACAATCAATAAAACCACTTCAGCAATTCCTAGCGAAATCTTCTTTGGGTACCGAATTCAAATGGACTCCGATAAGTTAATAGAGGAGAATGAAGAACAACCGGTGGATGTTACTTCACTTAGAAAAATAGTCGGTAAACGAATTCAGGCTAGTGCAGAGAAACAGAAAAAACTATTTGATCGTAAGCGAAAACCTGCTCGAATTTATGGCATTAATGATCTTGTAGTAATCAAAATTCCCAGTCAGTCGAATGATGGACAAAGCACCAAGCTCTTACCTTTATATAAAGGTCCCTTTCGGGTGAAGGATGTGTTGGGACACGATCGATATGTGGTTGAAGATATGAGAGGGGCGGAGAGATCTAGTAAGCATTACGAAGGAGTGACGTGTGCGGAAAATATGAAGCCATGGATCACTTTGGCGGAATTAGATGAAGACAGCCTGGAGATGGCCTAGGATGTTGTCAGGTATCTTTCAAACAATATTAATGTGTATATTAAGTTGGACTTGTCACGTCATTTAGCCTTCTAGTAAACTCTTGGGTTATTTATGTGTCTGGTACATTTGCTTCGGACCTGCAGTGCTTGGATAATTTTAATTTACTTTTGTAAAATAAATTTCCTACAGATAGGATCAGATTTGTAGTAATATGTGACAAGGGTTGGCCAATGGCAACACCTAGAAAAAGCTTCAAGTCTGATTTCTAAATGAATAACTGGCCGCCGATGGAACAGTTTCTACATACATAAGTCCGAGTACTGCTAGTGTTTAAAGTTTGTGTACCATGTTTATGTATAAGGACGAAGAGGTCTTCATTTACTGGCCGCTGATGGAATAGTAAATGGAAGAACACTCGTCACAACCGCGGTCAAGGTCATACATAACATATTTAATTACAAATACCATTGGCCCTTCAGTATTTTGTGTATTTAAACACGAAGAGCTCTCTATTTACTGGCCGCTGATGGAATAGTAAATGGGAAAGCACTCGTCACAAATGACGAAATGACCGCGGTCAACACATAATATAGCTCCTGTGATACCATTAATTAATGTTATCCGTTTTGTTCTCAGCAATTGTACCAGACTAAGACGCTATCCGAGGACGGATGCGTGTGCAGGACGGCCGGATGTTGTCGCCACAGTATTAATTAATTACAAAGCAAATACAATTATTATTGTTTTAAGATATATGATTTAATATAGTAAAGTTTAATTAAATAACTAGCAACATTATACGGATCATTCGATTTAACGGTGCCGTCTCACCATTGGCCCATTTGAAAATAAGAGTGTGGCGTGGTGGGGCGACACCGAAAAGTTAAATTGTTAAACGGTTAATCGTTCACTTTTATCTTGTCGCGCATACGAGCAACATTGTATTACTTATAATCATTATTCTGTACTATTTAAATTAATAAACGTCTATTAAGTTCATTCGGTGTATTTAGTCTTTTATATTAGAGTGAGCAGTTCATCAGAACGACTCGTTCCGGAGTTACACAAGTCTAAAACAAAATAATCAAAACATAAAAATACAAATACCACCGCGTTTCCAAAAAATAAATATACATAAAACAATTTATATTACTCAAAAGTGGGTAAACTAAGCTATTATGAAATTAGAATATATAGGTACCTAGAACCAAAATGAGTTGCAGACAGCTTTCACACTTTGTTGGACAACATAAACGACAACACAATCAAGAGATAATATGAGATGATACAACACAATGTTTATTATGACGATATATTTGCCTTGCCTGATAACACCTTGGGGTATTTCTCGATGAGCGACTTGAGCTCGTCCATGGACACAATCCTGTGCCGACTTCCATCAGGAGCTTTGACGATTATGATGCCATCCTGTGACCAACATCCCCGCATGCCGAAGTGGACTCTGGCTTTAACGAAGACTGCTTGTCGACTTTTCGTTAGGAACTCCTTAACAGATGAAGAAGACCCTTTAAGCAAGGTCTTAGCCCTCCAAACCGCAGCTTTCGATTCCGTGCTCAGGAATTTCACAAATATAGGCCTGTGGTGATCTTTCTTGGGACTACCTAACCGATGACATACCTTGATGGAGCTAGATGTAATATCCTTCAATGTCATTTTGTCATGGAGGATTCCTAAAATAACTGCTGAACAGCTCTCCTTCTCAGCTTCAGGAACTCCAGAGAAGATTAGTATTTTTCTACGTTGCCTCATCTCTAAAGTGTCTACGGCTCTTGAACACTCAGCTATTTGTTTCCTGAGAAGACTGAGCATACTGAACGTCAGTTCTCTGAAAGTGCGGAATTCCTCAGCAACCTTCGCTACTGTATCCTTGGCGGTTCCTGCACTCTGTAACTGGCCCTGGAGCTCATCCATCTTGTTCAAAATGCAATCTTCTAGGCTCTTTTGTGCCGCTTGGATATCAGAGAGCTGTAGTGACATCTTCCAAATTGTAGTGAAACAATGTGTGACAATCAGCTGGCAGGTGGTGTTAAGATGGTGTTAATTATGTCACATTAAGTGCCACCAACATGTGTACTCAATCAACAGTATATATTACACACTTGAGTACTATAAAATATGTAAGTTTTATAATAATTTTATAATATTATTAATTAAATTAAATTTTAGCAAAATAAGTACGTGTCAACTTTTTTTGCGCCTACCGCCGAAAAAACGTATATAGTGAATTCCTATTAATTAATTATATTTATAGCGATAACAAACATCCACGCGGGCGGAGCCGCAGGCTACAACTAGTATACACATAAATGCTTATTTTGTTCGAGTTTTTGACTCAATGACAAAAAATGACATGTTTAAAAATAATTTTAACAAAAAAAAACCAACTTCAGTACGGCAAGTTGTAAAAATTTCAATTATTTGTTTGTTACAATCGAATAAAATCGACTGAGCGTCGGGCTGAACACAGGTCAAGTAGGTATTAAAAGCAATATTTAATCTGTGCAATCCGCGCTCAATTCATTCACGTCATTATTTCTTATTACTAGTTGCTTAGCAACAATAACCGAAACTTATCTAATCGCCATCAGTAAAATACTTATTATTGAAAAGTTCAGATGGCCATCTGTGGTCTTCTTCATCAGATTTACTTCACCAAATTACACTTTCTGAATGCAAATTAGTTTTTAAAAATATTGAAATTGCTATATGTGTCTATAACTTTAATGTGCCTATAACTTTTGAGGAGTTCCCTCAATTCCTCATGGATCCCATCATCAGAACTTTCTTTTAATGATAATGGGACCAAACTGGAAGTATGTCCTCTCAGACAAAAAAAGATTTTTTCAAATCGGTCCATAAATGACGGAGTTATGCGGTAACAAACATTAAAAAAAAATTTAAAAAAAACACGAATTGATAACCTCCTCTTTTTGAAGTCGGTTAAAAAGTCTATCTCTTTTTTCATATGACATTTCGTTCGTGTGACAAGAGAAATCCGATGTTTGAATTTCATTTTAAATATACTCTTTATCTATGTAAATCTTTTACCTTTGCTCTAAAAAAGTTTTTGCATCTTGACTAAGGAGGTAATATGACAGGAGGTAACATACCTATACATACAGTGTCCCGAATTTTGAATCAGCGTAGGTATGCGTAACGATCTCAATACCTTGTTCACAAAATTGCATTATTTTGTGAACAAGAAAAGATATCTTTTGGGTATTTTCCAATAAAACACCCATTCTACTCTTGCAGCCTGAAGCTACACAAGCCATAGTTCTTATAGTTATACACTAAACAAAGTTTTTCCGAAATTAAACTCAAACTCACGAGAAATAATGCAATTTTGTGAACAAGGTATTGAGATCCGTACGCACACCTACGCTGATTCAAAAGTCGGAACACTGTATGTATAGGTATGTTACCTCCTGTCGTATTCCTCCTAGCTTTTATCTTTGATCTTGACAATATAATGTCAGATGTCATGTATGTCAAACTTGTTTACCGCCTTCTTACCGGGTAGGTTCTGAGCAAAAGTTATAAATATTGTCGAATTCTAAAATAATAAAATGAATGCCAATAATAAGATAATTACTGTATAAATTGTTATAATGGAATTAGAGTTAACATTAAAAGAGGCCAGCCAAGGCTTGAAATCGGTGCGGGTAACAGAACGCAGGAAAAATGCAGACACTATAAAAGAGTTTCTTACGAGAAATGCTGTGCCTTCTTTATTATCTGATAATACTTTAAAGAAAAAGGGATATTCATGGAATCATCTTTTTGAAGACATAAATGAATATATTTTGAAGGTATGTTTAACCACAAATTATTAGCATCCTTATAAAATACCTATGTAACGGGCGTAACGGCCACGCATTTAAGTTATAAATTTTAAATTTCTTTTACAGGAAACTGAAAAATATGAAACTGCCAAAACGTATGAAAGTATTACAGCACCTTTGTGTGCTAGTTTGTTAAATCTATGTGTAGCTGGATCCAATAAAGGTACATGTTTATTTTAAAAAATGTATATTGTTTGAATTTATGAATTTCTTCCAGAATCTAGCAATAAATTTGATAAACTGAAATTCTCTCTTATTTATAAATTTAAAAGTTGGCCCTATTGCAGCCAGACAACTGGTAAACATACTTTTAGAGCCTGTTCTATTACAGGCTCTACATTTTGGGCTGTGTATGCATGGGCATATATTAGGGGGTAGTTCGCCTTTGAACCCCGCATATGAAAGCTATGGCTGTGCCTGTATATGTTGTCTTGAAGTTGAAATGTACACGAAACAGTCATAAGGAGGGTCAGTGGGTAGAAGTATGTGCATGTATTATAGGACTTGTTTGTTGTTTACCGTAAAACTGGCTTATCAAGCCTTTTGGTGCAACATTGGGTGATTACCTCAGCGTACTTGGCCAATTGACACCCTCGAGTATCTGACATGCCCAAAGCCAAGTTAAGCCTTTGTTACCAAAATTTAGTTAGGAGAACAGTAGTGTACATATTATAATACAGCGAAACTAGACATAGAAGACCTGGATATCAAGATAGTCTCAGACAGCGCTTCAGTACTAACAGCTCTAAAGAACACTAGAAAGACATCCAGCCTTGTACTAGAGTGCCACAGGGCACTGCAAGCGGTTGCAAGCACCAATAAAGTCACAGTGCAGTGGATCAAGGGACACAGCAATTCGGCAGGTAATGACGCCGCGGACGCACTAGCGGGGCCGGAGCCCATAGTCCCCATCCCGTACAGCCAGGCTCTGTCCTGGCTCAAGGACTGGACAACACAACTGCACAAGGAGGAATGGAACAACAATGGAGGTTGCAGACAAACCAAGGAAGCAGTACCATCCGCAACCTGGAAACTCTCGCGAAACCTTCTCACGCAAACCAGGTCAAACCTCAGGATAATAGTGGGCGTCCTCACAGGACACTGCCCACTCCACAGACACTTTCACAAACTAGGCATAACCGATAACCCACTCTGTAGGGGCGGCATGGAAACCGAAGAAACACCCGCCCACGTTCTTCTGGAATGTAGGAGCGTAGAAGACCATGGGATACGAACTCTCAGGAAACCGGGCACTCTACCAGATGCCTGCGGCGACCTCGGACGCCTGCTGGCCTTATGGAAGGACCTGGGGTGGTTGGAATAGCCTTAAGGAACCCCGAGCACAAAGGCCCACTAGAGCGGCCAGGTGCCGAAAAGCCCTCTCAAACTAACTAACTAACAGCGAAACTATTATAGGGATTAGTGTTACAGAAGAAATATTGTAATTATTGATATGTCCGTATGTCTTTACAGGGTGATATAGTTGCTAAGCAACAAAACCCTCTCAATATATATTTTTTTTTGCAGGCAAAGCATATATCAAATGTGAAAAAATAATGGAAGCATGCCTATTTATACTTAATGATAAACGCTTAAGTAAAGCTATTGGTGATTGTTATTTAAACCTGTTGTTCAAACATGTTTTGCCTTGTGAGTACTATCTGGGATACATAACACCAAGCACATGGAAGAGTAAGTAAGATTATAACTAATTGTAACATGGTTAATTATTTTTAAACCCAGTTTGAGACCAAGTGTGTTCACCCACATGTTTATCAAGGTAGAATAGACACACACATGGCTTAACAATCACAATTTGCCTTTCCACTGATGATATTATTATTATTATTATTATTATAAGCCTGTACTGTCCCACTGCAAGGCAAAGGCCTCCCCACTCTCCTTCCACTTCTCTCTGTCTAAAGCCGCTGAGGACCAGTCTTGGCTAAATGAATCCAACTCATCCCGCCATCTCCGCCTGGGTCTACCGCGATGTCGCTTGGCATTTAGAGGCACCCACTGGGTAGTGAGTTTAGGCCATTGATCATCTGATATGCGGCAGATATGACCAGCCCAGTTCCATTTTAGCATGGCAGTTTTCCTGGTGATGATATTAATTCAATTAAAAAGTATTTTTCATAAGTAAAATTTCTTTCTTTCAGACTTGTTGAATATTAGCATTGGTGCATGTTATTCTAGTCATTCTCAACTAGACAACTTTGCTAAGTTAAGATTAATACTTCTTGTGTTGAGAAGTGGAAAGGATAATTCTCAGTTTATTCAACCAGTCATTGATTCCTTGCACAAACTAGAGAAGTTCTTTATGAAGATATCCAGTGACAAAAAACTACAAGATGTAGTAACAGAAATAATTATATTGCTGCTAGAAATGGTAAAGTTATGACTTAGTTATTTACTTGTATATTTCACAAAGTATATACACATATTATATATTAACATATAGTCCATTGAAAAGTTATATTTGTCAGGGGATGCAATTTTATTTTTTAGATATCAAGCTCTGATATATAAAAAATAAATAAAAGGCAAACTAATTTTTTTTGTGAAACCATCAGATTTCATCAGAAAACCATAAAAACCATTTGAACCCCTTGTTCCAAGATGGCGGCCGAGGGACAAGAGTTGCAACCCCACACCCTTGTTCCAAGATGGCGGCCGAGGGACAAGAGTTGCAACCCCACAAACTTGTATTTAACTGTAAAGTGACCCCCCCTTGATATCTAAAAAATAAAATTGTGTCCTCTGACGAATGCACGCTAAGGCCAATAAAATTTAACATTTCGATGGACTAATATAAATAGTCTCGGATCTGGAGCCTCTGTTTATAAAGAAAGTAGCACTCTCTCTGGCCCTTTAGTATGCCTGTTGCTATAAAATCACCTGAGTAGTCACTCAGGTTATGAAGATAACTAGCAGGACTACAGAAGCTGAGCGCTTTCGGCATTACTTCGCGTGCTTACGTGCCATTGCGATTGGTGATGTCGTGCACTTGTCACCAGTTTTCATTTTAGAGACCGTTTCCCTTCCACAGTATAACACAATTTGTAATAACAATTATTTTTTACAGTTATCGTCAGAATATCGTTTAACAATGTGCCATTTTGTTGAAGCTATATTACCATCAATACTAAAGTTCTATGATCAAAATAAGGATCAAAAGAAAAAGGTAATATTTATGTTTTTTTGTTAAATATTTTAAGGTAAAAGCGGGTAGCCAAGTGAGAAAGTAACTAACTTGCACATAAGAGTTGTGAGTTCAATTCCGGATGACAGTACCATACCATACCCGTATTAGACCAGCGTGTGTGGATTACGACCTAAACCCTGTCGGCTCTCGTGATAGAGTATAGGAGACCAGTGCCCAGCAGTGGGTTGGTTGCTATTATTGTAACGACTTTATATGGCATGTAACATTAAAATGGGTGTTATTTTCAGATAATGCTGTTCAAATTACTGTATTATTCAGTAGCACTTCACCATCCACGAGGAAGGCGGCAAAATGAAGAAGGTAG
Organism: Trisateles emortualis; assembly: GCA_947095525.1. Classification (NCBI taxonomy): domain Eukaryota; kingdom Metazoa; phylum Arthropoda; class Insecta; order Lepidoptera; family Erebidae; genus Trisateles; species Trisateles emortualis. Next base: position 11,865,442 of record OX352732.1, on the reverse strand, counting down.
TCTGGCAAACAATTGGGAACAGTGGAACAAATATCTAAATAGTATCACTGAATTAATATGTGTAGAAGTAGGTTATATGCAAAAAGTTAGAAGACAAAATGGTAAGATGTCACAGGGAAGTTCGTATTTCCATGACTTAGCTGCTGCAGTACATTATCAGGTAAATTGCTAATGATTCTTTAAATAAATTTGACTGCACAGTTGGTTCAGTGGCTTATGTGGTTACCTCGCCATTTAGAACTGCGCGGTGTTTTGTGGGTTCGATTCTCACACGTGACAAAAATCGTGTGATCCATAAATAATTGTCCCGAGTCTGGGTGTACTTTGTGTTCATTAATTGTATGTTTGTAAAGCTCCCCGCGACACAGGGCTTGTTCGGTGCGGGAGTCATGAAAAAAAGCAAGAGAGGTAGGGCACCATACTAGCGAGCAAGCCCGACTGGGGAAGGACCTCCACCTTACAGAAGACCACAGCCAAATAACTACACACAGTGGTGTAGTTGTGTTCCTGTGTGTGAGTACAGGTCTCCAGCGCTCATTTAGGGATGCGTTTTGAAAGAAACGTATGCCTATCCCAGGGATACTCCCACCATAAAGCCCTGGAGTAAAAAAAAATGGGGTTGGCAACACGCAAGTGATACTTTTGGTATTACAAGCGTCCATAGGCTACGGTAACTGCTTAACACCAGGCGGGCCGTATGCTTGTTTGCCACCTAAGTAGTATAAAAAAAAAAAATTGAACAATCATTTTAGTAATAGAAATTAAACCACAGAATACTTAATAGTACAGGTAAAGAAGGTTCACTTCAAAAAATCGTTTAAACAAATAACAACTTTGCTCGCACACAATAGAGCGCAATTCATCTCTTACAGCAATAACAACCTAAATTTTTATTCACCTACTAGTTGCCTACTCTAGTTACTCCAATGAAAAAATAAGAGGTTGGTATCCTTATCACTATTACGAATACTGTGCAATATTTTCTTGCCTTTATTTTCCCTCGCGACACAGGGCTTGGTTCCCTAGTGCAGAAGTTGGCATTTAATAAAAAGTAAATAAAAATAAATTCACAGTAACATAAATAGATATAAATATTTTATGTATCATTATTATTACAGATATTTAAACTCCTGGAAAGAAACGACAATGATGATGAGAGTGCATCAAAAAAGCTGAGATTGAACTTCAATAAGAACAAAACATTTAGTGACCTTATAAACGAATTACAGCAGAATCATATACCATGGTAACTCAATTTTATAAATCTCTTTTTTTTGAGGGAATTAGGACGTCGTACTAGCGAGTAAGCTCAACATAATAAAATGTTAGATAGGGCACCATACTAGCGAGCAAGCCCGACTGGGGAAGGAACTCAACCTTACAGAAAACCACAAGCCAAATAACTACACACAGTGGTGTAGTTGTGTTCCAGTGTGTGTGTACAAGTCTCCAGCGCTCATTTACTTTATATTTTCACCCAAGTAGTATAAAAAAAGTATAAAATAAACAGTAGATTTTATTATTTATTTGACTGCTTCGTTCGTCCGTCTGCAAGTGGTCTTTGAATGCAACTGCTAATCATGTGGTTTCAGTTACGATTCCCGTGTTGGGCCAAAAATAGGTGTCGAAAAAATTAGTTTTTCCATCTCGGCCAATAATAGTCCACTGCTGGACATAGGCCTTCTCCAAGATTTTCCACATCACTCGGTCCTGAGCTGGCCCTGTACATCGGTGGCCCGCGACCTTAATCAGGTCGTTGGTCCACCTTGTTGGAGGCCTGCCCACACTGCGTCTTCCAGTTTCATTTCCAAATTCGTTTAGGAGGACATCATTACTAATATTGCCTATTGCTTTTTAGGATGGGAATAATAAATATATACGTTAAAAATTATGGTGCTAGTATATCTGCATGCGACTATTCATCCTTATTGAACTGTCTACAAACATTATTGACCAACAATATAAATAATTTAGACTGGGAAGTGTTTGAAGAGCTTACATGTTTGGTGTTAAAAAACTTATGTCGATTGATGTACAAAGGGGAAGAATATGATAATATATTAATATCTTTGTGGAACTCCTGTATCAGGTAAGATACTTTTTGTATAGTGCTTTTTAAATAGAGGTAATTCACCACTCAAGCTAAGGAGCCAGACTGGAGAAGACCTCCAGAAGATTACAGTCAAATAACTAAATACAGTCATGTAGTTGTGTTCCTGTAGTTAAAACAGAATAACGGTCAAATTTCGACCGTCAGGCGAGCTCTAGTATTGATAAGGTAGAGATAATACTGAGAACAACACATATTGTGGCTTCGATTTTCCACAGAAAATATTTGTGTAACTCACAGATACAGTTATTCCAAGTCTAAGTGTATTTTGTTTGTATATTGTTGAAGTTTGTACCCTCAGGTGAAAATGACTTTACATAATAAAAGATTCCTTCTTTAATAAACTATTTCATATTAAGCTTTTTACAATTAGATAAGTGGCACTAAACTACTATTCTAAATCTTCTTGGAAAAATTGTTGAACCCGTGTGTAGAGTTATCATAAACATGATTTCTAACATTAAGTACATAATACTTATATATTTTACAACTCAAAAATACATATTATTTGTTTTCAGAAATTGTACTTCTATAAATGGGTCTCATAAGTGCGTACATTTAATTATACAAAATTTATTAAAAGCAGATAGTGTGAAGTACCCACAGGAACAACATCTAATTAAACTGTACCTAGAAAAAGACATGCCGGTGACCACACAGAGTGTTAAAACTTTAAGCAAAGTATTTGATAGTTGCTATAGTAAATGTAGCTCTGAAGAATTCAGAATAAAATGTGTATCATGGCTGACTGCCGGTGATCTCTCACACATATCTATCACTAATATAACAGAATTACTATTAAAATTAATTGCAAATGATAATATTAACATCCCATCTAATCCTGATATCCATTCAGAATTTCAAAACTTACGTGATATATTATTTGAATCAAACGAAAAATGTATACTGTTAAGTGAGTTTGAAGTAGATATTTTCAAAACAGAGCTACCAATAAAAAACAGTTATCACAGTCAAATAGAAACAGTTACTGAAATCGAAAGTCTAATACAAGATTTTTTTAAGACAAGTCTAACAGTTTTGACTAATGCACCATTACATCAAAAAGATGCAAATGTATCAAACTGTATTAAAACAATCCATATTATAATTTCGTATTTAGATGTTTTATTAAGATATAATATTAAAACACGAGATGAAATTGAAACTATGGACATTTTTATACTATTAAAAAGAACACTGAGTCTTATGTGTTCAGCATTAAACAGTGTACTACAAAGTAACTTACAAATTCCTATTAAAATTACCTTACTTCAACTTGTAAAGAATCTTTTGATTACCAAATTTGATGATATGCTGAATAATGTTATACGATCAAATATTGACGGTGCTTTTTTCCATGTGATTAATAACATATTGAATACAGAAGTGCAAGGTGTAGATAATGATATATCTATTGATGGAGATGAAGATGAGATGAATTTTGAATCTCTGAAACACAATTGTTTCTTTGTTCTTGCTGCGTATTGTCGACATGAGGCTGATTATAAAGAAGAGATACTAAAACTTATATTAGATGACAGCATTTATAACTTTTCCTCAGATTTACAATGCATATTTCAGTCGATTGAGATATTAACGGATTCAATAGTAGAAAATCCACCTTTGGGTAAGTAACTCGCTTTTCTTAAGAAACATGCTTTTTATAAGTAGTAATGTATACGTGTAAATATATAATGTAGAACTTTATATGTAGGTAATAATTGTTAAAATGTTTACATAGCTGCGAAAAGGGATTTGGAAGATTTGATGACTCATTAAAGTTTATATACTGATCAAACGTAATAGTGTCTTGAAACAAATTTGCTAAAACACCAAAATCAACTTGATATGCGACATTGCCCATCCGATTTGTTTTTTCGCTGACCACTTTATCTTTAATTTGCAGGTTTAATTTTTACAATGATGCAAAATATATGCCAAAAACTATATAAAAATTCGAAAGCATCCTTTGGTATACTCAACATCTTAGTGAAAATAATTGACAAGCTATGCATACACGACAATGTTGAAAAGAACAATTGTTTTATTATGATTAAGAGTTATTTACAACTATGTGCCGATATGTACTACCCTCCTAAAGTTGCATCTCTTGTGTATGAGTGTGCGGCGAAACTTATAGTGTTGAATGAGAAACAAAATGATGCAATTGATAGAGCGTTTGAAGATGCCTTTATGAATAAAATAAAAGGCAATGTACATAGCATGCGTTTATACTGCTGTTATTTACTGAAACTCGTAAACAACTGTCAGAAAAATGATATTGAAGAGCTGTCATCAAATTTGTTGGATATATATTTAATTGATGTGAGTATTTTTTTAAATATCAATTGATCAGCTCAGCCGAGAGATTTCCACTGCTAAATACTGGCGTCCCCGTTTTCACAGCTATTGGTCTTGAGCTTACATTGTCTATGAGCTGCCCACAACCTTTACCAGATTGTCAGTCCACCTTGTTGCAAGCCTGCCAACGCTACATCTAAAATCATCATAAAGCCATTCTGCCCCAACGCTCATCGAAAAAAAAACCACTGAGACGTTGCCTGCGTTCGTGCGTGCGTGCCTGCGCACATAATTATTCCAGTCTTTATTTATTTATAAAACATTAATAATGGTAATGTTTCAGGTATCTGATGACAGGAACGAATTAATACTGAAAGATGAGTCGGCTAACAGAACTTCTACACTACTCCACTGTTTTCTTGCGCTTTCGCAATCACAGAAATCTTCAATTCTAAATATAATACTCGAAATTATTAACCTGCAAAAGACCAAATCAGTAGACAAACATATAATTATAAAAGTTTTAAATCAGATTGCTAAAAGTGCAGGCATAGACGATTTTAAAGTTTATTTGAATCGTCATATTTTATCTGTAATTCATTATTGGTTTACCAAAAACAATACTGTGGAAGATCTGCCGATCATTTTATTTGGCTTTGATGATATAGATATGTTCATTGACGAACATAAGGGGTGGCTGGTGGCAGGAGATATACTATGGCGGAAAGATGGAAGAGTGCGAGATAGTGATGTTTTAAACTGGATTGCGAACACAAAAATACAGCCTATTGAAAATATACTTGAGGTAAGTAGCTTTTTGTTTTTTTTTTATGCCACTTGTGGTCTTCTGTAAGGCAAAGAATACCCATTAAGGTTGCTTCTTTAAAATTAAACTTTTGTTATTTGTACTGTTTACTTTTTTGTATTTTCAGATGTGTTTTTCAAATATTATCGCTTTATCATTACCTTACATTGTAAGCGAGAAATACAATATAGAATATTATCCGTTTAATAGACTGAATGATTTCAAAAAATCTTTGAGAAATGCAAGCAAAATATTCCAAGGTACATGTGAAATATTAGAAAATAATAGATGGAGTGGTTTGTTCGTTGAAAATATGGGCGAATTACTATTGTTAGCGGCTGTTCATATGAGAGACTCTGAAGAAACGGAAGAAATGTTCAATGTAAAGTTGCCGGAACAAAAACAATATTACTTCTATCCTAAGAAAGTTTTTATTGCCCTACTTGACTACTTTAAGGTCAGTGGATTTTATTTATACTCTCTCTCTCTCTCTACCGACTATTCATCCCTCGTCGTGGTGGGGTCAGCCCTCTCCGTGCCGTCGTCTTCTGAGACATTGCATTTCTATATACTATATTTTTACTAGTATTATAAATAGGTAAAGTTGGATGTGGGGCGTAAGCTAAAACTATGTATATATATATATATAGTTTATCTAAGGATTCAGCAGAATACCAGTGCTAGGTCCAAATAACCTAGCACATGCTGAGCTGGACACCCTTTTGGTGTGACACACACAGGAATAGGCTTTTTTATTTTACTTGTTACTTTTGTTTTGTTTTTTGTTTATTGCCTTCTTGTTTGTGTTTGTTGCACCAAATAAATGTTTTTCTTTCTTTCTTATAACTGCTGATCTGGCCCTGGAAAGTACCCTTGAGTGATAATAAAAAATATTTGAAAAATAATAAACAAGAAGTTTAAAAATATTTACAATTGAGTTTTAAACCAGTCGCATTTGATGCTTTGTCATTATTTTTTAGCATCAATAACGGTTATTTTTTTGAAAATTATTTTCTATATGAAAATTGTTTTTTTTTTTCATCTTCATTTTCATTTTTTTTCAGACACTTATAGACGAAAACGTAGTTGTATATCTATGCAAAAATCAAACAATAACTATATTCAAAATAATACTTACACTATGGAGACTAGTTATTGAAGAACGTATATTAGAAGGGAAAACGCTTGCTCTTCATGCGTATATAACATTTCTAAAAAGTATACCTCTTGGGCACCCTTCCGACGCATTCATGTGTAACTATGCATGTAATAGTTTTACTCAGGCTATTAAAAACTGTAAGGACAAACAGGAAATGAAGATATACATTAAAGGATTAAAAATAATGCTTGATTATTTATTACATCATGTAGCAAATATTATGAAAAAATCATTACTTGAGCTGCTGCCTGTATTAATTATTAAAAAAGAAGCAGGTTTTGACCAAGACTGCGCTTCACTGCTAGATTATTTGATAAATGATATGAAAGATTATTTAAAAGAAAGTGATGATGTAGTCGATTTCCTTAATTCTATGTCTCAAGGAGTTACCGATAGTGGGCGTTGTGCGATAACAGTGTTCAAAGAAAAATTAAGAGCTCATAAAATCAGCATGAATCGCCCTAGGTAAGTGTATTCTTAAATTATTTTTGTCATTGTAGGTATAAGCCGTGCAAATAAAGATTAGGAGTAATGGCAGTGACACTTTTCGCTTTTCTAATATACTTTGTGGAGTGAGTACATAGTTACACTTTAATTTCTCTCCTTCTGTCATCAGTAATTTGACATCCGAAAGAACAGGACAAAGCATTGCTTAAGCAGAGAACAAACTATCCACTCTCAACTTTATGCACGGTGTGGATTGAGGCCTAAACTCTTTCATCTCTTCAAAGAGTAGAGACGAGACCCATACCTAGCAGTGTGACACGAGTTGCTATTATTGTACCTCTATTATGCAATATGCTCTTTTTATAATTAGTTTTTACTGTACGTATTAATATAGGAGAATCCTACAGATTACATACAGATTCCCAGGCCTCATTTTGGCACCGTGGTCATTACTCCCCAAAAGGATTCTTTTCTATAAATTCAGACACTGTGCAAATGTGCACCAGCGTGCGTGCGTGTACGATCATGCGTGTGTGTTTTGGGATGTTTAGGCACTAAGGCCTCTCTTATACATGCCTTGTCTGCCTCCTTGGTAGTTAAAAAATAAATTGTGCTCAGTATTGGAACAGTTTAGAAATAGCTGTAAATTTGTTCTAAACAATAGAATCACGCCTTTCCCTATAAGTAGGCAGAAGTGTGTCACAAGAATATTTTGATACCTACTTATGTAAGGTGTCAGGAGAGGAGGCTATTTTTATGTTTATTTATTCCTATAACATTGTGTATGTCGCCAGTACAGGCTCAACAAATCTACTATAATATGACTGCATGGTTGGTTCAGTGGCTTAAGTGTGTAAGTTGTGGTTGTGTTCGATCCTCACACGGGACAAAATATTGTGTGATCCATAAATAGTTGCCCCGAGTCTGGGTACGCTTTGTTTCCGTTAATTCTATGTTTGTAAAGTCCCCCGTGGTACAGGGCTTGATCTCAAGTGAGGTAGTTTTCTTTTTAAAAGAAAAAAAATAGTCTTTTTGTAATTATGTATAAATATAAATTATATATATGTATAAATTATATTATATATATATGTATAAATTATGTATTTTCATGGATGGCTATTTTTATATATGTTGCAGCCACGAAACATTGCTTAACATTCGAAATTTTTTAATATGTAACAAGGATAATATACATCAGTTATACAGTGAACTGGAGTCTAAGAGATTTTCTGAAGATTGTGCCTCAAGTTTAATTCACCAGATCACCCATGCACTTTGTAATATACTAAAATCAACATATTATGATGAAAAGGTAAAGTATTATTAGAATGTATACAAATATCACGTTTCAGTTTAATAGGCCTCTGCGTCTACGAGGTAAATTGCAATTTCTTCGAGGTTAATTGCGACAACATTACAATTTCAAAAGATTAGAATTGTAATATTTTTGTTAGTGTATTTACTCGATGGACGTCACAAATTCGTAACATAGTTGACAATTTTGCTGTACTACAGTTTTTTTTGTTTAAAAGGGACAGCAATAGCAGTGATTTGTGAACTTTAAAAGCTCATACAACTTCATTATTAATCAACCATTTTAACTCCTATTACTATTGTAATTTGATCATCTGGACATGCTTAATAAATCATCATGTTCTATGTTGTCGCATGCCCTTTTGACACTTGGATAACCTTTTTTCTTTTCTTAAATTACAGACAGTGATAGAGGCGTGCAACTGTTTATCGGAGATCAGTTCATATGACTTAAAGACTTTAGTGACCGTACCACCGTCCGATACTGATACTATTACAAATGTAGATCCAAAACCTTACTTCGCGCAAGTAACTGTGAAGGCACTTTTAGAAGTAAACTTCGACGAAGATCCTAATGTTACCAATCAAGTGATTGAAACATTGACCAATTTATTGAAGTGCTTTGACATTCATGATGTTACAGGTATGTTGAATTTATTTATATATTTATAGTTTTTTTTACTGGTTTTACTCTCGTTTTCTTTTACTCTGGATAGGCAAAGTGGAAGGAAAGTAAGGCTTTTGTTCCGCACTAGGACAAAACTCACGAACGACAAATATTTTATTGAAATTATTCTCCTGCAGAAAATCTCCTACGACACAAGACTGGCTCCTATTTTATTTTATAATTCCACAAAATGCAAATCACATCAGTACGTCCGCTTGGATACTTTTTGAATCAGCTACCACAGCTCTTGACACATATATTGAACCCATAACACTAGGTGCGGTGTTAGTAGCTTAGTGACCAGCTCAACCGTTAGACATTAGACACGAGTAGTCATAGCCCTACCTAATCAATTGATATTTAATATTTTATTTCAGAACTGGACGACGTTGATAAGCAAATATTAATACCATTATCATCACCAAATACAATAATGAACGACACTCACGTTGATGGTATAAAGTTTGAGCAATATCACTCTATGTTTCCAGACGGAATATTTCTAAATGCTCTACTTAATAAAAATAAAGAAGATTGGTTGAAAGAAGTCACTTGCACTCTATTGGAATTTGTTAATTCTTCTACAAATTATGTTAATAATTTACGAGAAGTTTGCATTCTAAAAGTAAGATCATAGTTCATATTGTGTAGGTATAAATAAAGATGTCGGTAGATGCCCTTTAGGTGAAAATACATCGGCAGCTATGTGCTATATATGTGCTAAAAAAAGGACCAAATTAAAAATATCCGATGCTGTAAAGGAAGCGAAAGAAGTATGTATGTATGACCAATGGGAAACAGGCACAATAATAATAGATGTAAACATAAGACCTAGGTACTGGCTGATGACCTATGAACATTTAGAATACCTGAGGTATCATACGTGTGGTACTGACCCAAAAACTTTAAGCACCAGTTATTTGTGTTATAAGTAACAGTGGGGAAACTTTTCTTTAATAAAAAGGCGTCCTTAAATTAGCACTGGAGACCTGTCCTCACTGCACTGGGACACAACTACACCACTATGTGTAGTTATTTGGCTGTGTGGAGGTCCTTCCTTAGTATATATTGCTCACTTGTATGATGCCCTCTCATCAAATATAAATTTATTTTCCAGTCTCACGTTTGCCGTAATATATTACCAGCTCTTATAGGATTGTTACTACAATGTTTAAATGAACAACGCACTCAAGCTGTAGGTGAACACATCAATAAGTTATTCAACTTTATATTTGAACAAACTTTTGATAATAAGTTGGAAAATAGTGGAGATAGCAATTATGCTTCTAATGCAGCCAAGACACTAACAGATGCTGACAAAACTATTGTTCTGTATATGCTGAATATTGTGGACTTTGTTCGTGTACAAAGGAACTATTATAAGATGAGGTGAGATGTGTTTTTTACTATCTGATTTCTTTATATACCAAACCGGTGACAAATAACTATACAGCCCGCCTGATAGATAGCACTTTCCACTAGTCACGTGGTCCACTCCACCGCGACCACTTGCCTGCTCGCCCGGGGCCTTATATAAGCACACACCGAGCGCCGCCTCGCTCTTTTCTTCCGACCCACGAGCTACCAGTCTTTATCAAAAGCGTTCGGCACAAGATTCTTTGAGGACTTGTCAACGAATCTTGTGCCGAACGCACCCCACACCTCAGTGTTCTATTTCTGTATTGGTTAGCAATAGAACTATTTTAATTTTTTATTAGACTGGCTGGTATATTTTTTCTTCTTCATTAAATAATGAAACTATTAGAGACCTAGCTACTGATGATTAGACCTCAGAAAAAAACTGCTGAATCAAAATAAAATTATATGATTTAATATTTTGCAGTCCAGGATGTCCAAAGAAATCTTTAAATTATCTTGAACTTGAATACGACAAGGTAGCATGGGCAGCTGCTATGGTCGATCAGAACTGGGCAGCTATATACTATGGGGAGCTTTGGGCTGTGTTCCAAAACAACGGCTTGTCACCCTCGTCGCCTGAGTCCACCACAAACTTGACGGGTGGTGAAAATCTGCAAAGAATATTTAGAAAAGTTAGTATCTACTGTATCTTTTTAAACAAAATAATTTATTATTTATTAGCTTACTTATTATTTGGTAACTTATAACTATATTTTGCCTTCATCAGCGCCTGCGCATTTTGGTTGTCTAGACGAGATTGTATTTGTCGAGATTATGCCACTAACTCTATTCCTTGCCTTCCGTCTCCTACTCGTATATACGAGTAATTCTCCACTAACTAGTCATAAATTTTCATTTTTAATTATTAGAATGTGCAATTCGAATGTCCAGAACATGTTTATATTTAGATAAAACCATTTTCGTCACTTTTTATTAATTCCCCACCATTATCCATCTTTTTTCGCTCCTAAACCACATTGCCAGCCTGCGTGGACTGATCCTCATAAAGTATAATTCGATTATTCTATTTTATATTATTATTGGTTATAATATTTATATGATATAATAATAAGATTTAATTTAAATACAATATTACTTTCAGTGCTACGTATCTATCGGAGAAATAGATGCAATAGAGGGTTGTGGTACTGCACATTTAACTATAGAAAATGAAAAACGGAAACACCTTACAAACACGGGACAGTATTCGGATGCTTTATTATTACACGACATAGCACTCTCGTGTGGTACTCAGCCAGACCAAGATCTCCAATATGGCGTCGTAAGATCACTTCACAAGTCTGGAATGCATCATTTAGCATTGCGATATATCAAGTCTTTACCAGAAAATGACCAGTTGAATGACGTCAAATATGAGTGCTTAGCATTCCTTGGTAAGTGAATTTCAAAAGTATATAGATATACATATCACACCCGCAATTAAAAAGTTACTCAGGATGAGTTACGTTTATTATGCAATTTTTATCCTATGCTACAAAACGAAGTTCAGGTTCGAAAATTACCAAATGGCTTTTTCAATTACGCCTTTTTTCAGTCAACGTAAAGATTAATCAGAGGCATGTTTACGTCGTTACGACGTCATTAAGAATAGCGACGTTACTTCTTTTTGTGTGTTTATGGCTCCATCCGTTTTGTTATACCGATGATTCTGCCAACGTCTAGGTAGAGAGAGAAAGCTAATAAACATTGGTTGGCCGGTGTCTGTAGTTACGGTCTCTTTTGTATATCTTTTAATAAAGTTCTTTCAACAAAAACATGACCTTTAAAATATACGCCACTTGTTTACTTCCAGGGGATTGGAGCGATTTTGTAGACACCAAAGAACTAGAATTAAAATACAAACAAAAAACCTGCAACCAAAACACAGTAGTTAAGGCATTCCATTATGCTTGTTTAAAAAACTGTTTGCTTATACAAACAGCACCTGAATTCGAAAATAAACTTCTGGTACCATTAAATAAAGCAAAATTAGCTGTTTCAAGACTGTGCCACAATTTGAATATGGAGAACTGTCAAAACATATATAAAATTTTGGAAAAATTGCATATGTTAAGAGATATGGAAGATTATTTTGCTGTGCGCAGCAATCATACGCATTTAACTGAATTACTTCAAAGATGGCAAGTGGATAATTTACCACAGTTTCATGATTTCAAGCATATTGAAGCTTTATCGTCACAGCGGGTTGTGATACTGGAACACGCCGCGAAGACGCAAAACGATGTGCTAAGTGAAATAGTTTCGTTGCAGATACAGTATGCTAGTAAGTACTTTATTCTGTATTTTGATGTTATTTATCTATATATGTATTTACAAATATAATAGGCATTTACCAGTTGTCTGGTTGCCATAGTACAAGCTCTGCCTAGTGTGAGTAGTCCCAACAGCGGGTATCGACAAATTTCGGGAGATTGTGGTGTTCTTTTAATAAAATTGTGACGTGGATCATCCACCCCACCGCGTCCGTCTCCACTTGCCCGCTCGTTTGGAGTCCTAAAAAGGGATAAAGGGCCACGGGGCCCGACCCATTGTTACGACCAGCAAGTGCCAGTAAAGTAATTCTATCACTTAGCGCCTCCCTTACGAATCTTTTGCCTAATGCCTTTACACCCTGTGATCTATCACAATTTTTTAAATATTATACTAGTAAAAAAACTACTGTAATAAACCACTAGCTATTCATTTACGTTACAAAATGGTTTCGTGCAATACATACGATGGTATTTTTATATATGTACTTGTTGTTGCCCGCGGCTCCGCCCGCGTGGATGTCGGTTATCGCTGTAAAAAGTAGCCTATGTATGTAAGACCATAATCTATCTCTGAGCCAAATTTCATCCAGATCCGTTCAGTAGTTTTTACGTGAAAGAGTAACAAACATCCATCCATTCTTACAAACTTTCGCATTTATAATATAAGTAGGATATAATATTACACCCAATAAAGTATTTAGTTCTATACAATGTTATTTTTATTATTTGTGATTAAGGACTAAGTTACATATGGAGTATAATATATGGAGTGCAATTATTGAGGAAAACACCAAAATCTTCGTAAATTGCGAATATAATCTAAATGTTTGTTTACTTTATTTACAGAATTGGCTTTAAATAACCACAGAGTGCAAATGGCTCAGCGTCTGTTAGCCATGGCGAAAAAGTCTGACGTGAACGAAGACATTGCACTTGTGGAGAGTGAGATATCTTGGGCCAAAGGACACAAAGAATTAGCGCTGTCTCTCCTTCGCAACATCGTGAACAAACAGTCGTTGAATGCAAAACTGGCTGCTGTATCGTTACGGTAAACGAAAACTTAATTTTATAATTGACTAGCTAAACCTACAGACGTTGTACTGCCTAAACTTTGATAAATAAATATTCTAAAACCCGCTCACCGCCCACCATCGGTGACTCAAGTACTCAGTACACACAAAAAAAATCACCAATATCGGTCCAACCGTTTAGGAGCTGTGCAGCAGTTCTAGTTGCAGAAATATATTTCATATAACCAAATAATCTCAAGATTGTTCACTCACAGAACGTACCATAGGTAACTAAAATGTTTATTTCTTTTTCAGACGGTACGCGTTATGGATGGCCGATTCGAAACGCGACAATCCAAGAGACATCATCAATAAATATTTACAAAAAAGTTTAAATGTCTTGAAACAAGAACACGTGGATGTTAGATTAAAAGTATACCGTGATATTGCTAAGTTTGCTGATGCTGAATATAAACAGGTAAGGACGTGTTTAAAACATAAAGCCATTGTGTATTTGTAAAAAAATGCGATGAAATTTCTCTTATATTACTAGTTAGCGGTCAACTTGGTAAGCAGAACGCCCATATAAGGCCAGAGCCTTATATGGACGTTCTGGTCACTGATGGTTGATCTCTGTCTTGATCTAACGACTCTTAACAATCAAGCCTTTTAACAGACCCACTATAGCACTGAGACGCTTAGATGCAATACCGCTACGCACCTCAGTGTAACCACGCCTTGTGTAGCTGATCTTCACCTGGCTATCAGCGCTACATTCCTGATGAATCCGTAGTCTATGTGACTACAAATTCATCAGGAATGTTAGAAATTTTTGATATCTATTCTGTATTTATTTTATTTTCAGGTAGTGACTTATATGAATTCGTCAATATTTGAGAACAGAGTAAAATGTGTCGAGAATATGAAAGGTACAGAAACAGATCTTACTAAAAGAATGAGATCATTGTCTAAGTGAGTTTATTTTTATTTTATTTATTTACCTTAGGACACGTGACGTCTATATTAGACAAGCGCTAGCGTTCCTTGTACACCAACGGCGACACTCGTCAAGAGACTGAATACAAATAAATATAAAATAAAGACTTAATCTACTGTAATTATCTTTACTTTTATGTGTTTTATATAAATGGCTTTTTACATAAAAGGCAAGGCGATGCATTTATGATGCAGCGTATAATTGAGAATTTACGTGATATTAGTATTTTGATGATAAAATAAAATGTTTCAGGGAAGAAGGCAAAGCGTTATCTGCAAATAGAAAGTTTAAAGAGCTAGATGAAGCCGAAATTGCAAACACACGGGCTGAAAGAGAAAACTTTTTACAATTAGCAATGAGGTATGGCGTCTAATGTTTAAGTTTAATTATACTGTGAGTTACATGAAATTGCTACCTTTACGGCTTAAGAGCGATTGCCACTGCCTAATTTTTCATACAAACGTATTTCTGATTTTCCTCTCTGGATGATTTCCTTGAGCAATGAAAATTTAACCTGATATAAATATCAGGCTTGACAATGACGCATGGTTTCGTTTTTTGGGTAAATCTGGAATATGAAACCTCGTTTTTTTACGTTTTTGTCGTCGGAAATCGGTCTGGCCTGTGATTTCCAACTTTTTTGGGAAGGGATGAAATACGGGGGAATGTATTGTTGTTAATGCAATAAACTACGAGTATGTATGTGTTTTATGATAAATTTTCAAAACACTCGCGAGTGACAATCCCTCTTAACAGTCAGTTTGCATTGCATGCGAGCTAAATCACTGATAAAATAATGTACTTGTAATTATTACATTGAAGCACCAAAATTCACTCCTATGTGGTTAACCCGCATTTTTATAAGGATTTTGTTATTTTAATATGTTATTTTGTTGTTTCAGATATTACCTGCTGTCATTAAAGCAATGCAACGAGAGTAACTTGTCAGTGTTTAGAGTGATATCGTTGTGGCTCGCGAATCGTGATTTTGAATTTCCTGACGGTGACGGAAACAAATTCGAAGATCTTTTGCATTCTATACCAAGCTGGAAGTTTGTGACTATACTGCCTCAGTTGGCTCCAAGATTAAACAATGACGATACTGCTTTCATCACAAATTTGAAGAAACTATTAAGTAAATTTAATTTCTTTTAATTTTACAAAATATGTACAGCGCGTTTTACGATTTACGACCTAAAATATTGTTGTCGAGCTTTATTCTATAGTGTTTGACAACAATATTCGTGCAACAGTGCTCGATAACGAGCAAAATAACTGCATGGCTTCATTATCTTCTCTGACTGCAACTCAAAGGAACTAAAACTGAATTCTTCGATACTGGGGTTTTCTTTCAATAAATTTACTATAGCTACTCGAAGTTTAGAAATCACCGGTTTTACAACCTGAAAACACGTATACGTACAGCCGCTAGTACTATGCCTGATATCACGACGGCCGTGTCGGACTATCAGAGCGAAGGAATAAAGAGTGCATCTGTGTTCGCGCACACACTTGAGCACTTTAATATCTCCCGCGACTAATAGGCGAAATCTCGACGCCGCAAAATTCATTTAAAAGGAAATTATGACTTTAGTGTTACAAACTTAAAAGCTATTTCATCATATCTTTATCCTCTATTCAGAACGATGTGCAATTGAGCATCCACATCACACGCTACCCATCCTGTTCCTTCTGAAGAACTCGGACAAGGACAGCGTGATACTAAACGCGAGCGGTAAGATCGGGACCCCCAGTCGTGCGCGAGAACAAGAGGCCCGAGTGCTAGCTGCACAAGCTCTCGTCTCACAGCTGAGACAAAATATAAATGCCGAACTCACTGTTATTATTGACCAGATGGAGAAAATGTGTGATGGTTAGTATATTTAAAGGTTTTTATTTTTTATAAATGGTCCCATTATAGTTTTCTTAGTAGCTTACCTGGTGACAGAGTTTTTAGATCGCATAGTATATATAGGCCTCTGTCGTGAAACAGTGTATAGATATTTGTTACTCAATTACGCCAAATTTGGTGGCACTCCTAGCCTAGTGCACTTGCTGATCGATAAACGAACAATGGGTTAAGCTGCCAAGGGCGCAGTTACCCTTATGGATAGGTGACCACATAGTGGTATTTCATCTGTCCGTCTCCGTGACACGTTAAACGACAGGTGATCTGGACAACTCTGTCACCAGGTTGGGCAATAAACACTTGATAAGAGAAAACAGTATATTGAAATAGTTTCATTGAGTTTTGGTTGTTTTATATAGAGTTTTTAACAATACAAATATATGTAGGTATAATTTTTAATTAAATATTAACTTGAACCCAGTTGAAATTGCATGTTCAAGAAATTTTTTAATTCATTACATAAAACACCAAAATAATCCTAAATACGAAGATGTTTAATTTAATTACACCAAAACTCAATGTAACTGTTGTCGTCTTTAAATATTAATTTTGCACACCAAATGTTTGGAAAAACATGGAAGAATTTTTTATTCTGTATATTTAATTTTATTTTTTGCCAAACACGGGTACAATATAATGTTAACATTTAGCAAAAATAAAAATAAAATTGATTTAATTTGATTTGATTTGAAGTTGCCAGATCTCTGTAATAATAATAAAATAATAGAACTGGTACTTTCAGCAATGATAAGTTTTGCAAATCACGTGCCGACTTCAAAAGCCAAGAAACAGAAAATACCTGACGCAGAAAATATTCACAAACTTCGTAGACTGAATAATGTACCTGTGCCCACTGTCACTTTGCCAATCAAACACGATTGCACGTACTCATACGTACAAAGTAAGTGCAGCTTTTTAATATTATTTACCATGGAAACAAGTCCGTTAGGCTGTCTGTCGACCGAAGCGGAGTGTCGAGGAGCTGTGCCAATAATACCAAAGGTATTACATAAAAACTCCGTTCTGCATCAGTGGACAGGGGTTTGCGAATAAGTTTTAAAAAATACAAATTAAACACGAAAATGGGCAGCGGAGCTCAGAAATAGAGCGAGGCATTGGCGCTCATAAGCAGAGAAGAAAGGCCGTGGGTTATGACGTGTCACGTGCTCTCAGGCTAACTCCGCTCCGCATTACTTCCCCGCTCAGCTCCGCTGCCTTGCTCCGCGTTGGTGGACAGACACAGTTCGCAACTCCGCTCCACATTACTTTCTCGCTCCGTTCCGGCGAACAAGCGGCTTGTTTTTAAGCTTGAGCTATGTTATTTTTTTTTTTATTTACCTTTATATTTTTTTCTTTTAGCGTTCCACTCATTTGATTCGCACTATGAACTGGTTGGTGGTGTAAATTGTCCAAAAAAAATACAATGCAAAGATTCTTCAGGGAAAAATCATATTTTATTAGTAAAGGTATATTTCGCAAATATTTTTAATTATTTTTTCGGGCAATACGGTCAATCAATGGACATTGATATAACTTGTTTTTATTAGGGTGGCGATGATTTGAAGCAAGACGCTGTTATGCAACAAGTATTTAACATAGTTAACACTCTGCTGGAAAAAGATCCCGTGACTAACAGAAAGAAGCTACTTATTCGAACTTATAAGGTAAATCTAATCGCTATGTTTTTATTGTAAAAGTCCTGTCATCTTTTAGGTAGATTTGTTTTAATGCAGTTGTTTGAATGCGCTATATTTCGGTTAAAACATTTAAGTAATCAATAAACATTCAAATTTCTATAACCAGGAGATATTTTTGTGCTTTTAATATTAGTACCTACTTATAGCTATAGTATATCAAAAGCTAGCAGTTGGTCTTGCGTCCGTACGGGTGGACATTTAATTAGTTATCAAAGAGATCTCTAATGTAATTATTATATCCCTTGTTATTCTGTATATAGGTGGTACCGCTGTCCCGTTTATCTGGCGTGTTAGAGTGGTGTGTAGGCACAGTACCTATAGGCGCATATCTGGTGGGGTCTGACGGCGCACACACAAGATATCGTCCCCAGGTAAGTTATCAATATATCTACACCAGTAAATGACTACAGTAAGAGGCTAATGACGTACGTACACACTCGGACACGCACGCATGTACTCACACATGCGCGCACTCGCAACACTTATGCTCTAACACACATGCTTTCACTACATACACTACTAGCTGCCCGCCCGGCCTTTGCAGGGGTGGTATTTCCTGGGGACCCGTAATGTTTTTGTCAAAAAATATAGCCTATGACACTCACAAATAACGAGGCTTTCTATTGGTAAAAGAATTTTCAAGATAGGTTCAGTAGATCCAGAGATTACCTCCTTCAACCTCACAAATCTATACCTATACACAAACCTGCCTCTTTATAACAATAGATAATGTTATAACAACAAAAAAAGGCGAAACAAAAAAACTCGCCATGATGACGATGTAACGGTCGCATGATGTCTTGGTCTGGCATTAGATGCGGTACACGGGCGTTCGCCCAGTTCTCGGTTAGCGCTCGAAGGTGGTAGACGTGTCTAAGTGAATTATTATGACTGCAGAGCTAAATATTTTTATTGAATTGAAAGCTGTCGCTGTGTACAATCCCCACGGGAACTGTACGTCTCTTCAGGATAAAAGTAGCACATGTGCTATTTCAGACTATAATCTATCTCTAGTTCATATTGCATGCAGATCCGTACAGCCGTTTTGGCGTGATTGAGTAACAAACATCCATCCACTTATCTAAGCCTATGCATTTGTAATGCAAGAAGCTTATACATAGCTAGGAAGCTATGTATAAATTAAGTTTGCCTCTGTATAACTTTGGGCAGGAGCCCAAAGTTATACAGAGGCAAACTTAATTCCTTTGGCAATATTAATATATTAAGTGACTTTGTAGTTATTTATAATTAACGAACTGTTAGATCCGCTGCGCGGGGGAATATGAAATAATAACAACCGGTACGCACAAGCTCGTATATTAGACTGGCGCAGCAGTCGACAAATAAATATAACTTAACCTATGTGGATCTACCCTACATTGGTAATATCAATGTAGTAACTTTCCTAACATTCCTCCACCTCTATTTAAAAAACTTCCGGTAGTCTACTGGGGCTCTCTTCCGTCGTGAACGGCTATTGTCCTCATTCTGACCCGATGTATCAGACTCAATGGTAGCAGTAGCAGTAGGATTCGGCATGTTTACAGTGTCTGTCGTGCCAGTGACGTCCGTGGTAATATGGTCTTGTTCACACGTCTCCTCTTCTACTGATGACGGTCCGCTTACAACTGCTGGATTCGACGGTGCTGAACACTCAGCTGCTATGTCTGAAGCTGGTATTATAAATGCAGGGACTGTCTCTTCCTCTCCCTTATACTGGAGTAACTGATTGGCATGCCGTTTGACCATTTGTTCACTGTTATCCATTTTTACCATATACATTGAATTGCCTATTTTCTTTAGCACTGAACCCCGAGACCAGCGATGTTTTTGTTGCCCGTATAGTCTTACTAATACATTTTCACCAATGTTAAAGGAGACTTTACGCTTTCCCCTAAAATTGTCACTCTGCAAGCACTGTTTGGTTTTGACCATTTCATCGAGTATTGGATCGGATGGTGTTGACATGGTAGGCTTCAATAAGTCTAATCTACACCATAATTTGCGGCCAAATAATACCTCAGCAGGGGACCTGTTCGTAGTGGAATGTATTGAATTCCTATAGCATAACAAAAACTCTTGTAATCTAATGTTTAAATCACGTGAATTTGTACCGTTAAATATAATGGATTTAATGGCTCTCTTAATTATTTTAACGTAACTCTCAGCCTGTCCATTACTGGCTGGGTTATAAACTGGAGATGTTAAATGTGTTATATTGTTACGTAAACAAAACTGTTTAAATTCGTAAGAGACAAATGAAGTACCGTTATCTGAGCAAATTGTATTAAACAGTCCAAATCTCGCCATTACCTCACATAACTTCTCGATAACTACTCGAGAGCTAAAACCAGATGAGACATCAAAACATTCAACCCATTTAGAGTAGGCATCTATTATAATTAAATATGTTCGACCATTAATGGGCCCAAGAAAATCCAAATGTACGCGCGACCACGGCTGGGTGGGGAAGGGCCAAGGGGTGAGCGGGGCTCGCGGCGGCGACGCTCGGAGCGACGCACACACTGTGCACGCGCTTACAAACCGCTCAATAGCGACCCCTATGCCTGGCCACCAGAATCTATTCCGCGCATCTTCTTTCATTTTAGAAATACCTAAATGTCCTTTATGTAATTCAGCTAACACTATGCTTTGTAATTTACTCGGTATGACTAATTTATGACCTCTCAAAAGACAATTATTTTCAACCGATAATTCTAAACGGTGGCTAAAATAGTCCTGTATTATGGAGTCATGAATTTTACGAGGCCACCCATTTAAAACGTAATTTACAACTGTTGACATGGTCTCATCATTAATAGTTACTCGTTTTATGTCCGCTAATGATAAAAACTGTTCTCCTTCGTAAACAAAACGTATATACGTCGATTTATCCAATGATGAATCATCGCTTACCTGCGACGGGCCGCGAGACGCGGCCGGCCGCGCCACCGACGCCGATGATTCATCGCTTATTGTATAAGTCGACCGGCTTAGATAATCCGCACTATTATGAATACTGCTAACATATTCAATTTTGTAATTATATGCCGATAGAAAAATTGCGTAACGTTGTAACCGGTTCGCTGATATTTCGGGAATGCCTTTATCTGGATTAAAAATTGATATTAAGGGCTTATGATCGGTCCTTAAAGTAAATGGCATAGTGCGACCATATAGGTATTGGTGGAATTTTTTTATACCGAAAATAATAGCGGTAGCCTCTTTTTGGATTTGGCTGTAACTTTTTTCAGCGGCGTTTAGAGATCGAGACATATATGCGATAGGCTTTTCGATGTTACCTTCGATTTGTGACAATATAGCCCCAAGACCGGTCGGGGAGGCGTCCACCGTCAAAATGAGGTGAGCAGTGGGGTTAAAGTGAGCTAGTGTTGTATCTGAGACCAATTCACGTTTTATAACCGATACCGCATTGTCATGCTCCTTATCCCACGACCAAGGCACATTTTTTTGCAATAATTTATGCAGTGGACATAATATCGACGACGCGTTTCGAATAAAATTCCTATAATAATTTACCATACCTAGAAATGATTTTAATTCTGATACATTTGACGGAATACGTGATTCTATGATTGCCTTAACTTTTTCGGGTGACTTATGAATACCATTTCGGTCTATCACTACCCCTAAGTAGGAAACTGACTCTTGAAAGAAAGAACACTTATCCATTTTTAGGACTACACCAGCATCTTGTAATTTACAAAAAACTTTGTTTAGTCTATTCACCATTTGATTTTTATCAACCCCCCAAACTAATATATCATCTAAAAATTGAAGAGTTCCCTCTAGACCTACAAGAATCGATTCCATAGTCCTTTGAAATATGGCTGGTGCACTAGCTAAACCAAATACCAATCTTGTAAATTTATATAACCCCTTATGGGTATTAATGCAAGTAAGCATTTGTGATGACTCATTAAGGCATAATTGATTGTAAGCCTGTGAAAGATCTAATTTACAGAAATATTTAGCTCCGTGTAACTTAGAAAACATCTCGTCGTACCTAGGTAATGGATACTTGTCAACGAGTAATTGTTTATTTATTGTAACCGAATAATCGGCACAAAGACGAATAGACCCGTCGCGCTTCAGAACTGGTACTATAGGGCTGGCATACTCTGAGTATTTAACAGGGACGAGAATACCTAAGCTCACTAGTCTGTTAAGTTCACCTTCTACGCGGTCACGTAGGGCAAAAGGCAAAGACCTAGCTTTAATAAAGATTGGTTTTGCATCCGACTTCAGAGATAAATTAGCTTCTACTCCTTTAAAACAACCGAGTGAGTTAGAAAATAATTGAGGAAACATAGAAGTCATCTACTGAACAAAGTCGTCACACCAGTTTACAGAACAGATCTGCATATTAAAGCGGGCAAAAAAATCTCTGCCGAGCAATGGAGGACCTCCATTTCGCACTACAAACACATTAATATGATTTGATTTACCGGTATAAGTAAACATTAGTTTTAATTTACCTATAATTTCTAACTTATCACCACTATAACTATGTAAAATAAGCTCACTCGGTTCTAACGAGATATTAGAAAAATACTGTTTATACATTTGCTCAGAGATAACAGTAACAGGGGAACCGGTATCTATCTCAAAAGACAATGTATTGTTATTGACTAGGACAGATTCCTGCATTGGCTCGCCGCGTACTGTACGAATATTACAACATAGCCGCTTACCATCATCATCACCATCCGTGCAACACTCGATGTAATGTTGTCTCTTAACACTTTGTTTACACATTCGTTTTAAATGACCTTGAACCCCGCACTTTTTGCACTTATACCGAGCGAACCGACATGCCGACGCTTGATGGCCGGTGTAACCGCAAGCCGTGCACGAATTGTTATTGCACGTGAACTCTGCACTGGTTGACTGTGAGCCCACTGCTGGGCCGCGCCGCTGCGAGTTTGCCCAGCGTGGTCTAACTCCCGTAGCTCCCGTAGTGGTCATTTTCATCAACTGTTGCGGGGTAGTTATATTATCTTCCTGACTCCGCCGTAAAGATTCTTTAGCACCCATGCGAGCGCTGTGGACACCTTCGGCTATTTCCATAGCCCTGCTCAAGGTGAGCTGCGACATGTCCTTCGTAAACAGTTTGTCCCTCTCTGGTCCAGCTGCCATCCCGAGGACGAAACGATCCCGAAGTTGTTCATCCAGGTGTGTGGCCACGAACCCGCAGTACATTGCTAATCCACGAACACGTGCCGCCCACTCTGCCAAACTTTCACCGCCATTTTGTGTCGCGCTGTGAAATTTGTAACGCTCTGCAAATGTACATTTTTTCGGCTTGAAGTGCCCGTCCAATAACTCGATCACGTTATCCAAGCTCAATGTACCGACTTGTCGCGGTAAAGCTAAATCACGGACCAATTTATATGTCGACTCAGCACAATTGCTGAGTAAAATAGCTCGACGTTTGCAACCGGCTTTATCCGTATCCGCCCCGATGTCGTTAGCGAGAAACCATTGTTCGAGTTTTTCTTTGTATATGCACCACTCTTGAACTTCATGGTTGAACGTAGATAAGGTGCCAACCGTTATTTTCGCCATCTTGCCGTTTATCCTCGTCGCCAACTGTTAGATCCGCTGCGCGGGGGAATATGAAATAATAACAACCGGTACGCACAAGCTCGTATATTAGACTGGCGCAGCAGTCGACAAATAAATATAACTTAACCTATGTGGATCTACCCTACATTGGTAATATCAATGTAGTAACTTTCCTAACACGAACTTAGTAGTTTTCTATCATTTTAATTCCTAAAAATATATGTGTATAATACTGGTTTTCTTTATAGGATATATCATGTGACGCAGCTCGTAAAAAGATGATCGATTGTTGTAATGACAGCAATGAGGTGAAAGGAAATGTTTACAATAGAATAATGAGAGATTTTAAACCAGTCTTCCATTATTTCTTTACTGAACATTACTTAGATCCCGTCACATGGTATGAGAGAAGATTGGCTTATACCAAAAGGTAAGGTTGAAACATTTGAATGAACGTTTTTGAGCTACAATGTATGCATTGCCGTAACTACGCAAACATTTTGTAATATAAACTACTACGACGCTGATAAAAACGTACTGCGAAATAATAGCCTAAAGGTAGTCTTAAGTAAAATAAATTAAACACCAACACTTGTTTGTTTTTACAATCTTTTATTTAACATGCAATGTATGCTAAATTTGCATTAAGAAAATAGTGACTCATCGTTATGCTTAGCCACGCCCCTTGACCAATTAGATCATAGGTGACCAGTTGAAGTAAGCCCTTTGGGCTAGCAACAGTCTTCCAAGCGGAGACATACGCGATAGCAGCCTGTGCCCAAGAACTGTTAGATAGAGAAACAAAGAACCACTCCATCTACATAGCGAGTGACAGTCAGGCTGCACTAAGAGCACTGACGTCCTACAAGGTGCAGTCTGCAATAGTACTAGACTGCGCCAAAACGCTAAACAGACTAGGGAGACACAACAGTGTAAAACTAGTCTGGGTACCCGGCCATGAAGGCGTCGAAGGCAACGAGAAAGCCGATACCCTAGCACGAAGAGGATCGGAATCGCCTATGTGCGGCCCAGAGCCGTTCATAAACCTGGCACAAACGGTGGTCAAGCAATCTATAACACAGATGACCACCAAAAAGCACGGCGAGTACTGGCAAAACACCGAAGGCCAAAGCCATGCGAAAGAATTCCTAAGGAAAATGGAAAAAGGCTGGACGAACAAATTATGGAAGTACAGCAGAACACAAATGAGGGCAGTGACCGGTGCCTTCACGGGTCACTACCCTACAAACAAGCTTCTCCACAAAATGGGCCTGTCAAACAACCCGACATGCAGGACCTGTGGCGAAGAAGAGGAGTCAATGCGGCACCTGCTATGCACGTGCCATGCGCTGGCCTCAAGAAGAATGAGCCTTCTGGGACTGGCATACCCTGAACCAGAGGACTACAGGCGCGCCCCCGTCAAGGACGTACTGAAGCTCATGCAGGAGGTATTCAGGGACCAAGACGTAGGGTGAGAGGTAAGGTAGGGGCATGCACAAAAGATCCCAAGGGTCGAAGTGCGCTGGTCGCAAGGACAGCCCCGACACAAGATAAGATAAGATAAGATAAAGCCCTTTGGGCAGTATGGATATGTCTTTCTAATTTACAATGATCTAATTGGTCTAGGGGCGTGGCTAAGGTGAGCTTCTCCGGTTTAAAATTGAGCCGAATGTCGGATTTGTCTTGACGAGTTTAATATCACTAGATGGTGCGCTGAGTGTACAGATAACGTCGGAAGGTGGCCATAAAAACACAGTAAAAAAAAAGAAAGCTCCAATAACAATTAGGAAAATTACAAATCTAATGTTTAAAAATTTTTTTTATTATAGACTTATTTTGCTATTTTTTTAGTGTTGCGGCGTCGTCAATGGTGGGTTATATCCTGGGTCTTGGTGACAGACATGTGTATAACATTTTGATCGACCAGAGGACTGCTGAAGTGATTCATATTGATTTAGGTAATAATGCACACACAATTTAGGTATTAACCATGATTGTTCACCCTGTCTTTGCAACTTGCTTGCACTAGAGAGAAAACAGGTAAATTTTTAACATAAAAGTAAATTTTGTTCGCGATGAGAGCTGGCAACGTTGCATTAGAGAAAAGGGTTTTCAGTACCAAAATCTTCAACATACATTAAGTTTTTAACATAAAAGTAAATTTTGTTTGCGATGAGAGCTAGCAACGTTGCATTAGAGAAAATCAACTGCCGCCGTGGCTCAGTGGTCGATGTGTGAGACTGCTGACCACGAGGTCCCGGGTTCGATTCCCGGGTCGGGCCAAAAATCGATATTGTTAAGAAATTCACAATAGATGCCCGGAGTTTGGAAATTGGCGGTGTTTACACCCCCGTGCCTCGGAAAGCACGTAAAGCCGTTGGTCCTACGCCTGATCTCTCTCCGGTCGTGTCGGATTTGCCGTCCCATCGGACTATGAGAGTGAGGGAATAAAGAGTGCACTTGTGTTTGCGCACACACTTGTGCACTATAATATCTCCCGCGCAGATGGCAAGTCTCCGTTGAGGTTAGCCGCCGTGACCGAAATTCGGTTAGGAGGAAAAAAAAAAAGGTTTTCAGCACCAAAATCGTTAACATACATCTTTCTTACAATAGGTTCATTCAATATTAGGTGTAATATAATACAAAATATTAAACATGTTACCCTTTTCGGTATTGTTTGTATGTATATATTAAATTTAATAAGTTTTTAATCTTATTAAGTTTATGTTTTTATTTTATTAGGAAAACTACAGCTTATATTTTGATGACAAGAAATGTAATTAAAATATGGCTAATTACAATTTTTCACAATTAATAGTAAAAATAGATACCTAATACGAAAGGTAGACATAGTAGGCATGTTATCACAAAACTTAAATAGTAAAAAATATAACAGAACTGAAACTGAAGATATTATCGTTGAGAAATATTATTAAATTACAACGGCATAGTATGTGTAATTGACACATTTAAATATAAATTATTATAAAGACGGGGCAGAAAAGCTCTGGAGTGGCGACCACGAACTGGATGACGCAGCGTGGGCAGGCCTCAAACAAAGTGGACCGATGACCTGGTAAAGATCGCGGGGAGCCGATGGATAAGGTCAGCTTCGGGCCGAATGCTGTGGAAATCTTTGGGGGAGGCCTATGTCCAGCAGTGGACGTCTTTTGGCTGAGATGATGATAATAAAGTTATGATACATTGAATGTGCTATGTTGCCACATTGCAAATAGTACGTGTATATATTTATATTGTTATAAAACCTTTAAACTTTAACAATATTATATATTGCAGGTATTGCATTCGACCAAGGTAAAACACTGCGTGCTCCAGAGACTATACCATTCCGATTGACTCGAGATATCATTGCTGGGTTCGGGTGTAGCGGCACTGAAGGAATATTTAGACGGTACGAGTAATATTCTTATTTATACCTTTTTGCTCATTTTTTTTTGCAGGAGTTTTTGAGTTAAATCGTAACAAACAAAGAAACAAAAAATTAAATCTTTACTCTTTATAATATATAGTTTAGACAAATCTAAAGAAAACCGAAGTAAACCGAGGGCGGGTCTCTAGTAAGACTAATAAAAAACCACAGCTAAAATTAACACTACCTACGATGTATCGTTGCTGCTGATGGGCAGGATTTCCAGGTCCAGAAACCCAGGAGATAAAACTTCCCTGGGACCAAGTGTATGTGTTAACTATTGTTTTACTATTGCAGGTGCTGTGAAAAATCAATGCAGCTGCTTCGTGACAACCAAGAGACATTGTTGACTATATTGGAGGTGCTTTTATGTGATCCTTTGTACTCGTGGTCGGTGAAAACAGCACAGCAGAACAATCCTACTACGAATAGGAACAATAATGCTATTTGTAAGTATTTTTTTCATGGCAAATAAGCAGCCAGCCAGCCTCTTAATAGGCAAGCAGTTACTATAGCCTATTGACGTTTATCAATATTTTTAGAGAGATTTGTAACACAGGCTTTATGCCATGGCTTAAAGCCTGTGTTACAAATCTCTCTCAAACACACACAAATCTCTCTCAAACACACACAAATCTCCCTCAAACACACACAAATCTTTCTCAAACACACACAAATCTCTCTCAAACACACACAAATCTTTCTCAAACACACACAAATCTCTCTCAAACACACACAAATCTCTCTCAAACACACACAAATCTCTTTCAAACACACACAAATCTCTGTGTTAAAAAGCTGGAGTCTGTACTAAGACTCCTCTCATTAAGGATTAATATTACTTTAAGATGTCATGCTTCTGCTATTGTGACCCATTGTACCTTTTTGAGAGAAATAAATAAATATTTTTATTAATGATAATATGTATTTCGTAGGCAACACGGGTCCTCCCAGCGGACTAGCGAAGCGGGCGCTGCTGGTGGTGACGAGCAAGCTCAGCGGCACGGAGGACGGCGTTGCGGGCGGTGTAGCAGTTGCCGGTCAAGTTGCGCGCCTGTTGCACACTGCCACTGACTCCTTTAACCTCTGCCGCCTCTTCCATGGCTGGCAACCATATTTGTAATCTGTGATTAACAAAACAAGATATGTTGCATAGTTTCAACGTCATTAAATAAGTACATTAAGAAAATTAAAATGGCAATGGGCTCGCCCTGTTTGAAATACTTATGAGGAGCAAGAAATTCTTGGACGTGACTTAGCTGGGACAGTTTCGTCAATTATTAACGATGAATACTAATACAACAAAATTTCATTGTTTTAGGCCCAGTTAAAGTTATGAAGTATCGTACTGTAATGTTATTTATTTGATTGATGTCATTTTGAATGTATATCTTTAATTGTTACATTTTATTATTAAAATAATTGAATTATTCGACCTTCATGGTAACCGCATGAAGGTCGAACTTATGTAAAAGTTTCATCAATAGTATTGTTCAACAAAAATACCCAAATCCAATATACCTATGTGCACAAGAATGTAAGCTAAACCTGAAACCATAATATTTATTTTAGTATTTTGAACGAAATTAATAATAGCACAAAAATATATTAAATAAAAAGTGGTAAGTAAAAAATGTGGGTAGGCTTGGTAAATATAAAAACGGCGAATTTATGAAAATAGTAAACGTTACGGCTCGTAGAGGCCGAGATTGAACAGTTTGATTGATGATTAAAAGAGTAAATTGTTGAAACATCAACTGTTTCATTGTTCTTCATTGTTTTAGTCCCAGTTAACGTTATAAAATAATGTACTGTCATGTCTATATTTTTTGTATTATGTGATTCCGAATGTACCTATACTATTAAGTTTTATAGTTGCCATTATTGAATTATTTTTTTATGCAAATAAATGTCAAACATAGTTTTATGAAGTTGAGTTTCATTTGATATGCCACGCACGCCTGCTTGACGTTACCCCTTCTCTCATCTCCTGCGCATCTTAGCGGGGCTACTGTGAGATGAGCCGGTTGCGCATTTCTGCGCGACATTGGTAATTGGCATGCATCAAACAGACAGATCGCATTTGTCTACGCGTCGTTACCCCTTCCTGCTCCTCCATGTCCTACCTCTACCGTGTAACAGGGTTGCCTCTAGCTAGCCACACGCCAAAAAATGCATTGTGAGTTTATAACGCCTACAACTTCGTGCATTTGCGCCACACGCCTGCGGATTTATAAAAAAATGGATAACGTTTCCGCTCGTAGAATTAATTGAATCCTAATGATCTAACATATCAATTAGATCTCGATTAGATAATTATATTACTTTAATAATAGACTAAACTGTAGTAATTACTCTGTGGAACAGACAAGAGGGCCAACAGCCTAATTGTAACTTTTAAACTACGTCTGGTTAGGCTTGTATAATATATATATATTTTTTTACGTGTTGTAGTATAGAATAGATATAAGTATGTGAATGAAAAACAAATTCAGATTATGAATTTCTCAGATCGATCGAAGTGCGGCACCACACATATTGAAATCAGATTATAAACTATTTCAGTTTGACAGTATTAATTTTCCTCTTCCATTGTTTTTTTTAACATAATGCGCAAGCAGTGTGCATCCCTGGTGCGCAGGAAGGGTGCTAGTTCCAACAGCATCCTGGCCATGATCATGGGCAGAATAGACTGCAACTAGGTACATGAATCACTGCTGTGTTATCTCTCATGGAGTGGTACAGCGAGGAAATCATTTGTAACCACTGTAAATATGTACAATATTAACATAGGTTAAGTTATACGTATTACTAACAAAAAATGAGTAGTTAGTAGAATAAATAAATTTTATGACAACGAATATAAAGGTAATGTTTGAACGTAAAAGGTATCTGTCTCGCTCACATATAAACCTAATACCTATTATATGATGCGATATTACTAAACAAACGACCGAAAAGCCTAAAGAGGAAGAGCCAGCAACGTTTTTATTTTGTCATTTCATAAGTCATGGAAATTTACAAACTCATATATGCGTACATACATAGGAGTTTGAGAATTTTACAAGCGGAATTATTATTCCATTATACAAGGGGGTTGCCAGCAGAACCTTTTATTAAAGGCTCTGCTGGCAGCCGGGTTGTCTCAAAATAAAAAGTGGTAAACTACAAGGAACAAAATCTTCTAAAACATCTTGAAGCCTTAATTCAAAATTACATTTCTTATATTTTACATCATACTGGTTAAAACAATCCACGAAAACACGTAGTTAAGTGATCACGAATAATCACGATTGAAACTCAGTAGACAAATATTATTGATAAAACCGGGTGATCCAAAAGTCGTAATTTCCGGTCGATTTACCTTTATTTTATTTATTTATCATAGTCTTCATTTTTATTTTACGAAAGCTTTTTTGTTTTGGTTATGAAATTTGAATATCCTATTGTTTTCCTTAATTATTGATTTAATATAATGTATTAAAATTAGACATTCTTGAATCTGTAGCGGCAATACTGACCTTTATAATAATCATATTGGGGGTCAGTGTATACAGCCACCAATAAATATCTGTTATTTTTGGGGGTCAGTTAATTGAAAGGGTTGCAATCTTGAATATTAATGTAGGTACGTTATAATAATATAATATATCTGATTTTAGGAGGAAAAAAATATAAGAAAAGAGTATTTAAAATATTTTAATGCCGAACATGTCAATTTTGTTACAAGCGTACATTATTAAGAAAATAAATAGAGCACAATAAACTATTTTACGGATCACGGTTGGTAACTCTGGTAGTAGTAAACTAGTAACCATGGTTACAGCTTGTAACAACACTAACAACAATAATGATTGTTTCCCTCACTCAATTACCTACATAACTGATTATGTTTTACTCACTATAATTTGAGCATATTTATAGGAATCAGATGCTTATTGATGGCAGAATTGCATATACTAGGGCAATTACAGTGTGCCTCTAAATTTAACGATCGGTCAACCATATTCTGCCGATACTCATTTCAAGCCGGTATGTATTATGTAATTTTGTGCATTTTATTCTGTGTTGTTTTCTGTAAATCGAGTGATTTATTTCAGTAAAAGATTTTAAAACTAGTCTTGTACTATAATTGCTTTTTAGGACCTAATTGGACAGTAGTCTCAGGTTGCCCCGAGGGCCAAACAGTCTCTGCAAAATTGGATTACGATAAAACTGTAGTGTGGGCTCATCCCCTTGATATACATTACGTTACCAAAGGAATCCAAGGTAAAAATTAATTATCAATAATTTTAAGTTTGCGCTGCCAAATTATAAACAAACCATATTTTTATTTTACGTTCTATGTAATTAAACTTGCTTGTTTGTTAGTACCAACTCGAAATTATTTACATTACAAGCTTATTTACACTAATAGTATTTTTTGCTTTTTAGTTCCATTCTTTTTTCGGCGATAAAATATATTTTGATGTCACGACATAGTATAAAACTAAATCGCTTCCCGCTGGCAGTCTGTCCCTATGCTTAGATCTTTAAAACTACGCAACGGATTTTGATGCGGTTTTTTAATAGATAGAGTGATTCAAGAGGAAGGTTTATATGTATAATACATGCATATTATAGTAGAGAAAACCAGAATAAACGTAAGCAAAGCAAGTGCGGATCGCTAGTTAATTATAAATTAAATGTCTTTACAGTTCTTACTAGAATCAATTTATCATCATTAATTTCCATCCCAGGTTGGCCGAAATTATTGCTACAAGTTAGCTGTTTAGATTCAATTGGACGCTCATGGATAGTTGGCTACGGTTGCTGCAGCTTGCCAGCGGTGCCTGGTGCTCACACAATACACGTTAATTGTTGGGTGCCATCAACTACAACATTGACAGATAAAATTCGACAATATTTTCTCGGTGGATCCCATCAACTTATTCAAACTGATATTGTTAATTTAGGATTAAACCGGTGAGCTATGTTTTTAGTATTCTTAAGCTTATATTAAAATTAATGTAAGATAATTTGTTAAGTATACTTACTGCCTTGATGACTCGGTGGTAATGTGTATTTACTATCCTATTCCTTTCTTAAGCTGCCGGTTCAACGGGTAAAGTAGTATTGGACTCTTGAAATGCCCAGTATATACCAGAAGTCCAAACTGCTTATGGTTTGTGACAGCCTATTACATACACCCTACCAAAGCATGGGTGTGATACACACCTCTGCATATTCCATTGACACCATGATGCTTTATTAAAGTAAGTAATTAAAATGAGTTCCTATAATAACCTGGTTATTTGTTTCTTACAGATCCAAGTTAACCACTCAATCAAAAGGCATTGTTAAACTACAAATAAACTTAGTTTTAAGGAATTTTAGTCAGTTTGGGGTTGAGTATAAATGAAGATATGAAAGTGATTACTTACCTCGGTTTTACTGTATTGTCAATATTCATACAATTTTGTGTTATGGATTTCATTCAAGACAAAATACGCAAGGATAAACCTGTTGTAAATATTACTCACCAAAAGAAGGTTGTAGATGATTTGCTTAAAAATATAAGCAGTAAGCCTCATGCTCTTTACTATAGAACTCATATGAGTAAGTCTTC
Organism: Trisateles emortualis; assembly: GCA_947095525.1. Classification (NCBI taxonomy): domain Eukaryota; kingdom Metazoa; phylum Arthropoda; class Insecta; order Lepidoptera; family Erebidae; genus Trisateles; species Trisateles emortualis. The sequence continues at coordinate 11,832,707 of OX352732.1, read as the reverse complement.
TAAGGGATCATCAGCGGCTTTAACAAGATTTTCAGAAAAGATCTTCAAAAACTTCTCTCTGCCTGAAGAGTCCCTAGGAACTACAGATATTTCTACCACAATATTTGATATACTGTATGATGAGAATACATCTTCTGCCACTGAAACTACAACGGAAACATTCTTCACTACAACAGAATTTGATAATTTCACGGAGATAACTTTCTTTGAAACCAAAAACAAGACTACTAAACCAAATATTGTACCAAAAATTAGTTTTAGTAAACATTGTAGCTGCAACTTACTTGTGAGTATATTTACTACCACACTTAACTTAAATGTACAATATTAGTCCTTAATTTTCTTAATTCAAAGTTATTCTTTTAGGCTGGTTTCACAGTGACGCCTACTGTCTGCGCAGGTGGTAAGCGCGGCTCGTACGTTTTACTAAAACAATGAAATCCATCTGCGCGTGTTGGTTTTACTATGTAACGATCTAAGACACTCAAGCTAGTAGCCCGCGACGCTTACCAACGCTGGCGAAAAGCGTCACTGTGATACTAGCCTTATTATTTTATACTATTTATTAGTATTGTCATTAAATAATTTTGAATTAGGCATATTCTGACTTATACTAGCCACATGACTGATATTAACCATGATACATAGTGTCCCTTCACACCACTGTCCCAAATCCTACCATGGGTAGTTGATTGGGAGCATTTTTTTATAATTTAGTGGTGCCACAAACCCAAAGGTCATACATAGACATTCTGCAATATATCTGGCCTGTGCAACCGATGGATGATGCCAGAAAGCTGTAGAAAGGAGGGCCTATGTCTCGTGTATGTCTTTTGGCTCAATAGATGTAAACTGGTCCACATTATGGCCCATATGTAGACAAGGCATAATTTTGTTTTTAAATATATTTATTATTTTCAGTACAAAGTGTGTGATATTAATTGTTGCTGTGATGAAGACTGTACTTATAATGAACACAAATATTTCCAATGCGAGAATAAAGATAATAACAGGCTGTATAATCAGAAGTGTATATTATTATCTTATTTAATGGATGGTAACTTCAATTATGAAAGGAGTATGATGGATAATTTATTTTGTGTAGTCAAAACAAATTTACCTGAAAAGCATAATATTAAAAAGGTGTGTGGATTATCTATACTAATATATAAACCTGAAAAGTTTGTTTTAATACATTCTTTGTTTTAATCTCTGAAACTACCAGGTGTATTTGACTTTATTTTTGCATTTGATAGCCCAATTTCTTGAGAAAGTATTTATACAATAAAAAACTATTTAACATCAAGCTAAGACCTAAGAGGAGTAGCAGTAACAAGGCAGTAGTACTTAGTAATTGTATATTTAGACATTATTATTTAAAGGTGTAAATTTAAAACGGTTTTTGCAAATGAATTTCAGCCTAATCTCGAGATGATTGGTCAATATAATAAATGGAAAAAAGTAATGCAAGAGCAAACTTTGTTTGAATTTAAAAAGACTATGTACAACCAGTCTGACCCAATTTGGATTCTAAAAAATGGAACGATTTATCATCTTGGTTTGTATAAAATTGCATAATTAATTTTTAATTAATTTTTAAACTTACATGACGCAAATTCTACACCATGAACATTTTTATAAGAAACACACATGTAGCATACAATTTTATTTGCATTGCTTTGGCCTTAAGAAATAATCTATTGATCAAAAGAGGTTTTTATCAAACCTTTATAAAATCATGACTCTGGAATACTATGAATTTATGGATTATATATTTATTGCAGATTTTCCAATTCCCACAATAAACAATTATTGCACGGACAGAGCACCAGTTGCCTTCCTGAAAGAAGAAAAAATGCAATGTATTGTTAAATTCAATGATCTGGAAATGTTCCATGTGAGCAGAGCATCAGAAGAATCTATGGTTATAAGTGCTACAGAGAAAACATTTAACAGTTCTACATTGGTATACCTACATTCTCATTAGTTATGTATTTTAAGTTAGGATCGCCGGAAGGTCACCGATCTCTTCACTTTTGCATGTACATATAGTGGAAATCCATTTGCATGTTCATAGAAACATAAGGGCGTTTTATTCTTGTGGTGCGTGAGCTACCCCTGCCATATTACTTTACTATGTATAATAAATAAATAATACAAAGGCAAAAAATCATTTTTGCAGTTCTGTAGATTTGGTAAACTAAGGCTTTGACACAGACAAATGTGGTATTTTGTAGGGGATTTCAATTAATGGTACCACAGAATCTTATTTCTTGTAATTTTTCAGAATTGCACAAACCTCCACTGCGTCAACTGGACTGTTCTTGCTTGTGAAAATGGTATTTGTACGAATTACAACAAGAGTTTGAACGAAGCTTCATGTACAGAAAGTGCATGTACTAACGTAGCATTTAAAATAGATTACCTTTTCTACTACTTTGATCAGAAAATAACGAACGCTACGATAAAACTAAACAATGTACAAAATATATCTCATCGACTGCCATTTATGACGCAAGAGATCACTGTGAAGTTTATCATGGGCAACCAATCCCTAGATAACGTTATAGAGTTTAGTGGAAACCCGGGATATATCAACAATTTACCTATAATAGTATCGGAAGCTAAAAGTAATTTTACTGACAACTTTTTCAATAATACTTTGAAGAATAATTACATGATTTTTCCAGAAAATCATAATGGAATGTGTGTTTTATCTAACTCATCAAAGAATATTGTTAGATTTGGCGTGAATAAAAGAATGAAGTGTCGTTATACTCACACGCACCAAATGTTGACACAAAACAATACAAGCTTGTGTCAAAATCTCCAAGATAATATTGATAACTTGTTAAGAATAAACAAAGTAATAAACATTTCGCCATATGGCAACCCTTTTGGTATTAATGATGACAAATGGATAAAGTTGCCAGAAATAAAACGAGAGGAGCCCGTATATGGGACATACAGTGAGAGCATCTCAAAATTACACTGTTACAATCTTGTTAATAGCTTTTCTGTTACATTCATATATGCTAATGTCGACGAGAAAGATTTTACTAATCAGAATAAAATTCTGTTGGCGAAATACGAACCAACTGCTAGTAATGTTAGTTTTAATATTGAAGATATTTCGACGGTGATCACTATTGATATTATTTTCGTAGATGCTACGAACCCAAATCTCTACGTGTATGCTGGAAGTCCACATGTCAATATTCACCTACCAAAAGATTTTTTCTTTCCTTTCCCGCAAAATAATTGTTTACACGTATCTAACTCATGTATTGTAACAATACTCTGTTGTATAATATTATATTTCAAATAAAATAACTCTTGAATAATAACTAATAATTTTTATTTTGAAATAATTTAAATACTTTTGTTACTTCTATCACTTCTAACTTGGTATCCCCTTCAAGGACTTAACGATCTTGAGTTTGTGATGGCCTGAAAATAAAACCCATTTTAGGTTTAATTAGATCGAGTCCCCATACACTTGAAACATTTAGCGAAGATATAGAACGAGAAGAATTTAATAAAACATGTTGTTATAAAGGAAATTTTTAATATAGCCGCATCACGGAAACGAGGTAAACTATTCATAGTACATGACGTAGGGTACTAGAGCTATATTCGGTATTTACAATATTTTTACATAATTTTTAATCTTTAAAGAATATTTAATTCTAATAAAATATAATAAAAAGCAAAGAAGACAGTAGTAATGTATAAACTGAGGCTGGTTTAAGACGAGTCGTTCGGAGCAATGTTTGAGTAGTGTCGCTACAAACCTATGCGACGTAAGTGTACACTTTGCGGTCGTCAGGCGTGCGGGCGAGGTACTCCCGCTCAATGAGCCCTTCGATGCGCTTCTTGATCACCACTGGCGACGGCAGGAAGCGTGCGCGCAGTTGTTCTGTTACTTCGGCGACCAGTAGTGTATGCTGGAAATTTTACAGTATTCTAAACATTCCATCTGATACAAACTAGGCAAATATATATTTCTAAATAGATACATATTATAGTTAAAAAATATACTATATAATCTAGTAATAAAAAAAAGTAAAAGGGGAAGGAAAAAGGTATTTTTTTTTAATACTATTTATTGCAGGCAAGCATGCGGTCTGTTTGATGGTAAGCCCTAGCAGTTATCATAGCCTATGGACGATTGCAATATCACTTGCATGTTGCCGACCCAAAAAAATCACGGAGTTTCCCTGGGATAGAAAACCGCTTCATTAAACACACACAGGAACACAACTACACTGCTAGTCATTGGCTGTAGTCTTCTGTAAGACGGAGGTCCTTTTCCAGTCGGGCTTGCACACTAGAATGGTGCCCTGCCTCTTTTAAAATAGTGTAGTAAAACTCACCGCCATCTTCTTTCTAGCTTTCATAATACGGACGATGGCCGCCTCTATTTCGTGTTTACGATCCTCATCGACCTTATTACGTGTTTCGCGGCGCTCCGGCTCCGACTCGCCCTTAGCTGCAACTGTCTGGATCTTAACTCTGCAGAAAAATACATTTAAAATTAATAATAAGAATGAGATTATAGAATTTCATTTGCCATGGTCTTTTGTATTAAAAACTTTGTGAAAAGTCGAGTCCGTAAACGAATACTTTGGTGGTATACGAAACGCGCTTTTTGAAAATAATATTACAGATTATAAAACAAGGGTCAAGACTGTGATATAAGAGAACAATGTGGATTGAAAGAATATGTAGTGACAATACTTGAAAAGGGAATGTTAAGATGGTTTGGACATTTTGGAAAGGTGGGGTGAAAGAAGAATAACAAAAGAGATAGGCAAACATACATCTTAATGTGCCAAAAAAAAAAAAAGAAAAGGAAAGGCCAAGTAAAAGTTCTCAGAACCGACTCATAGAGAGATTTTAGAGGAAGAAAGAAGTATGTCGAAGTATTTGGCGTCTCTGTCTTCTCCAATAGAAAATGGGCCTAGATTTTAGACCATCGGATGGAGCGCAGTGCACTGTGTCATGCTCTCCTCGCGTGTGATACAGGTAATATGGACTAGCTGTTGTTCAAGGCTCTGCCCGCGTGGATGTTGGTTATCACGATAAAAAGTACCTTACGTCCTTCCCCAGAATATATTTATTTCCTTGCCAAATATCATTACGAGCCGTTCAGCCGTGTAATCGTGAATCGGTAAAAAATAGAATTACTTTCGAATTTATCTTTTTTTTTTTATTTTGTTTTGTGGCAAACAAGCATACGGCCCGCCTGATGGTAAGCAGTTACCTTAGCCTATGGACGTTTGCAACACTAGGGGTGTCACTCACGCGTTGCCGACCCTTTAAAAACCTTTCTTGAAGAACCCCATGCTATAGTCTCTTCGGAAAACCTCATTCCACAACCTTATCGTACGTGGTAAGATTTTTTTCTGGAAAATATTCCACTATCAGCATACAGCACTTACCTATGTAACTTAGATGTGAAGGCATCATTCACGTAAAATTGATGCGAAGGCTCGATCTCCTTGGTCTTGGGCTGCTTGATCAGCACCCTCTGAGTCGGCTTGCCCATCGCCAACGACTGGAGGGCCCGGACGAGATCCTTCTCCGGAATATCAGTCTCGTTGAGTATCTCCTACAAAACAAAAAATAATTATTAAAATAACGGCAATGTAAACAATTTTATCTGTTTCTAATGTCAATTTAATATATTTTCTAAATTCATATTGTAATTATCTGCATAGTATCAATATTATTTTAAATTTTTGTTTACCTCTGTTTGTTAGTTGCGAATAATCATGAAATGATTTTGATGGGTCTTTTACAGACAAGAAAAAATAATTTAAAATTCAAAAATTATTTCGTTGCCCCGAAGAATAAAAATACATGAAGAATGTTGTGAGTAGCACTAAATCAAAGTAGTTTGCCTGGGGAAGGATCTCCAGCTTACAGGAGATCACAGCTAAGGAACTACATACAGTTGTGTAGAAGTGTTCCTGTGGGTGAGTAAATGTTTCGAAATGCGTTTTTACATAACTTGACAAAACCTTCGTGTTTAAAATTATTGGGTTGGAAACACGTATCGCAAGCATCTGCTGACCATCAAAAGTATAATTGTTAGCTATCTAAGTAGTAAAACAATGAAGGGCATATTTAATTAGTGCAAAGATAGAAGTATAGTAACCTCGTATGTGAGCCGCTCGCGCTTGTTGAAGAGCAGCAGCACGCACATCTGGAAGGTGGAGACCTGTATGATGTGTCGGCGGGGCGGCGCCGGCTGCGGGACGGCGGCGGGCGGGCTGCGGGGCGGCGACGTGGCGCCGGCGGGCGCGCCCAGCCCCGCGCGGAACGTCGCGTTCAGGTCCGCGCTGCCCAGCTGCGGCTGCAGGGACAGCTGACGACCTGAGTGCTTCGCCAGGTAGAAGCTGGGAATCATCACGTACCGAGTTAATATCACTACCAAATGCAATACGTTAAGTGTTCATGGATTTTCTGTTTTTAATCTTCACATATAAGACATCTATTTTTAGAATTTTAAAATTGGGCTGAGTTAAATTGTAAGATAAACAAAGAAAAAATCAAATCTTTCCTCTTTATATTAGTATAGATAACTATAAAACTTTTATTGTGTTAACATTACTGACAGCAAAAGGGTTAACAATGTTTCTTGTTATTCAAATTTAGTTCCAGACAATGAATTAATTTCCCCACGATGCGAGCCAGTTCGTGGTCACCACATATAACAATATTTACTAATTATTTTTTATGTAACAAATGCTATTAACCTTCTGAATACTTCGAATGCATTTCGCGGTGCTGTCGGTATATTGCATTTCGGCGTAGCACTTTGTGTCGGCCAGAAGCCGGTGGTTAGTACACGCACTGACAAGTCCACTCCGTGAAGATTGATCTGTAAATAAGAAAACTTTATTTAGTTTAAGAGCATACACTCTAGTTTGTTTGATGAAATTGTGTCAAATGGCAAATTCTTTATTCTTCTTGCATGTAAAATGAGTTTGTATACATTGAAAATAGTATACATAAAATTGTTAAAAAAAAAAAATTTGAAAAACCTCGAGAAGATTGCTGGATAGTCGAAAACGGAGAGCTGCTTATTATAACTCGAATTAGTCTTTATGAAATTTTTATCCCCGAAAGAGTAGACATCTTTAAAATTGCAAGTGCAGATGCCATGATACTTGCTTTGCAAAACTTGTATTGCTTTATTAGTAAATTTATATTGCAAATAGAAAAAAACAAATGTCTCAAGATTTGCTTTGCAAAACTTGCACCATGTAAATGCCACTATTCGCAAAGGATACAATCTATTTATAAATATGTTTATTAACAATAAGATATGAAAATACCGGCACAATATTGTTATTGTATCCATTAATAATGTTTTAAGATAAAGACTCACCCCAGATGAAAGCACATGCTCTTTGAACTCCTCCATAATGGTATTAGATACTGTCATATCTTTAAACATTCCTTCAAGTTTTGATGTGAACTGACAACCGCATTCAGTCTGAAATATAATAATTATGTTACATACTGCTCCTACGACACAATACATAGCCCTGAAAGTAAGGGACAATGCCCGGGGCAACAATTTTAAAAGGGGCTCTAAATTTATGTTTGGAAAAAAATATTCACAAAGTGGTTTTAGCATCTAGGGCACGTTGTTCTATTGCTTATTATTAAAATCTAGAGAAAAGGCGGCACCACTCCACAAATCAAAAATTGTAAGATCTGAGGCTGACAATACATATCGTACGAACAGAGGCAATTTAGAATCTTATTATTGCAGATAAGACGAATATTTTGATTATATGCCGTTTTGCTACTGAGGATGGAATATATCATTGTTGCTTACAATTGTTTGTGGTTTGCAATGAGTGGCGTTAAATATAAATTCTATAATAATTATGCTACAAATGCACTGTAAAAAGGATATTAATAGGTTTAGATCTAAAGAAATTGATTGAATGATTTTATTTTATTTTACTTACAGCACCACAAACTACACTGCTTACTTTATACATAGCTAAAGAGGGATATAGACAAAACCTTGAAATCGTATTTCTTAAAAAAAGCAATACAATAGCAAAGTAATGATATAAAATTATTATCACATAAGTTCTCAAAGTAACTTGCAAATAGCAAGTGACAATCGTCCGTTTTACGCAAAACTAACTGTATGGTATGAAACTATGGTGTCTAAAAGTGACGTCACACCTTGGTGTTTTCTCTAGGTTCTATAAAACACTTGTAATTTTTACACATAATTAATTGTCACAAATAATTAATATTTCGTTAAAATGTCTACATCCCTTAATATCCTGCTTAAAGTCTTCTGCAAAATTCTTTACACCCGAACATAGACATTTAAAAATATATATATAGACAATCTTGGTAATCACAAATAAAGCATTTTTTCAATTACTATTGCCAAGACTTTAAGCAAGATTTTTATATAACGAAATACTACTGGGAATTTATGAGACAGGACACTTACGAAAATGTCCAAGCTTTTTAAAGTAAAGAATTTTGCAGAATATGAGGACAGGATGGGGAATTCGGACGGTAGTACATGTTAATCAGTCATTGAGTTTTCTATTTGTGAGACATCTCCGATTATACAATGAAAGTCTCGCGGTTCCACGTCCTTAAGTAAACCTTCTTTCTGGGAATCGTCACAAACAATTCATATTACTCTCATGTGTTGTGTCGTCATTTGTCAGAATGGTATCGATATTTACTATTTTTGCGTTGCATGATATTATAATAGTTATATATATTAACGACGTGTATCAACGCATCATTTTCATTTCAAGATTAGAGCTATTAGATACTCTTCATCACAATAAAAGTAATATGAAGCCTTCTAAAACTTAATAATTAAACTTTAACTGTAAGAGATACTCTTCACTATAACAGGAGGCTATGGAATCCTTTCACAGGCGGACTACGTTCCGCAACGCTAGCTTAGTTGCTACGGGAAAATTATGGAGAATCTACAAATATGCAGATTTCTTCACTATGTTTTACTAAACCGCTAAGGAGTTGTAAAATATAGAGGTGCGTGTTTGAGGTTCGTTCCAGAGTTCTTTTACCTTTGACAAGTTCGTAACAATTTTAGGACGAACTTTCGAGAGGTATACATAAGAGGCAATTAAAATATGATCATGACAGGAAATGGATATTATATTTTTAAGGCTAAAGTCATTACTCATGCGCCTGATGACACTCTGATCGTGTCTGATTGACGTTCCATCGACAATACTTAACAAAAACAAAAAGGGCACTTGTGTAATGTGTATGCACGCAATATGCTACTAGCTGCTCCCCACAGTCTCAATTGCGTCAAATTTGGATTTTGTCCCGTGTCGCAAAAGCCTATAACCTTCCTCAATAATTTGGCTGTCGAATACGATAATGTTTTCAAATCCTGGTAGTTCTACAGATTAATGCCATCAAACAGAACCCTTCAACTATTAGTATAGATGTCTCAATAAATATATGCTTACCTTCAGTTTAGAGATCATATTCTTCTCGCTGTCATCAGACACAGATTTGTTGAGCAACAATCGCTTAGCTAAGTGTTGTTTATAATAACGTTCAAATACATCCTTCTCTTGTAGGAATCTAAATAGTACCATTGTTTTGTCCAACACTGCTTCGATTTCTTGTTCACTCATCTACAAAATACAATATAGGTTATACTGGTATGTTATAATCAGTTAATAATTAAGAGAGTATAATTTTAAGGGTACAAGGATGCGAAGGACCTTTACTTTTACAGAAGACTACAGCCAAATAACTACTGTACTGTAGTTATGTTTCTGTGAGTTAGTACAGGCCTCCAGTGCTCATTTAGGAAATGTGATATATTTGCACTAACAAAAACATGTTACACTTCGAATAAGAGGTCTTCCAATTATCACGTTAGATCCAAATAAGGGATAAAACAGTCATGTATATTTCACACTGTTACATAAATAATATGTATTTTGGTAAAGGGTCTTTCGATGGACACTGTCAACTCAAGACATGTGTGAAAGGTCAAACTCCTTGGAGAAAACCAAAAAATATGTCTACTGCTAGGTATATCCAGCAGAGGACAGCTGATGATGATCACAAATTAACAATAGATTACAAAGGAAAGTAGGTTATGGTTATGTATCATAGATTTTTTAAAGAAAATATTCTTTTTTTAACAAAATTAAATAACTTATTTTTTTAAGTTTTTAAACAAAACTGCACGCGGTAAGGTAGGTCGTGTGGTGAGGGCAACAAATATTACCAGGGGGAGGGGAGAGGCGTCATTAATGAAAGACCCCTAAAGCAGGATAAGTGTCTGGCAAACAGTCGTAGAAAATGTAATCGTTTCGTCAGTAAAAACGCATAATATTTTTTACGCTTACCCCTTTTTCGCCCTTCTTCAGTTTCCCATCAATGAATAAAGATAAAAATTCAGGTGATTTACTGTTTAAATTGAGAAAATATTCAAAGTCCGATGCGATCATGTGTTTGAAAATCTTGTCATTATTGAACGAATTTTGAAGAAAATGATCAAATCTATCCTTTAGGTCGAGTAAATTCTGAAACAATGTTACGGCAATTAGTATTATAGAGTGTGAAGCGCTAATTAGGGATACATTCGTAGGAACCGCGCGCTGCACGAACGTCGCTCGGTTGTTCGGTGAGATAACGCTGGCGAGAGTAGTGAGTAGACGTATAGAGAGTAGTGAGTAGACGTACATAGAGTAGGGTAACGTCCCGCATGCCAGCTGCCCAGCGTGCGCGTGCACGTGCACGTGCGCATCAGTAGTAGTCAGTCGTGTGTAGTGAGTACCTGCACGAATGTGATGGCGTTGGTGTTGTGGTGCGTGTCGGTGACGAGCGCGCGGCCCTGCTCGCGCAGGTGCGCCGACACGGCGTCGGCCACGGTCCGCAGCCCCTCGCCCACGCGCGACAGCAGCTTGTACACGCACGCCAGCTCCAGCGTGCGCGTGTGCATCAGCATGTGCACGACGCCAGAGTTCTCCATCTGAAAACGGCCGCATGCGCTTATTTACTTATTTAAAACTATTGCCCGAGGCGGACTTAATGTCTGAAACGAAGGAATCACTTTACTTTTTTTTTACTAACAGACAACCTACTTTTGAATTGAACAAAAAGACATGTTCGACCACTCGCTTACACCGACGTATTTAGATCCGAGATCACATCTCTCTGGCATTAAGTCCGCCTTTATACCAGTTTGCGTATATGAAATGTTTATAAATAAATATACAGTACTAGTAGATATTAAGAGTGCTCACTTCAACAATAGTCTTCATATGTCTCTCGATGAGCTCGTGTTCGAGCACGGCCACGACCCTGGGCTCGGTGCTTTCGTCCAGGTAGTGACGCGCACGCTCCGCCTCCTCGGCGATGCGCGCCTCCACACGGTTTATGTACACAGCCGCGCTGTTCTCCGCCAGAAACTTCTGAGATTCCATCTATCAATACAATAATTAAAAATAAAGACGACGTCATTATTTCTTCAGTTAGTAATGCCAAAAGTGTGCAATTGGTTTATTGTTAGTAAAATGTAATGCCACTGAGCTCACTATGTACCCTTAACCCGTCACTGGTGACGCCCCGGTCAAACGCACCGGGATTTTCAACCTAAGATTTTTCTATTCAGTACTTTTATTTAATAAAATATTAAAAGCAAAAGGATTGTTTTAACAATAAAACAAAGATATCATAAATAAAATCTCCTTTATTAATTTTTTGGTATATTATGTAGGTAATAATAAGTAACGATTGCTTACAAATGTAAAAACTAAGAATATATTTTTTAACTAATCAGCCTATATCAGTGTTATGGCAATAGATATATATATAATTATAATAAAAGTAAGAATGGTTATCCTTGTAATAAAATAACAAAATACCTCACTCATCTCTTAAGAGGCAAGCATTCAGTGCACATTGGTATGACATGCTCTAGACACATATATTTTTGCAATGGTAGCAAGAATGTCTTGTCATCAGATTTTTCTGCCAGCCACACTCATGGCACTCGATCTGTCTGACGTTCCGGTTGTCCCAGGTCCATTATTTCCGCAATCTTTGTCACATCGTGCGATTCAAGTTCTACTGAGTAAAACATAAATAAGAGCGCAATAGAAAAATAATATAAAAATAAAATCAAAAATAAACTTAACAAAAATAACTATGTTTGACTTACGTATTTGTCCATCAGAACAGGGTGTTCTGATGGACCGAACTTCGCAACGTGCGTCCGCAACGCCAGCGAAGGGTTTCCTAACGGCGGAGAACGCGAAATGGGGAAAATACACGAAACCACAGCTTTTTTTCGATAGCGTTTAATAAAGTTATTTGACTTTTTTGAACCACCAGGTCTCACAGACACACACGTCACCAACGGGTTAAGGTCACTCAGTGGGCGAAGGATGGAGCTAGGCTGTTTCTCTAGGGTAATCGGTCCAGTGTATTGCCCCCCTCTAAGCTCCGGTCGGGCGACGTTGTTTTTTAATAAATTAAGAATTTTCTTTAAACCTAAAATCATTCATCATCGACAGCGACATAAGCCGGTGCCTACTTAAAAATATTTATCATTTGTGTCAACATAAGCATAATCAAAAGGTAAAACCTAAAATTAAGAAACGTAAATAGTTCAATAATTCCTAAATATGGGCGATCTAAATAACTCTGTCACCAGGTTGGCCACTAACCAAACGATAAGAAGAAGAATACTTCTGTAACACTTTTCACAAAAACAAATCAAAAAATCATTTTAGTAGGCAGCTACAAGCAATTAAAATGATTTTTAGAATTTTATATATATGAATAAATGATAAATATTATACTTGAAACACATACCTCTACTTGCGGTTGGAATAAAAACGGAGGGCAAATCTAGTTAATCACTAATATTGTATCGACATTCAAAAATAACTAAATGAAGAGTGTACCCGACCTAAGTTTCTGATAGGTGGCCGGAGACTGAACATAAAGTAGTCGGGCACTGGGTGGGGGCGGTACTTTAAATCAGTTCAGTTTCAGTTCTTAATAAAAATATACATTAACATCGTTCTTTTTTATACTATGAAGGTGTCAAACAAGCATACGGCGCGCCTGATGGTAAGCAGTTACAGTAGCCTATGGACGCTTGCAACACCAGAGCGTCACTCGAGTGTTGCCGACCCTTTAGAAACCTTTTATTCCATAAGAAGTGAATGTAAGTCAGCCAATGTCTTAACTTCCGGACACTGGACGTTTTACCCTACATAATGTGATTCAATTAGATCAGACATTTACTAGAGAACCAAGATCATTGACATAACTCAGTGCGTCGCAAGTAAAAAAAATATTGTTTTCAAATCTGGTTATGACTGATGAAATAATATAATGATAAATATGATGATTAATTACTAAGACGTTCACTAGAAAGTTAGTACGTATTCGTACCGTGCATGCAGGACTGGATTGCAATGTTTTCTGAGATATAATAATATAAATTGTTAGTAAATTTTTGCAGCTGAAATGCTAAAAGCAATTTTCTTATCTCTTGAATGACTAATAGAATACCTGCTAAAATATTAGATTACAGAGGTCTAATATTTTAACAGATATTTCTATTAGTGTTGGAAGGCATAGTACATTTTTAACCGACTTCAAAAAAGGCGGAGGTTCTATGTTCGCGTTATGTACGTTAGGTTCTGTTTTTAATTTTTTTTATGTACCTATGTTCACGAATTTCTCCGCCATTTGTGGACCGATTCTCAAAATTATTTTTTTGTTTGAAAGAGTATACTCTTGAGGTGGTCCTATTGGCACCAAGTCAGGATCTGATGATGGAACCCCAGGGAAATCAAGGACAACCCTCAAATGTTATAGGTATTGACAATGTTTTCATTTCATATATTTTTTTATTTTTATTTTAGCACAAAAAATAGAAAAATATTTTTTTTTAGAAAAAAAAAACCGACTACGAAGCTAAAAATAACTGAATACAGATTGAAGTCGGTGCCAAGCTGAATATTAGGTGACAGGATGAACATAGCACCGACAATCTGTATTCAGTTATTCTTAGCTTTTTGAAGTCGGTTTTTCTAAAATTTTATTGTAAGAGATTTTGCCAGGACATGCCTAATTGCATTCTATGTCGACTAGAAATAAAATACAAACAACAAAACTAAGTTACCGGTTTCACTTGATTATTAATACATATTCTATTAATAACAATACTTACCCTATAAAACTCCGAAGATTGGTGCAAGAATGGCTTTTCGAAATCTTCCTCGTAAACGGCACGGGAATTGATGCCCAATACCATGAGCATCTGGCAAGCGTTGCGGATGGCCAGCCGGTCCACCACCTCACCGCGGCGCTCACGAGCTACCAGCTCCAGCAGTGTCTGCCGGAGGTGGTCACGGATGCAGCCGTAACGTACAACCTGTTTCCAAATTTCAACTTCTAAATTTGAAGTAGCGAGCGGCTAGTTTCTTGCCAGTAGGGAAATATACTAATATCTATTGGTTTTTATAACGCTAGTTCAAGTGTCATTTATATAATTTATTAATTCGGTTTTTTTTATTTGCTTACATTAGCAACATTATTAAAATCATTTTGTGAAAGCATGTTTGGGGTGTATCACTTTCAGGAACCTATAATAAAGTAGATTTATATATATTTGTACAAAAGCTGACCTGATCTCTAAAAATAATGAGTCCAAGATTATAAACGTTGTCCACCTCATTCTGTTGTACATATACCCTGTCCATGTACATAAGTATATCTCTGATCATGACCATGCTAGTCTGATGATCTGTCCAAGCGTTATTCAAGGTCTGAAGAAATCCATTGTGCAATGAGTGGAGGACATCTTCTCTGACCTAAAAATGTAAAGATGAAATTATAAAACATTTGTATGTGTTGTATAAAGGCGCAAAACACATAGAAATGGTGTCGTCTGGCGGTTGGTTGACCCAGCCGTCTCGCTAGTCCATTTTTCGAAAAAATCACAACTTTTTTATTATATTAGAAATAACTTCTTTAATGCCTACACTGAAAAGTTTCAAAGCAGTTACAATAAAATCGTTATTTTTTCATTCAACCACGTTGGCTGATGGGAAATACTGAGTTCTTATTTAACTGGCAACTATAAATCAATGCATTTTATTTGTTACAACATTGTTTTATTGTGACCATGTTTTTTAATGGTTGTTACACAATGTAATGTTTTTATTTATTTAGTTTAATGTTTTTATTTATGTAGTACAGTACAATATATGTATTATACTACATAGTTTCCACCAGCGGCTTCGATCGCGCGTACAATTCCACGGGAACAGTGTTTTTTCTGGGATAAAAGTAGCCCATGTGCTTTTCCAGATTATGTTTTATCTCTGTGCCCAATTTTATCCAGATCATTAAAATTTCTGTGCCAAATTTGATCTAGATCATCAAAATTTTTATAAAATAAGTATACCAATTTTGTGTCCGTGAATTGTGTTTATAAAATACACCTTGACTCCCGAACTTTTATTAATGGATCACACAAATTTCAGTGGATCCTACTTTAAACACGCTGCGCAAAGATAAATAACCAAGTAACAACATCAGCCACTGCTCCAACCATGCACTCAAAATAACATGTCTACCATTTTTTTATAGTATTGTAAATAGTTTATTCATACCTTAGTTTCAAGGTGTTGGGTGACAACTTCCTTCAGCCCCGTGTACAACCTTTCGCCATGCTTATGGAGAACCATGGTGTATGCATTGCGGTACAGCTCTTCAAAAGAAAGACCCGAATTGTTTTTCTTTTGAATCTCCTGTATTGCATTCTTGAGCAAGCTCCATATGCTCTCCACATACTTCTCGTCCATAGTCATCTGTAATACAGAAATATTATGGTTATATACAGTATCTATATGGTTATATACTATATATATGTAGTTATATATAGTATGAGGTCTCAGAACAAAGGTGTAAGCCTATATTCTAGTAGGTTCCACCTACAACTATGCTTAATGTGGTATATTTGCAATTAAAAAAATTGTGGGCCACTTATTGAGCCCTCCGGCCACTGATTGGCAACCGAATTTCGTAACCAGTTGCCAAAGGAGAAAAAATGTTCTTTCTACTCAACCAGTTGCCGAAGAAGATAGATTTTTCTTTTTTCGCAACTAGTTGCCTATTTAAAGAATAAGTTAAAAAGTATGGTTAGAAAAAGAAGAATTTTAATTCTCATTACACAACTAGGAACGGGCTTACTCTGCGGGGTTATGAAATTGGCACCTTGTTCCGTGGTATAGACAAGTTAAATACAGGTTGTTCATAATTTACTTTCGATAAATAGATCACAATTTAGTATATAATTTTAAAATTCCTTAAGATTTGATATGATCAACCTGGTATACTGCTAATAAATAAAATCGGATGCGTCACAGGACGCAACCATACCAAGCAAGAATGACAACATGACAAAGAACGTACTTAATGTCCTATGTATAGAGACAGATTGTAAAGAAAAGAGACAAAACATTTTTTTTTAATAGGAATAACTTATATTGAATATATTATCATTTAATGATAAAATCATGATATTCATCATAAATGGTTATTTGACGATTTAAACGCAGTGGTCTTTTTTAAACTGCATCAAAATCTGTTGCGTTGTTTAATAGATCTAAACGTACAGAGACAGCAAGAGCGACTTTGAAAAGTAAAGAAATATAAATTGATGTAATACAGCATTAATACTATCAATTGCGTGTTGCGCCCCTTAAAAAACTTTTTAACTCCTCTATTGAAGAACCCCATGCTATATTATAGTCATTCAAGATCATTGTATTTATTTTTATCTTAGGACAACTCACACTTCACACTCACTCCATCTTCAGGGGGATGATTGCCTTTGTTTTTCAACTTTCGTTTGTATTACAGGCACTGAATTCAGGACTGAAGATCTTTGGCATTGTGACAGGAAGTAATTGCATCATAATTCTATTCCCCCTCTAAACATGAAATTTACATATGGCATAGAAATTGACAGGTTGTTGGCATTCTATGATGTAAGACTATAAGTACAAACAGATTATTGCACTGAGTATACTAGAAAGCTAACACGTCTTAGCACCATCTGTGTTACTTAGTCCTCTATGACTTCTTAGTAAAACAGAGCCCAGTGACCAAACTGTTTAAATTTTCAAAACAAGAGCTCTACTATGTTTAGGAGGTACTCAGTTGTAATGGATATCAAGCAAAGAAGCAACGGCAGCGGTAATGAGGGATAAACGTCTAAAGGAATTCCATCTACTTACTTTATGTTAAAGGTGTGACATAGATAAATTTGGTGTAAAGGAAATACATCCACATTATAATAGTAAATTAATGGAAGTAGTGAGGAAAATCGGATAAGAATCCAGAGGTCTACTAGCCCTATGTCAAAAGTGTGACAGATAAGATCAGAGTGCTGTTAAGGAAATACTTCCATATTGGCATTGTAAAACAAACCTATAATGACTAGCATGGAAAAAACTTGTTATCAATGTGAAGTTGCAAAGACCAACCTATAATAACAAATTAAAATGTGCACTACCTTAAGTGTCACTACATAATATGCTGTACATACATATTACACTCTCACTCATGACACAAAGATAGGTCCTGGGTGGACGGGTGATACTCACACCTACATAGTTAAGCAGGACTTTGTAGGTGTGAGTATAAGTAGTCGTCAGCAGTAAGGGTCACTAACTACCAGGCTAGTTGCATTACTAAAGTCTTATACAGCTGTATTGATAAAAGTTTGCTAAAATTGTTTTAAAGCAGGTGTTACAAATACTACTGTTTTCATTATTCACGATTTCTCAATCAAAGGTCGACATTGAGTGATATTTTCAAACATTTGTAATATTTTTATCAACTAGTGACCACAGTAACTGTTAGTGCAATTTGACTGAAGACACTTCAGTCATATTATGAAGTCAAGGTATGAAAACCATAACATATTAAATGAGTAGCAAAACCTGGCCACTCTTTGCTGTGGCTCAGTCTGATATATTTTTATTTTTACCAGTTTTGAGTTTTTATTTTTACAGATACCTTTAAAATAATTGCAGCCTAAGTTACTACCCATAACATAAGCTAGTGAAAGTCTCATTGAAGTTGGTCTAGCCATTACACATTACATTGCAGTGTAAACATTCATATGAATTTAGCAGAAAAGCTAGCAGGTTCTTTGATATTACAAAAAGACACTTCAATTTGATTTAATTGTACAGATTTAGATCTTTTGTCCATTATAGAGGCACTACTGTTTCCATTCTCATAGTAGTGATACTGACCCAAGTGTCTGGATACATTTGGTAATATGGTTCTGAATAGTTCCACACTTGAAATTTTCTAGTCATCTTGAAATGTTTAATAACTTGGTGTTTCAAACAAACATTGTCCAAAACAAAAATAGATGTTCAAAAACATTAAATACACTAAAAAAATACTAATGTTTATCTTTTGATTGATTTTCACTCCTGTCATCAAAAATATAATTATGACATATTGAATACAAAAATTTTGTTCTGTAAAATTAAATCTTTTCTATTTTTAAACCAAATTGACAGCTGTCGCATATTATATAGTGGTGTTACCATACTACCCAATATTAGATACCAAACTCTTTAGACCAACTTCTTTAATTCAACTGCAAATTTCATATAATATTAAAATAGGCCACATACTAAGGATCTGTATTTAAATTATATATATGACTTAAGCAATATTGTTGGAATTTTAATGTATGTATGAATGTAATAGCCAGGCGTGGTCGCAGCCTGAAATTTTGGAGGGGGGTCACTAATAATAATAGTACAATATGTCCTGTAAATTCATTTGAAGAACTTTTTAAATGTTGTTTTAATATTACATCACCTGCAAACTATATAATGCATCACAGCTAGGGCCATTCATTTTTATTTGTAATTTTTTAGATTTTTAAATTTGATGTGTACAATTTTAGGCGGGGTCATGTGCCCTGTGACCCCCCTTCGGACCGCGCCTGGTAATATCATGCTATTTTGATATTTATGTTTTCATATAAAAAGAAAACTTTAACAATGCTGTATGGGCAACAACTTAAATTTTATTAAATTATTATATTTATTAAACAAAGTTTATTCTTCAAATGCAAAACCCATTGGCATTCCCAATTAATTATGAATAATGGAAAAGAGAATGATACAGATATTCATTTTAGAATAATGACAAAATTGGATAAAGATACATTACTGACTAACACATAAAAATACTAGAAATTATTTAGCTTTATTATTAATACGCATTTATGTCATTCAAAACATATACCTATACATGAACTTATACAGAAAACTGTAGGTGAATATGTATACACCTACAGTTTTGTGTAATTATAAATTATATGCAACATATACTTATTATGTATATGCATAATGAATATGCATTTGTATGAAAACTATGAAGAATCTGTAATGCGTTTTACGAAAATAACAAAAATAAAACTTACTGGAAAAGCCCTAATTCTCATCTTGCCTGGTTTCTCCTTCGGTAACGTACTTTTCATCATTGCGGCAACGATATTTTGTACCAATAAAGCGCTACACAATTTAAGAATATATGTTCACTGTTCATTTGACGTCGCGATAACACATCGTTATTCTCATTTACACCTGAAAAAGAGTAGGAAACACATCAAATTATTTAAAAAACCACTTCAGACCCCCAACAAATATTTCGAACAGTACTTTGATCAAAATCCATTATACAATTACATTACTATTCGCTTATCAATGTAGTAACTAATATTTTGATTATACGATTTAAAAACAAGTGTGTATCAAATAAAAATAATACATTCTAAGATTCAGTCATATTGTGATTTTGTGAATATAGATATATGACATTGACAGGTAAAATAGCATCCTTCTCTTTTCCTCTTGTGATAAATGTCGTATACAATAGCGCCACCTCACGTTTTGTATGTGACGTTCTTTTTTGATTTCCTTTCCTCTGCAATGGCTATTCGGATTTGTGCAAACACCTTAGTAATGAAGATTGAGCAAACTTACAAGTAATGAGATTATCCACTGCTGTATGGTCACAAATATTTCACTATCGTAGTATTTATAGTACATGTATTTCTCTGTTTTACCATGCCTAATATTTCTTCACTTGTTTCAGCTTTCTGACGAGCGAGACCATAAACAAGTCAATACATTTTTAAACACAGATTGGATTTTGAATACCCGTCTTTTAGTAGATTACATTTCTTGTCGATGGTAACAAGACGCATTGTAGGTTCAGACGCAAAAGTTCTGTGGTGTGGTAAAAAAAACTAACTAGAATATTGTTATATAATTATAATGAATTATCTACACAATTTGATAACATTTATTCACAGTGGGTAATATTATAATAGATTAATTCTATATATATGTACCAATTTATTAATGAATTTAAATTACATTGTAAAACTTTATTCTGGAATCAAATTTATGTACTTTATGGCATGTCATTACAATATACTATATAATATAGCTATAGGTTTGCCCCAAATTGTGAACTCGTGATTTACTCGTTTTACAACCCTCTATATCTCGGCAATCTCTTGACCGATTTTGACGATTTTTTCTTTCTTAACAAATTCAGGATAATACTGTCGTCGGTACTCGAGGTATCGTCAAACAAATATTTATCCGGATGGTTCTTATACACTGAGGGACCTTCACTCGTTTGTCCAATGACGGTAGTAATAAATGTACATAATAATGTATATTATGCATTTACCGTCATACGGCAGTTAAAACGTATAGTGATTAGTTACTCTGTCAGTCACGACACGGCGCAGCATGATAGGTAGGTATAATAACATCAATCACAGAACTAATTGCTCTAGAAGTTGAAAGATTTCGGTAATACCCTGTACTCTGTGGTAATACAGACTTGTAAAGAGGATCGTAGTTCACGCTCAATGCAATAGATGGCACGGTAAATATTTCATTGTAATGTTCTGGACTTGATATAGAGTATCTGGCAGTCAGGCCATGCGATATTGGAATATTAAGAATAATTATTAAGATGTTATTTTGCTTTACTCACGTCACCATTTGTTGTATTGTTGTAGCCTTGTCAAAAAATATCAAACAAACGAGCCATGCTTCTTACACAAAGCCATAAGTAGGTACATTTTTACCTATCCATTAATTAGGTAGGTACTGCAGGAAGGAGGATTAGGGGTAAAGAAAACCAAACAAATTGTATACATAATTATAACATAAAACTTTATTTTCCATCTTTAGCCAGCCTACTAACATTTTATAAATATTTTTGTTGTTATAAATAAACGTAAACAATAAAAATAATGGCAATAATTCTACGCATTTTTTCGAATAATGTACCTACATTTATTCAGGGTCTTTGGATTATAAAGAAGCTTTTGTACCTACTTACTTTTTGATTACAAGATACACCCTACTCCTACCTACATTTAACTAAAGCAAGCAATGTACCTACCTAATAATGTTAATTTATTACTGTAGTAGCAGAAAAAATACAATTAATAATTATAACGCATTAACGCGTATAAAAAAAATGAGGTCAGTATTTGAACTATAAAACAATAATGAAATACGGGATATTTAGAACGGTCTGTTGTTTGACGGTTGTTGTTTCGAAAAATATAATATTTAAAAAGTAAAATTTCCTTCTTTGTTTACATTTCGGTATCAATAAATAAATGATTACATGATTACAATACGCTTTTTTAAACTATTTCTGAGACACCCTGCACTTTGTAAAGTTAGATGGTGAAAATAATACCTAGTCACTTATAGTGTCGGTACCATGTGACTATTATTTAGCAAATTAGGTAGGTAGGTACAGGTACCTAAGCATTATTAATATTATTCTTGATCGATCTACATCTAAATAACCGACAGATCGATAGTGTAGATTGTAATCTCATTGAAAAGTTTTGCTGCTTTAGTAAAATCTTTGCTTTTTTAGGAAAATCCTGGAAAATAGAAGGCACTCTTTTATTAATTAAACTACTTACAATACTTTAAGGAACTGCTTTAATACACAAGTACAAATAGTTTGTGAAAAAGTTATTTATCTAGTTACTTATTAATGCTAACGTACCTAATATTAACTTGAAAATAAATACCTAATAAGTATAGATAGAACTAAAATACACTTTTTATCAAGTACTTAGATAAATAATATTAGATAGCTACATATTATTTAATTACAACAGTAACTAATGGCTTATGTATCTCGACTAATATTATTGTAACCGATGGCCATTGTTTATATGAACCTTCATTATAAAGGTTTTGGAGTGGCGACCACGAAGACGCAGCGTGGGCACTGTGGGCAGGTCTCCTACAAGGTTGGCCGACGACCTGGACCCCAATTCTGCTTTTTTACGGATGGCTCAATTGAATCTGAATTGATTCTCAATTGAATCTCAGTAGCATTTTTGGTATTCTGCTAATAAATTTAAGACCAATAGTTGGAAAACTATGGGTCTTAAATTATTAGCATTTTTGGTATTACATTATTGGTATTCTGCTAAATAAATTAAGACCAATGGTTTTCCAACTATTGGTAATAAATCTATTAGCAGAATACTAAAAATGCTACTGAGATACAATTGAGAATCAATTCAGATTCAATTGAGCCATCTGTAAATTAGCAGAATTGAGGCCCTGGTAATGGTTGCGTGCAACCGATGGACAAGGTCAGCTGAGGACCGAATGCTGTAGAAATTCTTCGGAGAGGCATATGACCAGCAGTAGGTAGACGCAAAGTAAACTAATAGGATAAAAATACATAGTAACATTTCTATAAAAGAGTATTGAACTATAGCTTTGTCGTTACTAATCTATTTATTATATCATTGTTTTAAAATAAAAATAAAAGTTTTTGTTTAAAGCAGTAAAACTGTTTCTAAAAATAGCTTGGTATGTTTTTTTCTTAAAGTTATAATACTAAATCACCTGCCATTATTACATTACAACTCGTTGCTAAATCGCAATCGCAAATTTACTACATGAAAAAAACTTAGAAATATTTAAATTTTATTCGTTGTTATACGCAGGATGTGCATGAAGCACCCATCGGAAAAGTAGGAGAGTCAGACAAGCCAATACGAAGAAGGACACCATAACTCGAAGGTTTTTCTCTGAACGTTGATCTCGCTCACTGGCTCGTAGTCTGTCAACTAAGCCATTCTGAAAAAAAAATTAAAATTCGTTATTTCAAATTTGCTGGTTAGATCTTTAAAAGTTGGGTATTAAAAAAATGTTTAAAAAGTGGTATTCAAATATGTTAAAAAAAAATAAAAGTTAACATTTTTTAGGAATTTTACAATGCCTATTATTTCCTTTGCGTGTCTGTTGCTGCGTTTGAACAGCTTTTGACTTTTTTACACGCTTTTTATTTTTACTTAAGAATGTAGTTAGTACTTAATAATTAACCAATTACACGTCACTCCTAAAATAGTAAATTGACTGCCAACGCCATGTGCCTATTACTATACTATTAACATATATTACAAGGGGTCGCCCGCGACATCGTCCGCGTGGTAATTTGGAACGTATATTCCCCGATTTTGCAACATATCTCACTACTGTTCCGCTCCTACTGATCATAGCGTGATGTTATATTGCCTATAGCCTTCCTGGATAAATGCACATACAATAAAAAAAGATTTTTTCTAATCGCAACAGTACTTTCTGAGATTAGCGCGTTCCACCAAACAAACTAACAAACTCTTCAGCATTATACTCGTAATATTAGTAAGTAGGGGAACAGGGGGCACGGTGAATCATGGGGCACAATGGATAGATGATATTATCTCGCTTGCTATTACTCACACAAACATGCTTTCTTCGAACGATAAGTTGAAGTACACGTGACCCCTCCCGCCCGCCACTCGCGGATGCGTTCTCGTCACCGAAGGTCCCGCTGGCGCCGTTCCATCACACATAAGTCTCCATTTTTATTTTTGACGATGTTTTTGCGAACCTTTTTGCCCAGCTTGTCTATTTAAATTATATGTTTTCGTGTTTTTTCCTAGTTGCTTGTTAAATAAGCTAATTGAAGCACTAGTATTATCTTGAGTTGTTATTCTTATGTGCCAGAAATTCTTTTTTTTTTTAATTATGAATTAATGGGGTAGAGTGAACCCAATGTGAACGGGGTTCAATGGATCGTGATTCATAGTACCCCCACATATATTTTGTATTTTAATGGGGAATACTCAAATACTCCGAAATATTTTATTCCGAATTTCATAATACCTAAGAGTTAAAATATTAAAAATCACGAAACATATTGTACCGAAAAGCGTAGATACGATTTGAGAGTTTTCCGGTTTTCATTAGTTCGAAGAATCAAATGCTCGATTGGTTCTCGGTCCGAAAAACAACATTCCGATTTTCAATACTTCAAATTAACTGTTTAAATTAGGATTCTGATTCATTATTATAATATTCAAAGTCAATGGTTGCAACGGATACACCAAATAAATTGGAGAAAGAAAGACATGAGGAAAAGAAAAAAAGCAAAGAAAAAAAGAAGCAAAAGCCAAGAGACGGAAAGTTTTAGTATCTGAATCTAGCGATGAAGGATGTAAAAAAATATTATTTACTCAGAAAAAGAAACTGGTTATGAAGACGAAATGCAAGACAAGCCAATAGCAATATCAGAAAACTTTAAACCTATTAATGCTCGACCAAAAGAAGGGGATTTTATTTTGGTGCACAGTTTGTCACTTTATGCTGATTACTTATATACAAATTGTTTCATTTCACGTCCACTACTGTCAGTCCAATGTACCCCATAGAATTTAGTATGTTAAATTATAGTAACGATTCACAGTACCCCTTCGGTGATCCACTATGCCCATAGGCTAAATTCACAGTGCCCCAAGGTGGGGGTACAGCGGATCAACTACCCATTTTTTAAAAACACGACGATAAGTTGTTACCTATTATACTTAAGACTGAATTTCATGTTGATTTACGTTATCAAGAAGTCAATGTATCGAAAAAGAATATTTGTCAAATACTAGCTCTAATAGCATATGAGTCAGAGCGTTTATAAAAAAAAGTGATTCATTGTGCCCCCTGTTCCCCTACTAGGGGTCGCCCGCGACTTCGTCCGCGTGGTAATTTTAACATTTTCCCCGATTTCGCAATATATCTCACTACTGCTCCGCTCCAATTATTCAAAGGGTGATGTTCTATAGCCTATAGCCTTCCTGGATAAATGCACTATTCAACAAAAAAAAAAAATCTAATCGAACCAGTACTTTCAGAGATTAGCGCGTTCAACCAAACAAACAAACTCTTCAGCTTTATAATATTAATATAGTGCCATAAATATTGTTACAAGGACAATTTTTTTTTTCAATTGCATAAAATATTTATTACTGTAATGTGTGTTATTAGTTTATACATTAATATAATATATTAACTTTAAAATTGTATGAAACTTATTGAAAATGATTTCCATTGGCTTTAATACAGTCCTTTAAACGTAGAGACCAGTTATCAATAAGAACATGCACTCTCTCCATGGAAAAATTCTTCACTGCCAATCTTATGGATTGTTTTAGGGACGTTTAGAGAATTCTATACTCTCTAAAACTGACCATAAATCATTATCCAGTGGACTAAGATCCGGACTAGATGACGGCCAGTCTTCAGCTCTGATGAAGTTCGTTTCCAACCACGCTTGGATGAATCGAGCTTTATGACCCGGGGCTAAGTCTTGCTGAAAGGACCACTCTTGGTTATGGAACATGGTATTGTTAAGAGGCTTAACCACATTCTCAAGAATCGTATCTTGATAGACTTGTGCTGATGTTTTGTCACCTTTTACACAAAAATATGGCTCAGCCACTCCTTTATAGCTAACACCCCACCAAACCATCACTGAAGTCGGATAATGTCCATGTTGTACTCTGTTGGCTAATTAGGTAACTTCTATAGAGCTTTGAGTCATCTTTTAAAATAGGTACGCGACATGGTTCTAGGTGCTATATTCATTTCCCGAGATAAGATCTTTTGCTTACGGACAGGATTTCTTCGAATTATTTCCCTCACGGCTTTGATCGTCTTTTTCGTACGAATACTACGTGGACCGCCAGCCCCTCTAGACAAGTGGCAAAGGCGGCAGTCGAATCGAAACATCAAAAAAGCAAATGAATGGGATTTGACGTAAGTTTACGATACTGTCGTAAACTTACGTCAAATCCCATACATTTGCTTTTTTGACTTTTCGATTCCCCTACCGTAAATGTCACTTGTCTAGAGGGGCAGATCTTTCCCTGTCACAAACAGAGGAGGTTTCATTGTACCTATCAATAGCCCGGTACACTATTATAACATTCGATTCATACCAAGCGAATGCAGAGTTTCAAATATTGCATTTAGCTTCTTTGTGTAATGCAATCACAACAATTCGGTTCTCTTTATCACCCCACAACATTTTAATATCACAATAATATTTTAAACCGATTGGCGCGAAAATGAGAAAACACAATGAATATTCATATACATGAGAATGACAGATTCCAAATTCAAATGTAAAATTATGTTTTTTTTTATTGTAGCAGTATTTATGGCCAGACAAAGTATACATAATAATTTAAGACTATAAGTTATCCACCTACGTCATAACAAGTCAAAGTAACTGGACACTTCAATCTTAACTTAATAAAACTTTGGACATGAGTAACTCTGTTGATGACAGTTTTTATACTTAGCATGCATTATTTAAAAAGATTAGGTACCTAGCCCATAATGTGTGGTATAATATTTTTTTGGAACCTAGGTTTAATAGCAATTACTATCAAGGTCTAATAGGATAATTTACTATAAAAAAGTTGCTATTAGATCTAGGTGTACTGAGTTATGCATGTATGTATTAAAGTTGTATAACTCAGCAAAATTCTGTGCGTGGTCAACTCAGAAGGTAAATCAGTCGCACCTCTCTGCGCCGCGCCCGCGTTGGTGCTTTGAGTTAACTCAAAGTTGAGTTATGTCGCAGCAAGATGTTACGAAGTGTGACAGTTGTAAAGTGCGACTAGGATTATTTCCGTCGGGTTTTAGAGCAAGCTGTGCTGCAGCGCACTTTGCCTCAACTCAGTGTTAGTGTGTCAGTGTTAGTGTCAGCGAGTGAGTTGGATAACTCAACTGATCGGTGTCTTTGAGTTATCTTGTATCGCTCTCAATTTTAAGTAGCTCAGTAAGTGGGGCAATTACTTTTTGAAATTTTTGAATAAATCTGAGTGGTGTGAGCAGACACACCCGGCGCGGAGCAGTGAACTGAGTTGTCGTAATTACAATAACAGAATAATTTACACAAAGGCTGATCGTTTGAAAGTCCATCTCTACTTTGATGTAGTTTATGTGCCCTTTATATCCATCTATACTTGTCTTTTCTCTTTAGCTATTGTTTTCACTTCATTTACTTTTCCATGATTTTTATGGTTATTCGATAAACTGTTCAACTCTTTTTGGCAAACAATTCAACTGTCACAGTAAATCAAATGTACTCGTAATTCAAGGTTTTTTCCTGTTATTGTTCCGGGTTAGTCGGGGAAATAGGTAACATTAATAACGATCTAATGCTTCATTGCAATCCACAGTGGCAGCTTTGATTTTATAAAACAACAAACCGTGATAATAATTGACTGGCCTGTTGGTCTAGTGGTTAGTGACTCTGACTGCTAAGCCGGAGGTCGTGGGTTCGATTCCCACCTAGGACAAATAGTTGTGTGATGAACACGACTGTTTGTTCTGTGTCTGGGTGTAATTTATGTATAATATGTAGATACTATGTATTTAGAAATATATAAGTATGTTTATCAGTTGTCTGAGTTGTCCCAAAAAATATTATTATTAATCACGTCTATTCTTGCATTTATTTTTGTTTTCTATGTATCTAAAATAACAATAATACTATTATATTTTGCTGCTAAACTACAATCACAGTATGTTGTCAAAAACTAGTAGATGCTCATAAATCCTAATTTCTTAAATTTTCACAAGAATTTTCATTGTATTTTAAATAATGCAAGATGTGTTTTCGTAAAATGTGATGCAACAACTTCAGTTTTTCGTAGCAGCTACCGTAGTACCGGTAGGCAGTCACTGTAGCCAGTTACAACACGCGTGTTGTCGACCCATTTAAGTACCTAATAAATTAGTAAGTAGTTTACTAACGAACTATGTTTTGCCATAGCATAGTGTAAGAAGCTATATATACTATGATTTTGCCTTTATCAATCCAAAATGCCATTCTGATCTAAAAGTTGTATAAGTAAGTACCCATCCTCCATGTGAAGCTATCCAAGACCCAGGTTCTTCGTGTAGTAGGTCAGCGAGTGCAGCGGCAGGTGCGGCCACCAACTCTAAGGCTGGTTCGCCCTCTGCCGCTTCAGCTGCCTCTCTTGCAAGGGCCCCACAAACGCAGTACACTGCTGCAATCTGTAGGTAAAATATAATTTAAACTTTTGACAAAACATTTAGCATAATATGTTAAAATCTAGTGGCGAAAAAATAAGTACTTCATAGGTATTAGACCAATGAAAGAAACGAATTATAAGACTGACCTCTAAAATAAAGTATTAGATGTTAGTATTAAAGTAAAAAGGCCGTTTATAGATAGGTATGTTCTAGCCATAACTTGCAGCAACTATTTGTTTTGATTGAGCACAGTCTAAATAATCAGTCAGGCCTAGAAATTAAACAGACTTCGCACAATCATTGCTTGAATACTGGCCAGCGGTAGATTATGTATTCAGCATCCCGAACGAACTAAAATTAAAATCTCTGCAACGGCGAACACGCTCTTTATTGAAGAAAAGTTATTGGAAATCTGCGTACTTATATTTCGCTTTGGAAATATCTTGTAAGCAGATAAATAAATACAGTATTTTAACATTAGGTACTACAATTTGTTATGTATTATATCTATTATTATCTATGCTAGCAACTTTCACCTACCAGGCGATTTGAAAGCATTGCACGCTCAAACGTATGGTTGTCTTTTCAATAATTATGGTCGCAGAGGTAAAACTGGTAATGAATTTCAATAAGGTTTATTTTCACGATTAAACTTTTGCAAACCCAATTACAATGTTATGAAAGAGTGCATAAGCTCACATTTGCATATTAGATACTAGGTGTTGCCCGCGGAAGCTCTCAAAAAAAATAATTTTGCCCGCTTTGCAACATTTTCCATTGATGCTTCGCTCCTATTGATCGCAACGTGATATAACATCACGTAAACCCTTTTTCGATAAATGAACTATCCAACACATTTTTTTTTTTCAATTTAAACCAGTAGTTCCTGAGATTAGCGCGTTCAAACAAACAAACTCTTCTGCTTTAAAATATTAGTATAGGTGTTGGTACCTAATTATTGTTAATACGTAGTCATACCTAGTGTTTGAAGAATCTCTATAGAGAGACGTAGGTAAGCACCTATGTAATTTTGCTATTCGGCCCATTTTAAATTGAAAGAAAGAAAGAAAGATTACTTTGTAACTTTATACCTACTTTCCCTTCTTTATTGTTTAAAACTCATTCGCAATTTAAATAGTAGATATAATATTATTTTCACTGACAATAGCGAGTACGAATGGGTTCACATCTTGTAAATATTGTTCAAACAATTAATCACGTAGTTAGAGACTCAAATAGACATGTGGTGTACACACATGTGACATTGATTATAAGGTAGTGACGTCATGTCTTTAGTAAATATAAAGGGTGTATCATAGGTTCCATTCTATTCTTCACTCCATTCATTTTATTTGTTCTATTTTACTCTATTCTACAAAAACATAAAACAGCGGAAAACAACCTTACTGTTAAAAAGTAGAATAACAATAACATTTATTACTATTATAACCTAATCTTGAATGGTGCATGTAAAATTACGAAAATCTAATATATAAAATTCTCGTGTCATAGTGTTTAACTTTGAACTCCTCTGAAACCTCGACCGATTTTTGTGAAATTTGTGTGCATATTGGGTAAGTCTGAGAATCGGACAACATGTATTTTTCATCCCCCTAAATGTTAATGGTGGTCCACCCCTAATTTTTTTATTTCATTTTTTAGGCAATTTTTTTTAAAATATTTTTTTGTGATTCAGCATTAAAAATACATACAACCCTTAATTTTTAGCCCTCTACGATCAACCCCAATTTTTTAATAGCGATATTACTATTTTAGTAGCATAACAACGTTTGCTGGGTCAGCTAGTCTAATATATAAAATTCTCGTGTCATAGTGTTCAACTTTGAACTCCTCCGAAACGGCTCGACCGATTTTCGTGAAATTTTGTGTGCATATTGGGTAGGTCTGAGAATCGGACAACATCTATTTTTCATCCCCCTAAATGCTAAATGTTAAGGGTGGTCCTCCCATTTTTTATTTAATTTTTTAGACAAAACTTTTTGATTTTATTTTTTTGTGATTCAGCATTAAAAAATACATACAACCCTTAATTTTCATCCCTCTACGATCAACCCCTATATTTTAGTAGCAAAACAACGTTTGCTGGGTCAGCTAGTATTCTATAAGAATATTTAATATTGTAACCAGACGCAGGGACGGACCAAATAAAGTCTAAAATAGAAAAAAGTAGACATACATACCTATAGAGTAAAATTAATTTGAAATTTAGAACAAACTGCAACATTATTTGTTCTTTCCAAATTTAAAACACAATAAATAAAATTAAGCCTATGTAAATGCGACATTTTAATTATTGCAATAAAAAGCTTATTGTCAGATTAAGCTTCCCTTATTGGAGGTAATTTCCACTTACATTTAAATTTCGTAACTTTTAGCTAAAGGGTGTTAAACAAAGGAGACTTGTTTAATTAATAATTAATCGCGTATTTCAATAAATTATATAGGTAGATGTAATTTAATTCCTATTAAGGGGAAGGTTTGTTTGCGATAGGTTTATTTTGTAAATCGTAAACAATATTTAAAATGTAGATGACAACTGCCTGCGCCTGCAAACTTATGTGTTGTTAGCTTCTCCAATTGGCTAGATTGCAATATACTTTTAGGTTCTGGGTTCGATTCCAGGGTTATTAGGTGTTTCTATTAGAAAGTTGACAGTTGCAGCATAGACATACATCAATAGGCTCCACTATCTTAGGTAGGTACATGAGACTAACGAAGCTCCCGAAATGTTGACTGTCGTACACCTACCCCTTCGAGGACAAAAGCGTGATGCTATGTTATGGAAAGAGTAATTAATGGATTATTGTATGAAATGTCACAAATATCTAACTAAGTATATGGTAAAACGCAATAAATGTGATATACCGTTTGGCAATTTTTTACTTTAAGTCCATCAACATAAGACGTAAATTCCCGAAAAAATGATACCTTCTTCATCTGAAGGCTTGATTTGCTAGCTTTTTCCGATGACCGTGAAGTAATAACCAGTTTAGATAGACCTATCAGTACTATGGACATGCTCTCCAGTTAAGCTCTACCCATTTGAAATCCTTTCATACCAAATGTCTATTGTCTACATCGTTAAAGGAAGCAATTAACCTAATTGCAAATGTGGGCTTTATACTTTCGGAGATTTCGTGGTTATAGAAAGTATTTAGACTTTTGTCCATATGCACCGTAAAAACGTAGACTTCTTTAAGGGGGTCGTATGTGTCTTCTTAGCAGTATAATTTTAGTAAAAAGAAAACGGACTTAAGGTTGAAAAGGGGATTAAAGTTTGTATAAAAAGTTTATGAAAATTCTAATACCTAGTAGAATTTTCAAAAATGTTGATATCCCAGATTTAAAGTGCCTTTATAAATTTTGATACAAACTTTTCGACCTTAAATACTTTGATGATGTGCATCTTATGATCATTTCAATAAACCCCAAGAATTTCGTTAGAATTGGAGACCAATCTGGCAGTTTAGCCTATTAAATAAAAACAAAATCCAAATCGGTTCATATATAGGTAACTGAGTACTGAATAAACAAACATGAAAAAAAAAACTCACAAATTGGTAAACTCGTCTCTTTTGAACTAGGTTAATAAAAAAGATTTTAACTAACATTAATCATAGATAAGAAAGATACCTTACCTTAGACCAAGTAACCTTACCTTAGACCAAGTAATATTTTCTCTAGTAATACGCCTCGCTAACGCTAGAGCTAACTCCGCAAGCGCCGTGTCTGATTTCAACATGGCGGATGGAGCTCTTGTAGCTTGTCGTGCCACTTGTCTGAACGCGTCAGGCCTTTTCCTCTCTAGAGCTGCACATAATGCTCGTAATCCCGCCAACACACCAGCCTCCGTATTACTCACAGCCTCTTCGCCACATTCAGTTTCCACCATTCGTTGTAAACGTTTCATTACAATTTGCTGCAACATTCAATGCTGTTAAGAAGTGAATATAATAGTTATAATAGCAACCCATATTATGTCCCATCGCTGGACACGGAAATATACTTCATCGACTTGTGAAATTTATACGCACTTATCAATTAAACTATTTGCTAAATGGTGACGGACAACATCGTGAGGAAACAACATTTCGTAAAGAAATTATAAAGGTTGTTTTAAATATAACAATGCAGTGCATTGTGTGGATTAAGGGTAAAGGCCCTAAATCCTTGCAGGTCAGAAGAAGTGAAGGAGAAGATCCGTGGCCAACAGTGAGACATGGGATGCTATCAAAGAAATTAAAATGATACCAAAGTTGGTCTAGGAACGGGTACGTTACTTTTTTGGCACATAAAGTTGATCTTCTTATTTGTGTCTTTATATATTGTAGGCAAAGAGCTCGTCCTTGCCGGACAATTTGTGGCTTGACTTGAGTTGGGGTAGCGAGACACCAGCCAATGGTAGCTGAGAGTCGGCGGGAGACGGCTGCAGCCGCAGCGCTAGATACCATTGTGCTAAATCGTCGCTTGGTTCGATCTAGGGGTGATAGCGACCTTGTTGGTGAAACTCGTAGATCTGAAAATAAGGAGAATTGTTCAAAGATCTATGCTAGTACCAGCTGTGTGCTTAAAGAGTATTTTTTATTTAATCAAGAGTTACTGGAGCATGCTGCTGTTAAGCATGGAGACGCTAAAATGAAATACCACTTTGTGGTCATCCATCTATAAGATAGCTGCGTCCTTGGTAGATTGATATGCTGATATGATTACCTATCGTCCCATATCTCCGGCAATAGTCTCTTTTAACGAGGGTTTAATTTACCGGAATTTTCAAAAATCATTTCTTAGTGTCCTATTGTAATTAAATAACTTATGTGCCAAATTTAGATAGATAGAAAACTATTTATTGTACACCAATTACAAAAAGAGTTGTTTAATGCTTTTAGTCGTAAAAATTTGGTCTTGGAATTTCGGTCAATCCTTTCAAACGTAGTACTGAGCTACTTAGGTAGTAAATGAAACTCTACAAAATGTAATGGTTCAGACCCGCCAGTTTAAGCTGAGCGATTTCTGTCAGTGAATCAAGAATTTCATTGAGAAGATGTGTCAAATAATTAGTTTTGCTTCACTGGCAACAAAGAATCATACGTAATCAAGGGACGGGAATTGAAATTCCAGAGATTTCTTGATCTTTGTAGACACGATTGAACACGGATCGTTTGATTATATGTAACTGAAATTTACTGTGCTGTAGACAATAGCATGGCGTTCTTCAAGAAAAGATTTTAACGGGTTCAACTGAGTCTGTTAAGCGCCGGAGATTTCCCTATGATTGTACCATGACGTTTTTATAACGATTTATTCTATCTCCAAAGTTAGGTATAAGGTTTACATGTTGCAAATTTTAAGTTAAGATTGGAAATTAATCACTAAGTACATAACTACGTCATGGTACGGCGCTTGATGTTACTGCTTCGCATCAGACGGGTCATATCCCTCTTTTGTAGTATGAAGTAAAAAGTATGTTTTTACACTTACCTATTACAACTATTAGGTATATATACCTATTGTATGAAGGTTTATAATTTAATCATATGTGCTACGTTAGGGTTTCTAAGTTTCTTTGGTTGGCCACAAACTTTAAGTAGTTATTTGAAATTTCACAGAAAATGGTTTACTATTAATGAAAATTATTCCAATAGCCAAGCATAGTCTGTGTATAAAACTATAAACAAAGTATGTAAACCCTTTTGAAATTTAAAAATTAACTTGCACTGAAACGGTCTTGTTATATCTAGCAAGTTATATAACTAGTGATTAGTAGCTAGTGGTAAGTGGCTCGACAGGTCGACCTAGGACAAATCTTTGTGTGATGAGCACGATTTCCG
Organism: Trisateles emortualis; assembly: GCA_947095525.1. Lineage (NCBI taxonomy): Eukaryota > Metazoa > Arthropoda > Insecta > Lepidoptera > Erebidae > Trisateles > Trisateles emortualis. Next base: position 11,798,338 of record OX352732.1, on the reverse strand, counting down.
GGTGTAATCTATCCTATACATAATAGATATATATTTATAAATATATATGTTTAAGTACCACATAATATAGTACAGGCTCTGCCTATTATCGAAGCAAAGTGCTGTTTGTGAGTTATCCCCAGATATATTACGATTTTTACGTCTTTTCAGGATAGGAACGCGCAATCGATACACATTGTAAACTTTTATAGGCTAAGATAACTGCTTTCCATCAGTCAGACTTGTGCAGCGCCTTACTGGCATAAAACAAAAAATAAAAATGTTTTGCTTATCACTTTAGCATAATTAAGTATACCCACACATGACATTGAGAATATCTTGGAAACATTGTCACAGAATTATGCATGCATATTCGACACGCTCGGGCCCTTAGCTAACTGTAACGTAACTGTTGTTTTTACATTCAATGAAAGTGTTGTGACAATCCGCGTTGCTTTTCAGAAAAATGTTTTGTTTTGTCAAGGATTCAAATAATTAATTACGAAAGTTCTACTTGTAGGAACACCTATTGCGATTTGAAGTGTTGGCTTTAACACTACCGGCGGCGCCCCGGCACTGGTGATTTGGATAGGTATTTATAAAAAGTAATTTGTGCATTTGCTATAGAAACTCACAATTTGGCGAAATGGAACTGCTGATTTCAGGTGGCCAATTAAATAGGAAATTAATAGTGATTGAGTTACTGGTAGGTTTATAAGAATCCAAAAACAAAGGTATTTAACATGACACCCGCCGCCCGCTTACTAAAAAGTATATAAAAAAACTATGTTTGTAAAACCTCCCGTGTGTCTCGTGTGGGAAAAGTAATAAAAATAAAATTTCTTACTTGGTAAGCTTATCAGTCCATCAGCAACACCAGGCAGCGCACTGAGCGGCGTGCTGAGTTTCCTGCGCATGCGCAGCGTTGGCACGAACTCGTCATCTTCTTCGCCATCGGGTGGAGTGACTTGTATAGCGATGTTGTTTGCCTCTGGCCCTCTCGCCCCACCCAGTTGCCATCTTGACTCGGTTAGTGGCCCTATCTGAAAAACAAACCAATACAAGTATTTAGTTTTATCGTTTTATTTTCCTACTTTATGCGTTTTATATACTTTTTTTTATTTTATTTTTTTTTATTCTACTTGGGTGGCAAACAAGCATACGGCCCCCTGATGTTAAGCAGTAACCGTAGCATATGGACGCTTGCAATACCAGAGGTATCACTCGCGTGTTGCCAACCCATTTATTGACACCAGGGCTTTAAGATGGAAGTAACCCTGGGATAAGAATAGGTTTCTTCCAAAACGCATCCCTAAATGAGCGCTGGAGACCTGTACTCACACACAGGAACACAACTACACCGCTGTGTGTAGTTATTTGGCTGTGGTCTTCTGTAAGGTGGAGGTCCTTCCCTAGTCGGGCCTGCTCGCTAGTATGGTGCCCTACCTCTCTTATACTTTAATAATATCCAACGTTGAAGAGTTCCGTTGACCACATTCCGACTTCATCACCACACCAAGAACGCCACCTAGGCTTATAGATACCTAGATAGTTAAAAAATTATACTTTTATAAATATATATATTTTTATTTTTGTAAGTATGGCACTAACAAACATAAAACGAAGAGCTCCAAGAAGTAAATATAACAGGCAATACTTAAGGAAACATTACAAAGCCAATGCAATACTAGAGGAATTCAAAGTAAAGAGAAATCCCTGAAGTCCTTGTTCGATAACACAAATGCATTCACAATAGTACTACTGCCGGCTTTGGCTGATGGCTAAATTACTTAGGTATCTCTTGCTAGTTATCAACCATATTCCCAAGATGGATAAGGAAAATAACGTTTGCATCTATGCAAATGGAAAAATAGAATGCAATATATATTTTTTGTAAGATAAATTACATCTTTCACAAAGTGAATCTGTGGTCTTGCTTACAAATGTAACTTAATTTTATATTCTACTAGGAGTCGCCCGCGACTTCGTCCGCGTGATTATTTGGAATTTTTTCCCTGATTTTGCAACATATCTCACTACTACTCCGCTCCTATTGATCATAGCGTGATGTTATATAGCCTTCCTGGATAAATGCACTATTCAACAAAAAAAGATTTTTTCTAATCGAACCAGTACCTTCTGAGATAAGCGCGTTCAACCAAACAAACTCTTCAACTTTCTAATATTAGTATAGATATGTACCTACCAACCTACATATTTGTATTTGAAAATACTTGAGCTTATTTTAAGCTTTGATTTCCAGTAGGTTACAAGCCTAATAACCCTTTAAACTTCAAGCTTAGGACTATTCAAAGCTTTGTTTTTCGGATTTGTAAGCCCATAATAAAGTTTATCTTTTAAAGGAGATAATGCGCAATTTTGTCAAATGTTTTATTTTGAGAAAGCCTAAAGGAGACTTTTCATACTAGCCCATAGACTTGTTGTGATGAGGCGAATAAGTTGCAGAGACAAAGTTGCTCTTAGGCGCTATCTCTATGATCATGATGCATGATACTAATGAACGTCATAAAAACATTTTTTTTCCTATGGCCAATTCGCCGACTAGCGTAGGTACCTCGAGAAGAATTGGCAAGAAACTCGGGCAAACGCACAATCAGATCACCAGAGTATATAAGACATATTCTGAAAAGGAATACATTTTCAGGCATTAGATTTTTTTTTTATACTATTTGGCAAACTAGCATACGGCCCACCAGATGTTAAGCAGTTACCGTAGCCTATGGACGCTTGCAATATCAAAAGTATCACTTGCGTGTTGCCAACCCATTGTTTTACACTGGTATAGGAATACCAGTTTCTTTCCAAGTTTTAAATGAGAGCTGGAGATCTGTACTCACACACAGGAACACAACTAAATAGACTTTTTAATGCAACCAACCTTCTAAAATGCTCTAAATTTTGCGCTCAAAACATTTTGAACACTAGTTGCTAGTTGAGTACGTTGGTACGTCATTTTTTGATGAACAACAAAGAGAGCCCGATGCGACTTCCACATTGTTCAACTTGCATTGGGAAAAATCTGGGTTTATTTGAGAGCAGGCAGTCGGCCTCCAATTCCAAAAGTCTCGCTCAGTTACAACGAGTAATACCGTATATATATATATAGTTGCCAGCATACCTTTTATTGGTTATATATACATAGGTACATGTATATTATTACACCCATTTCAAATTGGGTAGCCAGAGACTATGATCCGGCAATCTCCTTCCCAACCCATAAACGTTCCACTGCTGGGCACGGGTCTCCTCCATACATTTGGAGGGATATTAGCCTACTACACCACGCTGGCCAGACGGGTTTGTATAGGGCTTTGTTTCGAGTTTTCCCTCTCTTGCAGCAGATATTGTCTGCGTGACTTACTCCCTTAGTCGACTATAGGATGGCAATGCAAATATTTCCTTTGAGCCAAAAATAAACCAGCTTTTTGGTCACTTGAAACCGCGTCAAATAATCGCTCTAATAAGTTAATTGCAAAGCATACTACAAATTACACTAGAAATATGGGAAGGGGGAAGAGCACTGAAACTATTGTGGACTTCAAGACGACATTAATTTTCCCCAAGAGTCCTTCGGGTTTGGAATTCCTTTGCTCTGTTAATGGCTTTTTGTTGACCGAGGCAGGAGTTCCTACCGTTTGTAGTATTGATAGGTATTGTTGTTGGGATAAGTAAAAAAAGGGTTACTATCTTTTTTTTCTTTATTGCTTTGTACTTTGCCGCGCGCCGTTACTTTTGTATGTAAGTATGGGTAATTACATTGAAACGTTTTTATAGATTTTTTTATATTTTGTTTACTACCTAGATGGCAAACAATACAGACTGTCTGGTGGTAAGCAGTTACCGTAACCTATGCGACGCTTTTAAATAATACTAAATATAACATCGATATGTTTATTTATTATTATTTATTGAAATTGGCATTCTCACTACCCAGCGGGAATGCCAATTTCAATAAATCATTTTATTGTTTTCAATCAAGAATCATTCGCCAACTGCGAATGATTATGACCAGAATAATAGATTGATATGCGTGATCTTATAATTTGATGAGATAAATAATTATATGGGTCGATCGCGCACGCACTCCCGCACCACGCAGCGTAGCGCGGGAGTGAAGTCTCTTTGTATTGAAAACACACGTAGTATATACAACACACTGAAAACGCATTCGCGCGCAGCCTTTTTGTTCCGTAGCTACGCACCCCGCAAGGTGCAGTGTGCCAAAAAACGAAACGGTTCGTCATTACCGCGCCTGGTATCTATATAGATACCAGGGTAGGGTAGTAGCAGGGTAGGTAGGGTAAAAAATTAAGTGCTCTAGGCTCAAAATCCAGGAAGGAAAATGAGAAAAAATGGGCAGTGGGAATCGCTCTCAACTTTAATCTATCGCATTGCATGTTATTATATAGATTAATATATAATGGTAACCCATATAATATGTCCCTCTGGTGTTAGATGTTAATTAATTGCTATACTGTTGATATAATATTATTATGTTGTGATGCTGTTAGATTGCTATACCTCTTTAAAAAAATATTATAACTATAATGGGACAAATTGTGTAATATTCTTTATTTTGTAGAAATAGAAAATGCTGAAATTGCCACCGATATTGTTATCTCTTTCTCACATTGAATTTGCTACCGTTGTAAAAGATTGCAATAAACATCTCGACAATAAAGTGTAGTGAATGTACTATGTCTGGCATACGTTCAAGATCAGTGTCCATAATAAAATTATACGTTTGTATTTCATGTCGCTGGCACATGTGTTGTTGATTCGATATGTGGTGTGTATGTTACACCTATTATATACATATGATATTGTGATCAATCAATTGACTCTATCAGTTAATAATAATAATAATGTCCTAACTGAATTTCGAAAAATACAAGTGCACTCTTTATTTCCTCAATCTCATAGTCCGGAGGGACGGCAATCCGACACGACCGGAGGGAGATCAGACGTAGGACCAACGGCTTTACGTGCTTTCGGAGACACGGGGATGTAAACACCGCCAATTACTCCGGGCATCTATTATAAATTTCTTGACAAAAAACCCAATATAAATTTTTGGCCCGACCCATCAGCAGACACAAACATCGACCACTGAACCACCGAGACAGTACCATCAGATATGAAGGTATGATATCAGTCCAAGCAAATACTTTTTAAGCGTCTCAAGTATTTTTATTGTATTTTTTTTTCTTTCAACTCCCGCACTATAGACCAAGGCTTGTCTTGGACTTTACAAACATACAATTAACGGACATAAAGTACACCCGGACTGGGGACAACCATTTATAGATCATACAATTTTATATCCCGCGGGGGAATCGAATCCACAACATGCCTCCCACTGAACCAACCGTGCAGTAAAGTTACTAACGTAAGCACATTTCCCTAAAACAATCCTCTATTTTAAAAGGCGGACCTCATAACAATATATTATGCTAAGACAAAGGACAATACGGTACCTACTTGAAGCCACAGAATTGCTAATACGAAGGGTCCAAGATTTACGACTATACGACGCTTACTACCGTCAAAACGATAGACATTTTCACTGTGAGATTCCTTACCCGGGCTATTCTAATTTATCTAATAGATCTATCACTTAAATAAGAATTGTACGACTACGAATATACTTCATTTTTGTCATGACGCCTTTTTCCGTAGGTAGACGAAGGTGAATAAAGTATGATACCAACGTTAAGCGAGCGTTTATTATTTAGATCCATGTAATAGTGTGCGAGCTTATTTGCCGTATAATGGGCACATTGCTAGGCTAGGAGTTGATATCCTTAATAATATTTTGGGACAGCCCACACATGGCCACCTGGTCCTGAACTAGGCAGAGTCTGTACTATGGCAATTAGACAACTTATAAACAAACAAATACATTTTCTAAATACATATCTATCTAACATCATATATAAATGCGAAATATAAAATGAACAGATCTGGATGAAATTTGGCATGGAAATAAAATATAGTCTGTAATAGCACCTAAGCGAAAACAAAACGAAAAATATACGCCCGTGATGACGTTCTTTCCATAACACGATGGAAAATACGCACTGCTTTGCATCGCAGTGTGCACCAGGCCTTAGAGATAAATGCTAGGTAAACAATGCGTACAAGGCATTTCAAACGGTTTTTTTGCCAGTGTAATTTGGTTTACAAAAGGCTTTCGACAACAACGATTTGTAAATAATGTCAATGAACTTCACTAATGTTTATATCTATAGAAACTGTAGTCACAATACTGTAGAAGAATGTGTAGCATAAATGTTTCACTCACGAGGATGTGAAAGTAAGACCAAATCTGGTAATCATTCAAGTACTTAGTCGTTTAATTGTCAACGTTCAAGTGTTACCTAAAAATCTTTGTATACTAGGTACTTAAATCAATGATATTATAAAGAAAGAGGCCTATGCCTATGCTAGCTTCATATTGAGCGGCGCCGCGGCGCGGCGCCTGGCGTTCAGTTTAGTTAACATGCTTTGGTGCGTACTAGCTTAAAGATTTCAAGTATGAATGCGATAGATAATACGAAAGTTATGATACAGAAAGAGATAGCAATAGTTGGAATGAAGCTACTTAGCTATCGTCGACGGCAACAATTTCCGCGCGCTAGTTCTCGATAGTGCGTTCTTCTTGCTGTAATATCATTGACTTAGAGCAAAAAAGTATACGGCCAGCCTGAGGGTAAACAATTACCGTTAGCCTATGAACGCTTGCATATCTGGTGGTTTTGGGATCGGGTGTTCTTATGAAAAACATTCCTTTAAAACGCATCTCTCAACTACAATAGGAACACAAATACATCACTGTGTAGTTATTTGGCTGTGGCTTTTCATAACGCAGAAATCCTATCCGATTCGGGGTTGCTTGCATGTTTGGAGCCCTATATGGTCATAGCGTGATAGTCTATGTTTAATCATCACGCTACTACTCAAGGGGAATATGGCTCGAACGTGATACGGCTCGTGTTTCCGAAATTAACGCGGGAGAAACTGTGGGAAATCTCTAGTATTGAATCAAACTTTCTTAGTTCTCCGTGGTTGTTTGTAGTTGTATCAAAGACGTTACGTTGTCGTCGTCTTCTTGGAGCATTCTATCTAATTAAAATGAAAGCCGTTGGCCCGTGATGAGACACGAGTCGAATTGTCAAAGATTAATTATTTAATTTAGCACTATTTCACTGTCACAGTTGCTCTTTATGTAATTTGATCACTAATTTAAGTTATTTGTCAGACATCTTTTGTTATTTGAATAAAAGAATTACAAAAATAAACTGTTAATAAGGTTTGTTTTAGAAATACTTTTTATTTAAATGACAAAAGATGTCTTACAAATAACTTACTAACTGTAATATTTCTTTACTGACTGCCTCGTTGGGTCTAGTGGTTGTTGAGTGCGATTGCTGATCACGGGGTTCTGGGTTCCGTTCTCGGGTTGGGGCAAAATATATATTGGGTCTTTATGTCATGAAATCGACAATAGATGCCCTAAGTTTGGAAACTGGCGGTGTTTACATCCCCGTGCCTCGGAAAGCAAGTAAAGCCGTGGTTCAACGCCTGCCCCTTTAGACAAGTGGCATAAACGGTAGTATAATAGAATAGAAAAAAAAGTATGGGAACATTATATTATCGTAAGCTTATGTCAAATTTCATACATTTGCTGTCTAATAAATTCGAGTCGTTACTACTGTTTATGAGAGGAGCTGAACTCTCTGAGTTCGTGTCGGATTGACGTCCTATCGGACTATTAAAATGAGAGAATAAAGAGTGCACCAATATGTTTCGCATAATACAATACTATAATGGGTATCTCCCGCGCAGATAGCTAGTTTTCGTCGAGTTTAGCTGCCGTGATTAAAATTCTGTTTTGACATAAATTATTTTAAAAACTTGTGTAATTTTACTAAAGCAGCCGTATGTTTAAAGTTATAATTATTGCAAATGACTCACTTGTAAGCTTAAGAATGTTGATAATTTTATAATTAGGTACTTGTATTTTAACAGCTTAGTTAATAGAAGTATCCAAAAGTTAATTAAATAACATTTGAAAGGCGCAAGTTTTATTAAATTGTTATGAAAGTCTGAAATCAAACTTTAAGATTATAATTAGAATTAATTACTGACGAAGATTGTATGCAATAATTTTAATCTCTCTATTCGAATGTAAAAGCAGGTAATGGTTTCATGTGCTTTTAATTATATATGTAAATATAGGCACAGATAATATAGGTTAGATTAGGGAATACGAAATCCTGTTTTTGTCCCAGAGCTCTAATTCCGGATTTTCCGGCCTTTAACACCAAAACCGCGGTAACCTTATAGATGGGTGACCGCATAGTGGTATTTCATCTGAGCGTCTCCGTGTTTCGGAGGGCACGTTAAAAGTCGGTTCCGGCTGTTAACAGTAGTTAGATCACGACAGAGGCCTATATATGAGCGATCTAAATAACTCTGTCACCAGGTTGGCCACTTACCAAACGATAAAGAAGAAGAAGAACACCAAAACCCGGATTTATAAAATAGGGGCTAAATAATAATATAATAATAATAGTTTTGCTCTATATAGATGCAAATCATGTAGCGCTTATAATGGAAAGTAAAAGAGGAGTAAACATACTTCTCAACTCTTTCGTATGAGTTTTGCGATGTCATGGTTTTAGATCCAAACGATATCCCGGGTAAGTTTTAATATTTTTGTAGTACAAGTTGTTAACACGATAATCATGGTAATCTTCGACGAAAACGTAAATAAATTACGATACATTTTTTATTATATAGTCAAAAAAAGTGAAAACCAATAGAGCTAAGTTAGCCTAAAGAGGTCATGTTGAAGTAGTACGGTCATGTGCTCCGTAAAGCAGATGACCATATCATGAAAAAGTGTCTTTCCATGGATAATAATAAGAGGAAAATGGGAAGAACACTAATCACATGGCTTACTATGCTCCAGAAAGACATGAGAAAGATATATAGAAGGTTATAGAAGATGATGTACAAGACCACATGATTGGAAAAGCCGACCCCGCTTAACTGGAAAAGGCGAGGAAAAAGAAAGAAAGAAGAATGCACCGTTTACAAGTTTGTTTACATAAAACGTAAATCAAGTATAACAATCGTATTAACATTAATTGGACACGTACTGTAATGTCGGTCATGCTCGTAATTGCACTACTTAGGTAATGCATGAATTATATTTCATTATGATTATTAAGGTAATGCATGATAAATGTTTATGTAATTGTAACACGACTCGCCTGATGGTAAGCAGTTACTGTAGTTTTAATGCTTGTAATACCAGGGGCATTATTCGGATGTTGTAAAGAGAAATTTTCTGATATAGGTGGTACAAAGTCAAATATAGTTTATTTTAGACTAAATGTTATACGCGGCTCCGCTCCGCTGTCGCTATAGCAAGTGCTTTTCCAGGATACCTTATATATCTTTGACGAATTTCATAAGAACTGTGCAGCCGTTTATTCGAGAAAAGGCAACAAACAGACGGACACAGTTACTTGCTCATCTATAATGTTATTACAGAAGTAGGGAACATGACCAGGCGGCCTACCTTGAAGTGTTAAATTCGATCAAGAATCAATCATTCGATCGAGAAAGAGGGATGGAGCTATACACGCTATATAGCTCCGTTCCTCTTTTTCGGTCAACAAGTAACAACTCACGTTTTAACACTTCATGATAGGCCCTCTGGTTCAAAATGGAATATCAAAAACGTTTCTTTCAAAACGCATCCCTAAATGAGCGCAATAGAGACCTGTATTCACACACAGGAACACAACTACGCCGCTGTGTGTAGTTATTTGGCTGTGGTCTTGTAAGGTGGAGGTCCTTCCCCAGTCGGGCTTGCTCGCTAGTATGGTGTCGCTAGTGTGTGAGAATTTCATTATTAAAAGTGGTACTTTTTAAAATGGAATTCTCACACACAATGAAAAAAAGGCCTATTATATAATTTTCAAAGTTTCAATATTTAATCATATACTAAATAACAAAGCAAGCCAAATAAAAGCTTGTAAAAATATATGAACAGCAACAGAATTATCTTTATACACGTATGCGACGCCATGATGTGTGAAATAGACACTTTCAGAACGAGGTGGTGTTATATCGATTTCAATGTCAATTACTTTACCGATAGGTCATTTATTTTGCTTATCATTATATTATATTGACTATACATAGATATAAGTTTTATGGTGTATTGATGAGATACTGTAGTACAGTATTATAATACAGTATCTCATGTCATAAAACTGCAGGACAGTGGTCCAGTGGCCGCAGTATGCGCTTGCTATGCACTAGGTTGTGAGTTCAATTCCCACACAGGACAAAAATCTGTGTGTCCTACAAAGAGTTGTTCTGAGTCTGGTTGTACTAAGCTACAAAGCAAACTTTAAATTGCCTTGAGAACAAACTGCCGACGTCTAAATTATATTTTTTAATATAATAAAGAGGAAAGATTTGATTTGATTTGTTTGTTTGTTACGATTTCACTCAAAAACTGCTGTACAAATATTAAAAAATATTTCCTCATTAGAAAGCTACATTATCAGCGGGTAATAAAGGCTATATTTTATTTAAAAAAGAATACGATTCCTGCGAAAACTAAATAAATGTCGAGCCGTGCAAAGCCGGGACGTGCCTAGTTAGATATGAATTCATTAGGAGACGCGACCGGGGTGTATAACTAATTACTTCAATTTAAAGATTTTTTAAGTCCTCCTGTTAGTTAAGCGAAGAGGGAGTTGTAGATTTTTTGTCAATAGTCGCCCATCTACGTACTGACCTTGGCAGGCACCTTGCACATCTATCGATCCACGCAGCTGGTACCTACTTAGCTACGAGCCCGTCAATATACTCATTTTTTTTACTATATCTTTCTTATACTACTTGCGACTGCTGATCACAAGGTTCCAGGTTCGATTCCTGGGTATTGGGATTCCTGGGCAGGATTAAAAATAGATATGGTACACTAAAAACTCAAGGCATACATGATATATTTTCCTTATACATTTAATAATAAAAGCGGTAGGCTGTTCTATATTACAATAGGAAGTTAAAATATGATGAAAAGATAACAGAATTAATAAATGCAAAGCATGAACAGATAGTAGAACAGTTTGTCGACGAGGAGGCTCGGGGACGACCATGACTGCAGCGCGTTCGTAATGTTAATTTAACGAGTCAATGTTAAACTGATATAACTTATGTGAACTGAATGCGAAATTAGATAATGTTTGAGGAAATAATTACTTTTATTTAAATTTAGCAACCCTGTGAAAATAGAAATGCCTACTTCTCTGATAATGATGGTGTAGATATAGGAAGGTATATTTAAACTACTGTTGTGATTTTACACAATAATATTATCATCATCATCATCTCAGCCAAAAGACGTCCACTGCTGGACATAGGCCTCCCCTAAGGATTTCCACAACTCTCGATCCTGAGCCGACCTTGTCCATCGGTTGCCCGCAACCTTTACCAGGTCATCGGTCCACCTTGTTGGAGGCCTGCCCACGTTTCGTCTTCCAGTTCGTGGTCGGCACTCTAGAACCTTTCTGCCCCAACGGCCATCAGTTCTGCGAGCTATGTGCCCGGCCCATTGCCACTTGATGGAGGCAATTCTTCGAGTTATATCGGTTACTTTGGTTCTCCTACGGATCTTCTCATTTCTGATTCGATCTCGCAGGGAAACTCCAAGCATAGCTCTCTCCTTTGCTCTTTGGGTGACTTTGAGCCTTCGCACGAGGCCCATAGTGAACGACAATAATATAAATAATCGAAACCGGGATCTTGCGCTTAGCAGACCAACAAGACGACTCTAGCCTTATTTTTAACTTGTTATAGGTCTTACCCATGGGCTTCCAGACCTCTCTAATTGACGCTAAATCTACCCTCTTCTAAGCAACCTTTGCTTAGAAGTGGGTAGATTTAGCGTCTCCTCCAACTCATCACGCCAGCGTTTATATTTTTGCTAATGCGTGTGAAATAAAATAAGATGTCGATCCGTCAGTCAGTAGCTTTAACGCTAAAGGTAGTGTCATAATTGCTAACATCGACGATTAAACGAAGGTGTCATATTACGTTAGTGATCATCATGATCATCGTAGCCTGATAATGTCCACTGCTGAATATAGGCCTCCCTCATAAGTTACGTGAGTATCTATAACTTACCTCTCCAGAGTTGGGAGAAGCTGGCGATCTGTCATACAGGTCTCCTAGTACAGACACCAGTCGATAAACTTATGATTAAAATTATTGTGAACATGGATAAGTCTAGGTAAAAATAAACAAATAAATCATATAGCCTACTCTTTTTTTTTTTTTTTTGTGGTAAATGGCAATATGCTATGATTACTATGTAAATAAAAACTGACTTTACTACTGACCTACTACATTTCACTAAGGAAAAATCTTAAAGGTTACGATGAAAAATTACGTAAAAAATCTTCTTTACATAAGTGTGAAGGAAAACAAACATTACCAAAGCCGGCATTATCTCTCCCGCGACCTATTTGAAGGGATAGGGTTTTACGATGTCTTCACGGAAGATTTAGCTATCCATCATTTACTTCTAATACGAGTATGTAGGTAAACATTTTCATCGTAATATCCATACCGGCATTCTTGCTCTGTCTTGTTTTATGTGTAACGATTATATTTAAGCATCAAAAACTATTTAAATTCTTAAGGTTGCAATTATAACAACAATGTACATAAACAGAAATCTTATTAGATTAGTATGGTTACGTAAAATGTCATGCCCTGTAATTTATATCATTTAAGTTGTGCAACTTAAATTAGTTGTGGTGTACGTTTATAACGACCTTTCGTCTCGTGTTCATTTACAGCAAAGCTATACTTAAATGGGCATCTAAATATGTGGTTAACTATTTGCCGATTGCCTACAAATCTTAGCAATAATTATTGGAAGACCAACAGCCTTACAAAAAAAATATACAGAAAAAAAATCATACAACAAGTAGCCAATTATAGGTCCTCACAAAGGGCTTTGGTATAACTATATGAAAACATCCGTTTATGCAATTCAAAGTTAGTTAATGTGTACTTATTATTATGTACTCAATCGAAATTTATTTTTTAATATTTTTATTTACACAAATAATACATATAAACTGTTTACAAAAATAAATAATACAAACATTTGTAGAAAACTGCAGCTAGCAATAAATTTATTTATTTATTTAGGTTTTAACAACAGTCATAGTTACTTACAAAAAGGTAAAATAAATGTCGGCAAGTTTATACAAATGCACGGAGACAAACAAGGTATTACTAACTTCAAATCAAGTGGGTTGTTGTTGAAGGAAATTACACCATAATAAGAATCTGTAATAGGTATTACAGATTCTTATGATGATGCATGATGATATTATGATATTACTTATGATGATGCATTTCAATATAGTCTTCATATTAGTTTAACACCGCATACACCCTACTCTTGGAAGGCGGTTACACCTGTGATAAAGTGATTCCACTAGTACAGATGGCAATACTTTGTGCTCCTCTGGACTCTTGTTTAAGATCATTATTGTTCGCACATGACATTATGAATAAACATTATAATTATTATTATCATCACAAAGCTGAAACTAAGCTAGAAGTTAAAAAGCGGCTGCTTATTAAAACTCCTGCGGGAAATTTAGAAAATTCCACGTGAAGGACATACCAATGTCAAAGAAATAGGCAAATCCTCTTACTAGTTCTGCTCTAAACTAAAACGTAACTATATACTAATGTATCGACCATTGTGTAATCCGCCATATGAGCTAGTATGCCGGTCATTGCGGGTACTTAAATTTTATATAGGTAACCTAGAGCACAGGAAAATGCTTTATGAGCCATTCATATTTCCAAAGTTCTTTTACTACAGGTGCTGGTTTACTAATCCTGACGAAAACTGCATCAAAGTACGATGATGTTCAAGTGATGATCTTCAAGTAAAAGTATTTTTGACATATACAATTGTTTCTCTGAACAGGCGTGATTCGAGTTTATGCAGTATCATGCCAGTGATACATGAATTGTAAAGGCTGATTTTTGTTGTTTGAAGGTCCATATCGACTTTGACGCAGTTGATACATATAACCATTAGATCAACAGGCCAGTCAAGATCTTTTTTAGCTTTATAATAGTTATAAAATTTCATGGTTCATTTTGTCGGTCCGTATACAAGGTTTACGCATTCATTATCGCTATTGCCAGGACCCAATATAATACCGAAGCTTGGAATTATGTTAATCGCTCACAGGGGTCGACTTTCCCTTTCAGGATACGAGATCAACGCATTTTTGTGTTATGAAAAATTACATTGCCCGGAAAGTGTGTGGGCTTTTATTTATTTCGTCGCCGGTTATGACGTAAATCGACAATATATTATTTACGTGGCAAACAAATATACCTAAATATATCGAAATTTTCTTTAGATATTTTAAGAAAACGATGTATGTAAGAATTATCTGTTAGTCTAGTAGTTAGTGAGCCTGACTGCTAAGCCGAAGATCGTGGGTTCGTTTCCTACACGGGGCAAAACTTTTTGTGTGATTCATAAATGTTTGTTCTGAGTTTAGGTATAATTTGAAGCCGTAAAGTCCCCTGCAACATAGGGCTTGTTCAGTGTGAATGATGTCTTAAAAAAATGCGGGGCAGTCTTTTTGGGACTGCCCATAGAAGTGAAAACTAAGATATATACATAGATAGATAACTATTTATTGTATACCAAAATGTATATTGTTTACATAGTTTTGCTTAAATAGTAATGCGCAATAGTAAGTATCTTGTGAATTGTATCATCGAGCTATAAGATAAATTATTATTTTTGAATATAATACAGTTTGACTATGGAAAGTATTCGGTGAAGATGACGCTAGGTCCGTGATTTTTGTTCACTCAAAAGTGCTCAACGCACCTAAAGAAGGTTTCACTACAAAAATTGCTCGGTGCAACTCAAATGTAACGTGTACGCGTCATTATAGTAGATACGTATATCCGTTAATCTCTCCACAAATGGTGGATTTGGGCATTATCATCGACCAAACTTTCCGGTAGGCTGTTTATCCTAATGGCCACTTTATCATTCGTTGTTAAACGTTTATCAACTATACTGATACCGCGATAGTGCATAATGATGTAAAGATAATAAAGCGTATCTGATTCTTGGTATTATTTAACAACTGCCTTGTTGGTCTATTGCTAGTTGGCTGAGAGTTAAACACGAGGTTATTGTTTTGATTCTCGGGTCAAAATATATACGACCACGTCTTTACTGGTAACAGATTTATCCGGGATAAAAAGCCTATGTGCTATTTCAGATTATACTCCATCTGAATGCAAAATTTCATCCAGATTCTTGACACATTATACAGGTCGGGCGCCAGCTTTAGCTTAAAGATTCTTAACTAAAAGCTTTGTTAACTTCATAGTACTAAAGAACAACAACAAAGTAGTATAGTTGTAATAAAGTTAATCAAGAAAAAGTTTCCAAACTCTTTGGACGAGAATTTTAAAGAGGAAACATTTTCTTTCAGTACTTGACACTAATTTTATTTAGCTAATATTCATCTTAATTAATATTATAAAAAAGATTTGATATTTTTTATGCTTGTTTGCAGAAAGATAAATTTTACCTATAAAAAGCGACATGGAATCAGCTCGTAACATACGTATTTGATTTATTTTAAAAAGTACATATTTACGAAAAATTAATGAGTTTCCACCCGTGCGAAGCAGGGATAGCCGCTAGTTAATTAATATTGCTATTGTGGCAAACAAACATACGACCCACCTGATGATAAGGAGTTATTGTAGCCTATGGACGGTTCCAACCCTTAAAGTTTCTTGCCGGTTCATTCCTTAAGCTTTACGCCTGTCTGTTTATTCAGCGAACCGTACGGAAGTAGGCAATTTAGCTGACGTCACATTTAATATCTTAAAAAGCAGTCAAATGGAAATACATGTATTTTCACTTTCCATTTCTCGAATGTTTTGCATACAATTGCAGTACTTTCTATCGAACTAGTGCGACTGCTATACTTGATTTTTATTTAATAACATAATGGTACACGCCATTCAACATTATAAATAAAATATCGACGCGACAGGGTCTTTTTTCCATTATTGCAAGCACGGGTGGAAAATAATGCGGCAGCTTTGGCGCTTATTTCGTACATATTTATTTATTCATCGAGTTATTAAGGAGTGCTTTCTCGATTCGCGATTACGCCTACGAGTATTTCACGGATCATTTCCCATATAAAATTTATTTACTAGCTAGCTATATCCGTCGGTTCACGATCGACGTCGACGTCGGTTGTTCACTATCTAATATCGATTTTATGCAACTGATTTTAGTTAGTTTTTGGCGATAGAGAGATCGTAGGCTTAGTACTAGGACCGACGGCTTTACGTGTTTTCCAAGGCAAGGGTGTAAGAGCCGCCAATTTTCAAACTTTAGGAATCTATTATGGATCTTGACAGAAAAACCCAATAGGTATCTATTGTCCTGACCCAGAAATTGCACCAGGGTCTAAGCAGCATTCGCGCTTAACGACTACTAGCCAAACGAGGTAGTTTAACAGCCATAAAATTATTAATCGTGACAGACATTACAAGCTCGACAAATCATTCGTTAAGAACCGCACGAATTGTAATATACAAAGTAAACGAAGTGTACTACTTGTAGGTACTCTATACTGGTAGGTATTTATTTGAAAGCATGGGTGGATGGATGTTTGTCAATGTTTCAATCTCGCTAAAATGGCACTACGGATCTGAATGAATTTTGGCTACTTTTTATCCCTCTTATTGACAGCGCGGGCGAATCCGCGCACAGAAACTAGTTTGAAATAAATCTCAGTAATATGTCGTTGCATCGCCTTCGGTATCTTCTTCGACTTTTCAAAGTTCGAAGCAAGTTTTACAAGTTCTAATTTTATATAAAGTTCGTTTGTAATTGGAGTACAGGTACAGATAAAGTTGGAAACTGTTCGAGAAAGAAATTCAATACGACGGCGCAACGGTGAGCTGACATGGCTGAGCAAGGCACGAGCCAGGGGCAGGCAATCGAGAGAGCAGCGAGCAACTACATTAACTAGAAATTGTCTTTGAATTTAATTTGTCAGGTAAAATTTTGAAATCGTCTGCAATGTTTGAACTGGTATCTTTTTTTTTTGTCTTATCGTGACTGCATTGTCTTGTTTGCCTGTCTTACTCTCGTGACTCCGCAAACGTAGTGTAAGACGGCCTTACGCTAAGTGAAGCAACGATACTTCGCAAGGTGACTGGGGGAAGCTGGATGCGAGAGGCCGAAGACCGTGTAAGTGAGGTCTCCAGTGCTCACTAAGAGATGCGCTTTTTAAGAAAGGTTTTTCTATCACAGGGATCATCAAAAAAAATTGAGGTTACAAATTCTTTAGTGGCTTGCAATACGTTAGTGAACTCCAGCCCTTTTAGACAAGTCGTATAAACGTAGAAAAGTGGGATTTTGAGGTATTCCTCGAAGCGCTACCATTTTGAAGCGCACCTAATGAAGCGCTCCTTTTTTATTCCTCGGAGCGCACCTTTTAGGAGAAATAAAATTTTTAATTGCTATCGGGAGCGCTCCTCGAGGCGAGGCAAGCGCTCGCTTCGAGGAATACCTCGGGATTTTATATATTTCATTTTTTTTTCATTTTTCATTCATATAATGACGTAAACTTACATCAAATCCCATACATTAGCCATTTGTCTTTATGGGCTGGTATTGCAAGCGTCCATAGTTTACGGTGACTGGTAAGATACCATCAGGCGAGCCGTAATAGTATGCTTGTTATCCACCCACCTTTAAATAAAGGAACTAGTTTAAGGTCCTTCGAGATCACAGACAATAAATGTTTACCATACACAAGTATACTTAATATGCTTTTAGTATGACATTGTTTATGCAAATATTATTACCTACTTAGTAACATTATCGATTAGATACCTACCTTCTTGCTCAATGCAGATTGCAGAAGGTTTCAATGTTCAAATGTCAGGGACAAAGGTCTCTTAACGCATTGGCAAAACCCGTAAGTTGTTTGCAGACTATCGAGAGCAGAAAATGTAAAATAAATGACTGAAGAATATCCGGGAGTGGAGAAATATTTATTAAGCTTGGTGCATGTCTGCTAGAGTATCTTGGGCTGGCAATTAACTAAAGAGAGTAAGCCTTCAGCTAACCACAGATAAACAAAAACTTGACAATACCTGCGGATCTTTAGTACTCTTTTATGGCAATCTTTTTTTAACAGGCAACAAAGTAGACAAGTGTACGGAGTTACCTTCATTTAATTTCTAATATATACTTATATAATATGTATTACGAATTTAATAAAAAGGATTTACAACAATAAAATTTGGCAAATAGAATATTTTATATTGTAAAGAGTACTAAATAACTTATTTAAATTATGTGTTTAATATTAATTGCCCATTAAACAGCTGTGTAATGTAAACATGTTAAATAAGTATAACGGCATAAATTATAATTATCGTCACTAAACATTAATCCAGTTGTGTTAGTACAAATAAGTACCTACTACTTAGACTAGGTACCAACCGAAGTTTAATTAAGAATTTAAGCGTTTTCCGATATTTGGATCTTAAGAATCCATACCTTCCTTGCGGTTTTAAGTTTAAAGTACACTAGAGCCGTAACGTGCCATATTGAAGTGGAGTAAGAAATTTGTTTAGGATATCGTCGAACTCAACGTTCCTTGGTTTTTAGTAATTAGACACTATTTCTATATACCAAAGCGGTAACCGAGTGCTATAAGCCAGCAGATAGCGTATTTTTTCGTTTATCTAAATAATTAATAGAATATAGTTTAGGTAATGCTAGTGCCCTAAGATTTAGTACCTGTCATTTTCGTGAGAAACGTTAAAGTTTTATATGGACGAAGTCGTGGGGAAGAAATTAATACAACTCTCACACTAGAGATAATTCATGGAATAAGTCTATTATCTATACATACTAATAGGTATTATAAATGAGAAAGTTTGGATGGATGTATGAATGTTTGTTACTCAATCACGCCAACATGGCTATACATATCTGGATGAAATAAAAGAAAGATATATAGAATATATATCTGTGCCAAATATCAACTTTCAATTAGAATGTAGTCTAAAATAGCACATAGGTTACTATTTTATTGAGGCAAAAAACATCGTGTTGGCGAAGCCGTGAGCAGAACTAGGTATAATAATATAATTGTAAGAATTCTTACAAACATCATTCGCGCCTAGTGAACGTTGACCTTTAAATTTTAGTAGACATAATAAACTTTTGGAATGTAGTGGCAAAGTTAATGGGCTAAGGGGCTTTGACTTTACCCGTTACGAAGCCACTCAGGTATTAAGCATGTCTTCCTGATAAGACAGCCAAGCGACTAATGAAGGAGACTTACTTATCTCTTAAGACTAACATCGGAATACAAATAAGGAAAGTAATACGAAACAATATGTCGAATCGCGTTCCGATTCACATATAGCATTGAAAACTGGAAAAATGTATTGTGTTTCCAATTGCAGGTATTACATAATAATATAATATATAAATGTAATATCGTTGTGAAGTTCGTATGACAGACCGAGAATGCTAGAATGGTGCATTGCGGTATAGACCAGATGTTATAAACTTGAGATCTGCATATTTTCATTGTTCTCCATTTGTTCTGTCACTTATCTATACGTTTTATAAATGTGCATTTTATAAATTTTAATATTGAATTGCCTTCTTGGCTTAGTGGTCGTTGAGTGCGAATGCTGATCACGAGGACTAGGGTTCGTCACCCGGGTCGGGCTAAAAAAACACAATTTCTGTTTAAAGTTCGTAAATTAGCGGTGTTTACACCCCTGTGCCTCGAAAAGCACGTAAAGCTGTTGGTCCTAATCTCTTTCTGGTCGTGTGGGATTGCCTTGCCATTGGACCACAACTGTGAGAGAATAACTTGGATACCTACTATAATATCTCCAGCGCAGATGGCTAGTCTCCTAATAGATTAGCCGCCGTGACCGAAATACAAAATACCTATGTGATTCAATCATCGTACAGTACAGGGAAAATGTAATATAATGAATTATTCCTAACATATGACACGGCATAAGGCTATGATGACACTATATTATAATATGTTTCCTTGACACATGTTAAACTTCCTATAGCGGTTTCACCCGCGCATACAATTCCACGGGAAGAGTTTCCGGGATAAAATGTACCCTATGTGCTATTCAAGACTATAATCTTTGTGCTTAATTTCAATGAGATCCGCTAATACGTTTTTGCACGATTGACTAACAAACATCCATCCATACTTTCGCATTTATAATATAAGTAAGTATAGATTACTAGTAGCCCGCCCTAACTTCGCCCGGGTTCATCTCTTTTCAGCTCAACTTTCTTTTTTTTTTTACATTAAAACCTCCTGACAATAACGAACATAGCAAAAAAAGAATTAGCTGTTCTCGAGATTTGCGCTTAGCAACACATTCTCCGATTCATTTTTATATTATAGATTATGCATTTAGAAATATACCTATGTATATATTTTTTTTATTATTTTCTTTTGTAAAAAAGACAACTCCCGCACTAGAGAACAAGCTCTGTGTGTCGAGGGAGTTTACAAACCTACAATTAACGGACACAAATTACACCCAGACTCAGAATAATTCTTTGTGGGTCACACAAAGTTTTGTCCTGGGTGGGAATCAAACCCACAACCTTGTGCACAGCAGGCGCATACTGCGGCCACTGGACCACCGAGGCAGTCATATTCAAGACTCCTTGCTGCCAGTAGGTACTCCTCAATCACGCCAGTGCGCTGTACTCACACAGGAACATAACTACACCGCCTGTATCATTCATTTGGCTGTGGTCTTCTGTAAGGTTCTTTCTTCCTTTTTTTCTTTTAGAGATAGTTCTCTTTAATACTACTCATTTAAAAAGATTATATCGGGTGTAATATTTCGAATTCAGTTTAATTGTCATTTTTCGATAACCCAAAATCACTGCCAAAATCCAGATGCTTTGCTCTTGATAACTTTGTCAGTATAAACAAAAACATACACAATATATATATACCAGCCTGACCTGGCGATAATGTGTTCAAGCCTTAACAATGTAGTTTACAACCCCGCTTTTGTTATGCAGATTCGCGACGTATATGGTCCCCATTGTTCCTCTGTAACCATATGATTTATGCGCAAACTACAAAGAATACGTGACTGTTCTATTACATCTATTCTGTAACCCATTTCTATTGACAATAGCTCACTTTACACTTCTATTTATCCTTTAAGTTATGTATATCCTACTAATATTATTAACGCGAAAGTTAGTTTTTTTGGTTGATGTTTGATAATTTAAACAATACTGTCGTTACTTGCTAAAAACGTAGCTTTTTATATGTGAAAGAATTTTTTAAATCGGCCCAGTAGTTTTTGAGTTTATTTATTACTAAGCATAAAAGGCCAGTCTGTGAGGATTAAGATCTAAAAGAAACCTCTCAGTTCTCTTGATAGAGGAGGACTCGTGCCCAGCAGTGGGACCATATATAATCTTTTCTCTATACAATATTAGTATACGTATAGGTATATATAGAGAACATTAGTATAGAGGGGCTCGTAGCATTGTGTTAGCGGCACGAATCGATTGATCTGCAAGGTTAAGCAAGCTTGCCGCGGTCAGTCCGCAGATGGGTCACTATTTTCTAAAAATACAGCAAGACCTCTCCGTGCCTCTGAAATGTAAAGCTGTTGGTCCTGCGTCTGATTTCTCTCCCGTTGTGTTGAATTGCCTTCCCATCGGACTATAAGAGAGAAGGAATAGTGAGTGCATCTGTGTTTGCGCACTAGAATATGTCCTGGGCAGTTGGCTAATATCTGTTGAGATTGGCCACCTTGATCAATGAAATCGGTTTGTGCGTCTGAAAGACTTATTATGTTATTAATATGGATATATACATGTCGCGCCCAGACGCCATTACTAACTTAGGACGTAAGTATCTCTCATATAATCTGAGTTACATTGTGATATTTTTATAACAATAGACTTTAAAATTACCTTATATGCATTGCAGATTACATTTTCAGATCAAATGTTCAGAGTTTAAATTGTTGTTTGTTATACTGCATAATAATTTTGCAAAACGGTTTAACCTGTTATAAACGGTTTTAAATTATTATAAAAAGAAACTGCTTACAAGTTTTTTTACAGTTCACAGTTTCAAGGGACTACAAATTTGAGTATTTGATATAAATTTTAACCTAATACTATTACGCGTTTCAGAAAAGGGTCTTGACAGACAGACAGACGTACCGTTCTAAAACTGTGATTGTCTGAATTTAAGTATTCGTGTTATTTCTCCTTGACTTTCAATTGAATGCAATGTGTCCGTGTCTTGGCGATATAAACACTTTTCTCGGTGACTATATAAATTATAAAATTTATGAAACGGGATCAGTTGACCAATTCGAAATAACACTAGGTCAACTGAACCCGCGGGATCAGTTCAAGTGGGATCAGTTGACTAAAGAGCCCAGAGTACAGACAGACAAAATACAAAGAGTCCTTTAATTGTTACGTCTGTAAAGTCAAAAGTGCCCCGCGATACAGGACTTATTCCCTAGTGCGGGAGTCTTTAAAAAAACATTCAGTTGTTTTACTCATCTTTAACATCTATCCTTTAAATGGTGACAATGTCAGGCGCAACTAGTACTCAGCCACGAGCCTTTCAAGACTCTTTCCTGCCATTGGCTGTAGCTAATCGTAGCAAAGATTATCAAAACATAGCCATGGAAAAACCACATCATTACCAGTTCATTGAACACACGTTTAAATCAACCATTAACTAACATTTAAAATCGTTTTTCTGTTTACAAATAACTGGTTATTATAAACAATGTTATTGTTACAAATCGTGTAGTATAAACATTTACAATTCTAAGTCATAGTATAAAATTAATCGACTATGATACAATACAAATACAATAAAATTATGTTGTACTATTTTGTTCTACAAATAGAAGATTCTAGATTAAAGCGATCTAAGCAATTGGCGTACCATAGTCTCTGCACTCACTTCACTCAGCACTAGACACAATAATAGATACAGTGCATGGGCATAGTGTAAAGAAGAATCTCTCGCTACCTTTTCTATACTAATGGCTTGGTTTGTTTAAAAAAACACAACTCCCGCAGTAGGGTACAAGCCCCGTGTCGTGGGGGACATACTCTTTATGGACAAATTTACACTCAGTCAGACTCGGAACAAACATTTATGAATAACTAGCTGTTGCCCGCGGCCCCGCCCGCGTGTATGTC
The DNA here is from genome assembly GCA_947095525.1 of Trisateles emortualis. Taxonomy (NCBI): domain Eukaryota; kingdom Metazoa; phylum Arthropoda; class Insecta; order Lepidoptera; family Erebidae; genus Trisateles; species Trisateles emortualis. Next base: position 11,774,931 of record OX352732.1, on the reverse strand, counting down.
GGTTATTGCTGTAAAAAGAAGCCTATGTGTTATTCCAGACCATAATTTATCTCTGTGCCAAATTGCATCCAGATCCATTCAGTATTTTTTACGAGAAAGAGTAACAAACATCCATCCATTAATACTTACAAACTTTCGCGTTTATAATATTAGTAGAATACAAATTTATGCCCCGTGTGAGAATCGAACCCACGACCTCCGGCTTACCAGTCAAGGTCACTACAGTAGTTATATCGTTTTATTGCCTTCCGTGTATACTTTTTGTGCACAAAGCATAAGCAGCTATTGAGGTAGGTAGTATATTGCGGATTTACGAGTACCTACCAACTACATTGTCAATCATCTATGACGGTTCATTATAGCCAATCAAATGTAAGATGATGAGGTCTAAGGGCAATTGTATAATCAGCGGTATTGAGTTACGAGTAGCTCTACATATGACCCATTGCTGGGCACGGGTCTCCTTCTTTTTTTTTGTTTTTTTTTTAAACTACCTGGATGGCAAACAAAGCCGTTACCGTAGCCTATGGACGCTTGCAATACCAGAGGTACCTATATATTTTTTACACCAAGTCTTTAAGATGGGAGTATCCCTGGGATAGGAATACGACTATTTCAAAAAGCATCCTTAAATTAGCGCTGCAGACTGTGAGTACAGCACACAGGAACACAACTACACCGCTGTATTTAGTTATTTGGCTGTGGTTTTCCTGTTAGGTGGAGGGTCCTTCCCCAGTCGGGTTTGCTCGCTAGTAGGTATGGTGCCCCTAATTCTCTTAGATTTCCTATTATCCTATAATCCTCTATCAAAAGAGAGAGGGTTTAGAGCGATTGCCACTGCCTATTTTTCCATATAAATGTCCTCATTTTTCTGCCTGGATTTTGAGCGTAGAGCAAAGAAATTATAACCTGACATACTGGCCTAGTGGCGAGTTAGTGAATCAGACATGTCTTTAGAATTTCCTTTAAGACATATTGGGTTGCCCCTCACGATGTTTTTTTTTACACCGTTAGCAGTTTTTATAGAACGATGGCCACTCGGGATCGAACTCACATCTCTTGCGTGCAAGTCGGTTACTTTCCCAGTCAGCTACCACCGCTATAATAATAATAATATTCTTTATTGTACACCATACATAATTTTGATCAAAATATAATGTATAATCTGAATTGAGCAGTTAGGTTCAATAGTCGCAGAATCCCAAATAACAATGATAATACCGTTCTATAAAATATGTATTTATTTGTTGTGTATTTTTGGCTTCGGGTCGGACAGGATTAGAATAATTTACATTAAATTTATCAAACATCAAATATTGTTTCACTCATTTTAGCACGTGACTTTATTTACATGAAAATTTTTCGTCTCACCGGTATTGGGTATTTCGGGAAATCTTTGTTTAATGTAGGTAGTTTGGGTTATTTTTATACCTAATATACCTAGTGGAATTTAAATGGCAAATAAGCAGACTGCCCGCCTGATAGTAAGCAGTTAGCCTATGGATTTATATATAGTTTGCTTTTTTTTCTTTTTTTTTTTTAATTAACAATCACATTAAACATTACATCATACATAAAAGTACCACTTTAGCTTCCTGAGCTTGTGTGTGGCACATTACAATTTCTGACGTTATTATAATTGTTAGTAAAAGGTAGCGTAGACAGCCTTAGTTGCAGTAGGTACTTGTAACATCACTCGGTATTTTCGGTATTGAATCAGTATTCTGTAATGTGGATGGTTGGATTTTAGTTATTTTTATTTGACTCTTTAGTGGTTAATTTTGCAAACGATGCAGTAATTTGCAAACTTATCAAAGAAACATTGTATTAACTAATGATTTTAAAGTGACATATGGCACCTCATTTATTTAAATCGGTTTGTCGTTTTTGTGTTATGATCAAACATCCAAGAATACTCTTATACGTGTATACATAGACAGTCAAACTAATGAGTTTGACTGTCTATGTATATACGTCCTTTGCTTCGCTGTAGTTAGGTAAACATTGATTTTTTTACGAAGAACGATTTTGAATTTTGTTATGAATTTCAAAGGCTATTCACACTACATACCACAGTCTCGGTGATGCAGAGGTAAGTTCTAGCGAGTATTTATTGAGTTCTCGGGTTTGATTTCTGGCTAGGGGAAGTATTGAGTTTTTCTATAGAATTGCTCAGTATTAACTCAGTATTAATTCAGACCTGAATTGTGCCAAATATACGCTAGAGCCTCATTAAATGTTGCTATGAAAAGGTGTTATACTTCTGCCAAGCCCTTCAAGAAAGTACAAACTTACAATTTTTCGCTATGGTTCCTAAAAATGATGTTAATAAGCACTAAGAAAAGATTTATGAAAAATCTATACCTAAACGGGTGAAAACCATTTTTATTCCCATTCGAAGTTGGGGCTGGTCGCTAGTCTAGTATATAAAACTGAAAATTTTTGTTTGTTTGTTTGAACGCGGTATCATCAGAATCTACAAGTCCGATGTGGAAAATTCTTTTTGCACTTTAAAGCCCATTTACGAAGAAAAGTATATAAGCAACCTAACATAGTAGTAACCATAAAAGTGATACAGAATGAAATCTAAATTTAACACGGGTAAAACCGCGGGGAATAGCTAGTAACATAATAGTTACGAGTCAGTGAACAGGTAACCACAATATCGTAAAAGTTTGTTTTACTTACAAACTAGTATCTAACTAAATGTATAAAATTTCAGGTAAAATAATATTAACATTTTGCGTAAGTACCTACTTAAATTATGTTTCCACAACGATAAACCCGAATACAGAAATTTCCATAATATCATTAGCACAAGAGAGCAAGCCTGACTGGGGAAGGACCTATACCTTACAGAAGACCACAACCAAATAACTACACAGCGTTGTAGTAGTACAGGTCTACAGCGCTCATTTAGGTAAGCGTTAAAAAAATTGCATTACGCGGACCACGCCGTTTCTTCGAGAGGCTCGATAGATACCGTTTCACCAGCTACCTATGTTATAAACCAATGATTCAATATTTCTTTTTGTAATTTAAAACAAGAGAGAGTTAGGGCTATACAAGCGAGCAAGCCCGACTTGGGAAGGACATTCTAATACTACACACAGCGGTGTCGTTGTGTTCCTGTGTGTGAGTATAAGTTTCCAGCACTCATTTAGAAATACGTTTTTAACGCAACGTATCCCTAAGATATTGGCATCACAAAATCTTTACCTAATTCCTCTGGTATTGCAAGCGATTTCAAGCGTGACCGCATAGTGAAAGTTGGGCCCGACTGTTAGCAGTCGTTAGATTTCGAAGGAGGCTTATATAGGCGATCGAAACAACTCTGTCACCAGGTTGGCCACTAACCAAACGACAAGAAGAAGAAGAAGCGTTTATAGGCTACGGTAACTGATTACCATCAGGTGAACCATAATATGCTTGTTTACCTTTTTTTTATTAGCCTGTATCGTTCGACTGCTGAGTAAAGGGCTTCCTCATAAACTTCCAATCTCGTCTGTCCACTGCCTTGTTTCACCAATCTTTCTCGTATGCATCCAGGTTGTCACGCCAGCGTTTTCTAGGCCTCGGGGACGATGCCCATCTTCAGGGACCCACATGTTGCCAAATGTACCCATCTCTCAGGATGCATACGAGAAACGTATCCCGCCCATTCCCATTTAAGTTTGGTAGATTTAGTACCGACATCTATGATGCCGGTTTGTAAGTGTATGGTGGTGTTTACCTAGTATAAAAAAATAACTATCAAAATTCGAACTACGGGCACTGAATCATACACCGCTTTGATCCTAACAATAATGTTTTTTACGTATAATATACCTTTATATTATCAGAATATTTGCTTTTACGAAAATATATGAGAGGTTTTCAATATGGTATTGTGGACATATCGATCTATGTAATTTCCGTTTAGCTAGACTTTCATTGAACATGTCAGAAAATATATTAGAGTCTTTTATACGGTGTTTGGCATGTTTGTAACAGGTTATAAAGGCCGCCTTTTAATAGAATTAAGGGTTAAAGGCGTAATATAATGAATAAAATTCATCAATAGATAGACCTACGCTTGTTTTCCAGATAGAGCTAAGACTACGAATTTACAATGGTACGATTTTAACACTTCTGATAACTAATACATTTTATCAAATTAACGTTTTATTTTTGTTGGATTCCAGTTTTAGATCACATTTTTTTAGGTATTAACGATGAATCCCATTCGTTATTTCAATTGAATCCCATGTTAAAACAACATCTATACTTCACTGAAGAAAATTGTTTTACCTTTGTCAAACATTAAAAAAATGGCGTGTGTTCGGGCCACCGACTATTAAATGATTGAAAGAATAAAATACATACATAGGAAACATACATGAATTCATACTTTCCTTGCACACAACTATACTGACATAAGTCTGGTCAACTTTTACACTAAATTCGAATCTTTTAAAAAACAACAGTAACTCTATTAACATGTATGTTTGTTACCTTTTCACTACTAAACGGCTGATATTCTGGGGAAAGACATAGACTTTTTTATCGCCATAATCGACATTAACGCGGGCGAAGGCTTGGGTAAATGTGCCTGTATAGTAGGAGTTCGCTAGTGTATCTTCGAAGTCCAATGTTCAATATCCATGAAATTAATATTACTTAGGTATAAATATGACGTTAATATTACTTAGGAATAAATATGACGTTATTTCATTGATGTCGAACCAATGTAGTTAAACCGAACACCACGCAAGTATATTTATCAATCGGCTCAAAAATGGTAAAGATAATATTTATATACCTTCCTTCTTTTAAAGTCGGTTAAAAGTTACATTTACATTTTGATTTCAGATTGAGTTTTCAGAATATGAAGTTTGTAGAATACTGATGTATGTAAATTGTAGGCATTGAAAACATCTGTCGTAGGCATCTACTTTAAGCTAGACCTAGCCGGTCGATTGGACATTCCAAAAGGGAAAATAAACTGAGAAAATAGTTTGGGTTCGGGTCTTGTCAGTTTGCAAAGACAGCTGACCGTAATTTGTTTTGTTTTGAAGAATTCTCGGAGCTGAAAATCAATAGGATATTTGAAAACAAAGGAAAATAAATTTATTTGTTACGCATCTATACTAATAATAAATGCGAAAGTAACTCTGTTTGTTTGTAGGTATGTATGTTTGCATATTTGCTACCTTACCACGACTAAATGGATGAACGGATCGTTATGAAATTTCGCAAGCAAATAGATTATATTCTAAAGAAGGACAAAGGGTACTTTTTATCACGATAACCAACATCCAGATAGTTATTTATTTTGGAGCTTTTTTTTGGTTAGTATGTAATGAATAAACACAAAAACTAGAGAGATTTGAAAAAATCTTTCGCTATATTATCTCTGCGTTACACAGGTAACATTTTATTCATAAAAAGGAACTAAATAAATGTCCGCCCGGGCAGTCCGTGTCCAGCCGAGACGGTCCGTTAGTATGTAATACAGCAATGGTAGTTCTCAGAAAGGACCAAACTCATACCACAAGTCACTTACTTTCCCACTCAAATCATTTCATTTCCAAGACATTAAACATAATAATAAAGCTTGCTTATAGATTTTTCAAGTATATATATATATATTTCTATTGCAAATTTTCAATTTTCCTGAACAAAAGGCTCTGTATAAATAAATGAACTTAGGTAAGTTTATGGCTTCAAGGTTTGTTCAATAAGAGATCTTTTGACTTCTAACAAAAAAACGTAAGCCGAAGTTGTTCCTAGTTCTTTATTCCGGTTAAAGAAAGCTTAAAACATTCTAAAAGTTTCTTGAATGTGAAGTAAACAGACTACTGTTTACTTCACATTCAACAGTTCAGTAAAACTTTCCTTTGTAAGCACTAGCTTACAAAGGAAAGTTTTACTGAACAACTGAGGCATAAGAGTCATAGTTTGTTTTTAGCATTTCTCAACTGGCCTGATAGTCTAGCGGTAGTGACCCTGACTGCTAGGTTGCCAGAGGTTGGATTTGACTCTCGGTATTAAACTTTATGTGATCCAAGTTAGTTCTGAGTCTGAGTGTAATTTGTGTCAGTGAAGTGTTATGAATTGTTTGTTTGTAAAGTGGTGTCCAGCAGTGGACTTGGGCAACACAGAGTACACTTAGTTAACTTTAAAAAAAAGTACTTTCGTTAGAATTATGACATTATTTTGGAAATTTGCGCTATTGATTGATGACGAAATATCAATAAGAAAATACATACAGCATAAGTCATAGACATAAGTTTATTAGATTGGAAATTGTAGAAAATCTACAATAATGGGTATTGTTATTGTCTTGACAAAATGTTCGGCCTATTTCCGCGAGCGTCCGGGACAAGGAAAGTAAGTAATTACTTTCTATGTGTTCCTTGTCCCTTGTAAAATAAAATAGATTATTATTCTTAAATATAAGTTTTGTAAATAACTATAACGGTGATATTTATTTTATAATATAATACGTAACATTATAAAAAATATATATGCAAATTGCCGTCAAAATAATAAAAATTGCCTAAACATCCTGACATCCCATAGGATGTTTTAAAACTGTCCCACTTAGGCATACACAGCACCACAGGTACGTAGCCTAGTTTTACCCAAAAAATAGCAACAAAATTATTGTATGTAATAAAAATGTTTATATGTAAGACAAATAAAGCTGTTTTGGTTTATATATTTTTAGATAAAATCGTCAAGCTGATAATAATGCCCGGCAAAGATCTTAAAGCATAGTCGCCGTAGATCCGCGCATATTATCCATTATTTGGTCCAATTGCAAGGTTTGAATTGATTGCATCAGCTTGCATGCTATCATACTTTTATTTTACAAAAGATTGTAACTATCTGGCGATTAAAAAGAGTGGCCTGAGTTTCTTGCTAGTTCTTCTCAAGGCTCCACGTCAGCGAACTAGCCGTAGGAAAATTTTGCTGACATCATCTTTCTGGCTTATTGATAATTTATGACCTTCATAAGTGTTACTTTGTAACCTAAATGAGTAAATGAATTTTGAGTTTGAGTTTGAATATAAATACCTGATTCCGGCTTCTATATTCACGTATAATACGTAGCTCATCATCACTATCACTCGATTCATCATAATCATGATATTTATAATGATGCATGTTGATGAAATCACAAGCTTATTAACTTTAAAATAGTAAATTTAACTTTAAGAAAATACTTAGTACACGTTTATCACCACCGTCACTTTTTGACTGATTTGTTCCTTCATTATATTTTAAATATGATTTATTAACTAATTATTATCATTTGCGTAAAGACCGTTAATATATTTTTAATGGTTCATTAGTGATTTTATTTAACTGTCTCAGTGACGTATTGGTAGGGTGAACGCATGTCATGTTTAGGACTACGAATTAGATCCTAGAGGGGTACTGGTATTGAGTTGCTGGGATTTGTTTTTTATATCATTAAATTGGCAAACAATCATACAATCCAGATGGTTTTGGTGTGGTGGACAACGGCATTACTTGCACGTTCAATCAATCAGCCTATCGCAGTCCACTGCTGGACATAGGCCTCTCCTAACACGCGCCACAGCACACTTGCACGTTGTTGACCCTAATAAAATTTAAAATTAGGTGCTGGGGTTTTCTGTATTACGGTTACACGTCGATGTGGTATGGAGGGGTACTATGAGATCCATGTAGCGATTATTTTACGTTTTTGATTTATATTTCGATAATGATAACTTGAGTAACGCATAAAGTTGATATAAATTTTAAAATTAATCGCTATAAGGACAACCACGAGTCGTAATCGCCTTCTACGAGTATCTTTATTAAGAGGAAATGCGGGCGGAGAGACTTTTGAATATTAGGTATTTGAATAAACTATCGCTGTCGCTCTGCGAGCGCTCGGCCGCGCGATTTGTGCGACAGGGACAACTGCATATCCGACTAAACAGCATAAGTAAAAAGTCGTAATTCGAGGTTTGGCTCTCGCCTATTTCCTCCTCCATTATTAGACCAATTTAAAAGATATTTCGTAAACTGCATGATTAGGATATAAAATGTGCCCCTATGTTTTGCTTTTTTCAATAACAGTTGTCATATTTGTATACCAGGCCTATGTTGACAGCCGTCTAAAATGGTTATTTTGAGCATTTTTAAGGGTTTCTAGTGCTTATAAATATAATGAATCATTAAAAAGGAAAACATAGGAACATACAAGAAGTTGATATTAATTTTATTGCAAAAAATGTTTACTTTAAGATCGTAAACCAGGTAGAAAACAGGCGAGAGCGTTTCTATGGAGAATAGACACACCGCGTTTCCTCTTAACACTGTAAAGCTGAAACTACGTGTTAAAAAGACGTAGTTTCAGCTTTAAATGTTAATAATAATAATAATAATAATAAATCATTTAATTTCAGATAATACAATCCATAGATACATACCTTACAGACTAACATACATAATTATAACTTTGGTTAGTTTATAAAACTTAAAACTATGTTAGTAACACTACACTAGCACTTCATTGTCTCAGTGCGTTCAGGTGGCACTTGTCCGCGGAAGCGACGGTACACCACACCTTTCGGCCAGAAGTCGTCTTTCATAAAGATGTGCAGAAAACACGTCGGTACTCGCACCACGAACGCCTTAAAGTTGACGTTGCGGTGCGACTCGAGTAACTGCACTCTCGTCGTGTATTTCGTCTTCTGACGGACGTACTCCACGATGTCCTCTGCCTTAGTGGTGTAATGCAGGCGAGAGATATACACCGGAGTGTTCGGTGCTGCGGCGCGTAGACTTACGCCGGGCTGCACTGGAGCTGTGCCGCAACAGTTCTTTACAGCACGCTGTCGGCGCTTCCTCCTTTGCACCGTCACGAAACCGTTTTCTTCAGCCTGATTCGTCGCCTTTTCAGGCATAGGCTTGGCGGGTGGAGCAATTCGAGTGCTCTGCGTGACCGGCAGGTCAGCTGATCGCGCGGCGGGGCGGAGGGAAGCCGCGGGGACGGGGACAGGGCTGCGAGGCTCAAGCGTAGCGCATACAGCCGACGCTGCATTCCGAGACGTCAAAACTGCTGACGCGAAACTTACAACACTATCGTTCGATGTGTCGAGTCGGCAGGCTCCTCGGCGCATGTTGACGTTGTTACTACACGCCGCCGATGACCCAGTTATTGTCACAGTATTGCGCAACTCGTCGAGTTCCTTGCGCAAATCTGTGACGTTGTTTTGGGATTTTTCCAGCTTCCTCTGCACATCTGCTAGACTTGCCTTCAGGTTGATGACGTCTTTGAGAAGGCTAGTAACGTCGACGTGGTCGAAAGTGACGGGCGGCAACTTATACAAGTCCTTCGCCACAAACGTCGGCACGTCGTCAGGATCGGTCTGTTTGAAAAGCGTGATGATGTCCTGTAGACTCTTCTTTGTCCCGTCACGCCTGCGAGACACCATCTGGTCACTCTTATTTAGCAACGTAAACAATAGCAGCTTGGCAGCAGCTACATCTTCCTCGCTGAAGTTCGTTGAGCAGATTTGGATGGCGGACACCTCGTCCATGACATCCAGCTTCTGCTGCAAGAACGCCAGCAACTCGTTTGCCACAAGTTTATCACTCATGGCTAAATGATTTCGAGCGTCGGCTTACGCCGCGCTAAACAATAAACTTAATTATAATACGTACACGTCCACCTCAAAGCGCAGTGCGGTGACGAGTGGATGGTTTAAATGTTAAGCCCAAGCCTAAACTTACCAGTCATTCATTTGGAAATTGAATGATTGCGTATTTGACTATCAACAAACTATTTGTTAGACCGTGATATTTGAAATGTTAAACGGTCCAGTGCTTCTCTATATCATTAAAGGGGAAGCCCCATGTAGTTTAGTGACACGTTAAATTTTAACCAATCAGGGCACTTATTTGCTATGCCTGACTTATTAGTGTAGTGATTAGTGACACTGACTGCAAAGACAGAGGTTGAGTGTTCAATTCCTACCCAGGAAAAATCTTTATGAGATAAAATGTTTTCTGCGAATAATTTTTCTATACATACATATATTCAGCTCTGGAATTGGTAGTTCGATTTAAAAAAAACCTGGAAGTTTATATGTAACTAGCGAACCGCCCCGGCTTCGTTCGGAAAATAAACGCTGTGCCCGTTTGGGGATAAAGTTTAAAAAAATCCCGTCTTAGTGACTACTAACGTCAGTTAAGGAACCTTTGTGCAAATTTTCAAAATAGGTAGCTGTCATTGAGTAACATACAATAAAAAAAAAATTGTGATGAATTGTAAACCTCCTTTTTTAATTTGGTTAAAACAGGCATTAGTCTATGTATGTATAAAACTCCCAGCGATATAGAATTTTTTCTCTCAAGCGGTAGACGTTGAAATAAATTGCTATATAAACACTAGAAAATTATGGTGACAATAAGGTTCTGCGCAAACGAGCGACATACAGTTTACAAGATTTTTCATACAATATGTATGCCCACCGCACTTGCGCGTGGCGTGTGGCCGCCACTCGCAACTTTTGTGTCAACCACACACGACTGAGTGATCGCGACACGCCATCGGTGGTGGCAACTCGCTATTTCAGCAGGAGAGTGAAACAAATTGTAGCGGCCACCGACCACTAGTAGTGTCCACTCACCACCTTTTTTTTTAAATCTTCTTTTTTTATAATTGGGGTTGTTATTCAAAACCCCATCATATATTAAACTATATACTTAAGTAACACAAATTGTGGATCCTCAATCAATACAATATGTTACCAATTCACACAACTTCTTGGCAGCAACAGACTGAGGATTCGTTAAATTGTGAATCAATCTAACATTCATTAAATTTAAATAAAATGCCTTAATGAATATTTCTCTCTGCCTATGATACTTGACACATTCCATCAGCAGATAATGCACATCTTCAGGTCTGTTACAAAGCACCTCACCACCTTCGTTTGCGCGATACCAAAGGAGGTGGCGCGCGACAGTCACTGGTGGCAATGGTCAGTGGCCCGTTTGCGCGGAGCCTTAAGTGTATAATATAAGTACATCGGTAATTGATGACCCTGGGTTTATAATGTAATGTCAACGTATTCGCTGATTACATGTATTCTATATGTTCAATTACACTTACATATGTATAAACAACATTTATCTTGGGTTACGTATGTAAATGTTGGTACTTGGCATCAGTGGAAATATTTATAGAAGAATATAATATATACTTAAGTACTACTATTTACTTAAAGCAAGTACATTTTCTAGACAGTCATCATAATAATAAATAGCGGTATTCAGGTGTCGTAAAGGTTTCTTAATTTTTAAAAATAAAATTTATCCGCTGATTATGTAGCTTTTTAACCGACTTCAAAAAGAAGAGGTTATCAATTCGTGTATTTTTTTTAATTTTTTTTATGTTTGTTAATAAATTTTTAATTTATTTGAAATAAATAATTTTACAACTTGCCGTACCTACTGAAGCCGGTTTTTTTTGTTAAAATTATTTTATATGGTACGTATAATCAGTCTAGTAGTTTTGAGTTTATTCATCAGAAACAAAAAAATACAAATCTTGCTGAAGCAGCAGTTACCTCTTACTATCGTGTGGGCCACTGTACCGTCTGCCACCATTGCAATAAATGAATAGTGATCCTAATGTGTTTCACGAGATCAAGTCAAAATTGGCATTGGTTGACTTACGTACCTATTGAAAATTTCTTCGATCCATCAGTGAATTCTTTAAAAGAGGATCGGAAAAGTTTAAGTACCATTGATTTACACGATATTTCTAAGAGGAGGAAAAAGTTTTCTTGGATCCATCAATGTTTGATAAAGCCAGTGTCACCCAAGGGACCCAAGAGCCCCTTCACACTCACAGTAGTATTTCTCTATTGTTGGGTGGTACAGATATAAACAAAGTCATAGTTAAGTATATTTTATATATACCTACCTAAGGTATAGTTTTATTATAATAACATTGAAAATGTTTGCTACACCAGCATAATTTCAACTCGTAACATTTATCTTTATCTAACAAAACATTGTTCAAAAATTATATCAGAAGTAGTTGGCAGCCTACAATTGGATTCTAATAAATTCGGCTTCATTCAACGAACTAGAGAAGTTAATATTTATTTAAAACGGTAGCTGTTTTCCAACGTTGGATTTAATATAACTCTTAATAAAATGTAAATTTTGGAAAGGCAGAGGTCGCAAACATAAAGAAAGAAAGGACTTCACCTATCGAATAAAGTAAGCAGATTTATCGGGTAGACTGGAGAATCCTAACCTAACAACAGACTTTAAAGACCTAAATAAATAAAACTTGTAACTAAATTAAATTCAATTAAGCATTTTATTTTTACAGTTTATTTTTAAGAAAGATAATTTTAAAAATGTGAGATTGACTTGATTGATTAATTATCTAATTTCTATCATCTGGAAAATTCTTCACACAGTTGTACAATGTGGATATAGTTCATTTTTATTTGATTAAAAGGTAACACCCACAATAGGGAACAAACACTGTATTACGGCCAACTTTACAAATACACAATTTACAAAGTAGACCCAGACTTGGAACAACAGTTTGTGGATGACACACTTTATTGTCCCGTGTGAGGATCAAACCTACAACACGCCACCATATTATAACCATGAACCGTGCAATAATATTGATGATCACATCGTGCAATCAAAGAAAGAAAGAAAACAAAAAAAGAAAAAAAAGAAAGAAAGAAAAGAAAATAAAAAAAAATGATTATTTTGCTTACAAAATAAAGTAGTTATAACATTGGACACAAAGTAATAACACAATAAAATTGTATTTAAATGAATTCTAGAAAATATCATTATCAATAGATATCATTTATCTTTGGAATAAAACAGTTACATAGTACCCACGTGTAATAAAATGGTGTAACTATGTAACTAAATGTGTCCGGAGTCTGGCGTTTATCAACCAATAAATTGGCCATTGCGGTTGACTGTGGGAATGTGACGTGCTATTGATCCGAATGAATGGTTATTTTATTGTTTACGATTTATGTAAATGTTAAAAGAGATACGGCCCTTACAATTGAGCAAAGCCGACTGGGAAAAGATCTCCACTTTACAGAAGACCACAGCTAAATAAATGACTACACACACACAGTGGTAGTTGTGTTCCTGTGTGAGAGTGTGTGAGTATTATTATTCTGGGATAAAAAGTAGCTTAGGTGCACTTCTAGACTATATTCTATTTCTGTGCCAAATTTTATCCAGATCTGTTCATCCGTTTTGGCGTGCCATCCATCCGAAACATCCATTCACCCGAAATATTAACTATTCAGTATATACTCGTATAGTTCTGTTAGCAACCAAATAAGCAATTCGCTCAATCAGATACATTCACATCGTATCTCATTCAATTCGCTATTCATATTTGTGCGTATATATAATATCGGTCTTTGGCTTATCAATACCTTTACAATCATGTCGTTTACGTCGTAATAAGCTCAGTACACATTAGGCTGCCTGTCCATTGAAGCGGGCCACTACGGCGCGATAGAATTAATGGCCCATACTATTCTGTTTTTGAAGTTTGAAAATTAAATTGTGTTTTGATGTTACAATTATTGTACTGGGGCCGTACCATGACGTATTAAACGTGAGTCTTTAGATCGAGAAATAAGGACGGAACTAGGTATACACGCTATATAGCTCCGGCCCCCTTTCTCGCTCAAATAACTACCACAGTATAAAGAACTCTTTATTACTTCTTCCATATACTGTGCTACTACTCTCGTTTTAACACGTCATGGATACCCCTGGTCTACATTAGATCAAGATTGGGTTGATTGAAATTCTTGCTAATATAATAAATGTGAAAGTAGCTCTGTTTAAGTGTGTTGTCATTTTGACTAAACAGCTAAATGGATTCGAAAGTTCATAATTTAAAAGTTTAAACAAGCTTTTAACTAAACACAGCCACGGGACAGCCAGACTCTACTACAGTGTTCATTTAGGAATGCAAATTCCTATCTCCGCGATCCCCCATGACAAAATCCATACGCCCCATGGCAAGCGTCCATAGACTACGGTAACTGCTTACCATCAAGCGGGTCATATGCTTGTTCATCACCTAAGTATATAAAATAAATAAAATAGATCGTGATGCGGCCCGGCCCGCCCTGATGTATACAAACCCTAAGCAATATACATTTCCAAAATTAAACTGTGTACCAATAGATAATGGCAATAATACTTACATTAATTATCTCAGGTCGGATATTTGAGACGAGTAGGCGTATAATTTATGAATCTTTTGACGATTCTGAGTTATTTTATTAGAGATACATCATTACCATTAGTATATTTGTTTTGTATAATATTGCCAGTAGTACAATATAGGCATTTATGTTATGAGTCTTACAGTTTTAGCAATGATATAACATTTAGTAAGAAAAACGTTACAGTACCTTAGTAGCTTCAGTTCATCTATTACTATCTCTTTCTGTATCATTACGTGCCGTATTATCTATCGCATTCATACTTTAGTTACATAAGTAAGTACGCACAAAATGCCGCTCAACATGAAGTTCGCGTATAATGTCATTATTCTTTATTACTAGGGGTCGCCCGCGACTTAGGTCGCGTGTAATTTAGAATATTTCCCACTATTTTGCAACATATCTCACTACTACATCGCTCTATTCTATTATTTCTATTGATGATAGCGTGATGTTATATAGCCTACAGCCTTTCTGGATAAATGCACTATACAACAAAAAAATATTTTTTTCTAATGGAACCAATACTTTCTGAGATTAGCGCGTTCAACCAAACAAACAAACTCTTCAGCTTTATAATATTAGTATAGATTTCATTGTCATAGCTTCTTACACGTGTCAGATTTTTTCGATAATGTAGGTAGTAATGAACCAAAAAGGGTCACAAGTTCAGTAGATTCTGATTCTTTTATGCCTGAGCGCTGTTGTGTTCGAGATAAAGATCTTTGGATCTTAAATTAGTTAACATTGAGGTTGACGTACATTGTAAAGGTAATAATTTAGTAGATACTAATAATACACGTGCGACATCTGTGTGGTGACGGATTAAGAATACAAATGTCACCACCCCGTTCCATCCCGAGGGTCGTTAGAATTGACTAAGTAAGGCAGACAATATCCACTACAAGAGAGGGAAAACTCTAAACAAAACCCTATACCAACCCGTTTGGCCAGCATGATATAGTATGCTAATATCCCTCCAAGTGTATGGAGTTGGCAATGCTGGTTTTACTTATTGTGGAAGCTAAAATGCATACTTACTAGGTAATATTTATTTATTTATTTAAACTTATGCACATAATATACATTTTACAACGGATTTATATTATAAACGCGAAAGTTTCTAAGTATGGATGGATGGATAGATGTTTGTTACTCTTTCACGTAAAAACTACTGTACGTAATCGTACGATGGAATTTCGACCAGTTGACCATTAATAATAATAATATATGTAATAACATACTATAACTATCTTATATTAATTAATGTAATCTGTGAACAATGCCACGCACTTCCACGTCAAAGGGTCGGTGTACCTACTGACTACCGAGAATATCTAGCTAGAAGCAATATATAACTACGTAGGTCTAAGCGTAAATTAGTATCTAAGAGACACACATTATAATGTATTGTATTAACATCAATCCATTCCCCGTATTCCTATCCCCCCCTCCTCAAACTGTGCAAACTGTGTGTGTTACCGATAACAAAAATATAAATATAAATTCCGGACTGCCGCGGTAAAGCTATTGCATATTTCTAGTATGTTTTTTTTATCGAAACAAATAAAAAAATACTTTACAGAATGATCTAAATCATTTTATTTTATTCTCAATGATTCATAAAAATATATAATAATAAAAATGACTACTAGTAATAATTCCTTAAGACTCCTTATACTATAATCTTTTTAACCGACTTCAAAAAGAGGAGGTTATCAATTCGTGTGTATTTTTTATTTTTTTTAATGTTTGTTACCGCATAACTCCGTCATTTATGGACCGATTTGAAAAATTCTTTTTTTGTCTGACTGGACATACTTCCAGTTTGGTCCCATTATCATCAAAAGAAAGTTCCGATGATGGGATCCATGAGGAATTGAGGGAACTCCTCAAAAGTTATAGGCACACATATAGCAATTTCAATATTTTTAACAACTAATCAATCATATGCATTCAGAAAGTGTAATTTAGTGAAGTAAAACTGATGAAGAAGACCACAGATGGCCATCTTAACTTTTCAATAATAAGTATTTTGTTGCTAAGCAACTATTAATAAGAAATAACGACGTGAATGAATTGAGCGCGGATTGCACAGATTAAATATTGCTTTTAATACCTACTTGACCTGTGTTCAGCCCGACGCTCAGTCGATTTTTTTCGATTGTAACAAACAAATATCTGAAAATTTTACAACTTGCCGTACTGAAGTCGGTTTTTTTTTGTTAAAATTATTCACATTAATATTCTCTTAGATCAAAACCTCCTTACACAAATTTGACATATTATTATTGGCCGTTTAGAGAATTCGTCATTAAAAAAAGGTTTTCGGTCTCCACGCCCAAGGCCCGCGATAGAAGCTATGCAATAGCTTAAAAAACAAAGTAACGTTTTCCGGATTTTCCTCCTCCAAAATTTAACCAATTCCAAAAAACAATCACTAAGCGTTCGGCAAAGAACCAGAGTATGAGTCGTTTTTATTTAGTTTTATGGCACCTTATTTGTTTATCTGGGGCCGTTTCAAATATGCGTTCTTTTAAATTTTTGTTTAGTCTTATCTAAAAATGAAAAATGAGCGCTTAGACCTGTACTCACACACAGGATCACAACTATACCACTCTGCGCAGTTATTTAGCGGTGTCTTCTGTAAGGTAGAGGTCCTTTTCCAGTTGGGCTTGCTCGCTAGTATGGTGCCCTACCTTTCTTTTCTCTTTTAGTGTAGTAAATAAAGTTATATATTGTATCACTATCTGAAAAAGTGTGCACCGCATCGCATCTCGTCTTGGCGTGAACTGATCCTACTAATATCGGTTTATGCCCCACTCATCCGCAAAACTCATCCGCATAATTTGACTTCCCCATTCATCCACATTTTTATGCCCTACTCATCCGATTTTCGATTTTATTTTAATAATTCCCTTTTCATCCGAAAAAGTATTCCCTTTTTATCCGACATTAAATTTAACCACACAAGATACAGACAACAAAAAAAATTATACTCTTAAAAATGAAATGTGACTCTATAGATTTTTTGAAATACCGTCAACTTTGTAAATTAGGTCCATAGTTAATAAATTTTAGTTGACTTTTTACCACACAACACGAGTGCTCTGACCAATCGTATTTTGGTTTACCGTTGGATACCCCGGTTCTTCCAAATTTTTTCCAGCTTGGTCATTGCACTTTTGGCCATACCAGTATGACGGCGAATTTATTCAGAGCAGCTAGCCTCACTAGTGATTAAGGATCCAAGATATACAAACTCGTTAACTTTCTCATATTTATGAAGCAAATTACAGCTTGGAAAAAGTTGAATTCGGTCTACCACCATGATTTTCATTTTTTCATGGTTGTCCAGTCTAAGCTTAGCGCTCTCTGCTTCTATTAACTTCAGCAGATTTGCCATCTCTGCTTCACTTGACGCAACTCTATAGTTGCGTCAAGTGAAGCAGAGATGGCATGATGGCATGTGATACTACTATTAGTATCACAGTATATGGACCTCTTTCATACAGTAGTTCGACGGACACGTCTAGAGCAATCGTGCGGGGTACTCGTCGTAAAGGGGGAAAAGTAGCGAGCTCGAGCTGCCATACACTCACTCGGGACAAGTCGTTCAGGGATTACGCAATTTTGATTACCTCTTTTGTTAAATAATATTTTAATTTTAACTGGTAGACATAACATGTGCTGTAAGAATCCGTATGTCATCATCTCGTTTAAATAAGAATTTAAAATTCCATCAATTCCTCACACGGACGAAAGGTTAGTTAAAATTAATTTATAATTTCACCAATTTCATTCAGAGAAAAATATTAAGACAGCATGACAACAGAAAAACATCATAAAATTAATACTTAAAATTTAATGACTTAACATCTATTTCGGGATCCCAGATGGCGGACGCAAATTTTTCGAAAAAGTTATTATGGGTATTGTTTTCGTGGTATTTAGGGGTGCTGAAAATGAATATAATATCTATTTCGTGATTCAAGATGGCGGACGCGGTTTTCTTGATTTTTGAGGGTGTTGAAAACAAATATGATATATTTTTGTGATCCAAGATAGCGAACGCGATTTTTTCAAAAATGTCAATATAGGTATCGTTTTCGTGGTTTTTGGGGTCGCTGAAAATGAATATGATATCTATTTGGTGATCCAAGATGTATAAAAATAATATTGTCTAACTCTTTTATTAATTTAGACATATTCATCATTTTGTATAATATAATACACACTCATATTTTGCCTTCTCATAAAAAAAATATTATATTTATATTATTTATTTTACTGGTACCATTCTAACATTACAAAATATAAAATAAATTTAGAAAAAATATGGGACAACCCTTCGACAATTATCTATGTCAATTCGGCGGTGGCATTTTGCAAAACATCAAAGGCGTTGGCCCACTGTAAGAAGAAATAAGGAGTTCTTTACACTGTGTAGTCATCATCTCAACCCATAAATGTCCCACTGCTGTGCGCGGGTCTCCTCTATACAAAGAGGGATACTAGCCTACTATACCACGCTGGCCAGACGGGTTAAATTGGTATAGGGTTTTGTGTCGAGTTTTCCCTCTCTTGCAGTGGATATTATCTGCCTGACTTAAAAACCTTTAGTCGGCTCTTACGACACCCTCGGTACGGAAAGGGGTAGTGACATTTGTATTCTTAATCCGTTACATAATCCATATCATCCGCATATTTTAGATTCGTGAGTCTTTCACCACCAATTCAAATTCCGCCACTTAAAAATTGATACTAAAAGATGTTACACACTTTTCTATTCTTTAATATTTAGATAATTAATTAACGTAGTTTTGTATTAATCAAACATATACGATTATGTATGTCCTACATTTAAACTTAAAAGACTATTTATTTTTATAGTATGTAAATAAAAAAAATGTCTGGTTAATAAACAAAACCTTTTGAAAATAAAATAATATACATCTAAAAAAAAAAAATGAATGTCTGTAAAACGTAAACTTACTTTAGATCTACTCATATATAGTTTTTAAATAATTGATGTTTGTGTCATAAGTCATAATACAGTATAGTATATGTATATATATTGCCCAACACCAGCGCCTCGCTAAGTAGTTTCTAATGACCCGAGTTGTTGAAGTAGTAAAATTAATATTTCATGACTAACCCATTTTTCGAGTTATGTACTATTGAGGTTCGATATAAGGAGGACCTACTGTATTACTTATACTATAAATTTATATTTAATGCTAAGGCTAACACAAAATCCAAAATATTATGTTTTTTTGTCAACCCTCCTTTTTTATTTTATTACCAAAGATTTTACACGCGGACGAATAGGGCATACGTCCAAATCTTTGGATGAATGGGGAAAATGTTGTAGGTATTACAATATTTAATAAAACTCACCCGGATGAACGGGGCATAAACCCTAATATCAGGCCTCCGTCACTCGCTCAAGGTTACGCGTTATGTGCCTACCGCTATGTAGCTCGTAACCGAGCCGATCGCCAGTGGGCTGCCGCACGCGACACAAAGCGCGCACAGCGCGTTTCCCGCTCAAAACGCATACGATATTTACGTACACTACGTAGGTATATTAAGTTAATATTATAAAGTTTTGACTAACGACACGATGGTTAATTATTGTGAAATCGTTGGATGTCATAGTCAAAAGAAAAATAAAAAATTGTCTTGTTTTCATTGCCGAAAGATGAAGAAAGGTACGTTACGTTATTTGAAAGTAGGTACGCATTTCAGCTGGCTTCAGTTAGTAGTACCTAGTAATTTTAAAATGCTTCTTGTGTGTAGGTACTCTTTCTTAAAAAATTACGAGAAAGTTAGAAAGACAACCCTAACATATTCGTGCGATGACGAGCTTGCACGTGAGTCGCACGGCGGGCAACACAATCTCGACTCTTTGTTCGCGTACTTATGGTACATTTCTTTTCGCTGCGAACAGCAGGTATTATTATTAAGATTTTGTAGGCTATTATGGCGTAGGTATTTTCGCTTTTGTATGGGAGTGATGTATCTGTTACGTAGTAACTATTTAGTAATCTGTGCTAATATGCAGACATAATTATGAGAAAGTCGTTAAATTGTAAAAAAGTCCAGAGAACTTCCGAATAAACCAGTACCACACAATTATAGTCATAAATTACTATTTACATTATTGAATATTCGTTGCTCGCTCCACGTAAATCAATGGCTCCCGATTGCATACCTACATAAGTAATAATTATGAATAATTATTGAGAGTCTGAGGAATTCTCAGTGAAAATATAACTGAGAACTTGTTTTATTACAGTTGTTTCTCTGTTATGTAGGTGATGAGAGGTCACAAAGGCTAAGATACTTACTAGGTACAATACCTACTGGAAATTATATAAGCTACGTAGGTTTACGCTATGATATCACACGCTGCAATTATCTATCTATACTTATAATATATTAAAGAGGAAAGATTTGTATTTATGTGTGTGTATGTTTGTAATGAATAAACTCAAAAACTACTGTGCCGATTTCAAAAATTCTATCACCATTGGTAAGCTACATTCACCCTGGGGAACATAGGCTATATTTATTGCTAGAAAAACTTAGGGATCCTTACTAAAACTTAAGTACGAGTAACTTAACCCAAGGTGTAAAAAAAGTGCCCTTAAACGTCTTTCGTCGCATGCGCTGCGGAAACTATTACATAACACCCAAGTGATACCTTTGGTATTGTAGGCTTCCATAGGCTATGGTAGCTGCTTACCATAAGGCGAGCCGTATATTAGTTTGCCACCCAAGTAGTACAAAAAAAGAAGATCGATAAGAAATCACTATTTATTTTGAATTTTTTACCTGCTTCAATGGTAGGTACTTACTCGATTTTTTTTTGTAAAGACTATTATGACTTCATCAATCATTAAAAAATAACAGTGGAAATAGACAATAAGCATATTGTGCTCCTTAATTATGCAATTCAGTGTTTAGCACTGTCTTTATTAACTATGCTATAACAAGCCTCTGGTTTACTCTAATAACGTCGGGTATTTTTAGAATTATCGACATACAAAATATATGGAATTCTTTGTTCTATGTTTAATGTGATAATTGTTTACATAGTGCGCTGGAGTCTGTGATCGTAAACGGAAACTTACTTGTGTCTGCGCTATAACTGGGAATACAGTAAACTGCTATTTACTCATGACTTGTGATGTAATCATTTAGGAATTTCATTATGAATTTTAAATACTGGCAATAAGAAAACAAAAGAAGCAGAAAAAACAAAATCATTATTTACAGTTTTAAAACGTTTGAAGCAAGTATATTTCTATTGAAACTACTATCAAGAAAATTCGGAGACATGATGACAAAATTCGGAGACAATTGACTATTTCCAACATTTTTTGATGGAATGTGAACGGAATCGTATGTCCAAAGAGATATTAGGTATGTTTTAAAAATATAAACTGTAACGATGTTTACTATCGAAACGCTAAAAAAAAATTAAATATTAGAAGGTAGGCATCGACTCGGGCCACAGCCTTATCCGCATCGACCGCATCACATTTCAAGAGCGCGGAAAAAAACTACTACTTAGGTACTAAGTATGTCTAAATTGAGTGCAAGTAATGCTCCAGGTTTTAGTATAGGTACATTAAAATATGCTATGGTAACTGCTTACCATAAAGCAAACGTATCTACTCTTGTCTGTATATCAAGTAGGTTTCTATATTAAATTTTAATGACAGAACTTTATTGTTATAAATGTCGAATTAAATAGATTAAAAAGTTTTGTCGACAACTGATCGTAGAATCAAACTCAAGAAATAATTTAATTACTCAAATTTCCGTCTTCCGTCGTCATAAGCAAGAGTTTGCCTAAGGGTTGTTGTTATGTATTATCAACATAGTTGACACTTACAGAAATCATTTCAAATCATTGATTAATTTAAGCAAGATTGCATATTGTCTATAGAAAGGTAATTTTCTACCTTTCTATCGACGATATGCGCTCAAGCGCCAGAATTGTATTTACTTTCTTCTTATTATCGTTTAGTTCGCCAACCTGGCGATAGTGTTATTTAGATCGCAAATATTTAGGCTTCTGTCGTGATTTAACGTCTGTTAACAGTCGAGACACTCGGGACCGACTTTTAAGGTGCCCTCCAAAGTACGAGTGATCGATCGCCAACTTTGTCGATAGTACAAAACAGTTATATTATAATGATACTGTCTATTAATATTGTACTCGCTTTGAAGAGCAACAGACATCAAAATCAGAGAGGAAATTACAGATTATACTAAGCCTACCTATTTAAGATTAACTAATATTATTTCGTTGTTTACAATGTTGTACATTAATTAATGTGTTTTGGGAGATACAGCCTGTGATTACCTATCTGAAACAATATCTTAATATTTACGGAGAGGCAGGTAACATACATGCGAGTCAGTCCGACTGGGGAAGGCCCTCTATCTTATAGAAAACCACAGCCAAGTAACTACGAGTACATACAGGGGTGCAGTTATGTTTCAGTGTGTGAGTATAGGTTGCCAGAGTTATAGGGATACTTTATCACAAAATCCTGGTGATAATATTTTAAGGTTGGCAATACGAATGTAATACCTCTGGTATTGTAAGCGTCTAAGTATAGGCTTACGACAAGGCGGGCATTATGATTGTTTGGTACCTAAGTACTTTACAAAAAGTAGCAGGTACTTTTTATACTACTAAGGAGGCAAACAAACATACGGCCTGCCTGATGGTAAGCAGTTATGGTATCCTATGGACGCTTGCAACGTCAGGGATATCACTTGCGTGTTCTCGACCCTTCAAAAACCTTATAACCCTGTCTTGAAGAACCCCATGCTTATACTCTTTTGGGAAAACCTCGACAGTTCATTCGACAACCTAATTGTACGTTTCAGGTGCTAGGATGTGAGGATAAATCCCCGCAAGAGTTGATAAACGCGGCCGTGCGATTGGACATCATCATCATCTCAGTCAAAAGACGCATGGCATTCGGTCTTGAGCTGTCCTTATCCATCGGCTACTCACGACCTGGGCATGCGTGGGCATCATATCGAACTTCTTTTATCATACTTGCTTTAGTTACCGAATCCCGATGCTAATAAGTAGATAACTAAATAATGTCAATCACCCAAATCTGATATATTATTAAATGTTGGAATTAAATTCGGACAGTATTTTGTATCATTATACCATTACAATCTGTCATTCCTTTGACACGGGTAGGTATCGAGATAAATATGTATAGGTATATCATTTTACGTGAATTATCTACCTACCTCATTTGATTTAAAGGTAGGTACGTCTATATCTAAAAAAGTAAAAAAGCGAAAAATTGGATTCTTGCGAAATTTCTAGGGAGATTGCAGAACACCGGATAGAAGAAACTTCTTCTTAGTTTTCTCAAAAATCCATTATATCCATCCTGCCACATATATGTAGATAGGTAAAGCTAAAAATTGGTATGTTTGAACGCGCTAATCTCTAGAAGTATCAGTCAGATTTGAAAAAATACCTTAGCATTTGATAGCCCAATTCTTTAGAATTTAACATCAGGTCACAATGACTAAAAGGGAGTAAGTATGGTACTAACCATAAACGTGACAAAATATTGCGGCATTTAAGTTTTACGCACGAACTTGAAAATGAAATTTTGGTGTATGAAAACATTATAAGTAATATTAGGCTTATCTTAATAAAATGATTTATACAGCTTTCTTGCGCTGCACAAACTTTAATTTAACTCTTGATAAATGGCTTTTGTAGCAAAGTCACCATAATTTCACTAATGTCACGATGAAAGATAGACTGTCAAACTTTAATTATGATTCATATCCAGCGTTACAAATATATGCGCATGAAAATAGGAGTATTTACGCACCAATTAATTATACATCCAGTGTGTCACCATACTAAATATATTTGTTATTTTATAGTAGGTATACGAGCTTTTGTTGGCCAAGGAACCCTTTACAGGTGTACGCCAAACAATTCACCAAAGTTTCAGGACCAAAGTGTAATAGTATATACTTGGTCCAGGAATATCACTCTCGCATGCCCGACTCTAATACATCTTGTAACACCAGAGATTTTATGGGTAACCCTGGGATTAAAAAACGAAGTTTAAAATCCGTTTCCCTTAGAAGTTTGTTCATAAGACCTATACTATACTATACTCACGCACAAGAACACAACTACACTACGGTGTAGTTATTGGCTGGAATCTTCTGTAAGGTGGAGGTCCTCTCCAAATAAAACCAGCTCGCTTGCATGGCACCCTAACTATCTTTAATATTGCTAATATTGGATTTACTATTCTTACCACAGAATTCATTTATAAACCAATAGGGTTTTCACTAAAGGCGTTTAAAATACTATTGACGCCGGATTTTCCTAAGTAAGCTCTCCGTCACACTTTAAGGAATGTTCAAGACATATCGTAATAGATTTAAAAACGGTTTTACCCTTGCCTATTGTTTTAAAACTTCAATAAATTATGCAACATCACTGTAATTTTGCCTATCATCTCAAGTCAAAATTTTCATTGGACTATAAATATTTATGAGTATGGATTACTTGAAGTTTTAAGTTAAATTACATGGCCTGAATAACTAAGTTTAAGACAAATTATTTAAGCACTTATAGAGCTAAACTTGAGAATCAAGACTAGAGGAGTACCTCTATCTTGCCGAAAACCGGACTGTGAAAACTAATAATTAAGCAGACCGATTTCGGTTACGGACGGCTGCGACAATATAAATCCTAATTATATTTTCCGTCAAAGCTAAGAAGAAGAGAGCGTCAATTCGATTTAGGTATACAAATTTACATTTATTTCTGTACAGAATAATTATTTTTTTTTTCTGCGACTTTCAGCCGAATTTTCTACAGTCACCGTTAGAATTTTGGGGAAATCAGATCAGAATCAGAATCAATTGAGAAGTTCAGATGGCTAACTGTGGTCTTCTTCTTTAGTTACACTCCACCAAATTACACTTTCTGAGTGGAAAGGTTTGATTTATTGTAAAAAATATTTTTTGAGGAGTTCCCGCAATTCCTCATGGATCCCATCATCAGAACTTTCATTTGATAAAAATGGGACCAAACTGGAAGTATGTCCTCTCAGACAAAAAAATATTTTTTTAAATCGGTTCATCGATGACGGAGTTCTGCGGTAACAAATATAAAAAAATACACACGAATTGATAACCTCCTCGTTCTTGAAGTCGGTTCAAAATGGAAGATTATCATCTCTACATTCTTATCACAACACCCATTAGTCTTTCCTCAACCTAACCGCTCAAAGAAAACATAAGTGTTTCTCATAATATATTTAAGTTTATGTTCTTTTTACCCCTCTTCTGTAAATAATGTAGTTTGTATATGTTTATATAGGAATTGGCGTTACAACAGGGATCACGGCTGAATATGCAAGCGGTTTACGTCTATGTCATTGTAATAAATTGATGTAGGGTAATTATATGCGAAAGTATCTCTGTTTGTTTGTAACCTTTTCACGACTAAAAGGCTGAATGGATCGTAATAAAATTTGGTAAGGAGATAGATTATATTCTAGGAAAGAATATAGGGTACTTTTAACCCGATACTAAGCTGGAACAAAGCTTTGTGTGTTGAGCACGATTCTTTGTTCTGTGTCTGGATGTAATTTATGTATAACTAGGGGTCGCCCGCGACTTCGTCCGCGTGGTTATTTGGAATATTTTCTCCGATTTTGCAACATATCTCACTACTGCTCCGCTTCTATTGATCATAGCGTGATTTTATATAGCCTATAGCCTCCCTTTTTTTTTGTAATCGAACTAGTACTTTCTGAGATTAGCGCGTTCAACCAAACAAACTCTTCAGCTTTATAATATTAGTATAGATTATTATAGTTTACTTATACATAAATAAAAAAGTATGTCGGCCAGTTGCCAGGTTGTAGTTTAGAGTTAAGCTTCTGAGTCTGCCTACTTCTGAGTATTAAAGAAAGACCCTTTGCCCTTTTCAATATCATCGACCTCTAAATAATTTGGCAAGTATTTGTATCGTAATGACTCAATGCTAAAACATTTCTGATTTATGCTTCGGAGTTTACACTTGCAAAGTTTTTGAATTATTACCTGCATTTGTAGTTAATTACCTAATATATATCTTCGCAGAATTATATAGTTACATTAATGTGAAATAAGTAATCAGAATCTTTGTTGAGAACTGTTAAAACTGTAGGTATTTTCAAGAGATTCAGATTTATCAGATTATTACCTACCTAATAATCTGATGAAGTACCTGTCACAAATTATTTATTCCCAGTCTGTAGAGTAATAAATAATTTCTGACAGGTACTTCCATGTTAATGTTATAAATGCGAAAATAAGTTTGTTTGTTCCGTTTTTAAGACTAAACGGCTAAACGGATCTGAATGAAAAAAAAAATTTGAATAGCGTAATAATAAATGATGAAAACCGTGTTTTTTTTTTCAAATTTTCCTATTTCAATTGCAATAAACGTAATGAATATAGGGTAGTTGTTTATTTTCTTGGATTAGTATATTTATAAAAAGAAAACCATTGTCACTTATATTGTTTACAACAGTTAGTAAATCAGTCGAAATACCGAAGAATTGATAAACCATGTCTTAAGTATTACGAACAACGATTCGAAGTTCAAGTTTCTCGAGATTTTGATGGAGATTGCTGTCAAACTTTAACGTTTGAGATTTCCAAATCAATTTATAGTACAGTACCCGGGAAATTCATCACAAATTATAGTACATTGAATAAAGAGTTGCGAAATGAATCACATGAAATGAAAATTATGTTTCGAGGCCTAATCAGGTATCGATCGTTATTTTAAAAATAAAGAAACTGTATTTATTTAAGTGCATTTAAAAAATATAAATAGGTACACGATTACTTACAAAACTAATAAGCATATCGTCTAAAATAATTAATACACAGAACCGGTGTACCTATATGGTATAGGCAAGATAGGAAAAACTTTATTCAATTACACGCCTTAATATTTTGTTTGTAAGAAGTTACGCATAGAAATATAATTACGCCACAGTGTATAGTTATTTAGCTGTATTTTTCCGTAAGGTTAGGTTTGCTTGACGGTCTAGTACCCTGCCCCTGTCTAAAAACAGACAGAGAGAGAATATCTAGGTATAAAAGAAATAATTTATATGAATGTAATCAGATTAACACAAAATAATACCAGTTATTTAAATATAAGTACCTGAATGCCCGATCTTTGCTCGGTATTTTTTTTGGGAATTAATGTTTTCTAAAAATGAAACCTAGCCAGATCGATTAATCGCCCCCGAAACATCCTGCATCCTAAATTACCTACAATGTAAAATTACATCCTGTAGAATGTAACGCTTTCATAGTTATAATTAATGCTTTTAACATAAATTATAATGATGAAGGCACACAAACTCACAGAAATAGATCAGCACCTACTATCTGTATTAGCACGAACTCGATAGGTAGGTACTGTATGATATTGATCTTACAATTTTGGATATGAATACATTTGTGTTTCTAGTGTAATAAATTAATGTAATTGTTGGTATTGTATTAATAAAGGGATTCCTTTCACTTAGGGGCTTGGGTTGGGATACCTTATATTACATTTTGTAATTGATTGAACATAATATTCAATTTATCGTATAAAGACGAAGCAGGATGGGTTCTTTATATTTGAAGCATCTATTATGTCTCAAATCTTCTCCCTTTTCATAGTTATTAAAATCTTTTTTTATACTAAATACCTAGGTGTCAAACAAGTAAACGGCCCGCTTGATGGTAAGCAGTTACCGTTGCCTAAGACGCTTTCAACACCAGGGTTTTGTGATGAAGTATAACTGACGTGGAAAAGCTTTTGATTCTGGGCCGAGTGGATGGTAAACGCGCTCAAGGCAGAGCGCCGGCAAGATGGTCAGAGAAGGCGTTTGGAGGTAGCATGTACCGTGCAATCCACACTTCAGAAGACCATATAGCTTGGAGACGTGTCGTATATGATCGCGATCCTCAGCAGTGAGGGAACGACGATGATGATGATGATGATAACTGACGTAGGAATTTTTTTCGTTAAAAACGCATCCCTGACTGAGCGCTGAAAACCTCACACACAGCTTCGCCGATAGTCATTTGGCTGTGGTCTTCTGTAAGGTGGAGCTCCTTCTCCAGTAAGGTTTGCTTGCTAGTATGGCTACCTGCCTCTATGTACCATACCACCGTGTCGATAATACGTAAAGTATTTAATCGTTTAAGCCCAGTATGCTGTCCTCTCTATTATTTATTATCTGTGTAAGCGCATAGGTCGCTCAGAGTACAGATGGAAGGGCCCAAAGAGCAAGACAGGAGGAGAGACATTGTGACATTGACATTGGGGGTTAGTATTAAATTCATACCCTGTAGTAGTTGTAACGGTAAGCCTTCAGTTATCCATATTGTGATCCCGCATGGAGATGCAGTCCGATACTATAGAATTATAAATATCTACTTCAGAGATCTAGACTCACAAACGAAATACAACTATAACTATACCTACTACTGTGTAAAGTTATAAAACATGTCTCCTCAGTAGTATAAAAAGTACATTTTTAAGCTTCTGTTAATTTAACACGCGCTGATTCAATTTCAGATTCAACGCAGTAACTGCAGTAAGTACTAAACTTATGAGTCAAGAGTTCAAGACGCTTATTTTTATTACAGACTAGCTGTAGCCCGCGGCTCTGCCCGCGTTAACGTCGGTTATTCCGATAAAAAGTTTCGCTATTCCAGACTATAATGTATCTCTATTCCAAATTTCATCCAGATCCGTTCAGAAGTCTTTACTTGAAAGAGTAACAAACATCCATACATTCATCCACCCTCACAAACATTCACATTTATACTATTAGTAGGACTATAATTCGTTTTATATCTCCGTTTTTATGAATCCTATTTAAAATTTAATTTCAGTTTCTAAACATTGTTTTATAAAATGTTTTATTTATCATCTACGAATGTTTTGTTGCTGAAAAACTCGTTCAAATTTAACAACTAAACGTGCTAAAACTTTTTACTTTTATGAAATTATGCTAATGCTAAATTAACTTTTACGACCGTTTGAATATAATATAATAATAGCACTCTGTTTTGCTGATTGTACAAAAATGCAAGTTTGGCATATATTATAGAAAAGAATGGGTCGTAGAAGGTATTGATAAAGTAGGACGAAGTAGAAATACATAAAATAATTTAAATTATATTTAGGACGAAAAATGCAAATTGTTAGGGACGACTCAGGATTTTTTGGTGCGAGGACAAAACTGAGTGGGCCAAACGAAAAGGGATTTGGCCTTAATTCACACACCCTAGCCTAATGCGGGTAGTCGGGATCAGACATGTATTTAGAATTTCTTCTAAGAATTGCGGGTTTCCTCACATTTTTTTCTCCACCGTTAGGAGATGGTAAATTATTTATAGTCTAAAAAAAATAACATTGGTACTGCCACCCGGGATTGAACTCACACCCCTGGTGTCATGATGCTGATGAAGGACGTCAAGGTACTAACGGCCACTGTTATTTGATTTGATTCAGAATATTATTTATTCATCTGATTAGATTTAATAGTTGAAGAAAATATATCTGTAATTCGAACCATTAGGCAATAAGCAAATAGTAGGTACCAAATACTATTTTTGTTGTGTCATCTTCATTTCATTAGGGTGAGTTATTGTGGTATTGCGTTCTAAGAGTAAGTACTTTGTATAAAAAAAGCAATTGGAATTTATTTGAGCAACAATCCACAATGGTTTTAAGAGTACGGCACCATACAAGTGACTAAGTTCGACTGGGGAAGGACCTCTACCTTACAGAATAATTTACAAAAAATTAAAGATACACAATCAGCGTTTCAAATCTGTCCGCACAAAATACGCGCATTGTTGCATATATTTCAAATAGTGTCGCGACGGTCGTGTCAATACATGACAAATTCAACTTTATATCATGTGCATAAGGATTAATTTGAAAAATAATAAATATTAAATGCATAGACATAAATTACAAAAATTCACTTAAAAAGTTATCTTATTTTTTAATACAACTCCCGCACTAGGAACAAGTCATGTGTCGCTAGGGACTTTACGAAGGTACAATTCATGGACACAAATTACACCGAGTCTCGAAACAAACATTTATAAATCACATAATGTTTTATCCTTTGTTTGGATTTAACTCATGACCTTCGGCTTAGGAGTCAGGGTTACCAATAGACCAACAGGTCAGTCATTTATATCAGACAATTGTGCATGGTAGCCACTTCCTCCACCATCCTTGTAGTCATCCCTTTTGAAGAAAACGTACACCTATAGTGTATGTTTTCTTCAAATATTGGTATTTTTTTAATCTATTTAGAATTACTATATAATTTATGACAAAACCATATTGTGAAACACATCTTGTAGATTAATACTTTATTCTTTGGCAGTCATTTGTCTATAAATGCCAACAAAAAAATGGTTTCATTTACACCTCTTTGCCATCATTTTTTGAGAGAGGGCCTTAAACCACTGAACCATCCCTGAAGCCACCTCTTTTCAAATCTTAGCTTTCTAGCTCTCTATCTCACAAAAGGTAAGGTCATTGTCCCTATGTTTAAACGTATTGTTTCGACCTACAATATAAACACACTTTGGGTATTAACGACCTATTGTCACTGTGACAAAGTCTAGACAAGTAAACTCCCAAAATATTATAGCTATTATTAACAAAGATGGTAATAGATTTTGTTTGGATGTAACTTATTATGAATGAAATGAAGTTGTACAATATTTAAATGAACATTTAAAGTATTTATTTGTATAATATAAATATGAAAATATTTACTTTGTTTTTTGAAGTGAAATCTTCTTTAGGCGCGTTGAGCACTTTTTGGGAAAAATCATGGAACTCGCGTCATCGTCACCGAACGCTTTCCATATTCAAAAATAATAATCTTAGCTCGACGATTCAGTTCACAAGTTACGTAGTGTTCACTTGTATCGGCAGTCTCCAAAGACGCCGCATGTTTTTTTTCTCATCATCTATTCTATTCGTATCTTCTCTGAGAATGTCTGTGGGGACTCGCTTGACATACAAGAGGAGTTAAGTATTGCAGCGGTATGACTCCAGGTATATCTCGGGAATACTTTACGCACAATGAAAACACTAATTACTTATTTATACTTGTGTTCGTTTGAACTTGCCTACTTAAGATTATAATCACACATTCAATTATAAAATAACTTATGATAAGACTCGTAACGTAACCTGCTCATGACTGATTCATGGTTATTTTTTTACGCCACCAATCGTTTTTTTTTTCAAAATTTTTAATATTTGAAAGCATTTCTTTTCTAAACTCCAAAGGTTTAACTATGGTTTTATTATTAATTGTGACCCCCTATAAACCTCTATAGTATCTACGAAAGGGCCCGCCACAATTTTCCTGTTAAGATTGAAAGCCAAGAATCCATCTTAGTATTCACTTACTTTACTTTACCTTAATAAAGAATTTTTAAATTTGTATCGACAGTGGTTATTGGCTCTGCGTTGATAAATCAGTCAGTCAGTCGGGGCAAGGTAATTTCATGTACTCGTATATAATGTTAGTACTAATAATAGATAAAGGTCAGAGTTCAACTTTTTGTTTTGTTTTGACATTAATTTTATTTTTTGTAGTATATACAATTTATACAGATTTACCTGATGAAGCCCTATGCCATGGTAACTACCTACACAATATTATTATATCGAGTCATTGTTTTTATTTTATTTATTCTGCCATGGCAATAAACAAAACGTACAGCTCGTTTCATGTACTGTAGCCTATGGACATTTGCAATAAAAAACGCATTATTTGCGCGATGTCAATCCCACATTTTGTAACACTAGAGTTTCATGTTATGGATAACGCTTTAATAAAGAAAACGTTATTTTATAAACAGTTACCCATAAATGACTTTTATTATAACCACTGTCTTTTTTATATAAATTGGGTGGCAAACAAGCATACGCCCGCCTGCGTATCATTTGTGTGTTGCCAACCAATTTTTTTACATAAATTGGCTTTAAGATGACATATCCCTGGGATAGGAAAAGGTTTATTTCAAAACGCATCTCTAAATGAAGATCTTACCATGCATGTGGTAGAAAGTGCCTTGATAAAACATGACCTTAAAATGCACAGGCGCGAGAATGTTCCTAAAAAGTATATCGCGGCAATTTGTACAGCTTCAATTATTTTTATCATTTCAGGTTAATTCTCAATGTTATAATTAAACCAATTAGTATATTTACTAATTATTAACAGTCGTTTCAATAAAAAACAAGACTTATTTAAACGAAGAGATTAAAATACACTTCAATAACATAATGTTTGGCAATTCTAAGACATGGTTATTGACTCACCTGTGGGTATAGTGGTCTTTAAAAGTCGTGGGTTCAATTCTGACCCAGGACAAATATTTGTTATTGTGAGACCTTTATTAGTGTGTAACCTAGGTGATGAGTACCGTTCCTTGTTCTGAATCAGGGTACAATTTATCTAAACCTTTTGTTCCACTCTGGTTTTGTTCCATGACACATTTATTGTTACTACCTGCATGCATGCAATATTGATTTAGGTTTCCCAGAGGTTCCGTATTTTGTTTTCAGTAGAATATAGCCTTTGTTACCCGCTGAGCTTTTGTTGCCCGCTGATAATGTAGCTTTTTTTAAGTGAAAGAATTTTTATCTAGTAGTTTTTGACGTTATTAATTACAAACATATAAAAATTCTAATGTTTTCTCTGTAATATTAGTATCGGTATAAATGATGCCATCAAATGCTAAAAGAACTTTTCAAATTCGACTCGTATTCCCAGAGATAACAAACTGTAAAACTTCCGTAGATATTAGATATACCTACGTAAACTTTGTATTTAGAAATATATTTGTATGTATAGCATATTTATGCAGACTAGACTCTGCCTTGTTTGGGATCAGTGACCTTACCATAAATAAAACCGATTTGATGCTTATGGCCCCGTGACGTTCAAATATCGATTTAAATTTGATCTTAGTTTGAATTTCGATCATTTGATATGATACAAATTCTAAAATGAAGGATGCCATGGTGCGGTTGCAGATGGCCCTGAGTATGTTTGGTACCAAGATATTATGTATTATTGTTATAATCCTTACTAATATTATAAAGCTGAAGAGTTTGTATGGTTTAACGCGCTAATTTAAGAAAGTGCTGGTTTGATTAGAAAAATCTTTTTTTGTTGAATAGTGCATTTATTCAGGAAGGCTATAGGCTATATAGCATCACGCTATGATCAATAGGAGCGGAGCAGTAGTGAGATATGTTGCAAAATCGAGGAAAATATTCCAAATTACCACGCGGACGTAGTCGCGGGCGACCCCTAATTAATTAGATACGGTGTTTTAATTGTCAAGCATTTTAACAATTTAAAATAAGTATTTTTTTAGATTAACGAGTAGTTGTTGTTGTACTTAAACGTTAACTAAGTACATACACAAAAAGTAATACAAAAAATATCATTGTATAGCTGCCAATAATTTGAAATATGTTTATTTATAAATAGACAAAACTTGCGTTGACGAATACAAAAACAACACTAATAACTAAATACCTACTTATTTCCTTAGACCATACAATCATACAATTTCTAAAAATAGCTATCTATACTTACATACTTTTACGTAAGATCTATTAATAACTGTGTTGCTATAACATATTTCAATCTATACTAATAATAATTATAATTGCGAAAGTTTGGATGGATATGTGGATATTTGTTACTCAATTACGCCAAAACAGTATTGAATGAAATTTGGCATCGAGATAAATTATAGTCTAGAAAGGCACGTTGGATATTTTTTTATCACAGTTCCTATGGGTCCTGAGTCTTCTTAAAATGGAGTCAGCTAGGCAACACGGCCCGTGTTTGTGTTGTGGCTGTGACCACGGATGTGGCTAAAAGTAATTAATGTGTGATCGTGGGTTAATATCCGTAGTTTGTATACCTACTTACCTACCTAGTCGTGGTATAAAGTACCCTATGTCTTTCCCCAGAAGCAGGATACCATCTATCTTCTTGCCAAATTTCATTAAGATTCGTTCAGCCGTTCGGTCGTCAAAAGATAAACAAACTAACAAATAGAGTTACTTTCACATATACATATAATAATTAATAGGAAGGGGAAGTATGGATTGTTTATTATGCAACGAGAAAATTTCAAAGTTAGTTAATAGAAAGACGTAATGTGTTAGGAACTAGGAACTTAATGTACAAACCCAGACTATTTCAATGTGTAACTATGATTTACTTAGATGGGTGAAGAAGATAAGCCACAGTAGGTAGTAAGTTCACATATTTCCTACTAGCTGTTGCCCGCAGCTCCGCCCGCGTGGATGTCGGTTATCGCTGCAAAAAGTAGCCTATGTGTTATTCCAGACCATAATCTATCTCTGTGCTAATTTCATCCAGATCCGTTCAGTAGCTTTTACGTGAAAAAGTAACAAACAAACATAACAAACTTTCACATTTATAATATTAGTAAGGATTACAGTGCCTCCAATGTGCAGTGTATTTTTGAGTGAAGGTAAAGAAAATGAAAATAACATAATAATCTGTACTTTACGGTAGCGTTTATAACATGATAGCAATTTTTGTGGTTGTATTTTTGGCATGTTTTCCCAGAGGATCCGTCCGTCACATAGCGGCGTTTCCAATTTCAAAATTCTGTTTTTGTACTATCATATTTTCATGTTGTATGTTCAGCTTACTAAGGTTACTTTGGCCCAAGAAATATTTATGTTCCTGATATAGTTGTTTTATTTTTTACTTACATGAAATATCCAACTTCTATCAGCTGTTGTCGCAAAAACATTAAAAAAAAAAAAGATTTGTATTTTGATTGTATTTTGCATTGGAGGCAAACAAGCATACCTACTTGGAATTACCTGTAACCGTGCGAATGGTATTCTTTTTAAGCGTAGAACTCTAATTCATCTTCTAAAATAATATGTAGTAGCCTAAGTGAGTCTCAATAACAGCAGCTTACCTACTTACCGATTTGCTGCTGTGTTACTTTTATTGCAAGAGATATATTTCATTTTTAATTTTACAGCTGCCCGGTCACAATTTTACTGACCACTAAAGCAGGTTCAATTTTTTAAATCACATTTTAGCTAACTGCACTTAAATGATAACCGGTCGAAAAGCAGACTTCCCAGTCTACTTTTCGACCGGTTGTATGCCAGTGACGGTAGTTACACAAACTTGATTATCTAATTTAAAATACCTGGTGCGATTTTTATATTTATACCATTGACCTGGTTCAAAGGGAATGTCCGAATCCCTTCAAATGTTATCCACAAAAATTTAAATGTACTTAACACGCGAAGTCATCGTAAAAAAACCGTTTAATAACGAAAACAGTCGCTATGGCGGCGACGTGCGGCGCGACGCGATCTACAACGCGCGACGTACAGATTAGCGTTATGATTAATACAAATACGTAATAATACTTATGTACCTACTAATGTTATGTGCGTGTAACAGTTATTTAACGTTAATAATTACAAGATTAAAATAAAAACAACTTAACATACCAAGGTTTTCCCGCTTTTCAATAAAGGAGTTCTAAAGTTAGGTACGGTTTTTACCGGGTCGGCAACGCGCGAGTGATAACCTCTTGGTGTTTTAAGCGTCCAGCGTTAAACAAACAAACTAACATACATTGCAAGCTAGCTAAATAAAAGCTTGTAAAAACGAACGCTCTCATACAAGTCTTTTCCAATTCAAGTACAGATTCGGTTCAGCCAGTGTGATCTTTTAGAGTAGGTATCTTAATTGTAGGAAATAATTTTTAATCTAAAGGCTCGTTTATTTTAATATGTCCCAGTATTTTATTATTTGTTTATTCTTGTATTACATTGACCTTCTTGCTTTTTATTGTTTTAGAATGTTTTTAGCAGGTCTGTTATTATAAACATTTTGGTTATGAGTGTTACGACCTTTTATGTGGTTATGACTACTGCTACTGCCACAGAAAATATAAACAAGGTTATAAAAAAATATGTTAATGACTGTTAATGTTAATAAATTTATTGATAAGTTTCTATATTTTTTTAAACTTTGGAAGTTGTTTTATAAAAAGTCGGTCACAAAGTTAGTACATTCAGACTAGAAAAGACCATATAGGTATATGAATTTTAAAAAACGTAGGCACCTATTATGTATAGGTTGCGTGTTAAATGTTTACACTACCTAGATAGTTAATATTAGCATTGTTAGCAAAATATACTAAAAATTATTTATTTTAAAATCGTAAATTATGAATAATAGGTACATATATTTAAGTTAGGGTAGATATTACGTAACAACACAAAATTAAGTCCGTGTCACAGTATAATAATGACTAGATAGATTTTGCTAACTATTCGGATAATATTGTCCGAAAATAAATCCAAATTTTACATAGAATAATGCTTTAAGTTAAAAAAAACTGGCTTTATATTAGCCAAAGTTTCTTCCCGAAGTGGTAGCAAAGATGTATGCCAGCTATCTTAATCCAATGGGGTAAGACCTCCGTCTTACAGAAGACCACAGCCAAAAAAATAGAAACAGTGATTTTGTTCTGTTCCGGTGCATACTAACAGTTTTCCAATGCTAATTCTGGGATATTTTTTTTTAGAAAACCCATTGTCTATTCCAGGAACTGACACAAACACTGCCTTTATAGTACATATACATATTACACCCATCTTAAAGTGGGTATTCCTGTTATTAACAAAACCCTGGTATTAGAAACACGTTAGGTATCGCTTGTATGATGCCCTGCCTCTCTAAAAACCTTATGTTCCAAGAAAGGAAGGCACCATACATTAGAGCAAGCCCGATTGAAGAAGAACCTATATCTTAGAAAAGACCACAGCCAAATTACATGTTTTTAAATAAACGTTTTTCTTTCCAAGCGATACCCCATCACTTTACTGCTTAACAGGCCTAAAATCGTAATAATATATCTTATTCACAAAATAGGAGTCCTTTAAAAATGATAAAAAAGTAAAAATCTACTAAAGACCACCTGCGTCGCCGCCCTATCTTCTTTACATAGACTAGCAAACAAAAATGTTTCCAAAGATTACAGTACCTTATAAATTGGTTCTGTCCTAGACTCATAATTCAAATTTATGACTGGCCGTTCTTCAAACCGTTATTAATAATGTCATCCTGACCAATCTCGGTCACGACGGCCTAACTCAACAGAGACTAACCTATTGAGTGGGAGATATTATAGTGCACAAGTGTGTGGGTCACCACAGGTCTTGTGTACTCTCTATTTCTCACACATTTGAATTTGTAGGGGTAATACCAGTGCGGATCGATAGATTTGCAAGGTTAGCCTGGTGCATTTGCTGATCGATAAACTATCGGCCGGCTACCAAGGATGCGGTGACCCTGTAGATGAGTACGTTAAGAGTCATTCGTCACGACAGGGGACGTATTTGAGTCATCTTTTTCTTTTTATTATCATTTGGTTAGTTACCAACCTGGTAACATAGTTTTTAAGATCGCCCAAGTTTAGGCCTCCGTCGTGATCTCACGCGTTAAAGCACGGAGACGCTTAGATGAAATACCACTATGCGGTTTATAAGGTTACCGCGCTCTTGGTAGCTTAACGCTGATTGTTTACCGAACAGGGAATGCACCTGGCTATGAGCTCAACAACTCTGTCATCATTGGCCACTCCCAATGTAAAAAAAAAACAATATTTTATTGTAAAAAGGTTCTGAAGCTTAAATGTTTATTTCTTTAAATTTAAATTTCGAATAAGTATTCACAAAATAATCTTGCAACTTATGAGATGAGCTCCAGTTTTTCTTGACCCTTTTTACTCCAGATCCCTTTGTGTCAACATTTTAAATTGCGAATGCCAACACAAAGTAAAACCTCTGAAAATTTACACTACATAGAACGTTTCTTTGAACACAGTGTGAATTTACATAAAGTTATGAATATAGAGACTTTAAAATATAAAATTCCGTAGTAACTTCATTAATAAAAACGAAAGATTTTTTTGAACTAAAGTATATAGTAAAACAGTATTCGGAACAGTAAGCAGTACTTAATACTTATGTTGTTTGTGGATGTGGGCGTATATCTGATTTTTTATACTTCCTACTAAGGAACAGTATGTTTGTTGGCCACAAGCATACTGCCCGCCTGATAGAGTGGCTTAGACCCCGTAAAACTTGGATTTTGGATTAGGTCGTAGCGTGATTACATTGAGCCTAAACTTCCTGAAGAAATGGGCTGCATCAAAGGCAAAAGTTTTTTATTTAAATCACGTACACGGTTAGCAGATAATATAAGCGCATTAATTGATCACCTGCAAATAAGTACGCACTAAAACATGGCATATAAACCGAAAGCCGCCCGCCCGCTCAGTAATTCAGTAGAAAAGTAGCTTATATTATCTTTTTTTATAATATCATTCGACCACTGGGTGATCTAGAGATCACCCAGTGGTCGAATGATATTAATATTATCTGTACTAACTAGATGTAGATAATATATACAAGAGATAGAAACAGCATCATGGCGGCTTAGTATCAACCACCGCAAACTTCTCTTGTCAGGCCTGCGGTAAAGTTTATCGTTTTCGGTCTGTTTAGCCACCAAAGACATTGTCCTTCAGATATTACTCAATGAATCTTCGATTACAGACTCAAAGCCCTTATAATATAATTTAGTCTGCTTGAATTATATTATGATAATGTTGTCTTAACGAGATCGCTTTTAGCGATAGAACTGCCCACTGTAGTTTTTAATTTATTTCTTATCCTATTATTTCTTACTAGGTGTTGCCCGCGGCTGCGCCCGCGTAGATATTGGTTATCGAGATAAAAGCCCATGTTCTATTTTAGACTGTAATCTATTTCAGCGCCAAATTTCATCCAGATCCATACCATATCAAAATTATTGCTTCTAGGCGATGCTGAATTGTTAATATAATAAATATACATAATAATATGTTTAGGTTTCAATGACCGATTGTAGTTTGTAGACAAAAAATCCCTATCTACCTCTTTTTGTTATTTAATATCATTCACATACAATAGATAAGATAGTAAAATTAATTGGAACTTCATTATTTTGATGTTTGGATTGGCGAATACAAATTTTAACTAAGGAGGGAGAGGGTTAAAAGGAATAGTTATATTGTTCTGTTGTACAAATGTAATTTAATGCACTCGGTAGGTGCAAAGGTAAAGAAAAAAGTTTGACGGACACGAGACCCGAGATTCGACGAGAGATAGATTGGTCTTAATAGGCACCTACCTAACTAGCTTCGTAGCTAGCTAGTTAGGTAGGTGCCTATTAAGACCAATCTGAGTTGAAACACCCCTTCTACTCTCACTAGGATGTTTAATAAAACTTTTTGGATATTTTGTAATTGAAAATACAGTAGATAATCCATTGGTAGTCTAAGTAAACGTAATGACTCCACAAGATTTTGTTAAAAGTAAGTATTACACAACGTTTTATGTTTGCTTTCTCGAATCTCGTGTTTGAACAGCTTTTAGGCGGTGTTTCATCCACACGGTATGTATTTTCACTGAGATGACGACCTCCCTTATTAGCATAGCGCATGAAATGTAGAGTTGTGGACTATAGGTCGTAAAATAGGTCGCCAGCACTCGTCCTCATTGCTACAGGCACTATTCACACAATACTACTAGACTACGACGAAGCCAAAAGGAGTGTCATGATTTTAGCCTGTATGTAGGT
This sequence comes from Trisateles emortualis, assembly GCA_947095525.1. NCBI lineage: Eukaryota > Metazoa > Arthropoda > Insecta > Lepidoptera > Erebidae > Trisateles > Trisateles emortualis. The sequence goes on along the minus strand of OX352732.1, from coordinate 11,734,793 downwards.
ATGTAAGAATCACGCAAGGATATCTTTTGGTATTGCAAGCGTACATAGGCTACGGTACCTGCTTACTATCAGGTAGGCCGTGTGCCTGTCTGTCAACTAGATAGTATATTAAAAAAAGGATCAGTGTGATATACATATCTACATTAGCCATATATCCCCTAATAACCTGTCAAATTGTTCCTAGCAGGTGCTATCTTGGTTCAAATTTAGGCCGACGGTATATTGTGGAGCGGATATGCGGACTGCGTCCACCGACGCAAAGCAAGAGTAATGCAGTAAAAACTTACGGACTGTGCGGAGTTATCCCAAAAGCATGCGACGAGCCAGCCCCTCTAGACAAGTGCTATAAAATTATGTGAAATCCCATACATTATTTTTTTATTCCATTCTACTACCGTTTATGCCACTTGTCTAAAAGACTAACGGACTCTTGCTGTTGTTGACGGCAGCAGTACCACGCGGCCTTATCTCCGCTTTCCTGCTCTAGCTATCTGCTTCGTCTCGTTTCGTAATCCACTGCACTCCCTCACTCCGCGTTAAAATTCGCAAATCCCTATCTACTGAATCAAGTGGGAGTTTTGATATAATTCTATTGTTTATATTAGCACAGTGCATCTCCTCTTTGATGGACTGGCAGACTCATGAGTAATATTCTGTCTCCATGCATTAAACAAATGAAATCGATAGATTTACTCTTGTCAAGTCACTATAGCAATATACCTCTAGTTTGTATAGGTAACAGGAAAAACTAAAGTAAAATGCCGGTGTTGTATTTGTTTACTGAATTAAATTTGAATAGGTAAATGTTTAAGGTTGTCGGATTGAATGTTTTGTGAGTAGTCCACAGAAGCGAAGTTTTAATGCCGTTCAGTGCTTGTGTAATGATGGCTGCAGTTACTTCTTACCAACTTACTCAAGAGAGGAAGGGCATCATACTGACGCTTATCCGGGGAAGGACTTTAGGCCTTACAGAAGACCACAACCAAATTACTCCACACAGCGGTGTAGTTGTGTTCCTATGTTTGAGTATAGGTTTCCAGCGTTTATTTAGTAACGTTTTCCTATCCCAGCGATAGCCAATCTCAAAACTCTGGCGTTAATTTTTAGGACGGCAACTCACGAGTTTTGCCCTAGGTATTGCAAGCATCCATGGGTTATGGCAACTGCTTATCTTCAGGTGGGTTTTATTCTTGATCCTGGCAAAGAAGATTAACATACAGATGGCCTGCCTTAGTATAATAAGAAAAAAAAAGGTGAATGGAAAATCTTATGGTGTACAATAAAGAAGAAGAAAGTTACATACTAATGTAACTTTGCCGTTTTTGAAGTTATTCAAGTGAAATTCAGTATGAAGGTTCTTCATTGAAAGTCATAAAACACGTATAAAATATTTTTTTGAAAATCATCCCTTAAGGGGGTAAAATGGGGGTGCAAAGTTAGTATGAAAGTTCTCTTATTTTCAAAGTTATTTCAACGAATCTTAATGAAATTAGGCAAGGAGATAGATGGTATCCTGGGGAGGAAAATACTTTTTATCGTGATATCCACGCAGGCGAAGCCGCGGGCAACAGCTAGTGATATTATATTAAAGGGTAGTCTCAACTGCCCTTTATAGCTAGACAATTTGTATAAAGTATAGAATAATGGATCTATAAAAAGAAAGTGTCCCAGTAGTGGGCCGTTTATGGGTTGAGATGATGATAATGAGGATGAAGATATAACTAACTGCCAATTATGTTTATATAATGAACTAGGATTTGTTCGTTTCGCGCGATTTTGTGTCATCATACCGAGAATACACGGTAACAATTTTCCTTTTGTATGCTTTACGTATAAATTAGGTGTTTCCCGTAGTTTTCCCCGCGTTAAATTTGGATTTCCTCCCGTGTAATATATATTTACAATTATTACTGCCATGTTTTTCTGGGTAGCGTGACGTTTAATAGTCTATAACCTTCGTCGAGAAATAGGCTATCAAATGCAAGGAATTTTTCAAATCGGACTAGAAGTTTCGGAGATAAGCGCGTTCTAACAAAATTATAAATTTTTCTAGCTTTCCTATCTATACAAATAAATAAAATTAAAGTGTCTGTTTGTTATATCAAAATAACAGCTATTTACTAAATGCATACTTATTTATGAGTACGGCACTTAAATATTAAAAAAAAAAAAAAAAATTGTTTGTGTTCGTTCCGGGTCATCTCAGCAATGGCTGGACGGATTTTACCCGGAAAATTTAGAAAAATAAATAAGGGTTTAGTGCAAACAGTAAAAACATCCGGAAACGAGTAATTTTAAGTTGAATATTAGACAGAGCCACAGCGAAGCATGACCTGACCGTAGTTTAGCTAGTAGAAACTACCTACTATACACATTTAGGGAAGTGTCACAATGAGTATCAATTATATAAAATAAAATTGCGAATAAAGAAGAGGCTTTCATACAGATATGTTTCATCTGTGTTCACTTTACTTGGATCGTAATAATGTATTTATATCTAAGTATTACTTCACCAAACAGATCAATAGTACTTACATAAAAATCAAATACAGTAATATAATTGTGCAAAAACCTCGAGTGTTTTGCAGACAAATTGAACCTAGAATAACAAATTTTCGGTATGTGCGCGCGATACATGGGCCATGTATGTCACATCATCAAGTCTAATTTGGTCATAATCTAGATAAACTTAAGTAAAACATGCGTTAAAATGAATAATGTTGCCTTTACTATATAATTATAAAAGGAGTTAATAACTACAGTTTACCATATTTTTTTGTGATAATGACGATGTTGCCTAACTCGAGACAAATTATGACTAAAGAGGTTTAACTTTGTAGTTTGTACTCACACAAACAAAACAACATAGTAGTTAAGTGTGCCTTTTTTATGACACTTTACAGCGCTGTTAAGAAGCCTATAAAGCTGCATTATATATCTATTTATTTATATCATAAATATTCGAGTGATGCACTCGTCCCTTGCCACAAATACATTATACATTTATGTAAAAAATAGATGAATATACTATGATTATTTCAAAGGTACCTTGAGTCAATTGTAATCACCGTCGCTCGTGTTATTATGTGCCGGTTTCCTACGGCTCTGCTACTGTTGATTGGTCACTCGTTGGGTTCACAAACGGGTAATGCACTTGGTTGTTTGGGTCAGTAGTTGAGCCACTCTCATAAAGTTACACAATGAAAACACGAATAAAACTGGTATGTGATAAGAAGTGCAGCGCGCGTCGCGCTCGTCGTGCGAGTTGCGCACTGGCACGAGCGTCGTGCGCGGCCCGCGGTTATCAACTAAACAAATTAAAAATGCCGGTTAGTACACAACTTGAAACCACTTTTCTCAACGTGTCTCTTAAGAAGACGATGCATTGTTGATTCGACAAGCTGTAGTCATCTTTGCGATGTTTCCAATTACGATATTATTTAACTACAAATCGATTCGCGGTTGTATTTAACATTATCTCAAGGTTAAGTTGATTTCGATCAATGTTTGATTGTGATGTTACAAGGTTCTCTGTAACGAATCGTTTTTACGTTTGTTACCTGCCTGCCTCCGTGTTCTCGCGTTTTTTATCAAGTGTAGGTACTTTGACGTTGATTAAATTTGCATTTATACATTTGAAATTTCATCTTGTCCCATTTAAACAGATTTGTTAAGGGTGTTTTAATAAGTGGCCTACTGAATACTATTAAAAATAGAGGGTACAGTGAGATTTTTATTTTACGTTGGAACAGCTTGATTTGGGATATATGATGCCACATTATCTAAGAGAGGTAGTGTGGAAGGGTCTTACAGAAAATCACAGCTAAATAACAGCATTAGTTTAGTTGTATTTAAGTGCGTGAGTACAGGTCTCCAATGCTCATTTAGGGATGCGTTTTCAAAGAAACATGTTATACTCTCAGACTAATAGAATAAGATAGACGGAGCGTGTAGAACTCGCGCGTGAAGCCGCCAAAAGTCATACTAAATAGCAATGTCATACGTTTTCGTTTTCGCGCGCAGTCGATTTGAGCCGCTAGTGAGTATGCACGTCTAAACACGTTTTGACAAAATATTATTATAATGCCGTATTGTGTAGTAAAACGTTGTAAAAATACTTCAGACCGGCTCAAATCGACTGCGCGGGAAAACGAAAACGTATGACATTGCTATTTAGTATGACTTTTGGCGGCTTCACGCGCGAGTTCTACACGCTCCGTCTATCTTATTCTATTAGTCTGAGGTTATACTATACAAATTTTTGGGTTGGCAAAACGTGAGCGATGTAATGCCCCAGGCATTGCAAGCGTCCATAGCCTTCTTACTACCAGTTTTCAAATAATTCACACGTATCATCAACCTGTATGTATATTATAAGGATCTTATATCAACCGTTAGAAATATTTAATCAGGGGAAAAAACAAAGGTAATAGACCCTTCAGGGAATTGAAGGGACAGGTGAATTGTATCAACATTACTTTGTTTATTAAAGAAGAAGGAAACTCAAACATTTATTTATGACATTATTTTCCTTAAGGAACTGTATTATGACGTTTGTTTATGAAGGATGATCCCTATATGAATACGTTATTTTATGCAAATCGTAAGTAGTTAAGGAAGCTTGTAGGTATTCGGTACGACCGTGCGTACCTACCTATGGCAATCTAAACTAATATTATAAAGAGGAAAGTTAATTTAATTTATAAGTTAATAAATACCTTTAAATACTGTATCTAACTGCTTGTAAAGTTAAGGTTCAGTTACTTTTATTTTAATAATTATTCTTATAAATATCTTATGATTAAATGTATAAGTTTAATTAATGATAACACGATAATTTTTATTATGCAAATCGTATGTTGGTAAGGAAGTAGGTATTAGGTACTTATGACCGTACGTACCTACCTATGGCAATCTAAACTAATATTATAAAGAGGAAAGATTTGATTTTTATGTTTTTTTGTTACAGTTTAACTCAAAAACTTCTTGACCGATTTTAAAATTTATTTCACCATTAGAAAGCTGCATTATCAGCGGGTAACATAGACAATATTTTTTCGAAAATATATTACGGCATCCCTACGAAAACTAAACAAATGTCCACCCGTGCAAAGCCGGGACGTGCCGCTAGTATAATATTAGTGTATCAATGGTCTCAATTGTCTAGTAGTGATGGATAGCGAATGCCGATCACGAGGACGCAGGATTATCCCGGGTCAGGAAAATAATAAACTTGTGGAGATATTAGAGAAGAACAGAAGAACTGGAAGGAGTAACAATTACTATCTTACATATGACATGAACATACGTCTATTTAAAAAAAAAAAAAAAAAATAGGCTATTATATGACAGCTTTGTACACAGTATGGTAGTGGTTTTCATTTCATTACCGTACGAACTACCCAGAATACAAACCATTTAGCACGTTTGTGATGAACAGACGTAAATTGTGTTTTCCAATGGGTTGCCTCTCCAATTCTGTGAACCGGGTACGCATGAACGCAGTAACTTACAGTACCTATATATATGTTACTGTAAAATCCCGAACTACGGTAAATCCTAAGATTTTCCAGTAAATCCTAAGATTTACCAACTCTTAATGGTAAAAGTCCGAACCGTTCTATGATCATCGTTTTTTTCGACTTTTACTACCATTCACTTGGTAAATTAAGACACGGTAAATGTTGAGATAAACATGTCAATACGTTACTAGTTATTAAAACTTAATCAATAAAATACCAAAAAATATAGGTAACGATTTGACTGATTAGTAGTACAAATGATTTATAATTACTCATAGGTATGTAAGGATTTGAATAATTATTAATTGAAATAAATGATTAAAAAAATGAGTAAAACTTAGCATGTACCAAACTCTAATGGTAAAAGCCCGATAAAATCGTGTCTTTTTTACATATTCCTACATTTACCGACTCGTGTTGGTAAACCCTAAGATTTACTGGTAAAACCTAAGATTTACCGTAGTTCGGGCTTTACAGTAACATATATTAATATACGTCAAAAGGGGCTCTAAAGAGACTGTATTTATTAGTATTTTTTATTTATTAGTCAAGGTTGCTTGTTTCTATCTCTAGGTTGTCTTTTATCTTAATAGAATTCTGGACTTTATCGTCCGAAAGATTTACTAAGTGGAGGATTAAATGATTTTGTTACTAAGAAATTTCTGGCCACGGCAAAGGAGGTTCTTTGTAACAGAAATATATTTTTAGTTGTGTTCCTGTGCGTGAGTAAAGGTCTCCAGCGCTCGTTTAGGGATGCGTTCTGAGAGAAACGTATTCCCATCACAGGGATACTCTATCTAAAAGCACTGGTGTAAAAAAAGGGTTAGCAACTCGCAAGTAATAGGCTACTGCTTAAAATCAGGCGAGCCGTATGCTTGTTTGCCATTCAAGTAGTATAAAAAAAACTTAAGATCGCTAATATCGCAACAAGCATCTGTGTTTCGATTGTGGGTTCGATTCTCGAAACCATAACATTTGGCGCAGTACTAACTTAGTACTCTAGACTACATGTACAGCTCAGTCCTGAACTTAAAGGGATTTATTTTCCTTACCGCTCTTTGGTAGCACTAGGACAAACATAGGCCGGGTCTCCTCAGCTTTATCTAACACCCATACCTTTTTAACCGCCGCCGCGCCGCGCCGTAATCGTTAATCTAACTAAATGTAGGTATATCACGACACTAAGGCTGGTCTTTACTTGGGTCAACGTATTAGTCTTGCGATCCAGTGTGGCAATCTGACCAGTCTTTTGGGCAACGTTCCTCAGAACTGTGACCTCAGTCAAATATTTAATTTATAGGTTAATAAATACCTTTAAATACTATATCTGATTGCTTATAGGTAAGTAGTTTAGGTTCAGTTACTTTTATTTTAATAATTATTCTTGTAAATATCATATGATTAAATGTATAAGTTATTAATACTTTAAAGTGTAATTAATGATAACACGATAATTCCATTATGATAATTTGTCCCTGTCTTTGCTCGCTCTAATAATATTTTACCAAATATTGGGTCTATTTGCTAAAATATTTTTGGAGCGAACCCAAACGGATTTACAACTAAGTGAGTCCCTTTTTGATTAATATATTTTAAGCTCTGTCGTGTTATTTATGATTGAAGAATATAATGTGTGTCAAGCCTTAAAGCCTTTTCTATAATATATATTTTTGGACAACTGCTCTTTCGTTTTTACGACTTTAATCTTGTACTTATTAAACAATATTCCCCTGTTATTTACACATGATTGCCGAGTTACTAAGGAATGAATGAAACGGACCGAAACCAATACAGATTCTTATATTTAAACAAAACGTTTGCGTCACAACAACAAAAAGAAAAATATTTGGTTTTAATGAGGAGACGCTTCTAAAGCCTAGCGTGCACTAAGTTATACGGTGTGTTTATTCTATTACTGTGCAGTAAAAATACCTCATCTGTAAAGCTAGACTGGTAGAGAATGCCTCTGGCATTAAGTCCGCCTATGTACATTTTGTAGTGAAGTTTGTGAAGATATAAAATAAATAAATAAAAACACGCAATCACGGGCCCGCGTACTGCGGTGAAAAAACGCATGTTTTGTTATTCTAGTTTCAACTACGGTGTGATGCTTTGTACATCACTATGCGGTACAAAATTATGTGCGCATAGTGCGAAATTTTATAGCACTCCATGCTTCACAGATTATGCGTTAGAAAAACGCAAGTTGCTGCGTGCTATTAATATCCGCATGCAGTAGTCACCACAGGCCGCAGGAATTTGCGATGATTCTACAGTACATACCTACCTTTTATTTGTTATTCATCTAGAGTGCGTGCGGTCACGACGGCAAATAAATAATTGAATGGCGAAACATGCGTTTTTTTATTGTAGTGCACAGTTTTGATAAGACTGCTAAACGCACCGGGCAGTGTGCGCTAGGCCTTATTGTTGGCGTTTTTTATACAAACCATCACACTGCGAATGGCTCTGGCAGAAAAATGTGAAATAAAATTTTAAAATGTTATGCATTCTGTAGATGCAAGTAACATTACCTACTGTAAAAGCGTCAACTTTTAGAAAACGGGCTATACAATGAAAATAAATCCCTAAAATTGGGATTCCAGGTGGTGTTTCAAGTTTGTACTGTCAGCAAATAATCTATGTACAATATGTTATGTGATGTTCTACATTTTATAAAACTTTTTCGTCTACATCCAAGAAATAAAAGTTTTGCTAAAGTTACAGTCTTGTAAATTATGAACCAGTAACGATTCTTTATAACATGTTTGTTTGAATAATTTAGAACCTTAAGTTTGGGGAACTTATGAAATAACAAGTTTCCGCCCACGCCTTTAAGCGGGGTAAGAAGTAGCCTATGTGCTATTCCAGTCTATAATCTATCTCTGTGACAAATTGCATCTGAAGTAAAAGTGAAAATTGAGGCGCTCATGGCTAAGTGCATTCGCTGTTCGGTAAACGATCAGTAGGTTAAGCTACCAAGGGCGCGGTAACCCTATAGATGGGTGACCGCATAGTGGTATTTCATCTGAGCGTCGCCGTGCTTCGGAGGGCACATTAAAAGTCGGGACCGGTTGTTAACAGTCGTTAGATCACGACAGAGGCCTAAATATGGGCGATCTAAATAACTTTGTGATCAGAGCCTATAGACAAGTGGCATAAGCGATAGTCGAATCGAAAAGTCAAAAAAGCAAATGTATGGGATTTGATGTAAGTTTACGACATTATATCGTAGACTTACGTCAAATCCCATAATTTTATTTTTTGACTTTTCGATTCGGCTATCGCTTACGCCACTTGTCTAGAGGCTCAGGGCCTCTAGACAAATGGCATATGCGATAGTCGAATCGAAAAGTCAAAAAAAGCAAATGTATGGGATTTGACGTAAGTGTACGATGTGTAATGTGATGCAACGTATAGAATTGGAAATGTAAAGACAAATCTTGATACAACCTACTCGATATGCGAAACGGCACTGTCGACAAACGAATTCGCTCATCAAGATGGCGGATATTCGATCAGCTGATATATTTTGTGGAAGTTTTGTTACTGTTTGTTTATGTTTTAAAATATATTATGTTTTAAGAGGTGCATAATGGGCCATATGCCTTAAAAATCAGATAACTGTAAACCCTTATTTTCACAGTTACATTATTATTAACACTACATTAACATACCATGTTTGTACATTTTGGAGGACAGAGACATTCTCAGTGCTGTATCAACCATAAACTACAGAATGTAAATTTTCATTGTTTATCAATACGATCCACTCAAGCACTTCTTTACTTTAGGTATAAGTTAAATAAAATTAACATGGAAACAATCTTTATTTAATTAAGGCCCCTATCTCAAAAAAAATATAAAAAGAGTGGTGTAAATGAAACCATTTTTGTTGGTATAAATGACTGCCAAAAAATAAATTATATTATATTATTATCAACAAGATGTTTCATAATATGGTTTTGTCATAAATTGTATATAATTTCTAAATAATTTGTAAAAAAATCATCGAATCAGCACCAAATTATTGAGATGTGACCACTTTATGACTTCAATTTTTATCTAATAATACAAAAAAAAAACAATATTTAAAGAAAACATACACCTATAATTTGGTTATGTTATATTTAGAATAAGTACGAATTTTAATTTGGGTACACCTATTATAGTAGAACTTTTGAAGTAATAATTTTATATTGCATAACAACTATTAGCATAAACTCTTTTCGCAGAATATCGTTTGGCATAAACTCATTTAGCATACATTGAAACCCATAATTTTGTAAGTCAGAATCATCTGTACGCATAATTTTGGTATCCATAATAATCACAATGTATAATCATCACATCGCAGAAAGTTCAAAACCATATTCATCTTTTGGCATATATTTCTTATCCTTATCTATTTAAAAGTAGAACCATCATTTCGCATAATGCTTACAGCAAGAATCATATTTTATGATTATTTATATCCTTATATTTTTTTATATCCTTGCCCATGAGAGCATGTTCGTTTCTGTCGTCATCATAAGAGGTCACAGTTCTAACCTAACCTAACCTACGCATTTTTAAAGAAGAAAGTAACCCAATCTATATTATTCTAATTGAAATTCTATGATCTTCATAGTATGCCTAGTCAAATTATGCCAAATAATCTGTACTCTAAATGAACGTTATGCTAAATGAAATTATACAAAATTTTAACTATGCCAAAGGTAATTATGACAATAAAAATTCTACTATCTTAAATGTATGCCATTCTAAATTCGGTCATAAGCACATTATGCCTAAAAATATTTATGTCAAATATTTTTTATGCCTAATAAATGATCGACTAAAGAAGTTTCTGCGAAGTCAGTTATCCCAAATAGGTTTCGGAGTATCAAGTTTCTACCAAATAGACCGCACCCTTTTAATTTATTATAAATTAATAAGACGTCTAGTCAAAGAGTATTTTATTTTATTTTTATTTTCTTTATTGGGAAAACAAACAATTGTACAGTATGTATAATATATCTTAATTACTAAATGAATGTATTAATGTACAATCCACGATGTTTCCTCAGATTACTAAAATTAAAGATAATACAATAAAACTTATAAAACTAAACTAAATTAAAATGTTAACAAGACAAACTTTGCGTAATTTTGTATTTTGTTAAGAGTAAATATTATTATGTTTGTATCCCCGCACTCGTCTGGAGAATTAGTGCGGGAGTCTTGATCGCTTCGCTCAAATGCTAAGGTCGTTGGCAGTATCCTAACCCTTAAACAATTAAAATTTTAAATACCTAGATAGTACATTTTGGAAGTGTTGCTATTTGTTAAAAAAATATATAATTCTTCTTTAACAAACAACAACCCCTCCATAATGTTAAAACTGTATAACTTTGTAAATATAATAATATAAAAGTATATAATTATTAACACTACCATGTTTGTACATTTTGGACAACAGCAACATTCTTAGTTCTGTGTCAACCACAAGCTACAGAATGTAAATTTTCATCGTTTATCAATACGATCCACTTTTAAACTTCAGGTATAAGTTACATAAAAAATAATAAAAATAAGATGGAACCAAACTTTATTTAATTAACAATTAAAATATCTAGTACATTTTGGCAGTGTTGCTATTTGTCAAAAATATACTTTTTTTTAACAAATAGCAACCTCCAAAATGTTAAAACTGTTTATCTTTGTAAATAAAATATATATATATTTATAAAGATATACAGTAAAAATAATATACACAGACTATGATATGTTCCTCAAGTTCAACACAAGACATTTCAATAGGGCGCTCGATACAAAGATTTGCTATATCTATCTATATATGCCACCACGAATAGCCTTATTTCTTACAAATGCACTAGAAATAGTGTAATGTTCATTATTGAATAATAATTGATCACTCTTTAACCAATGTTCAGTAACATAAAGCACATTAATACTATGTTTGTTTAAAAATAAATCTACTTCTAATTCCTTGCCGGATAATCCCTGAATATTCTGGTGCACTATGTTTAGACTATATAATAATAATAATAATAATAAATCATTTTATTATCGCGTCGCATAAACGCATAGATATATACCTTACAGACTAACGTACATATTAATATAATCCTGTGTTAGTATTAAAAAACTTAAAACTATGTTAGTACACTTCACTTGCACTATGTCGCAGTGCGTTCGTGTGGCACTTGTCCGCGGAAGCGACGGAACACTACACCTGTCTGCTGCTTATCCTTTGTCACATCTAGTAGTTTAAATTATTAGATGTATGTAAATTGCTATTGGTAGTGTTCATACTACTGAGTTTTACCAAATCCTGCAATACCCTATGAGTACCTGTACCTATCGGTAAATAAATGAAATGCTAATAATTTAGCAATTTGTTGCTTATAAAATCAGAAAAGGTACATAGTATCTTCGGTAAAAAAACTAATAAATATACTATTGTAGAAAAATAAAATGAAGTTGCGAAGGCGACATGTACTATTTATTATAGATTAATAGATTTAGATTTTCTCTATATGCCTGTTTTGTTTATTTAATAAGGCATAAGAATATGGCAAGGCACAAATAATAAATCTACACCCTAAACTATCATGAAGTGATATCATTACTTCAGTTAACTGTAGTATATATAAACTATCATGAAGTGATATCATTACTTCAGTTAACTGTAATATCTTTTTTTGTGACAGATAAGCTGTCACCAAGTAAAATAATCCCTGTGGATTGATCATTAAAATGAGCAGACTAGTAAAAAACTAGCAAACTATCTTCCAGGTGAACAAATATTTGTGACGCGGTACTCAGTATATTTATTTTATTTTATTCGGAAAACAAACAGTATTTCTAACTAAATTAATAATAATAGTATGACTATTAATTAAACTGCCCAAACCCTTGACTAATTGGTCAGAAAATATAATTACATTCTTGCTATAAGATTCTGAATGTGTTATTGAGTCAGTGGAACCACAGTTACAGAATCATTATAAAGTAGTTGTTCACCGTTGAGCGACTGTGACACATCACAAACAACACCTAGCATTAAAGTGTTACATTTTAATGCTAGGTGTTGTTTGTGAACACGTTAAACACATCTTATTATTGGTATTTATTTATTTATTTATTAGGGACAACAAACAACTACAATATAATGTGTTCTTGGGTGACAATAACTAAATAATATTAACAATATTGCAGTCAACCACATTATCCACAGAACAACAAAAAAATATTAATGAAAGCATGCCACTAGGTAACTATTAAACAATATATTCTTTTGGTGATATTTGATCTTAAAGATGACATTTGAGAAACAAAAAAGTATGGGAAATAAGCTCTGATTTTTTAAAATTTAAGCTTATGACTGCTCATACATTAATTTACTGCTAAGTAACTGTTAGCTACAATTATCAATATCTGAAAGAAATGTCACACGCTCTTTGATTAAATCACAGTTAATTTGTGATAATTTTTAATGGTTGTTGACCAAGTTGAATTCAAGCTTTCTAATTAATTTTCTTAATTTCAAATGTTTCCTTTATTTATTTCTACTATTTACAACAATATTTTTTATATTTTTCAAACAAACAATATTATTATTTTTCAAAACATTTAACACATTTATTTTATCACATAAGAGCTCAGAAACAGGTTTTGAGTTTCACTATTGTAGAGAACCCGAATAGTGTCATCAAGTAAACTATTTTTTAGAAATGCTGTGTTAAGACATTATTTTAACTCTGGAATGCAATGCAAAGAACTTAAATACATATCACTACAACTACTGAAGGACTCCACTTCTTCCTGTAGTTTATCGCGCTGGTCCAATTCTTCTACATATTGATGGTGTAGTGTAGATAGCTCTCCCTTCAACTCAGCAACTCTGTTATTAATTGATTGTAATTCTTCTTTACAGTCACTGCGTTTCTTTAACAGCTGGCTGTTGTCCTCATTGTATTTCTTCATCATCTATTGTTTCAGTCTCCTAAGCCATTGCTCTACGGGTCTTCGTATAACAAGGCTTTCTGTATCACCAAGTACCTTAAAAGTAAATGAAACAGCTGAGAGATAGAAAGAAAAACAAATGTTGAGATCACAAGAGTGAAAATGTAGGTGTGTAAAGTGGAAAAGGACAGTAATTGTGTTAAAAATTATTGGATATTGAAAAAGAGTGGTACTATGTTTTGAGTAGGTGTGTTAATTAATAATTTCAATATGTTTTACCAAGGTCAATGACAGTAGCTGAGCGAAAGTGAGTTTATTTAAGTTTATGCTTAGGGCAACAACATTTAACAACTAAGTAATACAGTGTGCATATGTGTTTGCTGTAATGAAGCAAGTTGTTATTCGTCAATCTTGCTTCCACATATTATATTCGTCAAGCAAAACGAGAACGAAACTACCAGTGAGTGCTGCATGTACGTGGATCACATACGTAAATATCTCTATGAGCTCATATAGAATACATACAATATGGGCCACGGGCAGAGTATGTAGGTGTTGTGGGGTGCTAATTATGGTAAATATGTAATATACTCCCTGCGTCTTACACTTATACACGATGACACTTCAAATAACAATAAACAGCATATTCAAATCACTGTTCGGGGCAGTTTCTATAGTACTTATTTATTAACAAACAACCAAACACTGTCTGTGTCAGCAAAGATAATTATTCTATAAATTTCACGTACATATTAAATTGGAATTTAATTGAAATTACACAAATTATTGTAAAAAGGTTAAAATTGAGAGCATTTTTTGTCGTCTGGCGATCACAGTGTTGCCAGCCTTCTAAAAATAAAATAAATTTATTACAATGGAATAAATGTTATTACTCAGGCGATAAATATTTAAGTGATAAAATAAAATAGGTACTTGCACGCTTAATTGAATGTTTTCTATCATTTCATTTTGTCATGCATTTATAATTATAATAATACAATAAAATTTACATTTTCATTGGTAGGTCCTAATGTAGTTTATAAGCATTAAATATTTATTGATATGTAACATAATATGTACTTACAATAATATGATTTTGACATATAATAAAAACAAAAAAAATCCTACATACTTTACAATAATATTTATTGTAAAGTTAGTTAGCGATTTCATATAGAGTCATATCATATACCTACATTGTAACGTTTTCCTGCCAGTCTAATGGTCGAAATATGTGGTAATACCCTTAAACCTGTAACAACTTTTATTGTACACCCATATATCGCAAATTATATGAATTAGTTTTTTTTAATGCATAAAAATAAGACTTTTGTGGGCTGCGCATAATGAAAAGATATTACTCAGGAAAGCCAAGAGAATTATTTCTTGTCAATGTTTAAAGCAAATAAGTGTAATGCATGCCGGATTAATTGTTTATAGAGAGATTTACAAATAACGAACGTTATTTATGACGTTGAAACATTTTTATTATTTTTTAATTTTTTGCGACAAAGCCGCTAAAATGGTAACACTAAGCGCACTTCCCAATAAACGCTAACGCCTTTGCAATGTCGCTAACAATTTGGGAGTCATGTAAATAAGAACTCGTCAAACTCTCAGTCTACTTGATTTTACTAGTGAATGTTATTTTGACATTTTGATTCGTTTGTGAAGTGCGCTTAGTGTTGCCAATTTGGCGGGTTTTGTTAAGGCTTTACCGTCTCAAAAAACGTAATAACAACTTTTCTAACGACTTTTGGTCTACAAATCAATATACCTACTAAGTATATAATATTTTAATAAATTTAACCAATTAAACAGTAAAAAGTAAAAGTTTATATTTGACCTCTAATAAATTTAATGAATCAATAAATCGAAACAATTCTCAAAATGACTGCTATATAAACACAAGTCAATAGAAAATAATTATGACGAATTAGGGCAGAACCTTCGCTCGATTCTTTTATACTGTGACTAGGTACAGCGCCATCTACTCGCGGTTGTTGAAAGTAATTTGCAGCTTATAATAATATCGTCAATAAATATTTATTTTGCGGCACGTGAGCCATACTTCTTTTTTATGCGCAGCCAACAGCAGTCATACTTTATGCATTTTACGAAAAAACAAACAAAGAATTACAGTAAAATAATCACAAAACTTCCACAACATATATCAGCTGATCGATTATCCGCCATTTTTTAGCGTCAACTACAAGGTGTTAGTGTTCGCTAACGTCAGGCTCATTTACGTAATAAGAAGAGCGAATTCGATTGCCAAAACTGCCGATCGGCTTCAATTTATAAAAAGAATATAATATAAGTCGACTAGTTTCGAAGGTGGCAATCAGAATTTATGACAAATGTTGGTAAAATCTTGACACTTGTCTACGAAATTGGGATCGACATTGTTGAGGCGGTACCGTTTGTAGAAATTTAATCGATTTGGAGCTTATGCCACTTGTCTAGAGGGGCAGGTTGGACATTAACCAAACGATAAGAAGAAGAAGATTGCATCGAGATCCGTTCAGACGTTTTGGCGTGATTAAGTAAACATACACCCAACCGAACTTTCGCAATTATAATAATAATATCAATGTAAAGATAACAGTATAAAGTTTTATCTAAATCCGTCATTGCGTGAAGGAGTAACAGCGTTTATAATATTAGTAGAATTTATAAAGGAAGGCTTTATATTATTACTCTATAACTTAAGGGAAACATGGCGGTAACATCAAAAAGTGACAATTGGTCCATTGAGTATCTATCCAAATTTAGTGAGAGTGAAACTCATTACTGTTTCAATTTGTCATCTAAGCTTATATACTTATAATAACGGCAACTATTAGATTGAAAACCACAAAACATAACGTGCCACGTGTTAAAATCCTACAAATCCACTATATTACGGAAGAAGCAATGAACAAAGCCATGCCATTGACACCATACACGTGCCATCTTCAAAGGAAAAATAAATGTAGGTACCCAAGCAATCATTGATGAAGACTTATTTATCGAAATTGTGATGAAGCAAGCCAATTATTGAATGGTAATAAGTACGCTGAATTATATCTATACAATACTATTTGTCAATATTTACTGTGTTGATGCTAATAAAAGTCTAATTTATATAATTTTTTTTTCTTTGCGTAATATACATTAACACGTGGAGAAAAAAATGTTAAAAAAAATTAAAAGTGGCCCTGGCCTTAAGCCTCTAACTTTGTAAATGTTAGGTTTTACTGGAAATTCTTAAAACTTTACGTAGTTTTTTTACAGCAGGATTAAATTTAAATCTCTAGGCATAGCACCTTATCAGCCCACCCTGACAGCCATTTATTATATAATATGTTGATGTCTTTTTATAATATCCTTTATTTGCAAAATAATTAGGTAAGTTTTTTTATATTATGTTCAAGCATTACCTTTTTTAGTAAAAATAATGTAATGATTATATTTTAGTTTAAAAACTTCGCTGCCGCTCCCTTATGGCCTCAAGCCTCTTGACACGTGCCTAGTTTGCCGAAGGGCTAATACGCCACTGTTTTACAGTAACATAAGTACATATATATATTTACAAGTACTGAAGTGAACTTACGAAAACTGTTCCAGTCGATACTAAATTGTGACATCACTATTCTCACGATACTACAAAGGTATTGTACTAGAACCATATTAGGGAGTCAATGACATGTATGAATGCAGAGTAGAGAATGAATGACACACCATTTTGTGTATATATGGTAAAGGTAATATATTACCTGACATGCATACATGCCTGGCCCGACGGTCTAGTGGTTTGTGACCCTGACTATTATGCCGGAGATCGTAGGTTCGATTCCTGACTAGGATAATAATATTTGTGTTATGAGCACGATTTTTTGTTGTGTGTCTGGGCGTACAGTCGTGATGGCAACCAATAACAGTTAGCGGTTGTTATTGAAACGTCTAATTTTGCATTATTCGACAGTTTTTATTTTTGGGTGGTTTTTTCTTAGTTTTTTCATTAATTTGAGCATTTTTATAGACATGCGTAGGTATGTATTGTTTCAATATTGTAGTAGGTGTCGGGCTTGTTCGCTCGTATGCTATCCTTTCTCTCCTAAAATAAATTATTCTATGTCGTCAATATTCGGTTACAAAGGTCGTCGACCTATAATTGCGGTACTTTTTAAGCACCTAGCCTCAGTAACCTATCCTCTTCAAGATAAAGGGTCCTAATGTGTTCTAAGTATATGTTATCACTTAACTTATTGCCTCTTAAGGATAGCAAAGGGACAGTTATTTTGGCAGTTACATTCAAAACCTTTTAACTGTGGATATTCTGTTGATGTCCCAGATGTAGACAAAATCCTATTATAAATGAGAAAGTTTGGATGTATGTTTGTTACTTAATTATACCCGAACGACTGTAAGGAACTGGAAGACATTTTTATTCCGAAAAATAACCCTGTTTTAATGGAATGTCCACACGGGCGAAAATGCTACAATTATAAAATATGTTTTATTTATTTTTATATTATGACAAACTAGCCTGCCTAGTGGTAAGCACAAATCCAGTTACTGTAGTTTACAACCGTATTTTTCATATAGGCCAACCCTGAAAGTAGTTTGTTCAGAATCAGTAATAAATTGATATAAGTACAATATTCTTTAAACATAGCTATATTTTGTCAAAATAAAGTATGAAAATTGTTTAAAGTTGGACACCTATATTTTATTGGTCTTTATTTTAATTTTACAAAATACACAATACACCGAAACGGTGTGAACTCTGCCCCTCTAGACAAATGGCACAAGCGATAGTCGAATCGAAAAGTCAAAAAAGTAAATGTATGGGATTTGACGTAAGTTTACGACATTATATCGTAGACTTACGTCAAATCCCATACATTTGTTTTTTTGACTTTTCGATTCGACTATCGTTCATGCCACTTGTCGAGAGGCTCTGGTAGGAGCGACACGCTAGCGGCCTTTCCGCTAGGTAACCATAATTGTGTAGAAGAATTATTATATACTAGTTGTTGCCCGCGGCTCCGCCCGCGTGGATGTCGGTTATTGCTGTAAAGCCTATGTGTTATTCCAGACCATAATCTATCTCTGTGCCAAATTTCATCTAGATCCGTTCCGTAGATTTTACGTGAAAGAGTAACAAACATCTATCTATCCATCCATCCATTCTTACAAACTTTCGCATTTATAATGTAAGTAGGATTTTAAATTATCTATACTCTATACTAATGCGAGATGAAGAGTTTGTTTGTTTGTTTGGTTGACGCGCTAATCTCAGAAAGTGAGTACTGGTTCGATTAGAAAGAATCTTGTTTTTGAATTTTGTTTAGTTGTATAATAATAATAATTTATTTAAAAAAATTAGATTGTAGGTTTACAAATTTAGTTAGTTACAAAAGGTATCCTTATATAAAGTACAGTAGGCAGTATGCGTAATACGCAGTAGTTGTATAGTGCATTTATCTAGTAAGTTCTATAGGCTATATAACATCACGCTATGATCAATACGAGCGGATCAGTAGCGAGATATGTTGCAAACTCGGGGAAAATATTCCAAATTACCATACGGACGAAGTCGCGACGAGTCGGTGACCCCTAGTTGTAATATAAAGTAAAATAATGATTATATTATTGTATATGTAATGTAGTGTAAGTTTGTAATATCTAGGGCACTAACTGGCCTATTATACCTTTATATATTAATACTAGGGTTTAGTGAATATATCCTGTTCTTTAAAAACGCACCCATAAATGAGCACTGGAAACCTGTACTCACACACAGGAACAGTGCACCACTGTGTGTCAGTAATTTCAATGTGGCTTGTATAAGGTGGAGTTAAGGAAAAGCCAGGGGATTATGACGGGGTATTCCTCGAAGCGCACCCATTTTGAAACGCACCTAACGAAGCGCACCTAAAGTATTGCTCGAAACGCACCATTCAGGTGCGCTAAGGAAATCATGCGCATTATGACAGCTTTGTTTTTTTAAAGGCAACTCTTGCACTGAGGTGAGTTCTTCCAGGTGAGTAGTTCAAAATAGCTGTCGCAAGATTTAAAGCGTATATACATGGGGTCAAGCTAAATAAAAACGTTAAATAATAAAAAATACTAGGGTTCTAAGGGACCTAACATAGTTGGGTGAAACGTGGGTACAATAAATAACACCTTAGTTGCTTTAGGTGTTTTATTTACGCTAATTTTGCCTACTTTTTCTAGTAGAACGGCGTGTGGTGCTTTACCTGAAAAAACTCGATTTTATACAAATGATGCGGTTACCCAGTTACTTTAATACCTATTATCATTAGCTATAATATAATTAGTCGATGCATAGCACTACTCGATCGTATTTTACTTCATGGTAAGGTTCAGTGAATAAATACGTTAGAAAGTTTTTTTTTTTAATTGCAAAAGTTGACTGTCGAGCCAACGACCTACCTGGTGGTTCATTTTACAAAATTGAAATTTATCCCGTTAAAATGTGGGTGTCCCAATCATTTTCATACGGTATTGGGACAAAATATAACATGGTTTTAAATATATTGTACTCGAATCTATTACTGATTTTGAACAAACTACTTTCAGGTTTCGCCTTTAATATGAATAGGGTTGAACATTTTTATTTATGTAGCATATGTCAAAAAAAAGTACGATCCGCGAACTTTGCGCTCGACCAATCATAGGTAGAATGTTTATTTTTTATTGAACACAATTGTGTTGGCTACGACGCGACGGTGCGACGCAAGATTTTATAATGGTCTATGGATAAATTAAGAGACACAGTAAAATCATAAAATATTTTAGTTAGACTATTTTTTGCAGAGTGACCCTTTGATAACCTTTCTTTGTTAATGCTTTTATTGATACTGTAAGTTTGGGTGTGGTCTTCTGCAAGATCCTTTCCCAGGCGGGTTTGCTCACTAGTATGGTGCCCTACCTCTCTTTGAATAATATACCAACAAAAAGGTAAAAAAACTATCTGTTGGTCACACAAATTTTGTTCCATATGGGAATCAAACCCTCAACATTCGCAACATTATGTTTCAAATTCTAAAGTAACAGATGTTTCTTACAGTATCCATAAAAGCCTTAACAAAGAAACATACGCAAAGGATTCATTCACGTGTGGATTTTTTTTTTTTTTTTTTTTTTTTTATACTACCAAGTAGGCAAACAAGCATACGGCCCGCCTGATGGTAAGCAGTTACCGTAGCCTATGGACGCTTGCAACACCAGGGGTATCACTCGCGCGTTGCCGACCCTTTAGAAACCTTATAACTCCTTTCTTGAAGAACCCCATGCTATAGTCTCTCGGGAAAACCTCGGCAGGAAGCTCATTCCACAACTTAATCGTACGTGGGAGGAAATTCCTCTGAAACCGCACAGTGCGGCACGATAAAGGTTCTAAAATGTGTGGATGAACTCCCTGTCGGTGGCGAGAGGTGCGTTGATAAAATGTGGCCGTGGGCATCATATCAAACAATTCCTCGGAACACAGCCCGTTGTACAGGCGGTAGAACACACACAATCATATGATATGATTATCATATGATTTTATCGTAAAGAAATCTCGTCAAATTAATATGTCCCAGATACCCACTCACTTCAGTACTTAGTCATATTCCTTTTATAATAAGTTTTGTAAGGGCGTATAAAAGGATAATTGAATATGCTATTAACAGCACTCCCCTCCGGTTGAGTTGAGACCCATTTCAAATGAAAAATGGTCGATTATAATTCTTAGAAGCTTTTAGTTTCGTGAACATTTTCTAACAAGGAAGTGTGCAAACCGGGGTACGGCCTGGATTATAGTAATAATAATATCCTCGTAACTGAATTTTCATCGCGGCGGCTAATCTCAACGGAGACTAGCCATCTGCGAGGGAGATGTGTGTGCACTCTTTATCCTCTCATAGTCCGATTGGGACGGCATGCGGCATTCCGTCACGACCGTAGAGAGATCAGGCATAGAACCAACGGCTGTAGCGCTTTCCGAGGCATGGGGGTGTAAGCACCGCCAATTTCCAAACTCTGGGCATCTATGGTGAATTTCTTGACAGAAAAACCCAATACTTATCAACTTTTGGGCCAATCTGGGAATTAAACCCGGTACCTCGTAATCAGCTGCACACACATCGATCAATGAGCCACCGAAGCTTATAATAAGAGGTTACCGTAACGTATATAGGTAGGTGTAGCCTGATTTTCTATAACTGTGCTGTCAAAGCCAAAATAAGACCATGTTGGCTGCAATTGGAATTGGAACAAAATTACAATTACCTACAAATAAACTAAATAAAACAAAACCTCTACCGAAATATAAATTTAGGTAGGTAATAAATAATGTTTTTCTCAGCAAAATTTAAATAAAAAATATTTTAAGAATCAATTGCCAATTCTCAAATTTAAATAAAACGTATGAACCATTATTATTGGTAAATAATTGTAAAATAAATGATTAATTATGATCTTTTTTCCAAATAAAACTCTTTGTCTCAAACATTTTCCAATATGGTTAAACAAAATTTAGTAGACATAAATATGTAATTAAATTAAAGTGGTGAGACATTAAAACCTAAAATTTAACCTCTCAAATAATATTATTAGCTTACCTAATTTATAATATAGTCTACAGGTTTTCATTTATGTGAGAGCCATCTTTACAAGCACTTAAAAGCTATTAAGGATTATAGAGGGTGTTTAGAAAGGCGAAATAACATAACGCATTAGTACGTACTAATAACAATAGGGTAGGCAAAAGTGTAGGTATGACAACTACGTTTCATCATTATCATCTGCCTATCACAGAACTTGAGATACAATCCTACTAATATTATAAACGCGAAAGTTTGTAAGTATGGAGGGATGGATGGATGGATGTTTGTTACTTTTTCACGTAAAAACTACTGCACAGATCTGGATGAAATTTGGCACAGAGATAGATTATGGTCTGGAATAACATATAGGCATTTCTGCGGAGCCGCAGAAAACAGCTAGTGTTGATATAAGCTTAAAAACCATTAAAATATTAAACAGATTATAAATGTAGTCACTAAGATACTTTAACATAAATTATAATAATTAATCTTAGTTCAATGTACCACATACATGTATTTTAACGGACTGCACTGCAAGGTGGTCACCTTGGCCATTAGCACCGTGCCGAGTGTTGTGGATCCGATTCCTTTACAGGACAAAACTACAGTGTAAAGCACTCTTAACTCTTCATAAAAGAGTTCCTTCGACTGTGACAAAACTATATGTGATCCATAAATGTTTGTTCTGAGTCTAGGGGTTCTTTGTGTCTAAAAATTGTATTTTCGTTAAACCTTTTCATGATATAAGATCGTTGTCTTAAAACTAAACACATCGAAACCCTCGTGCCTCGGAAAACATACTGTAACATACAGTAAAACTGACCTGCCCCTCTAGACAAGTGGCATAAACGGTAGGCGAATCGAAAAGTCAAAAAAGGAAATGTATGGGGTTTGACGTAAGTTTACGACATTAAATCGTATAGTCACGTCAAATCCCATACATTTCCTTTTTTGACTTTTCAATTCGACTATCGCTTATGTCACTTGTCTAGAGGGGCTGCACTTGAACTTTCTCCAGTTGTTAAGGATTGCTGTCCTATCTTTACTATGACTATGACAATAACGGAACAGAGAGTACATTTTGTATTTACACCTGTAATTTGAATTAAACACCATTTTATATCCAACGCATTTGGCTAAACTTCGTTGAGATTGGTCACATTGACCGTTGGTTTAGAGCCTTCTGCTAGCCGACAGTCCACGTACACGTAAAGCACTTCACTCCGTCTTTCTTACTATAATTTCATTAACTACACCCACATAATAACATCTCGACCGAAATGGGTCTGGAATACATTATGTTAAAATAAAAACTTTTTAATTAAAGATATACATCTTAAACTATTTTCAAGCCTACGTTTTATATTTCCAACCGATTTCGTTAAAAGGAAATAGCCAAAGTACCTACCTACATAGAAAAGCCTTACGAAAATATATGGTGTACTTAAGATTTATATCAAACATATTCTGACTTTGCAAATATCCGGGCCAAGTGAACCTCGCACACCCCTGTTTGAAACATGGCATATCAGTGTGTACGTAAATTTCACCCGCATAAGCCTCATAAGCTTTCCACATTATAATATTATTCATACGAGACTTTTCCCCAAGAAAAACGATGAAATATGTCCAATAAAATTATAATTGGGCCTGTTTATTTTATTGCAAATAGTTTATACAATGCTTTCTTGGTACCTATAGTAAAATACCGAAACACCCCAAATTCGATTAATAGAGTAAGAATAAAAAAAAGTTAACGATGTTAAAAGCTGATTTCATTGTGTAATAATTAGAAGCAAAATTACGGGCGTGCTTGGTGGAATACTTCTGGCATGCTTTGCCTAAGCGTGCTATGTTTAGGCGTGCTAGCTGGAATGCTTCGTTTTTCCAGCACGATTATGGTAAGTAATAAAAAAATCGGTGAGTGCCGCTAGGGCCAGAGTACTAAGCATTTTTTTACAAAGATTCTGAAAACACCTCGGAAGATAGAGACATTATTTGCTACTTTCCTTTTACCCGGTGTTTTGTAATCTTCCTAGAATTTTAGCAAAAATGCTCTTTATTCGAATATCCTGGGACATATAGAAAAACGGCAATAGGTATTCGTAAACATACTGTTTAACACACAAAGTTAGCCGCATGTTGGCTAATAAAACATTAACTTATTCTACGAGTTTACGAGTTGCGTCAAAGATAAGTAGGCAACTTCGGGTGTTTTTCTTTTCTCTCAAATTAACATGGAAGTAATGAATTTTGGCAAACTCCATGGTAATTTGTGGAACAAAATAAATCACTTTGGCGATCAAAGTACTTCTTATTCTTTACATGACTCTTTTACGGCAACTGGTACAGAAAAGAGGAGGTACAAAAAATATTGAAGTTTATTTTCCAATTATATTGTAAGTACTATTTATTACTTGTATGCTCATGTTGGAACTGCTTTAGGTACCTCTCATTATTTATTTATTTATTTATTTATCCACATACACTGATATTACAGGCTACTTAAAACCTAATACAACAATGTAGAAATAAGAATAACAATCACAAAAAATATAATAACAAAAACAAGAATATCATCCTAAATTAAAGATGAGTGAGGCAATCCAATGCCACCCTCTCAAATTCCGGCAAAGTACAGGCAAAAATATCCAACCGCTTCGAGACGAGATTTAAAAAATGTAAAGCCCGAGTTATTGGAGCAAACTTTTGGATATTAGTGCGGGATGTGGGCACCTCAAACACCTTCATCCGTGGCACCTGCCGCAGTCTTGTGTTTGGGACAAGCAGCTTCAACGATTCCAATACTTGAGGATTATTTACCTTACCACGAAACACTAACAGTACGTATTTAGCTAAGGCAAAATTTCTCCTTACTTCCAGCTTATAGTACCCAACCATCCCTATGACAAAGAGTGTTGGATACATAAGTGGATAGAAGGGATAAACACTGTACAATTTCATATAGAGGTACCGAGTAATTTATGATATCGTCAATAAAATAAACTAAGAAATGAAAAAGAAAAACAATAAACTTGTAAGTACATCGTATGAAGAACTGTTTTTATAGAAAAGCCTGTAGGCAGTTTGTCCTGCGACGTGACGCGACGCTCGCTGCAAATGTGACGAACGCGATCAGAACAACCTGCTGCCCTGCTTGCGTCCTACTAGTATGTGGTCGTCTGTGGCGAGACGCGGTTTAGCAACGTCTCGCATTGCAACGCGCGACGCGTTCGTCACTCATGTACCTACATAGGACACCGCCTTATACTTAGATTCCAATATGTGCCTACATATATAGTAATCTAACTTTGGGCAGTATGAGTAGGTATCTACCTAAACATACAAGTAATGATTATAAGCCCTTCGAGTATATATTTCGCATCTGCAGTAGAAAAATAACTTAAGACTTACAATACTTAGTTCTGTTCTACAATTTCTATCTTATACCACAGAATACTTAATAGTACAGGTAGTGCTTATACCACAGATTACTTAATAGTTACTACGTAACAGATACATCACTCCCATACAAAACCGAAAATACCTACGCCATAATAGCCTACAAATTCTTAATAATAATACCTGCTGTTCGCAGCGAAAAGAAATGTACCATAAGCACGCGAATAAAGAGTCGAGATTGTGTTGCCCGCCGTGCGACTCACGTGCAAGCTCGTCATCGCACGAATGCGGTAGGGTTGTCTTTCTAACTATCTCGTAGATTTTTAAGAAAGAGTACCTACTACACGCAAGATGCATTTTAAAATTACTAGGTACTACTAACTGAAGCCAGCTGAAATGCGTACCTACTTTCAAATAACGTAACGTACCTTTCTTCATCTTTCGGCAATGAAAAAAATACATTTTTTAATTTTTCTTTTGACTATGACATCCAACGACTTCACAATAATTAACCATCGTGTCGTTAGTCAAAACTTAATAATATTAACTTAATATACGTAGTGTACGTAAATATCGTATGCGTTTTGAGCGGGAAACGTGCTGTGTGCGCTCTGTGTCGCGTGCGGCAGCCCCACTGGCGATCGGCTCGGTTACGAGCTACATAGCGGTAGGCACATAACGCGTAACCTTGAGCGAGTGACGGAGGCCTGCTTATACTGACATTTTATTGTTCAAAATTGCTAAATAGCATTTTTTACCTTACGCCGTTCTACCATTTAGGGTGAGATTTTTATATGAAAAGTACGGAAATGTTTATTTTTTATAGCATATTAGATGACGCACCACATTTTCTGGCTCGATGCACCCGTGCGAATTTTTAATGCGCCATGGTATAGGTATTAGGCACCTGCCGATTTCAGAGGCTTCAGAGACCAAGCATGTTGTCTATATAGCAATTTAGTTTCGATCTTAATTTGATATCTGTAAGATGTCAGCTATATTAGATATCAAGATAGCTTTAAGGTTACCATTGGTCTAAATTTAAATTAAAATAAAATATAAAATATATAGCATACAAAATATAAAAACTCGTATTGTCTGAAAGTTCTTGTCAAAGTTTAGGAAATTCATTTGTGAAATGGATTTAATAAACGAATACTGATTGCAATGTTACGTTTTCATTTCCTTGTTTCATTTCCAATACAATTTTTACAAAGTTTTCCTAGTACTTTATTGGATTGTTTGCCGGCTTACAATGTAACGAATAAATGAATATTAATGTATGCCTACTAACTTATTTTAAAGATTTTGATAGCTGGATAAAATACACTTCCTTAAGTCCCCAGGCTACTAATTTTTTTAACAGGCATACATTTTTTAATAGGCCCTTTATAGGTAAAGAAAATGCCATGTTCTGCTCCGAGCAGTCAGTCGCTAACCATTAGACCAAAAAGCCAGTATTGATATATAAGCACAGATAAACCACCGTCCCGAAAAAAAGTATTTAAATTAATGATAATAACATTGCTTACCAATCCTAATAACTTTCCTCACAAAAATATAGGTACCTGCGTAAAACGTCTAGACAAAATACGGATTGCCATCAAAATTCTGGCAGGCGCCTGTTGGCCAAATATTTCCACTCGATTAACTCAGCCTTTTTTAGGAATTTATTTTATTCTAGATTATTCTTTGACGTGAGATGGGTACCGACATAAAGTTAATAAGAATTGCTTGATAAAATTACAGATTGGACGGTCAATTTTTGTTGTCACGAACAGTAACTACCTACCTAAATAATAACCTAAAAGCGAGGTGCTCAGAGCCAGACAAATCATTAAACGATCCGACGCCTGTGATGCCCCAGGTATTGCAAGTGTCCATAGGCAAATATTTTATGACTTCAGCATAAATAAAAGACCTACAAAACAAAGTAGGTACGTGCATTACCACCTAGTTTTCTCTCTGCACCAATCAGAAGTTGACTAGTAGAGAATGCCTTTGGTAGAAGTACGCTTTCATACACAATTTTTCTGCAAATGTTTCAAATAAAAATATCTAATCTTGCTAAAGAAAGGTCAAATTAAAAGTATCCAGAGCCGACGTTTATTTATTTATTTATTACAATTCGATTACTTTCTGCACTCAGTTTCCCAACACGTGTGGAGTCAGATCACTTTTTTTTTATTTATTTTTTTATTATACTACCAAGTAGGCAAACAAGCAACACCAGGGGTATCACTCGCGCGTTGCCGACCGGCCGGCTGATTCTCTAAGAAACAGCGATGGCAAACTGACAGTTGTGATCGCAAAATTGACAGTTGTGATTGCTCGGTGACGGCACAATCTATTGACTAAACGTCAAAACGGGCTCTTACGGAATACCGATTTTCAATCTGACAGGTAGATTTTGCTCGGTTTTTGCGGTGGCTCGGTTTTTGCTCTTACGGAATACCCCTGCGGGTATCACTCGCGCGTTGCCGACCCTTTAGAAACCTTATAACTCCTTTCTTGAAGAACCCCATGCTATAGTCTCTCGGGAAAACCTCGGCAGGAAGCTCATTCCACAACTTAATCGTACGTGGGAGGAAATTCCTCTGAAACCGCACTGTGCGGCACGACAAAGGAATTGTAGAGGAAGCGAAAGAAGTATGTTTCGTTAGAAGCTATTGGCGTATAGTCTCTGCCTAACCCAACGGAAGACAGGGGTTATATGTAGGTATGTATGTATTATCTAATCGTGCTCATTACACAAAATCCTCCCTATTGGTCTGAGTGGGACAACCTGCGGTTTAGCAATCACTTACTAACAAGTCAGCCAACAGCCTTAGCGCATTAGGCCACCGGGTCAAAATCCCTGTCAGCTCGCTTGACAGAAGAGAGTAGACCCGTGTTTGGCAGTGGGACATAATGTGGGTTGCTACTAATATTACCTATATTTCGTTCGTCCAACCTTGTCGCATGTCTGCCTAATTGGTCACGATCGTTGCAGCAACGACAACTTTTTGATATGCGTGTTCAAACCACTGTACGTGATGTAAGTCAATCTTTTTTTTTTCAGTTTTATTCACTACTAGTGTCGTTTGCTTTTTTGTGTTAAAAAATGTTTAACATGGTTTCGTGAAACAAAAAGCTATTTCCATATGATATCTAAGCCTCGGCCGGCAGTCCTAAACCACATAACTTTTTTAATATGCGATATACTTCTGCAGAGAAGAAATTTATTTATTTGTAAAAATTGTTTCATTTAAGAACAATTCGTAATACTTATTTACATTTATAAAATTTGTTAAGTGAGCTGAAAACAAATACTTAATTGCGTCGATTGTTCAAGAATTATTTGTAGCAAATAATGTAACAACCTCTCAAGGAAATTCAAGCATTTTTTTGTCAAAATCAATTAAATACACAACTAACCAAAGAATATAAATTTCATTACAGAAATACGTAAAGATGTCGTATAAATTTAACTAGCGGCC
The DNA here is from genome assembly GCA_947095525.1 of Trisateles emortualis. Taxonomy (NCBI): domain Eukaryota; kingdom Metazoa; phylum Arthropoda; class Insecta; order Lepidoptera; family Erebidae; genus Trisateles; species Trisateles emortualis. Next base: position 11,705,816 of record OX352732.1, on the reverse strand, counting down.
CATCCTAGCTTCGCCTGGGTAAAACAATTTATACATTAGGGGTTAAATTTTGATCTATGTTTTTTTAACCTCTTAGGGGTAACATTATTAAAACCACGATATATGTGTACCTTTGTTTCTAACCAGAAGCAGAAATGACACACTTCCATACATCCATTCATCTCTTATTTTAACCCCTTAGGGGTGAGATTTCTAAAAATCCCTTCTTAGTGCTCTCTTACTTACTCACTTTGTCGGTATGACTGTGTATATTCGTGCCAAACTACAGCTTTCTAGGACTAAGGGTCCCTGAGCTAAGCTGCGGACAGACGGACGGACGGACATAGCGAAACTGAAGGGTTCCTTGTATACTTCGGAACTCTAAAAACAGATACTTAAATAACCCTGGAGATCTTTACTGACATAAAGGAACACAACTACACCTATATACAGGTACCTGCTATACAGCGGTACAGCAAGCCTCTACTTATATGCCAGGGTAACGCTTACCATCACGCGGGAGGTGGCATACCTGTTTGCCATCTAAGTACACTCGTGGACAAATAATTCGGGTCAGCGCGCGCTAAAACCCAATGTATCTTCCAAATTAATAATGGCGATGTTACATGCATGAAACTAACTTTATGTTAAAGAGAATTTTAATATCGTTAGCTATAAAACCTTAAATGTTATATGTATAAACGTAATAGAAAAAAAACAAAAGTTTGAATTTGGTAATACATTTAAATCACGTGTGTTTTAAAAAAACTGGCAAGGGAACATCGAGTAGCAAGATTACGTTACGCCCGCGAACATGCACAATGGGGAGGCGAAGAATGGGCAAGAGTAATGTTTTCTGACGAATCCAGATTTATGCTCTATGCACAGGATGGGCGGCAAAGAGTTTACCGACGGCCAGGGAAACGTTTTATTCGAGCTTGTTTTCAGGAAAAAGTATCGTTTAGCGGTGGATATATTATGGTTTGGGCTGGAATCTCTTCAGAGAGTCGCACGGAGTTAGTGCTTATAGAAAATAGTACGCTAACTAGTGCAAGTTCAAGAAGTGTAGTAGAGAAAATTACAAACCAGAAGCCGGATATCAGGATAGACAACTGTTCATTAGAGGAAGTTACTGAAGTATAAGCATGTACAAGAGGCTGTACGTAACTGCTTTTACCGGCTAAAACTACTCTACAGGATTCGTCCCTACATTAGTGTCGAATTGCGTATAATGCTTTGTGAATCACTTATATTATCCAAGCTTAACTACGCAGACACAGTGTTTGGGACCTGCTTGCTCAGAAAGACAGATACACTCATTCACCGTGTACAGAATGCATATGCACGCTTCTGTTATCACGTTCCCCCACGTGGCAACATGATGAAGATGTCGTCGCGCAGGAGGCTTCATCTGGCCACTTTAGTATTTGGCACTATCATTACTGGCAAGCCAGTGTATTTATATGACAGACTGGCATGGTCAAGAGAATACAATCAGCAATCAGCTTACCTGTTGACTACACCTACGCACAGGACTGCTGCATTCCGTGGCACTTTCAAATATGCTGCAACCCGCTGTTGGAATGACTTGCCGCCACCTTTCCGTGCCCTAAGAAGTGTTTTTAGCTTTAAAAATAAGTATAAAATGTATTTGTTAAACTTACAGAAACAAAACTTACAGCACTTTTTTACCACAGCAGCGGGTATCAGTTAGCCGGCATTTATTGCTGATAGTCTCATTTCTCCATGATGCCTCTTCAATGACGCTTGACAGTAATCACGTATTTATCACTACTCTCTTGTTACAAAAAAGAAATACACAAAACGACCATATTACACACACACTAACTGTTTTACAACACTTTTTATTAAATTTATTACGCGTAAAATTACTTCTTGCATATATTACTTTATTATTATTATTATGGACAATATATACTTTAGCAGCCATTTTCTTTTAGATTTTTACAAATGAATGAAACAATTCAAAAAGGCTTTGCGAACCCCAGGCGTCTCCATTCTTTTGTCATAGACAAAAGTATAGGAGATGTCATAAACACACGAGTGAATTGAGCGCCAATGGCACAGATTAAATATATTTTTAAATATTTGACCTGTGTTCAGCCTGACGCTTAGTCGATTTTATTCGATTCAAACATATAAAATGTATATATTTCTTTGGTTTAACGTTTTTCTTTATATATTTAAAAACATGTTTGAAGTTATTTATACCTATTATATTCTGTCCCATAAATGTATGGTGTACAATAAAAAGTATTCTATCTAGTATGTATTTTTTATTTTTTTTATTTATATAACTGACCGTGACATCACCAAGGCCTATCAGAAAATCAGCGCTGCAGTATAAAATGCTGCAGCACAGAGCTGAGATTGGGACCGTTTCTGACATTCTGACATCAAGTTATGTAGAAGAGATCCTTAATGAGCAAGTCGACCCCATACTTGATTAATATGGTTGAAAATTCCATATTTATGCATGACTACGCAAGGCCACATACAGCTCAAATAGTAAACGAGTATTTTTAAGACGTTACAAGAAGCCTGGATTTAAATCCCATTGAGCATGCTTGGGACAAGCTCAGAACCCCGCCCCAGCTACACTTAGAGACCTGAAACATGCGTTAGTGGAAGAATGGAACAATATCCTGCAATATCGTATAAGAAATTTAATAAACAGCATGCCCATTCGTCTGGCAGCTGCACGAGCTCGTGGAGGCAATACGAAGTATAACAATGGTTTTAAAGTTCGTTTTTGTGCTATTCGTGAGGTAATTACTCAACAAAAAAATTGATGAGATTTTGTTTCTTATGTAATTTAAATAAATAAAAGAATAAAGTTTGCAACATTTAGTGTCATTTTATTACCAATCAAAATTCTCTACAACTTACAGTTTGATTCATACCGCTAACTCTATTATATTCAAGAGATATTCTGATTTTTTGCAGTGACCCGTAATTTTTGTCCACGAGTATAGTATAATCTATACAAAAATTGTAACTTGTCCTGGCTGACTGACTATTTTCAGTCGTCTACGCAAACTAGAAAATTTGCGCAAAGGTTCCATTAAGAAATGATTTCTGGAATTAACATTTCTATAGATGGATAGTTTACCTAATAATATCTATATATTCTCCCTATAGAACACAGGAAAAAAACACGTAGGTAGGTATTGTACGTTTCCACACGAATGGAATAGCACGCAAAAGCTTTTCCCGAGCGTTTATTTGATGAGCAAGATTAGAATAAAATCTGATTCATTAGAAATGCGATATAGCACTCGATCGCGTTTTCTTCCTCTCACACATGAGCCCCTATAAATTAATCAATTATACCTCTTTGTAAAATGCTATAGCAAATGTTTGATTCACCAGATGTTTGTGAAATTACTGGCTGACAATTCCCGCCTTTGCCCGTGTAACATAGTAGAACACGCATTATGTTCTATTATGGTAAAATAAACCTGAAGTATTTAAACACAAAGACTTTTCATAAAACCTTTATTCCCTCTGTTCGCTATCTGCATCTCATTACCATTCCTATAAGCCCAAACACAGATTACATTGTTCAATTAAAGAGTTCCGTTGCCTACTTTCCGGCTCCATCATCAGATAAGTTGAATTGCAACATTTTCATTTGGATCGTTATTGTAGCATAACAACCTTCCCGGAATCCCTCATGAATCCCATCACCAGAACTAGCTTTTGACCAAACTAAAAGTATACCCTTTTAAATAAAAATGTATTTTTTAAATAAGTTCATAAATGACGGAGTTCAGCGGTTTGCGACAATCATTTAAAAATACACACGAATTGAAACTAAATAACTATGCACAGTGGTATAGTTGTATTCCTATATGAGTACAGGTTTTCAGCGCTCATTCAGAGTCGTGTTTTTAACAAAAAGTTTTCCTATTCTAGAGATATTTCATCACAAAACAAGTGTTAAATTTTTTTGGTGGGCAAAACGCAAGTCATACCTCTGGTATTCCAAGCGTTCATACGCTACGGTAACTGCTTACTATTAGACCGTATGCTTGTTTACCAACTAAGTAGAAAAAAAACCACAAAGTTGAACTGAAAATTACTGAGCTGCAAATTACAATGAGTACTAGACAGTAGTTACATTATTATCTCGGAGAGCTAAATTGCTGCAGATGCAGTCATACGCACTAACGCCTCAAAAGCTTTTAGATAATTCGCTCTTCAGTCAATTTTGATGTAAGTTATAAAAATAAAAACATCAATAATGTTTTTCATATTGAACTCATAAAATCTTTATCAAAGGAAATTATTTTACCTTTTGGCATCGTAAAACGATACAGCATTTGAAAGAGAAATTGATGAAACACCTGACAATAAATCTATCGAGTCGGACCATTCTATTTAGTTTATGTCTCAATCGTTAGTTCTGTTCTGCTTTTATAGTACGTAAGCACATTTACTTGTATCGCACTGATTCCTAATAACGCATTTACCCGCAGTGTTTTTGTTCCGTGGTCACGCACCCCGCAGCGTAGCGCGGTGCAGTGTGCTAATCGCCTGAAGTCTAGAATATACTTAGGTTTAGATCTTATTTGTGTCACGTATCTTATTATATCCAAAATCAAAATGTACATCACGTAAAACAAAATTCAATCGATTGTAGAGAACTGTCATCAAACCCGACAGTGAGGAACATTCTTTCCTTGGAATTTTCATATAAAATCGTTTGACCTATAGAAAAATTCCAGATTTGCCATCCCTTGGGTGAAATTCTTCCATTTGCCTTAAGTAAGATGGGAACCCCAATAAACTCAGAAATAACATATTAAGGGAATATTATATTCTACGTAAAAATATAATTTATTTAGTATTAGCTGTTAGCCGCGGCTTCGCCCGAATTGATCTATCCCACGGGTACTGTACATTTTTTAAACCAAGCAACAACAAAATTATATATTTACACGCTGCGTATCAAATAAATGATTGATTGATTGACACAATTTAGTCGATATTAAGGAGCACTTTTTAAGGAGTTTTACATAAGTACCTATGTAAAACTCCTTAAATTTTTTTTTTTTAAATAAGTCGTTAGTAAAATATATAAATTCAAGATATTCAATGATCGTCAATGGAAAATACTTAGGTATATTTGTTCACTACAAGAGTACGTATAGAAAGAATTGAGACTAGATTCTCAAGGGGGCGTAAGTTGGTCCATGAAGTCAAAGTACAAACACTCGGCAGTCGGTCGAGCGCTTATATGCAAACACTCGTGAGGAACACTATGCAGTTCCCTCTAACTTTTTTCATTTCATTTTACATGTAGCTCAGATTCAGTATGCTTAACCTACAACCGCTTCTATCGTGTCTAATATTAGATATTAGAATGAAATATTAATCTGGAAGTTTAAACGCGAAGTTTGTGTTCAGAGGCCGTACTAAAACTTTAGTTAGATGTCAACTTAGGTTATTATTGTTTGGAATTCAAATTTAGATCGAAAAGAAGTTGCTATAAAGACATCATGGTATAACCCGCCGGCTGATTCTCTAAGAAACAGCGATGGCAAACTGACAGTTGTGATCGCAAACTGACAGTTGTGATTGCTCGGTGACGGCACAATCTACTGACTAAATGTCAAAAAGGCTCGATTTTTGCTCTTACGGATTACCGATTTTCAAACTGACAGCCAGATTTTGCTCGGTTTTTGCGGTGGCTCGGTTTTTGCTCTTACGGAATTCCCCCGCCGGAGTAGAGGTCCAGCCGTTGCGGACATTACCCGCCGGCGGATTCTCTAAGAAACAGCGACGGCAAACTGACAGTTGTGATCGCAAACTGACAGTTGTGGTCGCTCGGTGACGGCACAATCTATTGACTAAACGTCAAAAAGGGCTCTGACGGAATACCGATTTTCAATCTGACAGCCAAATTTGCTCGGTTTTTGCTCTTACGGAATACCCCTGCCGGATAAAACAAACAGAAAATAAGTGTATTTTTGATAGGTGTCGTGTAAACAAGCTATTATTTTGATTATTATATAAATAGACACTTCAATTTTATTTATCTTATACATAAGTGCTGTTAGGCGTTAGTTTAAATAATAATAATCTTATCATTTTAAAAATGCGCAATTTATAGTTCAGGTTTTTTCGGTTGCCAGTCGATGTTATTAAAAGATGAAAGGACCGTATTATCCTCACAAATTGCGCGTCAAAGGCCTCGAATCTTCACAATAATTGATGATTTTTCGACTTGTAGATGACACCATTCTTTGATTTATTGATTGGTGGATACGAATCTTAAGATAAGTGAATGAGCCAGCACAACAATCAACAAGCACATTTATATATTTGAATCCATAGGTACATATTATACCTAAATGCGAGAGTTTAAATGGATGGTTATTACTCAATTTCATCAGGACGAATGAACGTTTCTGGACGCATCCATAAATTACTGCTGGAAACCTGTACTCACACAAGAACACAACTACTTTCTCCTTTTCATAGGTTACAAACCTATACAGATTTATTTTGTCTCCCGCTTTGCTATGGAGGGAAGTGGAAACTTTTCTTTCTAACTCCTCCTATTTACTTCTGATTAAATTCGTTGCGGGGTCCAAGACAGTAGGTTTAGTTGTCCACGGGACGCACGAGTGTCAAAACTCGGTGTATCATTTGGTTACTCCGCTGTTAATCCTGGCTCACAGGAGTCACAGCGGTGGGCATGTGGGTGGGATTGTCCCGAAAAAAAAAAAACTACACCGCTGTGTGTAGCTATTTGACTGTGGTCTACTGTAAGGCGAAGATCTTACCCAGTCAGACTTGCTTGCTTGTCTCTTCAATAACAAACTTTCCCGTTTTTCTGCGAAGGATCTCTTTGGTATTTCTATATTTCAATACGTCTATAGTTTATCTTTTCAATATTTTTCTTTATTTAATTTATTTATTTATTTATTTGATACAGACACAGGATACAGATTATAGGTCATAAATAGTAATATATACAAATATACAAGTAATGTCTTCCAAGAAAATAATAAATTAAGCAAACACGTACAAGAAGGGAACTGTGTAACATATTGAAAACGCGATACATATTTGCTTTAATATTATTGCTACGTGATATGTCACTTGTAAGGTAGCTAACTGATATTGAGAGTAAAAATACGTACTGCATCAGAATAGGCCACGCAGCCGGCAGCGAGGAGGGAGGGAAGAGGCAGCTGACCCCCTTTGCAACCAGCCGCATTTAAAATCGACGAACATCAAATGCTTGGTTGGCTCCTTGCAAACTAAGATAAACACAAATGACTGCATGATTGGTTCAGTGGCTTAAGTGCTTCGCTATTTACCAACGGGACAAAAATGGTGTGATCCAAAATGATTGCTCCGTGTCTAGGTGTACAGGTACAGCTGTACTATGTTGTATGTTTGTAAAGACTCCGCAGGTTGTCCCGGAACAAGCCCTTTGTGTTAAAAGACTTCCCACGTAGCACACGTGAGAAGTCTTTTAACACAAAGTGCAAAAAGCGGTTTAAAAGTACAAATCCGAGATAGGTTTCAGACTGCAACCGCAGGCGACACTGCGGTAGCGGTCGCGGTTGCTTCTATTCTTTTATTTTCAAGCGCGGACCAAACCTCAGTCAATCCAGTACTTTTGTGTGAGACAGATGTCGAACAACGGTACAGATAGTAATTTTGCTAATGTTCTTTTATGATTTTTGTGTTTATGTATTATTTTTGTACCTGTGCACTTTCTGCGGTTCGCGATACCACTGGCGCTGCAGTTTGCGGTGTTACCACGTTCGGAATCAATTTCATAAGGATTCATAGAAACCAATGATGTCGCATACTGGGGTAGTACAGGAATTTATATTAGTCAAACGTGATCTATGATGAAACTTGTTTTATTATGCTTACCCTTTGTTATATTACGTAAGTAAGATATGGATGTGACCCTTTCCCTTTAGGAGGAAAACGCATGGTGCTATGATTATACTAAATAATGAAGTCACGTGCGGACTTCACAAACGATAGGGAACTTACAAAGTAAATCTTATAAAGAGAATGAGTTATGACAATTTTTGTCTAGCAATAAAACTGTTTTAAATTAAAAAAATAGAATTAGGTAGAATAAAATTGTGGGATGCTTTGTTTGAGAACGGAGTAAATTTGTTTCCTTTAAATCTATAAAATCTACGCTAGTTTTGACAGTTTGCTGACAAGAATAGAGTGATGAAAAGAACTGCCAAGAATCTCAGGCCAAAATTAATCTTATTCGTATTAATCTCATTATCTCAGCACATCAAGAGATCTTTCCGTTTTTTTACAGCCTATTATTACATTTAATACATCTCTACCTATCCTGTTTGTTGAATGTGTCAACACAGGTGTACTTTCCATTTCTTTACTCTGGACACGACCGGGGAGAGAGATCAGGCGTAGGACCAACGGCTCTACTTTCTATTAAAGGCACGGGTGTGTAAACACTGCCAAAATTCTAACTTCGGGCACACGACATGGACAGAAAAATCCAATTTCCGGGAGTTACCCGAGAATCGATCTCAAGATCAACGAAGCAATGATCCTTTAGATATATAAGCGAGTATCGTTTGATGTGGGCTTGAAAATTGTCGCTGTTCTCGCAAACAAAAAGTTACTTTTTCAATACGTCCGTCGCGTCAACGGGCGTTTAATGCCGGATTGTGGATTATATTCCACAAATCTCATATTCAGTATTAAAAGGTGCAATATGATTAATGTTTGCTACGCAGTTTTAATCTTGTATAAATAGTCATAAGGTTTAAAATTGAAAAGTCTATTTCTTTATTTAACGCCTTTTTTCTGCTAAGGCTGGACAATGGCACATAAGTTTCGGGTATTCGCAAACGGCCGGCGCGGCGTGCTGTTACAGAACTTAGTTTTGAATGCAAACATACGGTTGACAGAGCTACTCAAATGGTTAAACGTATAATACGAATGATAGAAAATAAAATCTTTATTTCATCAGTATCAGCTTATCACATTCCATTGCTGGACATAGATGGGCTTTTCCAAGTGTATGGACCTAAGTTATGGGGCTAGGTGGAGTAATGATCTTAACAAAGTGGCTTTGAGCACCTCGAAGCAAGAAACTAAGGAATTTTTTGTTTAACACGTCTAAAATCTGTGTTTAGGAACAGTAGTAGGGCAAGACCGACTAAGCAAAAAACAAACCTTATAGAAGAATACGTAATGAGACGCTCATATCTAGGTGCACTCGCTGTTTGGTCACCGATCGGCGGGTTAGGCAACCAAGAGCGCAATAACTCTATAGAGGGGTGACCGCATGATGGTATTTAATCTCAGCGTCTCCGCGGTACAAAGGGCACGTTAAAGTCGATCCCGACTGTTAACAGTCGTTAATTCACGATAAAGGCCAAAACATGGGCGATTTCAATAACTCTGTCACCAGCTTGGTCACTAACCAAACGATAAGAAGAAGAAAATAAGAATACAAACAAATAACACACAGAGATGACGTTTTTTTTTAATTACAACGGTGACAAACAAGCCTGCCTGATGGTAACTGCTTACCATAGCTTATGGACGTTTACAATACCAGGAGCATTACTGGCACCTTACATCTTGTAACAGCAGAGTTCGTAAGAAACGCTGGTGGCGCCGGTCTGGTGGAATTACGAAAACGTTATTTAAAAAATCGTTTTCCTTAAATCTTTTTCTTCTTATAGTTTGGTTAGTGGCCAACCTATAGGCCACTAAATATAGACGATCTAAATTACTGTCATTTTAATGACAGAAAATTTAGATCGCTCATATTTTAAGCCTCTGTGGTGATCTAATTTGTCTGATCTGATCTGTCGTGTTAATAGCCGGGACCGACTATTAACGTGTCCCCTGAAGCACAAAGATGTATAGATGAAATACCACTATGCGGTCTCCCATCTATAGGGTTGCCGCGTCTTTACCGAACAACAATCGCTAGAGCGCCTCTTCTTTAATGAGTAAGTACTGGAGACCTACTCACTACGCTGGCTGAAAATTAAGCGAACCTGTACAGAGCCGTACTATTAAAAATAGTAAAAGTTTCTTACCAACGCGAATATCAAACAATTTCAGTAATCTACAGCGAACCCCTTGGAATGCATTAAATTCCCAGACTAGCGTCACGTTGCAACCATTTACATTCTTCAGGAATTTCTAGGAGTCAAATATCTTAGCTGCCTTAACCTTGGCAATTTCAAAGAGGTTAATAGCCTAACATTATATTGTTCTTTTATTTAAAATAAATGCACGAAAATATTAAGCAGTTTACTATGATAAATGAATATTTAAACAGAAGTAAAAAAAAGGATTTCGGGGCGGGATTTGAGTTTAGGTCTCACGAGATATCTCCATAGCTCCCAGCTTTTTACCATGAAAAATAATACAAAAATGTTTGTAGATAATTTTTATTTACAACTAGCGGCCCACCCTGACTTCGCGCGGGTTAAAGTATTTTTGTGCATTGTTTTTATTTATTTTACCCGGCTGCGCGTCGTGACGTGTCTGTGAGGGTAATGTGTTCATCAGCTTATGTATGTTTGATCCTTTCGGCATAAGCGTTTAGTCTCTAGAGTACCACACTCTAGAGACTAAACGCTTATGCCGATTTTGAAAGAAAGAAAGAAAAACGTTTTGTTTTTGTAATTGTAATAGCATACAAGAGCAAGCTTATAGGATAAAAACAGATTAATTATGCTATGACAAATAAGGACACTCAATCGGCAACAAGGTTTTGCAGCGCTGTTTTTCATTAAGTGACCTTAATGACGCACGGATATTATGCCGCCTATAAATATTTTGATGTTTCTTACGTCAATCAATTCATCTGAATCTTGCGAATGTCATTGAAGACATAATAATAATCAAAATTCAATATAGCAACAAGTAGACGCCATGTTGTGGAAGTTCTTTTTTCATGTTATTATTTTTTTAAGCAGTCATGTTTAAATTTTCCGTAAATAAGAAAACTTAAAAAAAATATAATCGGAAAAGTCGATCTCAAGTTATGGCATGACCATAGATGAAAATATGTTTTGAAACTCATACAAATTTATATATGTATTAAATGTACAATATAAGCAAATACTAAAGTTGAGGTAGTACTATTTGCCTTTATTGTACCTTACAAAAAATATGTATTTATCATATGAAAACATTTAACATTACAAGTATGATTCAGTGAGTTAATTTGGTTGGATATGGGCGAATCTCTTTTATCTCTTAATTCTCTTTATATAGCTCCGTACCCAAAGGGTGCGAATGGTAGGATTACTAAGCCTTCGCTCATTATAACCTATTTCTGTAAGATACTTTTGCAGGTATTTGGCCAAATTTTCTTACTTAGTAAAGATTTCAGCCATTACGTGCGCCGCGATGTCTACGCGGGTGGAACTACGCCGTAGAACAACTGCTCTACGTCATAGTTCCACGCGCGTATATAACATAATTATAATATGTTAACATAATTGTGTGAGAACTTTGTCTAACACGCAACATTAAGCCCTACTGATGGTAAGCAATTATCATAGCCTATATGAAAGCTTGCAATATCAGCATCTTGCTGATATTGCAAGCACTTGGATGTTGCCAGCCCATTTTGTCACTACAGAGTTTTATTATGAAGTATCCCTGGGATAAGACATTTTCTAATGGTACAAGAAGAAGAGTTTAGTGAATTCAATTAAAAAATGTAATCTGGATTATATAGATTTAACTAAGGTAAATGTTTGAAACAACATCTTCAGGCCTTTTTAACCTATCTCTGATTACATTATAGTAAAGTCTAAGCTTTTGATAATGATGTTTCCGCTTGGAATATTTCTACACATTATCTCAGGGAAGGACCCTGATAGAAGACCCTCCTAACACTATAAATGTCCTGTTGGTCTAGTGGTTAGTGACCCTAATTACTAACCTGGAGGTCGTGGGTTCGATTCTGTGAATCATAAATTGAAAACAAAGTTATAAAGTTTTATCAATAATCAGGATAATTAATTATAAATAAAATATCATAATAACATAACGAGGGGTCGCCCGCGACTTCGTCCGCGTAGTAATTGGGAATATTTTCGCCGATTTTGCAACATATCTCTCTACTGCTCCGCTCCTTTTGATCATAGCGTGATGTTATGTAGCCTATAACCTTCCTGGATAAATGAACTATTCAACATAAAAAGTTTTTTTCTAATCGAACCAGCCTAAATACCTCAAACAATTCGAACTCAAATTTGTTTAATAATAATAATTGTGTGGCTCCAGTGCACCATGCATTGTGTCAGACCAACTGAAGTTAATATAGTTTTAACAAAAAAAAAACCGGCTTCATTACGGCAAGTTGTAAAATTTTCAAATATTTGTTTGTTACAATCGAATATAAAATTTTAACAAAAAAAAACCGACTTCAGTACGGCGAGTTGTAAAATTTTCAAATATCTTTAAACTTTGTTCAGTTCAAATGTACCAGTTTTCATTTGCTGCATTACATTTGAAAGACAGAAAAGCATTTATTCGAACATACACAGGGTAACATATATAAACAAAAACAATAGACACACAATGACAAAACAAAAAATTATCCTGTGTGATGTCAGCAAGGGTCGTAATCTCAGCTCTGTGTTGTGGCATTTAAAACTTGGTGAAGTCACGGTCAGTTATATAGGTAATTGATTTGATACAAAACTCTTTATTGTACGCCACACATTTATGATACAGAATATATCGAATATACCTTTAAATACGTGTTTGAGAATATTAGGAAAAAATTAAGAGAATAAATATGTTTAAATAAAGAAATAAAGATTTTTTTTGTTTGATACAATCGAATAAAATCGACTGAGCGTCGGGCTGAACACAGGTCAAGTATGTATTAAAAGCAATATTTAATCTGTGCAACTCGCGCTCAATTCATTCGCGTCATTATTTCTTATTAATAGTTGCTTAGCAACAATAATCGAAACTTATCTAATAGCCATCAGTAAAATACTTATTATTGAGAAGTTCAGATGGCCATCTGTGGTCTTTTTGAAGCCGCTTAAAAATCGTCTGAGTGTCGGGCTGAACACAGGTCAAGTAGGTATTAGAAGCTATATTTAATCTGTGCAATCCGCGCTCAATTCATTCACGTCATTATTTCTTATTAATAGTTGCTTAGCAACAATAATCGAAACTTATCTAATCGCCATCAGTAAAATTATTATTATTAAAATGTTCAGATGGCCATCTGTGGTCTTCTTCATCAGTTTTACTTCACCAAATTACACTTTCTGAATGTAAATGAAGATAAGTAGTACGTCACTTAGTGACGTAATTGTGGTGCCGTCACTTGTGTTTAATATGCCTAACTTTGAAATGATGATGTGCATTCATGCGCTACCTTTGAGGTGAACTTGCCGAGTCACTCGATTCTAAGTTCAAGCAGGGGTCGGATTTAATTATACCTACTTACATAGCGGTGTTCTGATTATCTTTTATTCCTTTTTAAAGACATATCTTGTACTAGGGTAGAACCTTTATATCTTTTTTCACAGAAAATTAGAATAATTTTCTGTGGATAATTTCGAGAATATATAAAACTAGTCTTACATTATTTACTATATCGTTTATTTTTACCGAGTTTTGAGTGAGTCTAACCAAGTAATATAAATTTACATACAAACTTCAGAACTTTATAGCCCCCTAAGGATAGTTTAAAAAAATAAAAAATCTGATATTTTATTATTTACTCTAAAGTTTATCTGTATTAAGTTTTAAACGAATAAAACAAAAAAAAACAGACACTTCACCACACTGTTAACAGGCTTTTCCGAGGCATGGAGGGGTCTTGCTGGGATTTCAGAAAATAGTCGCCAATCTAGGGACCGAACGCGGCAGCTGATTTATAGATTCACGTCGCTAACACTTAGCTACGAGCCTCTTAATTGATATAAGTACTGAACTCAAAATGAATAAAATAGGGTTTTTTGTATATCAATGTAAATTATTATATATTTTAGCAAGTGGTAAAAGCTAATTACTAACTTAATACATAAATGTAATTATTACTTAGTTACACGGGAAGCGTATCGAACTCATTTATTACTTTCAAGCTTCGATAAGCAGGTTAAGTAAGTTTCGAGCTGATTACGGCGGTAGATAAATCTCTGAGTGCTTCACGACAAAATTAATTTAGCTAGAAGTCTGCAAAACTTTGTTCAACTGGCCTGTAGGTCTAGTAGTTTGACCCTGACTGGTAAGCTAGAGTTTGTGGGTTCGATACCCACACGGGACAAAATGTTGTGTAAATGTTTGTTCTGAGTCGAGGTGTAATTTGTGGCCGTGGTGAATAGTATGCCCCCCGTGATACGGGGGTTGTTCCTTAAAATAAGTTTATATTTAAAACAATATTTTTAAATACAAGCTTTTATAGTGTATTTTGTAATTTATGAGTGTTTATGCATTAAATATTCATAAAAGTGCCCAATCACGACGCGGCTGTCATTTGAACATCATCATCACACACTGAACTCGACCTTGTAGTATAGTTTTGTCCCGTTTAGAATTTTTTTGTCCCATGTAGGAATCGTACCTACCTTTAACACTCGGCAGGTATTAGAGGCAAGGTAACTTTTACTACCAGATTACACACGTAATTACCCGATTGATTGCCAGAACCCAATTCTCTATAGGTTCGATCCAAAACATAGTTTTATACATAAACGTTCAAATACATATTTGTATAACAGAAAACATTACCGTAGGGAACCTAAAACTTTAAGGGTTAGCCACAATTTAGATATAAAATTAAGCCAATTTATAGTTTCGATATTTCAATATCTAACCCCATTTATGAAAATTTGAACAGTTACTTGGTTTCACAAGAGAAAGGCACGTATTTCTTTTTTACTTAGCTATCTACAAATATGAACACGAACAAGTTTATCCTGAGATAAGCACATATTTTTATATCTGAGATATATGTGCCTATCTCAGGATAAACTTATATCCAGAAATACTTTAAGCTGTTTCTGCATTTTGTTCTTTGTTTAGTCTTTCAATTTGATGTTTCTTTAACATGTATGTCTAATATTATTATGTTTGATCTAGAAACATAAATAAAGATTTAGAGCGATTTAGGTAGCATTTCGAACCGAGCTGCCAACGGCAACTGCCGACAGCACATGCAGTAGCTGCATATAGTTGGTTGCAGCGGCACGAATGCTACTGCCGTAGTCCTCGAAAGCCATTTCTAATAAATACATACAAAACAGTCGTGCTGTTGCTGCACGTGCTGTCGGCAGTTGCCGTTGGCAATACTTTCGGAATAGTACCAAAGTCAAAGTCAAACTCATTTATTCATTTAGATCAAATACATGATACTTATGAACGTCATACCATTTGCACTGATGCAAACTTGTGTACCTATCTCAAATGTACGTCTACATCTATACAGTACAAAAGAACATACATACTTTTTGAAAGTCGATTTATTTGTTTGTTTTCGGGACAATCCCACCCACATGCCCACCGCTATGACTCCTGTAAGCCAGGATTAACAGCGAAGTAACCAACTGATACACATTTTTCTTTATTTGTTTGTTTATTAAAAATACAACTCCAGCACTGGGGAACTAGCCCTGTGTTGTGGGGGACTTTACAAAGATATAATTCATGGACACACCAAAGATTTATGAATAACACAAAGTTTTGTACCGTGTGGGAATCGAACCACTAGACCAACAGGTTAGTCGAAGTCGGTTAAATACAAAAAGTCTAAAACAGTTATATAACTTACCTTGAAGCTTAACTAATTTAATTATACTTTGTTATCTGATGTTTAAACAGATTAAGTTAAACAAACAAAGCAGTTCATGATTATCTAGATTAAGACAGGCAGTTTACGGAACCGTCCTCCCCACGCACCCGGCACCTTGACTTCGCTAAGCCAGGATTAACACGATGGACCATCGCAAACATCCATGACATTCAAGAGTCCCGAGAAAGAGAGAGAGAGAGAGGGTTAAGGTAAATCTACTGTCTTAAATCCCATAAAGTAAATAGATTATTTGAGGGAAAACATATCCATTTCCGTTCTTAATATAGTGAACAAGGAAAGTTAGTAGTTAGTACACTTTATAGGTGGTAGATAGTTGATAGGAATAAGGAAGTATCGGCAACAGTTTTACGCACACAGTGATTTATCAACACCGAGCTTCACGCACACAGCGAAAACGCAGCAACGATGCTTTGTAGGGGAAACTCAATCTTATATTATGTAACCTAAGGGTATTCTTCTGTTTGCTTTCTGGTAAAGATACTAGAGTAAATATTTGTTCGATTACAAACATTAAATTACTATATAAAACGCCTTTCCTTTCCGAAAGAAGCACCGTTGGTATTAGCATAATACTAGCGCTACTTCGTTATATGCTGCCGTAGTGTCAGTAAGCAGAGTTAAGACCATTTTGGCCTCTCGACAAAGATATTTATTGGTAAGTACTATCCACTTCTAAGTGGTTTTGAGTTTTTTCTTTCAAATTTGAAATACATTAAGTTTCTTTAGATTTTTTAGCAAACAAACATACTCCGTCCTCCCTAATGGCAAGAATGTTACCGTAGAATATAGACTCTTGCAATACCTAGGGCATCATGCGTGTTGACGACCTAAAAGCCCTGGGATAGGTAAATATTTTTCTTTCAAAACGCATCTTTAAATAAGCATTGCTGACCTGTAGATACTGCACATAAACAGAACTACACCACCGGGTGTTTCCTCCAGTTGGGCTTGTTCACCCACATGGTGCACTATGTCTTTTTGGCATAATAAATTGATAATAAAGAGTAACATTTACTTAATTATGTTTACTTTGTTTCTTTACCGTAATAATATGGGAGTATAATTTTCCTTGATTGTCGGTTATAGAACCGAAATAAAAATAAGTTTTACTGGGATACAGGCGTGATGATATGTATGTAAAAATAAGTTCGCGTAGATTAAAAACTAAAATTTACATGAGCTCAAAGGAGGTTTTAATTCCCTCAAAGTTCGGAGCGCTCCGTTTTACGTATTCATTTGACAAACTATACTAAATTAGACTTAACTTCATTAGCACACATGATTTTTTCTAGAATTGTGCTGGCGACGTTATATTTTATAATATTTTTGGTGCTTTATAATATCTTCGGACATCTGCATAAAACCATTTGATCCCAAACTAGGCAGATCCTCTACTAAGGCAACCAGACATGGTAAACATACTTATACTTACGAGTACCTACATTTAAATTCATCGAAGTTTAGCGACACATTTTAATTTATTTAGACATATTTCTGCTGTGGGGGTTATCATGCTGCTGGCAAGTGCGGGGGTATATGTTTTCGAGGAATACGTGAAACGCGAGCACTATAACACGCCGATTAAAAAAAAACCATTCAGTTCATTTCTTTTACATGTCAGTCTTTGCCTACCCTAATGGAAAACGAGCGTGTTGATATGACTATAATTTTGTATGTACCATTCTTCTCTATCTGTATCACTCTTGACAGAGTGGTCGTGGTCATCACTTCAGGTGTTAGTGGCAAGCTTAACAACACGCCGCCACTCTTCTCTGATGGCCACCTTCCTCGTACATTTATGCAGTGATGAAGAGCCATTTACCGCTGCTTTTATTTGGTCAGTCCACCTCATAGGCGACCTTCCATATGGCCTGGTACCCTAAACCTTTCCGTGGACCACAAGTCGCTCAATTGCCACCTTCCCTCGGCGGCATACGTGACCAAAAAAGGTGAGGATAAGAGATTATACTAAAGATGACAAACGCTGCTTGAAGCCGAGTTCACGAAGTATGTACAATAGAATTTCTAAAAAGTTGCTGCCTGTCATGCTATCACCCTACACGGATGCCACCAGAGCTATCTATTTATTATTAAGAAAAACATGCCTTTTCATTTATCAGAAGTGGGTTTAAACGGTTCTTATAAAGTCTTAATTACTCTTAATCAAATATTGTTCTTACAAACCACTTCAGAAGCAAACATGAAAATTTTCCTGCAATTCGATGTTCGCAGATGACAAAGAAGAAGACTTGGCATGTACAAAATGAATTATATAACGTATAGTATTATAATATAATGTATGTTCGCATATACTTCATTCAGATCATGCGAATCCCGCAAGCTTTATTTTCTGATTTCTTCGAATTCACATAACATTTATTTTACGCATCAAGGAATATCTCCCTTAATGTGTCTAAGGTTCCAAGATTTCCAGGCGTATTTTCCCTCAGTTATAAATATTTTAAATACCAAATGACAGACATTATTCAAATCGTTATCCAAGAATGAACCAACCTAAAGTTATCTTGTTACCACAATATTTAATTTTAAAGACTGAGAATTCAGTAATAGGCATTATTGCGTATTCTTTATTCAAAACATGTTTTAAACATTTATTCCTTTTCTATTCTTTTCCCGCAGGGCTGAATATTGTGTATATTTTACGAATTGTTTTTTTATTTCAATTAGGATTGCGTGCCAATTTTGCGAATGAAAAATGAGTTGAAATATATTTTTCACAACGAAAGTAAAGTGAAAACTAGAGTTCAGATATTCGGATGCATATTTCATCCATCCATCCATCTCAGCCACAAGACGTCCATTGCTGGACATAGGCTTTCCCAAGGTTTTCCACATCATTCGGTCCTGAGCTGACCTATGTTAAAGTAAATTTTTGGGTAAAATATTATGGAAGCTGCTTCAAAATATATTTTAACTAAAATAATATTCCAGGATTGTCTAACTAATCAGAAGTATATTTACTCAAGGTTACATTTGAACTCCCTGTTCAATATGTACATGTATGGAAAAGTTGGGAATTAGTGTGTTTTTTGTGTAGGTATGGAAATAAAAAAAAATTAATATTAATATTTTTATTTCAACATAACGCTGTAACACGGCAACTGTTATTTGTGTCAAATCGGGTTTATTACATATCACGAAAAACAACATTACAATAAAATATGTTAATCCAGGAATTTCTCGGTATTTCGAAACCGAGAAATTCCGGGATTAACATATTTTGCTGCTTGCCATAATAACAAACTTCAGAACGTTATGTAAATATGCATCCGAGTATCCGATCTCTAGTGATGACATACTGCCGATAGAAGTAAAAATAAGTGACTTGTGAATTGTCATGAATTGTGTCGTCGAGCTTTTAGATTATTATTTTTGAATATGGAAAGCGCTCGGGGACGACGACGCGAGTTCCATGATTTTTGTTCACCCAAAATGCGCCTAAAGAAGTTTTCACTACAATAATATACTGTTGTCCAAAAAGATAAGTACATTATGAGCGTAAAGTATACGGAAATGTAGGCTTTATTCTTTCCTTTGTGTGTGAACTTTTTATAGTATGTACTTAATATTCGCATCATGTAAAACAACTCTTTTGTAGTCAACGGCGTAGCCACGTAAATATTGGGTAGCCATAACGCGGATTATTGTTTAGTACACTAACTTTTAGGGTCACGTTGGTTTGGTACCTACTTCATTCGAACTAAAACAATGTAGCACAGCACATATGTAATTTAACCTATAAAAAAATCGATTATGGTGATGTATGTTATTTCGACCTGAATGCAGATCTGCTCAATAAATATGACCGTCTTCTCAATAACTGCATTCGATTCATTTTTAACCTTCGTAAATATGATCATGTCTCGTCCTACCGGTCCGAGTTAAAATGGTTACCTATACGACAACGCCGTGATTTGCGAGCGCTAACTACTTTATTCTCATTCCTTCATTCTCCTACCCCCCCTAGTTACTTAACTTCCTATTTCCAATACCTATGCTCAGTACATGAAAAAAAACTTCGTTCGTCTAATAATCTTCTTCTTGCGTGTCCCTCTCATACCACTAACTTTGTCCATTCTTCTTTCTTTGTTCAATCTGTTCTGCTCTGGAATGCGCTTCCTCGTGAAGTCAGGATGGCCACTAATCGGTACACTTTTAAAATGAAAGTAAGGGACTTCCTCTTTGACAAACTGGCTAAATCATCACATCAGTAACATATATATATATATATATATTATAATATTATATATTTATAAATATGTATTTAATTAAACCTATGTATTTATTTAGTCTATGTTATCATATTTATTAGAAATATATTTTTCCACTAATTTATTTTAACATATCTTGCACCTACTACATTCATCTCTGCATCACCCAAAGGTCGGCTGGTAGAGAATGCCTTTGGCATTAAGCCCACCTTTGTACAATATTGTGCATAAAGTTTAAATAAATAAATAAATAAAAACAATATACTGTTTTTTGCATAGCATCGCGTCTTTCTCCACAAAATGGTTGGCATAAGTGTATGAAAACCACGTTTAGATAGCTATGTAGTAGGGGTATGTTTCTATCCTCTAAATTTTAGTCAAATAGCGTGAAATAATAACGTTTATAGACGATTCCAACCTGGAGTGTAAATGTGGTGCTGAGCCGCAAACCATGGGGCACTTGATATCATGTGCCGCGTGCCCTGATACCTGCACCTTAGAGGACCTTATGGACGCTACTGAAAATGCAAAACTTGTAGCTAGGTTCTGGGCTGACGATTTAGATCGCCATCGACACGCTAAACAACCACTTTCGTATTTATTTATTTTTATTTTTTTATTTATTTATTAAACTTCATGCACATAGGTACATAGGCGGACTTAATGCTATAAGCATTCTCTACCAGTCTACCTCAGGTGATGCAGAGATAATCGAAGTAGGTGCAGTCGATGAAGCAAGAAAGACAAGTTAAACATAATTACCAAATAAGACAAAGCAATAAATACTAAGCTACATAGATAAAAATACAAGTATGTATATATATATATATATGTATATGTAATTACATATAGATACTTATACAGTTATAAATATATATATAATAACATAATAAATAGTTAACGAGATAATTCCAACAATTTCTCCAAGAGGAGAGCCTTAACTTTCAGTTTGAATGCAAAACGGTTAGTGGCCATCCTGACTTCAAGAGGCAACTCATTCCAGAGATGAATAGCCTGGGCTACAAACGAGAAATGAATAAATCCAGTTTTATGGGAGTGACAGACTAGGAGAAGGTTCTTTGACGAGCGAAGGTTTCTATCGTGAATAGAGCACAAATATTGGAAGTATGGTGTTAAATAGGAAGGGGGAGAAGGGGAGTTGAGAATAGAATAGAGAGTAGTGAGGGCACGCAAACTACGGCGTTGACGAATAAAATATAATATTGGAATAGCAGTATAGATTGGGTACAGTATTCTAGGCTCATTTCAATAAGGTACCTAATTTACTTTTAAATTAATTGAATGAACGAATGAATGTAAGAATGTTTTCATTACATTTATGTATTAAATAAGATTTATTACCATTAACCTTGAGCTAAGCCACATCTAAGTTTAATTAAATACATATAATAAGAAATATATCGGCATCCATTGTAATTAAATACTTAAATAAAACTAATCTACAAAAAAAAAAAAGTTTGAAACTCTAGCAAAAATATACTAGTGGTGTAGCTATAGTGTTGGTTTTTACCATTAGCCCTTCAAGATAAGTAGCTTAAATGGTAGTCGAATCGATTACAATAGCAAGCTAGGATGTGTGGGATTTGACATGGGTTTACTATATAATGAAGTAAACTTATTTCAAATCCCATTTGCTTTCTACTCTAGTTCATCTTCACGTCTTACTCAAAAGACAGTACAGAAAAGGTATGTAAATGAATGCAAAAAGAAAACGAGATTGTCACAGAAAAACAACTGAATTATTCATTTACAAAACAAACATAATACGTACAAATTGACGTCCAAACTTGATTATTCTAATTAACTGTATAATTGAATTAGACTATTTCAAAAAGGGACTAACCAGGAAATTGTTCACTTCCGTGCCCTTCCTGCCCATTGTACTTAACAAAGGTCACCTGTTACTAAATGTATGCAAATTAACTAGCTACCTGTTTTTTCAAATTATGTTTACGTATGCGAAAATACCCAAAAGGTATAATAAAAGCACATTAAATTGATAGGGATGCTGTTGTTCTAGTCTCAACAAAGGAGATAAGCCTAGTGTAAACCCAGGACAGGTATTCATTTGTTCCAGTGTAAAGTCCCTGCTGGCCATGCCTTTATTGATGACGTTGATTAACTCTTGGCATTGATTAACAGCCAGCATCTTTAGATTTAGTAGGAACTTAAGTTTAGTAATCCATTTAATCTTGGTTGAGTGTAATATATAGATATATTTGAACATGACATAGCATCGTACCTTTTCCTCAAATAGGAAGGCAGGCGCACTAGGTAACACGCCCTGTGCCGTAGGGGACTGTATATATACATATTTATTTACGTTTCAGTAAGTATATATATATATACATATATATACATATACATATATATACATATACACTAGTGGACCTGGCAGACGTCGTCCTGCCGGAAAAAGCTGAAATACCGACAGCGGCGCCACCTACCGGGTCCAATTGTGAATCTAAACCATCCAGGGCCCTACCCGAACACACACACAAAATTTCATCAAAATCGGTCCACCCGTCTAGGAGGAGTTCAGTCACATACACACGCAAGAAATATATATATTAAGATATATATACATATACATATATATATATACATATACATATATTTATTATATCGGTATTTATTTATGATGATTATACTATTCTAGTATATATTATTTAGTTTGTTTATATGTATTTTATAGGATCCATGTATTTATAACCTTAATCTTGTTTTCTCTACTATTCTAAATTTATTTATATGCATCTACTTTGACTTATCTCTGCACCACCTTGGGTTGACTGGTAGAGAATGCCTCAGGCATTAAGTCCGCCTTTATACATCTTAGTTTTGTGTATAATAAAGTTTAAATAAATAAAATTAACATACAATTAATGGACACAAAGAACACCCAGACTAGAGACAACCATTTATGGATCACACAATTTTTTGTCCCATTACCCAAACGTGTCAAAAGATGTCTTGTTACAGCTACACATTTACTACTAATCATATTATAATGAGTAATACAAAATAGACCTAAAATCATGTCGAAAATTTGAAAGAAAAATTATATGGCTTGAAAAACTTACATTGATAAGACAGAGACAGCGTTTACTGGTGACGTCACATGTCACAATATAGTATCGCCACTAGTACTTAGGCAGACAGTTTGGCTATAATATATTATTTTTTTATCCCGAAAAAGGTATAGGGAGGCTCATTACACAATGTTACGACTTTCAAACTTTAAAAGCTTATAACTTCTTTATCTAATTTAAGAGTATATATATGTAATAAATTAATATCTAATTTATTATCAAATAGGTTCATTGCGTTTTGTAAAGCTATCGCATTTTATAAAAATAAAGTATTTATTTCTCTCATGCGTTGCACTCCGCTCACATATATCACACGTAGAAACTTATTTTGATTAAACTACACGTAAGAGTGCGTGTTAATTAATTAGTGTAAAAGGGTAATTTATTAGAAAAGTAATTGCGGAGAACGTAAACTTGCAAGCTAATGGAGAGTTCGAACACCTCTTAAATCTCAGTATATTTAGGCATGTTTCTAACCAATGGTTTTTGTTTAAAATAAATAGAAGTTTATAACGTAAATATTTTAAAACTTTAATAATTTATTTACGTTGTAGTGAACTCTGTGTACCATAACGTCCGTCGAACAGAATAATAACAAAATTTAATTAGAAAGTTTAATTTTGTGGTATAAACTCTATTAGTGCTATACGCACAGATTTTAGACGCAAAATTTGCAAAAACGCAAAGGGCTCGGAGGGAAAACGTACCTGAAACAATTACACTCTTTTAAACCTACTCGTATGTTTTTTTGGCATGGAAAGTATGGTGACACATTTTGACTAGAGAGCCAGCCCTGTATCGCGAGGGAATCATAAAATTCGTCGGAAATAAAGTAACCGCACTAAAAACAATCATTTGTGGATCACACATTATTTGTCTTGTGTAGGAAAAACGTCGTCGTGTGGTTGTTGGCGAGGTGGCTACTGAACCATCATTGCAAATCTACTTTGTAACCATAGCCACAGAATACTTAAGGCTTGTGATATCGCCAACGACCTCATTCTCTAGGCGAGCGCGGGGATACAAACAGATGTACTCTTTGAATGGACGTCTTTTTAATTGTTAACAAATTAAAATTTAAACTTATTCTAAATATAACATTACCAAATTATAGATGTATGTTTTTTGTTTTTTTATGTGTTTTCTTCAAATATTGTATTTTTTTCGTATTATTTGATAAAAATTGAAGTCATAAAGTGGTTACATCTCAATAATTTGGTGCTGATTCGATGAGTTTTTTACAAACTATTTAGAATTACTATATCATTTATGACAAAACCATATTATGAAACACATCTTGTAGATTAATACTGTTACGACGCACAGGGTGGCCCTAAAAACTACCGCTATCGCTATCTGAAAACAATAGCTATTCATAAAGAGTCTCGAACAATACAGAAAAAAACATCATAAAGAGAACAAAGGATGAATAGCGGTCGAACGGAACGTGCGAATATGAACCTTAGCGTTTAGGCACAAGGTTTATGGCACTTAACACGGTGACTTGTTTACATCATGAATGAACGTTCGAGTAACGGGTTTATTCGTAAAGACGTTACTATAACTTACTACGATCCTCGCGTATATTCTCGATTCCGTGGCGAGTTATATATAAGGGGCCGACCTGCGGCGGATAGTCAGTCTTGGTTGGAGAGTCTTAGTTGAGTCTTCGTTGAGCAGTCAACGAGTCTACACTGAGAAGAGCAACTGAGTAGTCAGTTGCGAGGACAGCGATACAGGCGATATATCGGGACGATATTGGAAGACTTTAGTGAAGTGTTTTGTGTTATAGTGAAGAGTTTAGTGAGTGAACTGTTATAGTGTGTAATTGTGTTTACGGTGTATTGTAAGTGACATTGTGTGTTTTGTGTTGAAGTGCTAATATACTCGTTATCGCGTAACCTGGCATTTTAATCGAACCCTATCCTGACAAGTAACTATTGTTGTCGTCATTGAACATAACAATTAGTGTCAGCGGTAGTTCGTAACATTGGTCTCAGAGTTGGGATGTAACAATACTGTATTTTTGGCAGTCGTATAAATGCTAACAAAAATGGTTTCATTTACACCTCTTTTTCATCATTTTTTGAAAGAGGGGCCTTAATAGTTGCCATAGTCCTATGTCTATGCTTTGGGCAGTTAGATTAGATTGATCAGCTTAGTTCGATAGAATTAGTAGCGTATATCGTATTTATTGAAGTCTGAGAAACAGTTTGTTATGGAATAGTTTTAAATAATTGACTGCTCGGTTACTTTGCTTAGGTTACTAGTTTGGGTTACCTCTCGCAGCGCGCAGCGTGTTGTAGACAAAGAAATGTGTGATCTATAAATGGTTATCCCGAGTCTGAGTTTACTTTGTGTCCATATATTACATGTTTAAAAAGTCCCCCGCGACACAGGGCTTGTTCCCTTGTGCGGGAGTTTAAAAAAAACTATTTTTTATTGCATACGAGCCAGAGGCCCACCAGGGCTCCAATTCTGCTAATTTACGGATAGCTTAATTAAATATGAATTGATTCTCAATTGTATCTGAGTAGTATATTTAGTATTCTGCTAATAAATTTAAGACAAATAGTTGGAAAACTATTGGTCTTAAATTATTAGCATTTTTGGTATTATACTATTGGTATTCTGCTAAATATTTTAAGACTAATGGTTTTCCATCTATTGGTATTAAATTTATCAACAGAATACCAAAAATAATACTGAGATTGAATTGAGAATCAATTCAGATTCAATTGAGCCATCCGTAAATTAGCAGAATTAGGGCCCTGATAAGTGATAACCGCTGCTCATAGACTTCAGTAATGCCAGGGACCCAGCCAAGCAAGTCGCTAAACAGCCTTGAAGTTAGTGCCCTCTCTACTATTCCATATTCTATACTATTCCACGTACTACACCATAAATTTATTATTATTTATGTTTTTGTGAAACAAATAGTAAAATATTGCTTATACCGTGAACTACCACTCTAATAAATTTATTTACGTTACAACTAAAATAAAATGTTGATAATATATCACTTTTTCTTATACCTGATGGACGTAGTGATAATGGCGATATGAAAATACAATTTGCTTGTACACACACAGGTATTGCCAGTATTTAGAATAAAATTATAAGAAAGAGTCGCATTGCAAAGTAATAGCCTCGCAGATCTATAGATTTACAAGGTCAAGCTAACTACAACCAGAAAACATTTTCTAGTTTTTAAAATGGTCACCCATCTTAGTACTGACTGCAACTAGGTTGCTTTAACTTTATATAAACACTAGCTGATGCTCGCAGCTCCACCCGAGTGGATGTCGGTTATCGCGATAAAAAGTAATCTATCTCTATGCCTAATTTTATCCAGATGCGTTCAGTAGTTTTTACGTGAAAAAGTAACAAACATCCATTTCAAATTGGGTAAATAAATAAGGGTATTTGATCAAAAGATAAATTACTTAAACGTATATTAATAATAGTAGAAATAAAATTAATTGCTCCTAAAATTGATGAAATTCCAGCTAAATGTAGGGAAAAAATAGCTAAATCTACAGAGCTTCCTCCATGTGCAATATTAGATGAAAGTGGGGGGTAAACTGTTCATCCTGTTCCTGCTCCATTTTCTACAATTCTTCTTGAAATAAGAAGAGTTAAAGAAGGGGGTAAAAGTCAGAAACTTATATTATTTATTCGGGGGAAAGCTATATCTGGAGCTCCTAATATTAATGGAATTAATCAATTACCAAAACCTCCAATTATAATTGGTATAACTATAAAAAAAATTATAATAAAGGCATTATCTGTTACAATAGTATTATAAATTTGATCATCTCCAATTAAAGATCCGGGATTACCTAATTCTGCACGAATTAATATCTTCACAAACTTCCACGTTTATAATATTAAGTAGTAGGAATTAGGATTTCGTATCTGGGAAAGCACGTTAAGCCGTTGGTTCTGCTCCGTATATTTTTTTAATCGTATTGGATTGCTGTTTATTCAAACAAGACACAATCACATAAACCTAAGCAAAATCTGGTCAATATACTATATTCTTCTATATTTTCTTTTATACCTCTGACGAGAGCAGAAGCTTCTTCGACTAATTATTTACTAATTCATATTATGAAATATATAATTGTTAGATTTGTTAACATTGCTAATGTAACGTAAATACCACAGAGCTGGGATGACAAATGGAATGTTAAAGCCTGAGAGGGTATACCTTCGTTACATGAACAATACAAACTATATCACAACTAAGTCGTTTATATCTACCACATGGACGAGATTGAAATATTTCATATTAAACTTGTATATATATGTCGCAGAACAAATGAGGATACCAGGGATTTATTGAAATATTTAGGGATATCACGAAATCGCATTATGTACCTATATGGTATAGTCCTTACGGTATATTTCCTATCCCTCAGGGATAGGAAATAAAACGTTTCATTCAAAACCTCATCCCTAAATGAGAGGTGTAATCACTGGAGACCTGTACTCACTCACTCACAAGAGCACAGCTACACCGCTGTGTGTAGTTATTTAGCTGTGGTTTTCTGTAAGATGCAGGTCTTTCCCCAGTCAGGCTTTCTCCCTAGTATAATGTGTTCTTCTCTGGAATGCGCTTCCTCTCGAAATCAGGATATTGTCGAACCGATTGACCTTTAAGGTAAAAGTTCGCGAGCTACTATTGCGTACTGTGGCAGGATCATCGTAAGGAATTTTGTCATTTCATTCCTTGTTTCTATTTATATGTTGTAATACTGTATATATTTATTTATATATATTATTTATTATAATATTGTCTGGTAAATATATAATACAAGTAATTTACAACTAAAACTATATTTACACAAATTAGAAATAAAAAATAAAAAAAACACAAAAAAGGGGGGGACTGCTTAATAGGCGTCGTAAAATTCCTCCGCATCGACGTCTACTGAAAACGTGCCCAGGAGACTGGCAGCATTGCCACGCTGAATGGCAATGCTTATTCTTTGAGCCAAATATAAGCCAGCCTTCTGGTCACGTGAAGCGCTTATTTATTATTGTATGTATTATAATATTATTATATAAGTATATTTATAGTATATTGTATACCACTATCACTACGGAATGCACCTACTATCATGTTCTCTCTGCATTACCCTAGGTTGACTGTTAGAGAATGCTTTTAGCATTAAGTCCGCCTATGTACAAATATACATATGTGCTAAAGTTAAATAAATAAATAAATAATGCCCTACCTCTCTTAAAATCTGGTTAAATTAAATATGACGTATTTATCCGGAAAACTCACCGAAAACTCATCTGTTAAGAGTCTACAGGGAAATCAATGTTCAGTCGTTGATCTTTTCTGATTGGTATACATACATGGACATAAGGACATTTATACGTGAAAATCAGGTTGGTACCGCGGTTCGGCTATAAATTGGGTAAATAGTCCCAGTAGACATTGATGCGGGTTATTTCGATGTATTTTCTTTGATGTGTGAGGGTTGTATATTTATATTTACACAGATATATTATATTTATAGAATTTAATAAAATAAAACATTTATATTATATATATATATATATAATTTCATTAAGTGTTCAATGCCGCAAAATTGTAATATAGTAGATACTATTAAGGAATATAATGTAAACTCCCTGCGGGACTGGTTTTGCCTAGTGTGAAGAGTTTCGGAAATCCCACTTTTTTTTTAAAGACAACTCCCGCACTAGGGAACAAGCCCTGTGTCACGGGGGACTTTACAAACATATAATTAACGGACACAAAGTACACCTAGACTCGGGACAACCATTTGTGGATCACACAATTTTTGTCCCATGTGGGGATCGAACCCACAACACGCCGCGCTGTAGTAAATGGCGAGGTAACCATTGAAGCCACTGAACCAACCGTGCAGTCCAATTATAGCTATTATTATGTATAACTAGCTGACCCAGCGAACTTCGTACACAGTAAACAAACAGTAGGTTATCTAAGGCCGCCCGCCGAGTTATTAGCCTACTCTTGCGGTGATACCCAGGGTTGTTCATACGATAGGTAAGCGAAACAAAAACAAGTGTCAAGTGGCCGACCCGAACGCCGGCCAAAAAAATGCGATGTACACACAAGTATATAAGTCGATCGTCAGACTACCGGAACCATATTTGGATTGAACAACACATCAGACAATAGAAAAAATAATAATTTCAAAAGTAATTAATTTGCAATATTAAT
Organism: Trisateles emortualis; assembly: GCA_947095525.1. Taxonomy (NCBI): domain Eukaryota; kingdom Metazoa; phylum Arthropoda; class Insecta; order Lepidoptera; family Erebidae; genus Trisateles; species Trisateles emortualis. Next base: position 11,676,407 of record OX352732.1, on the reverse strand, counting down.
TATTGTAAAATTGCCCTTATTACAACTATACCTACGCGAAAAATATGTTTACCTAAACGATGTTTCGTACTCAATCCTCTATTTTATAGTAAAACTAGACTTCTTAAAATAAACTTTAGCTCTAAACATAGTATTCAGAAAAATGCGACTCGGCTACGCTCTTAATAAAGCAAATAAACTGTGAAATAAACAATACAATACCATATTTTCTAATAATATTTAAGTATAAGTAGGTACTTATATTTCTGGTTGAGTAGGAAGTATGATAAGTCCGGGTTTGCGAAATCATTATTGAGGCACCCGAAAACACTACAATATTTTTTTCCCCTTTTTGAAGTCATGATACTCGTAATTTACGACAAGTGTCCGCCGCCCGCGCCGGCGAGAGTTGACGAACGCAAGCGGTCATGTAGCGTACGCGCGTGCTAACAGTCGCGAGTCGCGCTGCACAGCCCGCACTGCCGCTACCTTATTCTACCTTATATTATGCTAGCGTGTGCGTGAAATCGCGTGCCGACATGGCGCGCGGCGCGCACGCACACATTCAAACCGAGAGCGGCACGTTTGTATGAAGATGTTTTACTGTTTGTTTACTGTGCTTCGTACCGCAATATTTTTTTTCTAGAATAACAAACACAAAAACAAGAATTATCTAATTTGGTGCACTCGATCGGGAGTCATACATACATTTGGAGGGTTTTCGTTTTTATTTAGATTGATAGATGTATGATTAAATTTTTTATAAAAATATATTATTATTATTATAATTATCGGACTAGCTTTTCAAAGAGAATAAATAGTGTTTTGCTATAGTCTCATTAACGAGACCTTAAAAAGTTTAGTTTTATGTGTGTAATAGAGATATGGGCACGGTCACCTTAACCCATATTTAATCTATAGTCATATTCAGGCGCAGATCCAGGGGATGGGGGACAATGGGTGCGATTGTCCCCCATTCCCTGGCTTGCGACTAATTCTTATCTTTTTATGTATCACATTTCTGAAAAAGTAAGTCAGTGAAATGTGCTAAGATTGCCCCTGGATCCGATCTGGAGAGTGTTGTATATAATATTACTATTATAATATTATTCTTCTTCACTTTAACTTGTTTGTCATATTTTTACACGACTGTGTTAATTAATTACATCTCAAGTATTGCGATATAACGCCTAATCATATTAACACATAAAACTACAGTATCTTCGTACAAAGTTATTCGAGCCTCGCTAACGAGACTATAGCAAAAACACTGTTTATTCTCTTTGAAAAGCTTGTCCGATAAACCGCTTATAACAACGTTTGGGACAATGTGTGGGACGTTTTCACAGTTTTAGAGACATTAGGCCTGAGTATTTATATATGATTAGATATGAATTCCAGCTTGATACATTCACGCGTCCTGAGAAAAAGGATCTTGACAGAGAGACAGATGGACTGACGGACGGACGGACAACAAAGTGATCCTATAAGGGTTCCGTTTTTCCTTTCGAGGTACTCTAGCGCCCCGCCCCGCCGCCGTCAGCAACCTTTCTCTCCTTTCAGCTCGTACTTCGGGGTGCATACTCGCTTTGCAATACTGAGGTACAATAAGGCCAAGCGACGAGTGCACCAACAGATATCTATCACTATCTTCTTTATTCAAATTTAATTCACCTATTTAAACATAATACGACTCCACTTCTTGGAAGCCTGATCCTGATTCTTCATGACAACCACCTCCAAGTCATAATCTTATGTCAAAACCTTTTATATTCAAATTTTTTTTTTATACTACCAAGGTGACAAACAAGCATACGGCCCGCCTGATGGTAAGCAGTTACCGTAGCCTATGGACGTTTGCAACACCAGGGGTGTCACTCACGCGTTGCCGACCCTTTAAAAACCTTATAACTCCTTTCTTGAAGAACCCCATGCTATAGTCTTTTGGGAAAACCTCGGCAGGGAGCTCATTCCACAGCCTATATTACATTTACTTTTATAAAATGCCAGAGACCAGCCACCCCAAGTAGCACCCATTCACGAGCATGACGCACGGACCAGCCATCATTTCCTTCGCCATCTTAGAGGGAAGGAAATGACGCCAATACGACACCACATGCAATGGCATTTCAGTGAGCATGACAATCCAGGACATAATAAAAAAAATATAACTAAATAGAAAGTCAATAATGATCACAAAACGTCTCCTGACAAATTTGTAGTGATTAAATAACTTAAATACATTTCAAAAACTTAACGAACGACACCTGGGCTTCTGAAGACTTCACTAGTTCTCAGTCTCATTTCTTTGGAGTTCGACATCAAATACATGAAAAAAAAAACAACAGTTTTAGTTACCTATTATCATAATACACATTGCTATCTTTATATAACATTTGCAACCACGCTCTATCAAACTCACACCAAACCTACCTAATACTTTCTTTTTTTCTACGTTGTGTGGTAGCCACATGTAGGAAATGTTCTTTGCATCATTACACCGTTGCCTATAGTCGGAATTCCACCATTCTTTGAAGTCATCATACAACGATATCAATTCTAATAATTTTCGCTGGTTTAATGAATAGCATACTGCACAGATATCTATCCCTGATGTTTTCTCTATGAAGTAGTGGTTTTTCCACCGAAAGAAGTCGTAATATACATTTGTATCCTTGTTCTTTATAATATCGTTCATAGTTTCAGCTAGAGCCTTCATTGTAATATGTGTAGCGTTTATGTAAGAATATGGAGGTAACAATCTGTAAATAAATAAAATAATAATAGTACTTACTAGCTTCGCCGCATTCTTAAGTATTAGCTAATAATCTAATATTATGCTACAGTTTCATTAATGTCCGTTTAGTCGCCTTTGCGTAAAGGAGTTATGAATACTATAGGATTTTCTGCTAAAAATCCACTATAGATACCCGAAGTTTGGAAATTGGTGGTGTTTATACCCTCGTAACTACGGCTTTACGTGCTCTCCTAGGTATGGAGAGCCGCTGTTCAACCTGCACCTGTGTTTGTGCACACATAGTTGCACTGTAGTATCTAACTCAAATATGGCTAGTCAGGTTAGAACGACGTTATCTTATCTTACACTGTAGAACTGAAGTAAGTAAGTAATTAAAATGAACTCAAATAATACCTTTCGTATTCAGCTCCTCCATAAACAACGGGTATTGCATAAATGTTATACCCATACATCACTTGATCTGTATAGAAATGAGCACTAACAGAACTTTCTAGAGCTAAATAAAAATAGTAACTTGTCTTCAACATATTATTACATGCCTCCATCCCTATCGAATTACATTTTAAACTACCACATTTACTAAAAACATCAACAGTTAAATTATATTCAGCTAATCGTTTTTGTAATTTTCTTATTAGTATTTCTCTTTTGCTATTACTATAGCATTCATCTAAGAAAATAATAATAATAATAATATTTTCGGGACAACTCACACATCGCTATCTGATCCCAAACTAGGCAGAGCCTGTACTATGGTGACCAGACAACTGATAAACATACTTATATATTTCTAAATACATACATATTATAGATAAATTACACCCAGACACAGAACAAACATTCGTGCTCATCACACAAATATTTGTCCTGGGTGGGAATCGAACCCACGACCTCCGGCGTAGCAGTCAGAGTCACTAACCACTAGACCAACAGGCCAGTCAAAAAATGGCGGCAGCCTTGGATTTTGTTCGCAGGCCAAGTTTAAATGCGTTGGTGACTTTTTTCATATGTTTCAGATATAACCAGCGGTTGTAGTTGCCCATATCTTTATGGTAACGGTCGTATATTTTTATTGCTTTGAAGGAAATTGTTGAGTCGAGTCTGAAAAAAGAATTATAATAACACGATGATAGATTTAAGGGGCAGATATGACTTTTGATGATTTTAAATTCAACATCACATGTAAACCGCTAGTCTTTGTGTTTTGAAAAAAATAGATGTTAAACTAGACTATTTCCTTAATAATTTGATATACGAATATCTATTTATTTTTAAAGTTATGTCTAACTAAACCATTAGGTGAAACTTTTACAATCTAAAAGACAATTTAATTGCTAATCTTTTGATAACTATACGGTTTTTATTCGTATTGTATTTTTCTTAATTCTGCACTAAATTTCAGCGGTGCGCCCACTCGTTTATATTATTTGCTTCTCTTTCATTCATAAACAGATCGACATTGACCAAATGATAATTAAATTCTTAAGGTCGTTGGCAGTTATCAGTGCCTTATTTCCTATTCCAGGGATATTCCATCTTAATGCCCTGGTGTAAAAAATTGGGTCGGCAACACGCAAGTGCTGGTGTTGCCAGCGTCCATAGGCATCCATAGCGTTACTGCTTACTATTAGAGGGGCCATATGCTTGCTCGCAATCTACACTAAGGTGTAACTTTTTTTTATAGAACTATGTTAATCTCAACGCATGTCTACCAGAATCAGGCTTGATGCCTTCTTAGCTCTCCTGACTGAGGAGCGGAGACCCGTGCTCATCAGAGAGACATATATATATTTATCTTTTCTTCTAATCCTACTAATATTATAAGTGTGAATGTTTGTGAGGATGGATGAATGTATGTTCCTTCCGTCCTAGGAATAATAATATCAAAAAAATTGCATATATTGAATACGATATCTAACATCTAATAATTGTAAGATATTACCAATAATGTATTTTTAGCAAATAAATGATTGATTTGATTTGTTACTCTTTCACATAAAAACTACTGAACGGATCTGAATGAAATTTGGATTATATATGGAATAGCGAATAGGCTTTTATCGCGATGACCGACAATACATATAATATATTTATTTCTTTTTCTATCTAAATCGATCAATCAGGACTTCATCCATAGAATCCTTCAATCCATATACCTGACCCGTCAAACGTAAAAATAGTAATATCGCTATTAAAATATAGGGGTTGCTTGTAGAAAGGTAAACAATTTAGGGTTACAAGTAAATAAAATAAAAAAATCAGGGCGGCCCACTCTTATTACTTAGGAGTATGAAAAAATAGTTTAAGATCTATTCTTAAACCTGCCAAATATATGCAAAAAGTAATAAAAATCGGTCAAGCTGTTTCAGAGGAGTATGGATAGAAACACTGTGACACGAGAATTATATATTTAGAATTTTATTTATATATAAATTTTGAGGGTAAATTCCACCCTTAAGAGGGGGAAATGATTGCATTTTTCATTATAAACCTTTTTGTTCTCTTGGCTGATTGACGCGAAAATTGGTACGCATGTATACTTTTCAATCAGTATTATGGTTGACCCATAATTCTGATTGAAAAGTATACATGTACTTGGTATACCAAAGGACCTCCTTTGGTATACCAAGTACATGTTTACTTTTCACTTGTAATGACCATTTTTTACTCGTAATGACCATTTTATTCTCAAAATAACAAAAAACATAGGTTTTAAAAACAGGTCAGTCTGTTTTTAAAAACCTATGTTTTTTGTTATTTTTGTGTTTATAAAAAATAATTAACTAAGGAAAAAAAATTGTTTTGGACAAGTCGATCGACTATCGATCAATTTCCGATTTTATATAGCTTCGACTTATAATAATTTTGAGTGCTGTTTATTGGGGAATTGACATTTATGTAGCATATTATATTTGTGTAGCAAAAGTGATCCTAAAAATCTAAGTTTTTTAGTTATTTTGAGAAACAGCATCCCCTTGGTTACTCCGACTGAATTTTGAGACACGTGTGTCACATAAAATTACTATTCCCCAATGGGATTGTACACGCGGGCGAAGCCGTGGAAGCTAGTATTTAAAATTAACTTACATATAAGTCCAAGTCCAATTAAATAAGGTTTTGTACACAGGGCTGCACACAGGATGATTATCAGCCGAATCATTTGCCGCGAAAATATACTTCTGAAATGTACTTCTTACTTTAGGAACATCCAATTGTTCCCTAGCCACGTCTTTACTATTAAAAATTATAGCGTCATAGTAACGAAAATCTCCCAGAAGATTGCGATTTGTTGTCAGGTAACAGTTTTTATAGTCACAATTTTTATTTATGAATAGTGTTTGTCCTTCTTCATCAAAATTATTAATTTTTGTCCATAATAATGTGTATTTTAAATCAGTTTGGAGTCGTCGTACAAATAAAACTGGTTTCTCAGATTTTTTTTTACGACTGTGGATTAGTAAAAAGAAAATTGTTAAGAAAAAAAATAGATTCACAGCTATTTTTAGGGCACTTATATGTATCCTGAAAGTTAACTTGAAACTCCTCATTATATTACTTAAGTGTTCTCCCGTTTGGTTCTGACACAAGCGTATTAAAGAGATACGGAGGCAAAAATGATGATAGGATATGACGCACGATTAATGCACTGAATCTGAAATTTCTTAGGAATTATCTTGATGTTTTCAAATATTTGTACGATTGCGTACCTACATTTGCTTGTTAAGGGGAGGGATAGGAGTGTACGTGCAAAGAGAAATGAAAATGTACACTTGTACTTAAAAAAAATAGATATTCTTATTATAGTTACATAGTTATCGTTTGTATCTCAGAGGTATACCTCTGAGATATATCTGCCTATAGGCAGAGATTATGGAATTCGACTTGCAATAATAATATTATGTGTACCTTTCTGGAATTTAATAAAGATTTATTATTAGGTATGTGCACGGTCACCTTTAAAACATATAAAATTTAATCTATAATCATATTAACACATAAAACTAAAGTTACTCGAGCCTCGCTAACGAGACTATAGCAAAAACACTGTTTATTCTCTTTGAAAAGCTTGTCCGATAAACCGCTTATAACAATGTTTGGGACAAAGCGCTTTTGTAGTTACACTTAATTAAAATAGAGATTAACTCTATTGAAGTTGTACGGAACGGGCGCATCCATCAGTCAAAAAAACAACAAGGCCCGTAACGAGGAAGTTTCATTAAAAATCACGTAGGTAATAAGGCTTTATTAGTACTGGAAAGTGCTTTAATGATGAATTTTTTTTGTATTATTTAGTAGGCAACCCGTAGTAGGCCAGCGTGTGTGGATTAAGGCCCTTTCAGCTCTATTGATAGAAGAGAGTAGACCCGTGCCCAGCAGTGGAACATGGGTTGGTATTACTTCAGTGAAATTCTCGAACTTACAAGTACGGTACAAGTCAGTTAACTTTCCTCTCGGGTTCCAGCACCGATTCTTATAAATAAAACTAAATCTTTATTTGTTTAAAAATAAAATCTTATACATATATAAATTTCTCGTGTCACGGTGATTTTAATTAAACTCCTCCTAAATTGCTCGACCGATTTTCGTAAAATTTTGTGTGCGTTTGCTGGGTCAGCTAGTATAATATAATGTAGTATTGAAAATATAATGATAGATTTGCTTTACTCGTAGACCATGGTTAATCTTGCTTAGGTATACCACATTGCGTTTAATAAATTAAAACATTTTGCGAGTGGTCGAGCGCCAACTTTGCCAGTGGACATAATATCTATTACCATTACGAGTATAAGGTAATTTGACATAGATATATAATATTTTGTCTTTGCCTACAATAAATAAATGAGATACTGTTAAATAACAATTCATGTCGCGTACATACCTGTCACAACAACATTTATTATTATTTACCTACACTTGAATTGCAAATTCTATAACAATGGCGTAATTTACAACAAATTAAATCAGACCCGGATATTATTTAACAAAAACAATAAAACAATTTGATTGTGTTGTTGACTCATTTTGTCAGAAGCTGAGTTCGCTCAGAACCCACTGGTCCGCTGAAATTCGCACCCTGTGTCCATTCGTTCCCTTAAATACTTGAGGATACCACTCGTTGTACATAACGCATTGCCAAGAAAAAGTGGAATTTATTATAATTTAGCTACTTTGAAATTTTTGACGGGCGCGTGAGAAGTCTAGGCTTGATCCGTAGACAATAAAGTAATTTGTCAAATTTAACAAAATAGCTTTTCTTTGTAGTTTTATCTTCATATATCTTCAAGACAAAACACGCGAGTGAAATAGCGTTTATAAAAGACATACTTTTTATCACGATAACTGACATTGACGTTGACGCGGGCGGAGCCGCCGGCAAGATATGGTAATACATATAATATGTCGTTTTAGTTAAAATTTGATATTTTTGTCAAACGTAAAAAAAAAACTGATTTTTACCGATAATGTCTATTCTTATTTCATGTCCCAATAAGTCCGCTAAAATAGATATTTTTCTAAAACCCCACACGGACAAAGTCACTGGAAAAGGCCAGTCTTTTTATATTTATTGACTTGTTTGTTTGTTATCCAGTGAAGGGATCTAAGGATTTGGTAGGAATGGACTGAACGGTTCGCTTTGTGGCCGCGTAAATGCAATTTATTCGGGGTTAACTTTATCTCAGGTATTCACTGAATAGGCGATCACTTTGAACTTGTCTTATGTTTTTTCATTCAAGCTTGGACATTAAAAAGTAAGTTTAAGATTGTCTCGGTAGCCAGAAGTGTTGTGTATGAGTCTAGTGCCGGTTGCATTACCTGAATAGAATATACTGCTTAACTATGTATATGTAGGGTATAATAAAAGCAACTCATATAGGTCTCACTGCTAGGCATGGGTCTTTGACCACAGTAAACAAACAGTAGGTTATCTAAGGCCGCCCGCCGAGTTATTAGCCTACTCTTGCGTTGATACCCAGGGTTGTTCATACGATAGGTAAGCGAAACAAAAACAAGTGTCAAGTGGCCTACCCGAACGCCGGCCAAAAAAATGCGATGTACACACAAGTATATAAGTCGGTCGTCAGACTACCGGAACCATATTTGGATTGAACAACACATCAGACAATAGAAAAAATAATAATTTCAAAAGTAATTAATTTGCAATATTAATTATTGTGAAATTGCCCTTATTACAACTATACCTACGCGAAAAATATGTTTACCTAAACGATGTTTCGTACTCAATCCTCTATTTTATAGTAAAACTAGACTTCTTAAAATAAACTTTAGCTCTAAACATAGTATTCAGAAAAATGCGACTCGGCTACGCTCTTAATAAAGCAAATAAACTGTGAAATAAACAATACAATACCATATTTTCTAATAATATTTAAGTATAAGTAGGTACTTATATTTCTGGTTGAGTAGGAAGTATGATAAGTCCGGGTTTGCGAAATCATTATTGAGGCACCCGAAAACACTACAATATTTTTTTCCCCTTTTTGTCATGATACTCGTAATTTACGACAAGTGTCCGCCGCCCGCGCCGGCGAGAGTTGACGAACGCAAGCGGTCATGTAGCGTACGCGCGTGCTCACAGTCGCGCAGCGCGCTGCACAGCCCGCACTGCCGCCACGTTATTCCTACGTTATATTATGCTAGCGTGTGCGTGAAATCGCGTGCCGACATGGCGCGCGGCGCGCACGCACACATTCAAACCGAGAGCGGCACGTTTGTATGAAGATGTTTTACTGTTTGTTTACTGTGCTTTGACCTCTGGACAATCAAGAGAGAAATATGGTTTATTCCGTCATCCGCACACGCTGACCTAATGCGAGTAGGTGAATCAGAAATGCCTTTAGAATTTCTACTATTGATATATTTTATAAAGTGAAATTTTCTTTAGTAACCACCACCTGGAATCGAACTCACTTCATTCTCTCGACTACTTTCTCACTCTTCTTACCTAGTTATATAGATAGCATTAATTCAGCCGAACTGGGTATCGAACACGAAACACAACAGTCCTTCATACTACGAGTACCATTGCTCCACCAAGGCATTCTTTCCCAAATAAGTTTATATTGTAAACAAAGACAGTAGCTACGTAAATAAGATGCAAGAATGACACAATTCACCGTAACAAGAAGTAAGTAGATTAATATGACAATGTGAGTTTGTAAACTCCATAGAACATTATGGTTTACACAGGTGTGTTAAGTTTGACAATCTACAGGAACTTTACTAATTAGCTGGCTTTAACTCTTTCGAAATTGGCCTGTATTTATTCAGTAGGTGTAAGTAGTAGTACATATAAAAAAGAAAGATTTGTTTTTTTTTGTTAAGATTTGACTCAAAAACTATTCGACCGATTTAAAAAAATCTTACACTATTAGAAAGCTATGCTATCAGCGGGTAATATAGGCCTTCATCATCATCATCTTAACTCATATACGTCGCACTGCTAGGCACGGGTCTCCATGTACTTGAAGGGATATTAGCCTAATATACCATGCTGGCCAGACGGGTTGGTATAGGGTTTAGTTTTGAGATTTCCTTCTCTTGCAATGGATATTGGCTGCCTGACTTACTCCCTTAGTCGACTCTTACAGCACTCTCGAGATGGACTGGGTTGGTGACATTTGTATTCTTAATCCGTCGTCATACGGACGTTTTTTATAACATAGGCTTTATTTAATTGAAAAAAAGATACAGGATCCCCTCGAAATTAATAAATGTCCACCCGTGCGAAGCCGGGACGTGACTAGTTATTACTAAAATGCTTATGAATTTTGTCTTATTTCTTAACTTCTGTAAATTGACGGGAAATTTCCTCTCACGTACGATTAGACTGTGAAGTTAACTACCGTAAGACATATACCTGTACTATTAAGTATTCTGTGCATATACACAGATAGCATGGGGACAAAGGAAGCTCTAGAAAGGAGTAAGTTTTAATGGGTCAGTAATGCACTAGTGATACCCCTGGTGTTACAAGCATCCGTAGGGTACGATAACTGCTTACCATCGGGCCGGCCGAATGCTTAATTGCTTTCTTAGTAGTATTTAAAAATAGACATATGTAGTCGTCCCACTCTAGTTAATAATGCGCACCTTTTTTGTGTACATATAGGTACACTTTATGTCCCGGACAGTTGACCACATCTTCGGTAAGTAATAAAAAAATAACGGATTTTATTGTTTCATTTTTTTGTATCTTAAGAAAACTAAATAAATGTTTACCCGTGTGTTAAGAACCTATGACGTATAGCAAAACATTCTGGAAAGCCACCGCCGTCGTCGCTTCGCTGTTCACTGTCTCGACTTAGGACTGACCTTAGACGGGATTTTAACACTTAAAGTGCTGATACCCGTAACAAAATTGAGGAGCTGACTAACAGTGTCAATTTTATGTCTGCGAAATACGACCAGCTCAGGGAGGAATTAGACTCCAAGAATAAAAAAATTGAAGATCTTGAAGCTGAGAACAAATCCTTAAGACTAACATTAACTGGAATTGATAGGAGGCTGAACCAATTTGAACAACAATTGCGGGAATCGAACTTAGAAATTCAGTGCATCCCAGAGCATAAAAGCGAGAACCTGAAGCCCACTGTAGGCTATACTCTCACCGAACAAAACCTGTAAAACTACCACCGCGTTGCTAAAATTAACCAGAGCCTCTAGACAAGTGGCATAAGCGATAGTCAAATCGAAAAGTCAAAAAATAAAATGTATGGAATTTGACGTGAGTCTACGATTTAAGGTCGTAAACTTACGTCAAATCCCATACATTTTCTTTTTTGACTTTTCGATTCGACTATCGCTTATGCCACTTGTCTAGAGGCTTAGGAGTCAAAACGTCCACGCGCGATAGTAGTAAAGCTGTCTAGTCCGTTAGTTCGAGACAATAGCATAGCTGCTGTCAAAACTTACAACAATAAGTTTATATTTTAAAAAATATTTTTAAATACAAGCTTTTATAGTGTATTTATGTAATACATGGGTGTTTATTCATTAAATATTCTAAAAAGAGCCCAAACACGATACGGCTTTATTGTTTCGTTGAAAAGTTTCTATGACTACCTTTGAACATAATCATCACACACTGAACTCCACCTAAAAACATATTAGCCATAGAGCTATATCAACAAATCCAAAAACGACGCGGCTATCTTGTTTCATTAAAGAGTTCATCCGAGCCATCTTCCGACTTCATTATCACGTCCTAAACATCCATCTAGGTATAATTATATACCTAGATGGATGTTTAGGATCTTGATGAGTATTAACTCATCAAGATAAATCCAAAACACCCAAACACGACATGGCTATCTTGTTTCGTTGAAGAGTTGCCATGGCCACCTTCCGGCTTCAACATCACGTTCTGAATACCCATCTAATAATATAGTTCTCGTCAAGATAAATCCAAAACACTCAAACCCGACGCGGCTATCTTGTTTCGTTGAAGAGTTCCTATGGCCATCCTCCGACTGCATCATCAGACCAGCTCCATGGTACCATATTATTGCATTGTCACCGAAGTACCGTAGGTAAACCAAATTTCAGCTCCATCAAACACCGGGAAGTACTTCAAATCTAGCTCACAAGATTTGCTAACATACAAACTAACTAACATAAGTATATTGCAAGCTAAATAAAAGCTTGTAAAAATCACCCAAGCGAGAAACACACCTAGGCATTGCTGGCAAACATCCCGTTTACGTGTGTGAGCATCTATCTCCAGTCAATAAAGAGTTGCACGCCAAAGCTAAAAAGGCCGCGAAAGATAAGAGTTTCCAACTTGTGTGGGTGCGGCATCTTTATGAAAAAAGATACTAATAGCAAAAGCCTGGTTGCGAGGGATTTCGACTTTAAGGTGCCTTCACCTTAAGGTCCTAAGGTCCTATCCAGTCTGGCTTGTTCGTTTGTATAGATATACTAGGGGTGGCCCGCGACTTCGTCCGCGTGGTAATTTGGAATATTTTCCCCGATTTTGCAACATATCTCACTACTGCTCCGCTCCTATTGATTGTAGCGTGATGTTAATAGCCTATAGACTTCCTGGATAAATGCACTATTCAACAAAAAAGTTTTGTTCTAATCGAACCAGTACTTTTTGAGATTAGCGCGTTCAACCAAACAAACAAACTCTTCAGCTTTATAATATTACTAGGGGTTCGCCCGCGACTTCGTCCGCGTGTTAATTTGGAATATTTTCCCCGATTTTGCAACATATTTCACTACTGCTCCGCTCCTATTGATCGTAGCGTGATGTTAATAGCCTTCCTGGATAAATGCACTATTCAACAAAAAATATTTTTTTCTAATCGAACCAGTACTTTTTGAGATTAGCGCGTTCAACCAAATAAACAAACAAACAAACTCTTCAGCTTTATAATATCAGTATAGATAGTATATAGTATAGATAAAACATCTGACTGTAGCAGAGTCAGAAATGCATGTATCCAGTATGCTGTAATTTTTTTTTAAGGGAATTAAATAAAATAGGCCAATAATTATAAATGGATTTTTGTAACATTTTACACCGTCGCCTATAGTCTGGATTCCACCATTCTCTGAAGTTTTCATAAAACGATTTCGTTTTTAATAATCTTCGCTGGTTTAATGAAGAGCATACTGCACAGATATCCATCCCTGATGTTTTCTCTATGTAATAGTGGTATTTCCAGCGAAAGAAGTCGTAATATACATTTGTATTCTTGTTCTTTATAATATCGTTCATAGTTTTAGCTAGAGCCTTCATTGTAACTTGTGTAGCGTCTAAGTAAGAATTTGGAGGTAACAATCTGTAAATAAATAAAATAATATAGTATTTACTAGCTTCTCCGCAAATGCGTCATAGTCCCGTTTCTTATGCTTAAGCTCTAATATGGTAAAGTTTCATTAATGTCCGTTCTTCCGTCTTTGTTTGAAGGAGTAACAAAATCAAAGTCAAATTCATTTATTCATTTAGATCAAATACATAATACTTACTTCCCAAGTAACATTTTTTTCAGGCCTAGGTTTTGAAAAATGCCTTTAGGTTGTACAAGTATCGTAAAAAGGTTAACGCTTTGCTATCTTGTCACAGTAAGTACTAGAGAATGATTAATAAGTCCTAAAACGAATTGTTTATTATTACAACCTTTAGGCCGCTGACAGTTATTTAAATTAACGTTATTATGACTTGTGTTTCAAGAGCAGTCCTAGGATCTAATAGCTGTCGAAGCCTCGTGATTGAGTTTTGGAGAGGTTAGCCTTATGCTAAAATGAGATCTAAAGGTTTAACTTTGATATAACCATAATGTTATGGTATGTTGACATTACTTATAAGTAATTTTTACCTACCTAACACCTTTATGCCATATTTGAGTTATCTGAGCAAACTTATTAGGACTGTGTGGTGAAAACCCAAACCAATAAGTTGCTTTTATAAGCATAAGGCATTGTTAAAGTGTTACAAGTATATTTTAAAGCTATAGAGGCATCCTCAAGTATCAGTTGTTTTTGCGACTTAATAGTGTCACAACAGTCGACGCTTGCTTGCCAATTGAAGACAGTTCATCATAAGTACACGCTCTTATCACCTGTCAGTCACTTGCTACTCTCGCTAGCTTTTGGGCGCCTAAAGATTTTTTATTGTTTATATTTGACAAAACTGGTATACTCCTTGAATATGCCGTTGTGTGCGTTAAGATAATGCACTAATAATATTTTCCATAAGTAAATAAACAAAAACTATTGTTTTAAAATTAAATACGAAGAAAATATTTTGCGGACGCCATATTGCTTTGTTTGACATAGATTAAAACATTCATAATGTACAGTGTAGGTACAATACTACATATACATAGTATTGTAGGTTTACTATTGTTTGATAAAAAACGTATAACAAATTTTTTAACGTTACAAAAACTAATCATTTGACAAACTTTCATTTCTAAAACATATAACTTTAAGATTGTTTGACAAAATACAGGTTTCGCAAATGTTTTACTTCGCAAATATTCCACTTGTTAAAATATTATTTTAATAATGTTCATTTGACTAAATAATTCGTTGGTCTAATTGGTGTTTTTACAAAATGACAGTAGATAACTTATTATTAACTTTATAATTTTAACAAAAAAAAAACCGATTTCAGTACGGCAAGTTGTAAAATTTTCAAATATTTGTTTGTTACAATCGAATAAAATCGACTGAGCGTCGGGCTGAACACAGGTCAAGTAGGTATTAAAAGCAATATTTAATCTGTGCAATCCGCGCTCAATTCATTCACGTCATTATTTCTTATTAATAGTTGCTTAGCAACAATAACCGAAACTTATCTAATCGCCATGAGTAAAATAATTATTATTGAAAAGTTCAGATGACCATCTGTGGTCTTCTTCATCAGTTTTACTTCACCAAATTACACTTTCTGAATGTCAATGATTGATTAGTTGTTAAAAATATTAAAATTGCTATATGTGTGCCTATAACTTTTGAGGAGTTCCCTCAATTCCTCATGGATCCCATCATCAGAACTTTCTTTTGATGATAATGGGACCAAACTGAAAGTATGTCCAGCCAGACAAAAAAAGAATTTTTCAAATCGGTCCATAAATGACGGAGATATGCGGTAACAAACATTAAAAAAAAAATATAGGCAAGTAATAATTTTCGCAGTTCTAACCTAACCTAACCTAGCCATTTCGATTCAGTTAATAACCTATTAACTCAGACTAATAGAATAAGATAGACGGAGCGTTTCGAACAAATGAGTGAAGCCACAAGGCGCTGTCAATGTATGCGTGTGACGCGTACCGACAGCGACAACGATGTGTGCGTAATGTTGCCACCAAATGAAAATACCCAACTATTACATATAATAATACCGCAGTGTCAAAAACTCTTAACTCGTGATAATAATAATATGCAATATTAATATTAAAACTTATGCTTCAAATTGTTAGTTTAAATAATGTTGTTATTTTTAATGATTTTATATTCATATTCCAAAATAAATAGGAAACACAACAAACATTTAATTTCTGACAAATAAAAGAAACCTTTTTTTTGTTTATTAAAAAATACATCTCCCGCACAACAAGCTCAGTGGTGCGGGGGACTTTACAAACATACAATTAACGGACACAAATTACACCCAGACTCAGAACAATGCCGTTAGTGGTAATAACAAATTTTGTTCTCACCGCTAACGCCATAAGGTGCCGCTCGCGGCCATGGCCAGGCGATACGGCGATAACATACTACTCATTTTATGAAATTAAATAATCAATTATTTAAATAGACCCCCTATCCAAATATTAATAATAATAATTGATTATAATCTGAATAACATAGAAAAACATTATGTAAGTACCTAACTACCTCTTAAAATCACTATAAAAAATCGAAATTATCGCTAAATACGCGCAACTTTTTTTTTCGCGCGGATCCACGACTGACGCGACGTTTAGATTTATTTTAAATAGTATTCCAATAGACTGATAAATATTGTTTTATATTCCCACTAACACGTTGCAAAATATTTTAAGGAAAATATATGATAAGGATGGCATCACTGTAGAATATGGCAGAGGTTTTGTGTTCCTAGTTTGTGTAAGTAAAATATTTACGAAAACAATGAGAAATCTATAATGTTATAGGTATTTACTTATGAAACGATAATCCAGTACTCTTTTTAAGAATTTCTGAAGTATTTTTACAATGTTTTACGTCAAAATAAGGCATTATTTATAATATTTTGTCGAAACGTGTTTGACGTGCGCACTCGCTCGCGGCTGCAAGCGACTGCGAGCGAAAACGTATGACTTTACTATTTAGTATGACTTTCGGCGGCTTCACGCGCGAGTTCTACGCGCTCCGTCTATCTTATTCTATTAGTCTGAGCCTATTAACTGTCTCCGTGTGGTGACGGACTAAGAATACAAATGTCACCACCCCCTTTCATCCCATGGGTGTCGTGGCCAGCGTTGTATAGTAGGCTAATACCCCTCCAACTGTAAGGAGGAGACCCGTGCCCAGCAGTGGGACGTTTATGGGTTGAGATGATGAATAACCTACATATGTATATTATATGATTCCGTGCTGAAAATAAAATTTTATCAAATGTTATTTATGCTATACGTTGTTTTGCCTACTACATGTTTAAAAAATAATCCATTATATAAAATGAAAATTTGAAATAACAAAATTTTGTCCGGTAAATAATTTGTGAAATGCGTAATTTGTTAAACAATAGTTTGCACAATGATAAATTTATCAAGTATAATTTCGTCAAACGTTGTTCTATAAATGAAAATTTTTCATTTATTTTTTGTCAAATGATTGGACACCAGTGTACCGTGTATCTGAATGCTATGTTTCTAAATAAAAAATGGAATCTAAATCAGATATCATTGTTTATTCAATTTGTGGTTTGATGTGTTTTTCTACGATTTTCGATTTAGTTTTGACAGTATTTTGGTTTGATTGATTGATTGATACAGGACACAACATATGAAATCAAATAATTAAATCGGTTCATAAATATAAAAAAAACCTTTATAATATTGTAAAGTATTTAACCATAAATAAATAAAAAGAAGAAATTAATCACATAAATAAAAACCATAAAAAGTTTCCGAATTCCAATGAAGTTCGTTAGGCATAAAACTTTTATATTGTCCGGTCTGTAGCCTGCAGTTCATATTAGTTTATATTGTTGCTATCGCTGGAGCTGATTGAATGATAGAAATTGACATAAAGCGTAAAAGCACTGCATGATAGTTTTTAAGTAGAATTTAAGCTCTATGTTAATTATTGTTATTGATTTCAATGAACCGTTTTAATTAACTATAAATAAACACATATAAATAAAAGCCAAGACTATTTTAGAACTTAGACGTTGCCTTGCAAGGATATATTGACGTTATATTAAGGTTGTAAAGGTTATATTTGGGTTCTGTGAAGTAGTTCTAAAGGTTTTGAATTTAAGCTATAGGTTTTGCTGTAGCTCTTGAAAATGTTCTAAAACATGGGCCCTTTTTGCACTCAGGCGGTTAATATAAGGTTAACATAACGTTATTGAGCCTAAGTATTAAGACTTTCTGTCCGATTTCCTACCTTTTCAAAACCTTTCTAACACCCAAAATGTTACTTGGGTTACGAACGTCATGAAACAAACATTCATCCTTTGTTTATTTATGCTGATTCCAAATTAGGCAAATCCACTATAGGATTTTCTGCACAAAAATCCACTATAGATACCCGAAGTTTGGAAATTGGTGGTGTTTATACCCTCGTAACTACGGCTTTACGTGCTCTCCTAGGTATGGAGAGCCGCTGTTCAACCTGCACCTGTGTTTGTGCACACATAGTTGCACTGTAGTATCTAACTCAAATATGGCTAGTCAGGTTAGAACGACGTTATCTTATCTTACACTGTAGAACTGAATTAAGTAAGTAATTAGAATGAACTCAAATAATACCTTTCGTATTCAGCTCCTCCATAAACAACGGGTATTGCATAATTGTTATACCCATACATCACTTGATCTGTATAGAAATGAGCACTAACAGAACTTTCTAGAGCTAAATAAAAATAGTAACTTGTCTTCAACATATTATTACATGCCTCCATCCCTATCGAATTACATTTTAAACTACCACATTCACCAAAAACATCAACAGTTAAATTATATTTAGCTAATCGTTTTTGTAATTTTCTTATTAATATTTCTCTTTTGCTATTACTATAGCATTCATCTAAGAAAATGGCGGCAGCCTTGGATTTTGTTCGCAGGCCAAGTTTAAATGCGTTGGTGACTTTTTTCATATGTTTTAGATATAACCAGCGGTTTTAGTTGCCCATATCTTTATGGTAACGGTCGTATATTTTTATTGCTTTGAAGGAAATTGTTGAGTCAAGTCTGAAAAAAAAATTATAATAACACGATGATGGATTTAAGGGGCAGATATGACTTTTGATGATTTTAAATCCAACATCACATGTAAACCGCTAGTCTGTGTGTTTTGAAAAAAATAGATGTTAAACTAGACTATTTCCTTAATAATTTGATATACGAATATCTATTTATTTTTAAAGTTATGATTAACACTGGCAAATTGCGATAATCAGCCAAAAACCATTAGGTGAAACTTTTACAATCTAAAAGACAATTTAATTGCTTATCTTTTGATAACTATACGGTTTTTATTCGTATTGTATTTTTCTTAATTCTGCACTAAATTTCAGCGGTGCGCCCACTCGTTTATATTATTTGCTTCTCTTTCATTCATAAACAGATCGACATTGACCAAATGATAATTAAATTCTTAAGGTCGTTGGCAGTTATCAGCGCCTTATTTCCTATTCCAGGGATATTCCATCTTAATGCCCTGATGTCAAAAATTGGGTCGGCAACACGCAAGTGCTGGCGTTGCCAGCGTCCATAGGCATCCACAGCGTTACTGCTTACTATTAGAGGGGCCATATGCTTGCTCGCAATCTACACTAAGGTGTAACTTTTTTTTATAGAACTATGTTAATCTCAACGCATGTCTACCAGAACCAGGCTTGAATTTGAAGCCTTCTTAGCTCTCCTGACTGAGGAGCGGAGACCCGTGCTCCTCAGAGAGACATATATATATTTATCTTTTCTTCTAATCCTACTAATATTATAAGTGTGAATGTTTGTGAGGATGGATGAATGTATGTTCCTTCCGTCCTAGGAATAATAATATCAAAAAAATTGCATATATTGAATACGATAACATCTAATTGTAAGATATTACCAATAATGTATTTTTAGCAAATAAATGATTGATTAGATTTGTTACTCTTTCACATAAAAACTACTGAACGGATCTGAATGAAATTTGGCATAGAGATAGATTATAGTTTGGAATAGCGAATAGGCTTTTATCGCGATGACCGAATATTGGCTTGTCAATCAGAATTGCCCAACATGCAACATGGGGTTCAGTTCATAAGTAATAGCTCTCCTGATGTTTCTCCTACATCAAATAAAATTGATTCATTAGATAAACAATCTTTAAATTTGTCTTGTAGGAAAAATGTTGTAATTTTCTGTGATCAATTAGGACTAGGTTTAGGTAGTTTAATGTATAATCATACCGAGTGGCCTATTACAAATTATTGTTCACCAGGAATTAATTTTAGTACCTTAGTCAATAATTTACAGAACACTAGCTTAGATTCACACTCCACAGTTGTCATATTGTATGGAGACTGCTTATCAGTCACTAAACGGGATATATTAAACTTAACTGAAGTTATGGTAGCGCTTCATAATAGGGTAGGATGTCAATTTATTATTTGTGCCTTACCATATTCGTATGCACTAACAGAGCAACAGAATAGGCACATAGATAAGCTTAACTTATTGATCTACAACTGTACATGTCGCTATAGCGACTTCATTTTATTTTTTGACACTAATATATTTATTAGTAATAACTTTTTTTTAACAAAAGATACTATGTATCTTTCTATTTTTTACAAGCGACAGATTGCTAAGTTATTAGCATATAATTTATTTAGGGACTCAGGTACTCATAGGGTATTGCAGGATTTAGTAGAGCATAGTAGTAGTATCACTACTAATAGGATTACTGACACATCTGTTAGTTTAAACTAATAGATGTGACAATGGATAGGCAGACATTTAGTTTAGTTCATCAGAACATTCAGGGCTTATCCGGCAAGGAGCTAGAGATAGATTTATTTTTGAAAGAACACAATGTACAAATATTGTGTCTTACTGAACATTGGGTAAAAAACAATGAATTATTATTCAATAACGAATATTATTCCGTAGTAAGTGCGTTCATAAGAAAGAAGGCTATACATGGTGGCTCTCTAATATATGTATGTAATAATATTAATTGTAAGGAACGTAAAGACATAGCGGATCTTTCTATCGAGCGCACTGTTGAATTGTCCTGCGTGGAGCTTCAACAACATGTTGTGGTGTGTGTATATAGACCACCACAGAGTGATTTCAGCCTATTTGAAACTGTTATGGAAGATGTATTAAAACGTATATGCTATGGTAAAAAGCAGGTAATAGTATGTGGAGATTTTAACGTTAACTTGCTCGAGCAGTCACAAAACTGTACTAGATTGATTAGTTTATTTAAGTCTTTTAATTTAGATAATTTATTTTTAGAACCAACAAGAATTACCTCTCATTCTGCCACATGTTTAGATAATATATTCTGCAACTGTGAGTACTTAAATAAGATCATTTTAAGTGACTTAACTTCAGATCATTGCGGGCAAAAGGCTGAATTTCCTTTAGGTACAACTGCTAAAGTGAATAAGATCACATGTAGGCCAATGACCTCTGTTCGCCTAAAACATTTTAATGAGAATATTGCCGCTAGGGTCACTAATATTGATCTAAGCCAGGAAAATCCCGACGACCTATACGAGTCATTATTTAATATCATTCAATCAGAATTTAACTCAATATTTAAACTTAAAACGATTTGCACCAATACTAAACTCAAATTTTGCGACTGGGCAACATCTGGAATATACAAAAGTAGAGATAAATTATATGAACTTTATGGTATGAAACAATGTAATTTTAATCCAGCTTTTATTCAATATGTTAGAAATTATTCTAAAACTTTTAAAAGGACATGTGCAGCTGCCAAGTCCTTGTATTTAAGTAACAAAATTAAGGAGTCCGACAATAAAGTTAGAACTACTTGGAACATTATTAATAGTGAGACTGGTCGGGCTAAGATACGGGATAACAATTTTGAATTAAATATAAATGATAATGTTATCTCAAACAGTACAGACGTAGCTGAAACGTTTAATAACTTTTTTATTGACATACCAGTAAAAACTACTAGCGCCTTAGATTCATGTCCAGTCAAAGCTGAAACCTTGGTTAGGCGGAGTGTGAAAGAGTGTGACGTCCTATTTAGTTTTCAATATATAAACCCCAATGACATAATGAAAGTGTTTAAGTCGCTCAATTCAAAAAAAACTGCTGACTTATGGGGAATTTCTGTTAAGTTAGTACAAAATATTATTTTTAATATAGCTCCACATCTAGCTGCAATTTTTAATAGATGCGTTGATGCAGGTGTGTTTCCCAATTTAATGAAGCACAGCAAGGTAATACCATTATTTAAAAACGGATCTAAAAGCGACCCTAGTAATTTTAGACCTATATCGATATTGCCGTCACTTAGCAAAATTTTTGAGAAAATAATACTGCAGCAATTAGAGAGTCACTTCAATTATAATAATCTATTACACAATGAGCAATATGGTTTCACAAAGGGTCGCTCTACTATAGACGCAGGTGTTACACTATTAAAGCATATATTTAACGCCTGGGAAAATTCGATGGATGCGATTGGTGTATTCTGCGATCTGTCAAAAGCATTTGACTGCGTTGAACACAATACGCTTCTGCGAAAGCTTAGCCATTACGGCATTAGGGACGATGCACTTAATCTTATTGCCGCCTACCTTAGTGAGAGAGTGCAATTCGTTAATATAAATGGAAATAGGTCTTCGGGATTACCTGTAGCAATGGGCGTCCCCCAAGGCTCAATTCTAGGGCCTTTTCTCTTTCTAGTTTACATAAATGATTTGCCTTTCTTTGTACAAGATTTCTGCGACATAGTGCTATTTGCAGATGACACCTCTCTAATATTTAAAGTAGACCGTAAAGAAACCAACTTTGATGCTGTAAATGGTTCGCTCGCGGAAGTCCTGGACTGGTTTACTACGAACAATTTATTGCTGAATTCTAAGAAAACTAAATGCATTAAATTTACAATGCCAAACGTAAGAGGTACTAGCACAAATCTTATCATTAATAATGAAACACTTTCGCTTGTTGAGTCAACAGTTTTCTTGGGATTAACTTTAGATCGTAAACTACAGTGGGGCGCCCAAATATCGTGTCTCGCGGGAAAACTCAGTTCTGCTGCTTTCGCTGTTAGTAAGGTTAGGCAACTTACTGATGTCGAAACCGCAAGGCTTGTTTATTTTAGTTATTTTCACAGCGTCATGTCCTATGGCATATTGCTATGGGGTAAGGCTGCTGACATTGAAACCATATTCATTATTCAGAAGCGAGCTATACGCTCAATTTACAATTTAGGTTCACGTGTTTCCCTGAGAGAACGATTCAAAGAAATAGGTATTCTAACAGTTGCATCTCAATATATATTTGCAAATATAATGTTCATTAAACAAAATATACATCTCTTATAGATCAGAGGTTTATTTAATTTTTAAAAAAGAAAACACGAAAGTAACCTAACAATTATTTTTATTATCAAAATCACAATTTAAACAAAGAACCGTTAACTACCAATAATTCAAATAATTCATAAGAATAGGGAAGTCACTAGAGACACGTCCGTCACATCCAAGCGCCCGAGTGAAAGTGTGTCGACCGTCTAGCCGCTCCGTCGTCCCTCCATTCTCCCCACCACGCTACGTCACATCGGCCGATGTGCTAGGCTGCGCGTTATCGGAGGGAGATTCCTCTAAGACGGCCGTTCCTGACCGCTGAACGTCCTCGTCAGCTTGATCGTCTATGCTACCATCTTCTTCTATTGGCAGCCCAACTGTCAAGTCCTCACTTGCCTGGTCCTCTAAGATAGCCAGGTTCTCAGTAGATTGATCCTCACCTAAAACATACAAATCGTAAGTGACGAGCTCTAAAGTGTGAAGTCAAAACTACTTTCTTTGATGCCATCACAAGCGTGCACTCAAGCGATTTCATAAAAGCAAGTAGCGATCACTCCATTAACAAATGAGTTCTAGACCTCAATTGTCGATGGGAACAACAGTATCTGGCAACCAATTTCGCGGTTCCAGAGAAAGCCACTTTCGGGGCAGACGATAGCCATTGGTCGAGGCTATTGGCCACAATGTCGGGGCCATAAAAACAAACCGTAGCCATTGGTCGAGGCTATTGGCCACAATGTCGGGGCCATAAAAACAAACCATAGCCATTGGTCGAGGCTATTGGCCACAATGTCGGGGCCATAAAACAAACCATAGCCATTGGTCGAGGCTATAAGTTTCTTACCAGTACCGAAGAACGCCTCGCACGCATCCGGAACCCATTCACCATTCCACTGAACCATATGTTCTGCGGCGGTCTGCGTCTTCTTTCCATACGACCCGGCCAACAGCTCGAGTTCATAACGATGATGTGGTAGCGCTCGCAAGATCCTGTACGGACCACGCATTCCGGAGTCCAGCTTCCCGGTGCTTTGTGAACCTTTACTGACAAACACCAAAGTGCCAACAGCAAAAGTGCGCGGCTGTCGGCGACGCTCATTAACATAAGCGTCCTGGCGTTGCTGATTATCAGCAAGCAGTTCAGACACCCTCTGTCTTCTCATTGTCAGTAGGGCCTCTCGATTCGGATTGGAATTATTCAGGGCGACATCCCTCACTAGGGATCTTAAAACTGGAGTAGTACCTTCGACACCAGTGAGGAGCCATAGTGGTGACGTGCGGGTGGTGGCTTGTCTAGTTATATTTAACGTGAGCTGCACCTTCCACAACGTATCGGACCACTGGGCACCTTTATTGTTAACCTCGATTCGCAACATGTTGAGGACCGTTCGACAGTACCTTTCCACTTGTCCATTCTCGCGATGCATTTCGGGTGTAATAAAATGAATGGAACTGCCAAGCTCAGCCACCCACTCCCTAAATGACACGCTTTCAAACATCCTGCCTCGATCACAGACAATAGTTGATGGGGTACCGAATAACGACAAAGCATTGGTAAATACACGCTTTAATTCGGGACTATCTTGTCTGTATAGCGCATATAGAAGGCAATACTTAGAAAACGCATCTACAATGAGGAGAATGTACCTGAAACCATTTGATTCAGTCAAAGGACCAAGGACATCTGTGTGGATTATACAAAAAGGAACATCCGGCTTGGTCCATGATTCTATCGGTAGGCTAGGAGCTCGGGGCACTTTCTTGTGAGCCAAACAAACGATGCAATGACCTATATATTTTTTTATAAAAGGCCTTAACCCGGGGAACCAAAAATGGCGCAACACGAGATCAGTGGTCTTGTCAATTCCAATATGACCGTGATCGTCATGAAAGACTCTTAACAAACTGAGTCTGTGTCCCTTTGGAATAAAACATAAGAAACGAGAGTCTTCGCCGGTCGTCCTATACTTATAGTACAACATATCGTTTTTAATTACAAATCTAGTAGAATCTAATTGACCGTCTCTCAGTTTTTGCATTAAGCTGAGAGTTTCTGAGTCAGCCGTCTGAGCAATTTTCGCCCAATTTCGCGGATTTTGAATTTGAAGAACAGTAGCGGGCTGGCGGCTTAAATAGTCTGCATGTTGCATAAGGCAACCTTTTCGGTACTCTAATGTAAATTGAAAGTCTTGCATGTAAACCCACCAGCGCGCCACGCGTTGTAGCAAGTCCTTCTTACGCTCAGTTAATTTTAGAGAATTACAATCTGTTATAATTTTAAATTCGATACCGATTAAATAATGTCGAAAGTGTTGTAATGCGCGCACAACTGCCAAAGTCTCGAGCTCGTAACTATGGTAGCGGGACTCTGCGCCCTGCGTGGATTTACTATAGTAGCCGACAACTCGCTTCCGCTTTTCCTCATGCTCTTGCATTAAAATGGCACCGTAACCTATCGCACTGGCGTCGGTATGGAGCTCAGTGGGTAGTTTGGGATCAAAAATTGCTAAGACGGGCTCTTTAGTTAATTGTTTTATAATGTAGTCACGCGCAAGATCTTGTTCCGTACTCCAGATGAAAGGTTCGCCTTTCCTTAGTAACTTGGCAATGCAAGCAGTTTTGGAGGCATAGCCAGCGATATATCTGCGAAAATATCCTGCCAGTCCCAAGAACTGCCGAACCTCCCTTACATTGGTTGGTTTTGGAGACTTGACTAATGCTTCGGTCTTAGAAGAGCTCGGCCGTACCTGACCATGTCCAATAACTCGCCCCAAATATTCGAGCTCAGTGTCTAAAAAGGTACACTTTTTAAGGTTAACCGAAAACCCCGCAGTAGTAAGTGTTTTTAGTACTTCACGCAAGGTCTCTAATCCTTCAGCTACAGAATTGGACATAATCAAGACGTCATCGATATAGATTAGCACTCTACCAGTATCTATCAGGTGTTTCAAAGTTCTAGATATGATTCTCTGATAAACAATAGGCGCATTAGCGAGACCGTAAGGCATCTTTAAGTATTCGTAATGCCCTTCGGGCGTTACGAATGCTGTTTTCCTAATAGAGTCATCATCTTTCATGGGCAACTGATGAAATCCAGTTGCCATATCTAAGCTGCTGAAATATTTGAAAGTACCCAATTTGTCAATATGGTCATCAATTAGTGGCAGGGGGAAGCGCTCCTTAATAGTGATACTATTCAGTGCGCGATAGTCTACGCACATCCTATCGGACCCGTCCTTTTTTTTTAACGAGGATGATAGGACTTGCGTAATCAGACTGTGACTCTCGGATGATCCCTTTAGTTAATAAATCATTCACTATTTCGCGAACGCGCAGCTTTTCATCTGCGGAAAGCTTATAGGGCCGATAATTAACAGGAATGTCGCTATTAAGTTTTATCTCCATACTACCTGTGTTTACCGTGGAAGTCGCCGTACCGATAGTGAAGGTCTTAGAGAATTCATTTATCAATGCTAATAAACGAGCTTTGTCTTCGCCGACTAGGGGCGTTTTTACTTTATCTACTTCCATGGTCAACACAGTATGTACGGACGCAAGTCTAACCAAACGCTGAGTGTCATTCGTGCGAATGTAGGTAATACCACTACGATTTAATATATCAGTACCTATCAAAATCGGAGCTTGGATACAATCTGAAGGTACAACGTATAAATCCACTTCTATAGATAACTCAGGAAACTCTACTATCGTGGTTACATATGAAGTAGATTCTATGTCCTGACTCCCAATGCCACGCATTCGACGATAAGTGGGAATCTTATTCAAATTGAAATATTTTAAAACTGAATCAGAAATTAGTGAAATGTCAGAGCCAGAATCAATCAAAACATCTACGGGTATTTTTTGAATAATCGCGGTCATCACGTTATTATGTCCAGAGTTGAATCGGAGCAAAAATTTACATTGCTCGAAGCACTTTTATTATTAGATTTAGAGTCAACACGATCTTTCAAATAACAGGAATCAACAAGATGGCCAATTTTTTTGCAATAAGTACATGTTTTAACCAATTTTGAATTTGATTTTACTGAGGAAGATGATGGTGCTACTGTGGGTTGAGTGTTTGGAATATGATCATTAGATTTCATTGACCTCTTAGGGCAATGAGCCTGCTTATGTCCAATTTTCCCGCATTTATGGCAAGCTAGCCGGTCATAATGCAAAATTTTACGTTTACGCGGATCTAGATTATCTGAGCTAGACGAGCGAACAGGATTGTTAGTAGCAGTAGGTGCAATTTTTGGTTTAACATATACCGACAAAAATTCGACTAAATCTTTTGGTTGTAGTTTAGCATTAGTTGCCGCGGCCTTCACTTGAGGATCCGAAATGCCACGGACTACTACAGCGGTTTTCAACTCGTCCGAAAGCCCTCTCACAATATTTAATCGCAACAGGGACCTCCGGGCGTATTCTGCATACGTGGTGAATTTATTTGAATTTGTGCTCATAACGTCATATAGTACAGATGCCATATCAACTTCACGCGGACATAATGACCGAAATTCAACTTTAAAATTGGTCCACGATCGGTCATTAGTCACCCAATCATTTAACCATGTCTTGGCGTCACCACGCAAGCAACTACCGATACGTCCCAAGCATTCGTGATCGTCCCAGCGATTTATCTCGCGCCCGCGGTCAACTTCCGCGCACCACACATCAAAATCATGTATACTTGGGTCAAAATTCGAAATATAGTAATGCTTAGATCTTACTTGAATTAACGAGGATAGTGCACCAACAATCCTGTCTGCGACGTCTGCCTTACGCGGTGACGCAACGGCCTTGTCCGTCACATGCGTTGCCGTGCTAGCGCATGGGGCTTCTGTAGCAGTCGAAGTCATCGGCGGCGTGTAGTTCCCTAAGCTTGGATGTGACGAGGGCAACCGTTCCTCCAACGCATTCAGTCGGTCAAGTATTTGATCTAACGGGCCGCGTCGGGGACTATTCCTATGACCATAAGAACTATCACGGCGTCTACGAGGGGTATCATTACTCAAGGATCTATCGCGACGTCTAGAATCATGGCGTGAATCCCGAGAACGAACCCGAGGCGTCATATCGATCTCACGACGACGATGCGAACCGTTATGATGGTCACGGGAACGACGTCTACGTGGAGTTTCGCGTGGCGTGTGCCTAGATTCGCGATCGCGGTCCGACATGATTGCACTATACACCCACGAAACAATTACTCGTACAAACACAACACGAATAGAGCACTAACCTTAAATAAAACGAACAAAGAACAAATACACACGTGCTATTTATAGTGGGCAAGCGAATAAATTAGTGGGTGATTTACTTAATCGAATCCCACTTCTGATCTTATAGATCAGAGGTTTATTTAATTTTTAAAAAAGAAAACACGAAAGTAACCTAACAATTATTTTTATTATCAAAATCACAATTTAAACAAAGAACCGTTAACTACCAATAATTCAAATAATTCATAAGAATAGGGAAGTCACTAGAGACACGTCCGTCACATCCAAGCGCCCGAGTGAAAGTGTGTCGACCGTCTAGCCGCTCCGTCGTCCCTCCATTCTCCCCACCACGCTACGTCACATCGGCCGATGTGCTAGGCTGCGCGTTATCGGAGGGAGATTCCTCTAAGACATCTTTATTCGAAAAACAGCGATATTCATGCTATTAATACTAGAAATAAACACAAGTTAGTTGGTACGTATCATCGTTTACACAAAGTCCATAACTCGTTTGCGGGGCTCGGGGTACGTTTTTATAACAAACTGCCCAATGAAATAATGAATTTACCTTTACAGAAATTTAAACAAACTGTCAAGAGTCATTTTTTAGGAAAGGGATACTATACTATTAATGAATTCTTAAGCGATAAAACGTCATGGGGAAAAGTTGCTAATTGATTGTAGGATTAATATTGTAATTATTAAATTTAAGTGATCATTGTCAATAGAGGTGTTTCGTGATCTTACTATTTTGTTTCTTTTATTGATTTCATGTCAACCTTGGCATGATTCTCTTTCAAATTTAAAATATAGTTTATGTAATTTCACTTAGTGTACAATGTGATCACCTTATGCTTTTATATGTACAAAAAGAGACGATGCCTCATTACCATACTGATAGATACTAAATTGTGATTGTGATACGTTGTTTACTTTAATCTCTTAATTTTAATTTTCTTTTTTTGGTATGGTGTGTTGGTTTCGAACCTTTTTGGTACCCTCTTCAAATTGTAACTCATACGAAATTGTAAATATTATACCTTGGCGATTAAAAAGAGTAGCCAGAGTTTCTTGCCAATTCTTCTCTAGGCCCTACCCATGTCAGCGAATTGGCCGTAGGAAAAAATATGCTGACTTTTGTTTATTTTGACGTTCATAAGTATCATGTATTTGATCTAAATGAATAAATGACTTTGAGTTTGAGTTTGAGTTTGACCATACATATAATATATTTATTTCTTTTTCTATCTAAATCGATCAATCAGGACTTCATCCATAGAATCCTTCAATCCATATACCTGACCCGTCAAACGTAAAATTAGTAATATCGCTATTAAAATATAGGGGTTGCTTGTAGAAAGGTAAACAATTTAGGGTTACAAGTAAATAAAATAAAAAAATCAGGGCGGCCCACCCTTATTACTTAGGGGTATGAAAAAATAGTTTAAGATCTATTCTTAAACCTGCCAAATATATGCAAAAAGTAATAAAAATCGGTCAAGCTGTTTCAGAGGAGTATGGATAGAAACACTGTGACACGAGAATTATATATTTAGAATTTTATTTATATATAAATTTTGAGGGTAAATTCCACCCTTAAGAGGGGGATATGATTTCATTTTTCATTATAAACCTTTTTGTTCTCTTGGCTGATTGACGCGAAAATTGGTACGCATGTATACTTTTCAATCAGTATTATGGTTGACCCATAATTCTGATTGAAAAGTATACATGTACTTGGTATACCAAAGGACCTCCTTTGGTATACCAAGTACGTGTTTACTTTTCACTCGTAATGACCATTTTTTACTCGTAATGACCATTTTATTCTCAAATAACAAAAAACATAGGTTTTAAAAACAGGTCAGTCTGTTTTTAAAACCTATGTTTTTTGTTATTTTTGTGTTTATAAAAAATAATTAACTAAGGAAAAAAAATTGTTTTGGACAAATCGATCGACTATCGATCAATTTTCGATTTTATATAGCTTTAACTTATAATAATTTTGAGTGCTGTTTATTGGGGAATTGACATTTATGTAGCATATTATATTTGTGTAGCAAAAGTGATCCTAAAAATCTAAGTTTTTAGTTATTTTGAGAAACAGCATCCCCTTTGTTACTCCGACTGAATTTTGAGACACGTGTGTCACATAAAATTACTATTCCCCAATGGGATTGTACACGCGGGCGAAGCCGTGGAAGCTAGTATTTAAAATTAACTTACATATAAGTCCAAGGCCAATTAAATAAGGTTTTGTACAGAGGGCTGCACACAGGATGATTATCAGCCGAATCATTTGCCGCGAAAATATACTTCTGAAATGTACTTCTTACTTTAGGAACATCCAATTGTTCCCTAGCCACGTCTTTACTATTAAAAATTATAGCGTCATAGTAACGAAAATCTCCCAGAAGATTGCGATTTGTTGTCGGGAACAGTTTTTATAGTCACAATTTTTGTTTATGAATAGTGTCTGTCCTTCTTCATTGAAATCATACATTTTTGTCCATAATAATATGTGTTTTAAATCATTTTCAAATCGTCGTACTAATAAAATTGATTCCTCAGATTCTTTTTTAGGACTGTAAGTTAAGAAAAAGAGAAATGATAAGAAAAAAAATAGCTTCACAGCTATTTTTATAAGTGCACTTATATTTTTCCTGAATGTCAACTTGAAACTCCTCATTATATTACTTAAGTGTTCTCCCGTTTGGTTCAGACACAAGCGTATTAAAGAGATACGGAGGCAAAAATGATGATAAGATATGACGCACGATTAATGCACTGAATCTGAAATTTCTTAGAAATTATCTTGATGTTTTCAAATATTTGTACGATTGCGTACCTACATTTGCTTGTTAAGGGGAGGGATGGGAGTGTACGTGCGAAGAGAAAAGAAAATGTACACTTGTACTTTAAAAAATAGATATTCTTATTATAATTACATAGTTATCGTTTGTATCTCAGAGGTATAGGCAGAGATTATGGAATTCGACTTGCAATAATAATATTATCTCGACTGTTGCTTCATAAAATTTTCAGTTGACTCATAGGTTCGGTTCACTTGTTCTGTGGTTCAAGGGTCTCATCGTAAAGGTACCAGCAATTAAATTCAGAATTTAATTGTCGAATAATTGGGTGTATTGCCAAACTAAAAATGACAAGTCCAAGAGGGTCACCTTGTTGACAGCCAACTGCAGAGTCTAAAAGGTTGTCCTTGTACATATAGTAATTTAAAAGGTTTTTATAACATTGCCAAAGAAACTTAGCTGAAATTTGGTAAGCTATATTTCTAGATGGGTGTTCAGAAAGTGATGATGGACTTGAAAGGTGACTATGGCAATTCTTCAACGAAACAAGATAGCCGTGTCGTGTTTGGAAGTTTTGGATTTATCTTGACGAGCACTTTATCCCTAGATGGGCGTTTAGGGCGTGATGATGAAGTCTGTAAGTGGCCATAGTAACTCTTAAACGAAACAAGATAGCCGCGTTGTTTTTGGATTTGTTGATATAGCTTGACGGCTAGTATATTTCTAGGTGGAGTTCATTTTATTATTATTAGTTATTTCTGGATGATGATGATTAAAGTTCCTATGACTACCATAGGAACTTTTCAATGAAACAAGACAGCCGTGTCGTGTTTGGGTTGTTTTTAGAATATTTAATGCATAAACACCCATAAATTACATAAATACACTATACATTTTTTTTTTAAATATAAACTTATTTTTATATAAAGATAACTCCTGTGCTGTCCTGAGTTCTATGTGCCACAAATTGCAACCACGTTTGGAACACCCATTTTTATGTGGATTTTCGATCAATTTTGGTCCTTCAACACGTCGTCGCACTGTAAATTGATAAGTGATGTGATGAGATACTGAATCATCCCCGCAGTCGATATTTGTTCTGCGTCTGGATTTATTTATATTTAAAAATATATTGTATGTACCACTACTATGACAACCAGACAACTCTGGTTGTCATAGCTCGGGATCAAGATGTCCATAATCTTAAAATATTATTATTTCAAGTAAATGAATCTTTGTCTGCACTTACAGTGTAGTGTTTAAGATGATCTCCACGCTACCAACACCACGCTGAAAACTTAGTCTGATTCATAAAGATTTGTATAGAGTCTGGGTTCTTTATGTCCGTGAAATGTATGTTTATAAAGTATTCTGCCACTTAGAGCTTGTTCTCTAATGCGGGAGTTGTCTGATTAAAAAGAAATACTTAAACAAAAGAAAGTAATAAACCGTAGGAAAATTTTGCTGACATCATCTTTCTGGTTTATTCATAATTTATGACCTTCATAAGTGTTACTTTGTAACCTAAATGAATAAATGAATTTTGAGTTTGAGTTTGACATCCACTTGATGCAGGTATAGATAGACCCTTTATAAAAAATATATCTCTAGCCCTTACATCGCCTGTGACACAGGATAATTCTAGTACTGGCAACTTTATATTATTATATACCAAAATGTGTACCTTTCTGGAATTTAATAAAGATTTATTATTAGATATGTGCACGGTCACCTTTAAAACATATAAAATTTAATCTTTAGTCATATTAACACATAAAACTAAAGTATTTCCATACAAAGTTACTCGAGCCTCGCTAACGAGACTATAGCAAAAACACTGTTTATTCTCTTTGAAAAGCTTGTCCGATAAACCGCTTATAACAATGTTTGGGACAAAGCGCTTTTGTAGTTACACTTAATTAAAATAGAGATTAACTCTATTGAAGTTGTACGGAACGGGCGCATCCATCAGTCAAAAAAACAACAAGGCCCGTAACGAGGAAGTTTCATTAAAATTCACGTAATTAGGCTTTATTAGTACTGGGAAGTGCTTTAATGATGGGATTTTTTTGTATTATTTAGTAGGCAACCCGTAGTAGGCCAGCGTGTGTGGATTAAGGCCCTTTCAGCTCTATTGATAGTAGAGAGTAGACCCGTGCCCAGCAGTGGAACATGGGTTGGTATTACTTCAGTGAAATTCTCGAACTTACAAGTACGGTACAAGTCAGTTAACTTTCCTCTCGGGTTCCAGCACCGATTCTTATAAATAAAACTAAATCTTTATTTGTTTAAAAATAAAATCTTATACATAAATTTCTCGTGTCACGGTGATTTTAATTAAACTCCTCCTAAATTGCTCGACCGATTTTCGTAAAATTTTGTGTGCGTTTGCTGGGTCAGCTAGTATAATATAATGTAGTATTGAAAATATAATGATAGATTTGCTTTACTCGTAGACCATGGTTAAATCTTGCTTAGGTACACCACATTGCGTTTAATAAATTAAAACATTTTGCGAGTGGTCGAGCGCCAACTTTGCCAGTGGACATAATATCTATTACCATTACGAGTATAAGGTAATTTGTCATAGATATATAATATTTTGTCTTTGCCTACAATAAATAAATGAGATACTGTTAAATAACAATTCATGTCGCGTACAAACCTGTCACAACAACATTTATTATTATTTACCTACACTTGAATTGCAAATATTATAACAATGGCGTAATTTACAACAAATTAAATCAGACCCGGATATTATTTAACAAAAACAATAAATCCATATTAAACAATTTGATTGTGTTGTTGACTCATTTTATCAGAAGCTGAGTTCGCTCAGAACCCATTCGCACCCTGTGTCCATTCGTCCCCTTAAATACTTGAGGATACCACTCGTTGTACATAATTAACGCATTGCCAACAAAAAGAGGCGCTAGTTTGAAATTTTTGACGGGCGCGAGAGAAGCCTAGGCTTGATCCGTAGACAATAAAGTAATTTGTCAAATTTAACAAAATAGCTTTTCTTTGTAGTTTTATCTTCATAAGACAAAACACGCGAGTGAAATAGCGTTTATAGAAGACATACTTTTTATCACGATAATTGACTGACATTGACGCGGGCGGAGCCGCCGGCAAGATATAGGTTTTAAGATATGGTAATACATATAATATGTCGTTTTAGTTTTAATTTGATATTTTTGTCAAACGTAAAAAAAAACTGATTTTTACCGATAATGTCTATTCTTATTTCATGTCCTAATAAGTCTGCTAAAAGAGATATTTCTCTTAAACCCCACACGGACAAAGTCACTGGAAAAGGCCAGTCTTTTTATATTTATTGACTTGTTTGTTTGTTATCCAGTGAAGGGATCTAAGGATTTGGTAGGAATGGACTGAACGGTTCGCTTTGTGGCCGCGTAAATGCAATTTATTCGGGGTTAACTTTATCTCAGGTAGTGTTGTGTATGAGTCTAGTGCCGGTTGCATTACCTGAATAGAATATAATGGTATACTGCTTAACTATGTATATGTAGGGTATAATAAAAGCAACTCATATAGGTCTCCCTGCTAGGCTTTGACCTCTGGACAATCAAGAGAGAAATATGGTTTATTCCGTCATCCGCACACGCTGACCTAATGCGAGTAGGTGGATCAGAAATGCCTTTAGAATTTCTACTATTGATATATTTTATAAAGTGAAATTTTCTTTAGTAACCACCACCTGGAATCGAACTCACTTCATTCTCTCGACTACTTTCTCACTCTTCTTACCTAGTTATATAGATAGCATTAATTCAGCCGAACCGGGTATCGAACACGAAACACAACAGTCCTTCATACTACGAGTACCATTGCTCCACCAAGGCATTCTTTCCCAAATAAGTTTATATTGTAAACAAAGACAGTACCTACGTAAATAAGATGCAAGAATGACACAATTCACCGTAACAAGAAGTAAGTAGATTAATATGACAATGTGAGTTTGTAAACTCCATAGAACATTATGGTTTACACAGGTGTGTTAAGTTTGACAATCTACAGGAACTTTACTAATTAGCTGGCTTTAACTCTTTCGAAATAGGCCTGTATTTATTCAGTAGGTGTAAATAGTAGTACATATAAAAAAGAAGAAAGATTTGTTTTTTTTTTGTTAAGATTTAACTCAAAAACTATTCGACCGATTTAAAAAAATCTTACACTATTAGAAAGCTATGCTATCAGCGGGTAATAAAGGCCTTCATCATCATCATCTTAACTCATATACGTCGCACTGCTAGGCACGGGTCTCCTCCATATACTTGAAGGGATATAAGCCTAATATAGGTGCCATGCTAGCCAGACGAGTTGGTGTAGGGTTTAGTTTTGAGATTTCCTTCTCTTGCAATGGATATTGGCTGCCTGACTTACTCCCTTAGTCGACTCTTACAGCACTCTCGAGATGGACTGGGTTGGTGACATTTGTATTCTTAATCCGTCGTCATACGGACGTTTTTTATAACATAGGTAGGCTTTATTTTATTGAAAAAAAGATACAGGATCCCCTCGAAATTAATAAATGTCCACCCGTGCGAAGCCGGGACGTGACTAGTTATTACTAAAATGCTTATGAATTTTGTCTTTTTCTTAACTTCTGTAAATTGACGGGAAATTTCCTCTCACGTACGATTAGACTGTGGAGTTAACTACCGTAAGACATATACACAGATAGCATGGGGAGAAAGGAAGCTCTAGAAAGGAGTAAGTTTTAATGAGTCAG
This sequence comes from Trisateles emortualis, assembly GCA_947095525.1. Taxonomy (NCBI): domain Eukaryota; kingdom Metazoa; phylum Arthropoda; class Insecta; order Lepidoptera; family Erebidae; genus Trisateles; species Trisateles emortualis. Next base: position 11,640,628 of record OX352732.1, on the reverse strand, counting down.
TAATGCACTAGTGATACCCCTGGTGTTACAAGCATCCGTAGGCTACGGTAACTGCTTACCATCGGGCCGGCCGAATGCTTAATTGCTTTCTTAGTAGTATTTAAAAATAGACATATTATGTAGTCGTCCCACTCTAGTTAATAATGCGCACCTTTTTTTGTGTACATATAGGTACACTTTATGTCCCGGACAGTTGACCACATCTTCGGTAAGTAATAAAAAAATAACGGATTTTATTGTTTCATTTTTTTGTATCTTAAGAAAACTAAATAAATGTTTACCCGTGTGTTAAGAACCTATGATGTATAGCAAAACATTCTGGAAAGCCACCGCCGTCGTCGCTTCGCTGTTCACTGTCTCGACTTAGGAGTAACCTTAGACGGGATTTTAACACTTAAAGTGCTGATACCCGTAACAAAATTGAGGAGCTGACTAACAGTGTCAATTTTATGTATGCGAAATACGACCAGCTCAGGGAGGAATTACACTCCAAGGATAAAAAATTGAAGATCTTGAAGCTGAGAACAAATCCTTAAGACTAACATTAACTGGCATTGATAGGAGGCTGAACCAATTTGAACAACAATCGCGGGAATAGAACTTAGAAATTCAGTGCATCCCAGAGCATAAAAGCGAGAACCTGAAGCCCACTGTAGGCTATACTCTCACCGAACAAAACCTGTAAAACTACCACCGCGTTGCTAAAATTAACCAGAGCCTCTAGACAAGTGGCATAAGCGATAGTCAAATCGAAAAGTCAAAAAATAAAATATATGGAATTTGACGTGACTCTACGATTTAAAGTCGTAAAATCCCATACATTTTCTTTTTTGACTTTTCATTTCGACTATCGCTTATGCCACTTGTCTAGAGGCTTAGGAGTCAAAACGTCCACGCGCGATAGTAGTAAAGCTGTCTAGTCCGTTAGTTCGAGACAATATCATAGCTGCTGTCAAAACTTACAACAAAACCCAAGCGAGAAACACACCTAGGCATTGCTGGCAAACATCCCGTATACGTGTGTGAGCATCTATCTCCAGTCAATAAAGAGTTGCACGCCAAAGCTAAAAAGGCCGCGAAAGATAAGAGTTTCCAACTTGTGTGGGTGCGGCATCTTTATGAAAAAAGATACTAATAGCAAAAGCCTGGTTGCGAGGGATTTCGACTTTAAGGTGCCTTCACCTTAAGGTCCTAAGGTCCTATCCAGTTTGGCTTGTTCGTTTGTATAGATATACTAGGGGTGGCCCGCGACTTCGTCCGCGTGGTAATTTGGAATATTTTCCCCGATTTTGCAACATATCTCACTACTGCTCCGCTCCTATTGATTGTAGCGTGATGTTAATAGCCTATAGACTTCCTGGATAAATGCACTATTCAACAAAAAAGTTTTGTTCTAATCGAACCAGTACTTTTTGAGATTAGCGCGTTCAACCAAACAAACAAACTCTTCAGCTTTATAATATTACTAGGGGTTCGTCCGCGACTTCGTCCGCGTGTTAATTTGGAATATTTTCCCCGATTTTGCAACATATTTCACTACTGCTCCGCTCCTATTGATCGTAGCGTGATGTTAATAGCCTTCCTGGATAAATGCACTATTCAACAAAAAATGTTTTTTTCTAATCGAACCAGTACTTTTTGAGATTAGCGCGTTCAACCAAATAAACAAACAAACAAACTCTTCAGCTTTATAATATCAGTATAGATAGTATATAGTATAGATAAAACATCTGACTGCCTCGGTGGTCCAGTGGCCGCAGTATGCGCCTGCTGTGCACGAGGTTGTGGGTTCGATTCCCACACAGGACAAAACTTTGTGTGACCCACAAAGAATTGTTCTGAGTCTGGGTATTATTTGTGTCCGTTTATCGTATGTTTGTAAAGTCCCCCGCGACACAGAGCTTGTTCTCTATTGCGGGAGTTGTCTTTTTTAGAAAGAAAGAAAAAAGAAATCTGACTGTAGCAGAGTCAGAAATGCATGTATCCAGTATGCTGTAATGTTTTTTTAAGGGAATTAAATAAAATAGGCCAATAATTATAAATGGATTTTTGTAACATTTTACACCGTCGCCTATAGTCTGGATTCCACCATTCTCTGAAGTTTTCATAAAACGATTTCGTTTTTAATAATCTTCGCTGGTTTAATGAAGAGCATACTGCACAGATATCCATCCCTGATGTTTTCTCTATGTAATAGTGGTATTTCCACCGAAAGAAGTCGTAATATACATTTGTATTCTTGTTCTTTATAATATCGTTCATAGTTTTAGCTAGAGCCTTCATTGTAACTTGTGTAGCGTCTAAGTAAGAATTTGGAGGTAACAATCTGTAAATAAATAAAATAATATAGTATTTACTAGCTTCTCCGCAAATGCGTCATAGTCCCGTTTCTTATGCTTAAGCTCTAATATGGTAAAGTTTCATTAATGTCCGTTCTTCCGTCTTTGTTTGAAGGAGTAACAAAATCAAAGTCAAATTCATTTATTCATTTAGATCAAATACATAATCCTTCCCAAGTAACATTTTTTTCGGGCCTAGGTTTTAAAAAATGCCTTTACCGTAAAAAGGTTAACGCTTTGCTATCTTGTCACAGTAAGTACTAGAGAATGATTAATAAGTCCTAAAACGAATTGTTTATTATTACAACCTTTAGGCCGCTGACAGTTATTTAAATTAACGTTATTATGACTTGTGTTTCAAGAGCAGTCCTAGGATCTAATAGCTGTCGAAGCCTCGTGATTGAGTTTTGGAAAGGTTAGCCTTATGCTAAAATGAGATCTAAAGGTTTAACTTTGATATAACCATAATGTTATGGTATGTTGACATTACTTATAAGTAATTTTTACCTACCTAACACCTTTATGCCATATTTGAGTTATCTGAGCAAACTTATTAGGACTGTGTGGTGAAAACCCAAACCAATAAGTTGCTTTTATAAGCATAAGGCATTGTTAAAGTGTTACAAGTATATTTTAAAGCTATAGAGGCATCCTCAAGTATCAGTTGTTTTTGCGACTTAATAGTGTCACAACAGTCAACGCTTGCTTGCCAATTGAAGACAGTTCATCATAAGTACACGCTCTTATCACCTGTCAGTCACTTGCTGCTCTCGCTAGCTTTTGGGCGCCTAAAGATTTTTTATTGTTTATATTTGACAAAACTGGTATACTCCTTGAATATGCCGTTGTGTGCGTTAAGATAATGCACTAATAATATTTTCCATAAGTAAATAAACAAAAACTATTGTTTTAAAATTAAATACGAAGAAAATATTTTGCGGACGCCATATTGCTTTGTTTGACATAGATTAAAACATTTTAAGAGAGGTAGGGCACCATACTAGCGAGCAAGCCCGACTGGGGAAGGACCTCCACCTTACAGAAGACCACAGCCAAATGACTACACACAGCGGTGTAGTTGTGTTCCTGTGTGTGAGTACAGGTCTCCAGCGCTCATTTAGGAATGCGTTTTTGAAAGAAACGTATTCCTATCCCAGGGTTACTTCCATCTTAAAGCCCTGGTGTAAAAGAAAGGGTTGGCAACACGCAAGTGATACCTCTGGTAATGCAAGCGTCTATAGGCTACGGATACTGCTTGACATCAGGCGGGCCGTATGCTTGTTTGCCACCCAAGTAGTATAAAAAAAAAAAAAAAAAAAATTCATAATGTACAGTGTAGGTACAATACTACATATACATAGTATTGTAGGTTTACTATTGTTTGATAAAAAACGTATAACAAATTTTTTAACGTTACAAAAACTAATCATTTGACAAACTTTCATTTCTAAAACATAACTTTAAACAATCGTTTGATAAAATACAGGTTTCGCAAATGTTTTACTTCGCAAATATTCCACTTGTTAAAATATTATTTTAATAATGTTCATTTGACTAAATAATTCGTTTGTCTTATTGGTGTTTTTACAAAATGACAGTAGATAACTTATTATTAACTTTATAATTTTAACAAAAAAAAACCGACTTCAGTACGGCAAGTTGTAAAATTTTCAAATATTTGTTTGTTACAATCGAATAAAATCGACTGAGCGTCGGGCTGAACACAGGTCAAGTAGGTATTAAAAGCAATATTTAATCTGTGCAATCCGCGCTCAATTCATTCACGTCATTATTTCTTATTAATAGTTGCTTAGCAACAATAACCGAAACTTATCTAATCGCCATCAGTAAAATACTTATTATTGAAAAGTACAGATGACCATCTGTGGTCTTCTTCATCAGTTTTACTTCACCAAATTACACTTTCTGAATGTAAATGATTCCCATATCCTTTCCCTTCTTTTTTCTGTACTCCATAATCCCAATTCTCCCACATATCTTCGTGAACGCTTTAGCTACCTTATTCCTAGGGGTAAGCCCTGTCGACTAGCTTCTTCTCTTCTCCTACGAACCCCCCTTCACTATTCTACTTGTTATCATAATTCTTTTACTATTCATGCTGTAAATCTTTGGAATTCTCTTCCACATTCCATACGCTCTAGCCCTTCTCTGGACGTATTTAGGAGGAACGTCAAGGAGCATTTCCTTTTAAAATAATGGTGTCTATTGATTATGTAAGTGTTTATATGTATATATATATATATATATATTTATATATGTATTTATATATATATATATATATTCAGTATGTATCTATGTATAATCTTATGTATGTATTATGTTATAATATATTTGTTACCAACTGTTCTTTATCAAATGTACCTACACTTTGTTTACCCTTGGTTTCCTCTAAACTTTCCACTTCTCAGAGGTTTGCTGTAAGAGAACTCAATTTTGAGTTAAGCTCGCCTTTGTACATGATATTAATACCTATGTAACACTATCTGTATTTCTTTTGTGTACATTAAAGAATTAAAGAATTAAAGATTGATTAGTTGTTAAAAATATTGAAATTGCTATATGTGTACCTATAACTTTTGAGGAGTTCCCTCAATTCCTCATGGATCCCATCATCAGAACTTTCTTTTGATGATAATGGGACCAAACTGAAAGTATGTCCAGTCAGACAAAAAAAGAATTTTTCAAATTGGTCCATAAATGACGGAGATATGCGGTAACAAACATTAAAAAAAAAAAAAAAAAAAAATACACACGAATTGATAACCTCCTCTTTTTGAAGTCGGTTAATAATAAAATATTAAATTGCATGGTTTCAATTTTCATCTTGGACAGATTATTTATAGGCAAGTAATAATTTTGTACTAATACTAATTCCATAGATACTTAGTCAATAAAAAAATACACACTGCCTTATCTAAGCAAAATAAGTAGAATTCGGTTCTTCATGGTCGCAGTTCTAACCTAACCTAACCTAGCCATTTCGATTCAGTTAATAACCTATTAACTCAGACTAATAGAATAAGATAGACGGAGCGTTTCGAACAAATGAGTGAAGCCACAAGGCGCTGTCAATGTATGCGTGTGACGCGTACCGACAGCGACAACGATGTGTGCGTAATGTTGCCAGCAAATGAAAATACCCAACTATTACATATAATAATACCGTAGTGTCAAAAACTCTTAACTCGTGATAATAATAATATGCAATATTAATATTAAAACTTATGCTTCGAATTGTTAGTTTAAATAATGTTGTTATTTTTAATGATTTTATATTCATATTCCAAAATAAATAGGAAACACAACAAACATTTAATTTCTGACAAATAAAAGAAACCTTTTTTTTGTTTATTAAAAAATACAACTCCCGCACAACAAGCTCAGTGTTGCGGGGGACTTTACAAACATACAATTAACGGACACAAATTACACTCAGACTCAGAACAATGGCGTTAGTGGTAATAACAAATTTTGTTCTCACCGCTAACGCCATAAGGTGCCGCTCGCGGCCATGGCCAGGCGATACGGCGATAACATACTACTCATTTTATGAAATTAAATAATCAAATATTTAAATAGACCCCCTATCCAAATATTAATAATAATAATTGATTATAATCTGAATAACATAGAAAAACATTATGTAAGTACCTAACTACCTCTTAAAATCACTATAAAAAATCGAAATTATCGCTAAATGCGCGCAACTTTTTTTTTCGCGCGGATCCACGACTGACGCGACGTTTAGATTTATTTTAAATAGTATTCCAATAGACTGATAAATATTGTTTTATATTCCCACTAACACGTTTGAAAATATTTTAAGGAAAATATATGATAAGGATGGCATCACTGTAGAATATGGCAGAGGTTTTGTGTTCCTAGTTTGTGTAAGTAAAATATTTACGAAAACAATGAGAAATCTATAATGTTATAGGTATTTACTTATGAAACGATAATCCAGTACTCTTTTTAAGAATTTCTGAAGTATTTTTACAATGTTTTACGCCAAAATAAGGCATTATTTATAATATTTTGTCAAAACGTGTTTGACGTGCGCACTCGCTCGCGGCTGTAAGCGACTGCGAGCGAAAACGTATGACTTTACTATTTAGTACTAGACTTTCGGCGGCTTCACGCGCGAGTTCTACGCGCTCCGTCTATCTTATTCTATTAGTCTGAGCCTATTAACTGTCTCCGTGTGGTGACGGACTAAGAATACAAATGTCACCTTTCATCCCATGGGTGTCGTGGCCAGCGTTGTATAGTAGGCTAATATCCCTCCAACTGTAAGGAGGAGACCCGTGCCCAGCAGTGGGACGTTTATGGGTTGAGATGATGAATAACCTACATAATATATGTATATTATATGATTCCGTGCTGAAAATAAAATTTTGTCAAATGTTATTTATGCTATACGTTGTTTTGCCTACTACATGTTTAAAAAATAATCCATTATATAAAATGAAAATTTTAAATAACAAAATTTTGTCCGGTAAATAATTTGTGAAATGCGTAATTTGTTAAACAATAGTTTGCACAATGATAAATTTATCAAGTGTAATTTCGTCAAACGTTGTTCTATAAATGAAAATTTTTCATTTATTTTTTGTCAAATGATTGGACACCAGTGTACCTACATCGTGTATCTGAATGCTATGTTTCTAAAAAAAATGGAATCTAAATCAGATATCATTGTTTATTCAATTTGTGGTTTGATGTGTTTTTCTACGATTTTCGATTTAGTTTCGAGTTACGAATTTCGTACGATTGGTACAGGACACAACATATGAAATCAAATAATTAAATCGGTTCATAAATATAAAAAAAAACCTTTATAATATTGTAAAGTATTTAACCATAAATAAATAAAAAGAAGAAATTAATCACATAAATAAAAACCATAAAAAGTTTCCGAATTCCAATGAAGTTCGTTAGGCATAAAACTTTTATATTGTCCGGTCTGTAGCCTGCAGTTCATATTAGTTTATATTGTTGCTATCGCTGGAGCTGATTGAATGATAGAAATTGACATAAAGCGTAAAAGCACTGCATGATAGTTTTTAAGTAGAATTTAAGCTCTATGTTAATTATTGTTATTGATTTCAATGAACCGTTTTAATTAACTATAAATAAACACATATAAATAAAAGCCAAGACTATTTTAGAACTTAGACGTTGCCTTGCAAGGATATATTGACGTTATATTTATTAAGGTTGTAAAGGTTATATTTGGGTTCTGTGAAAGTAGTTCTAAAGGTTTTGAATTTAAGCTATAGGTTTTGCTGTAGCTCTTGAAAATGTTCTAAAACATGGGCCCTTTTTGCACTCAGGCGGTTAATATAAGGTTAACATAACGTTATTGAGCCTAAGTATTAAGACTTTCTGCCCGATTTCCTACCTTTTCAAAACCTTTCTAACACCCAAAATGTTACTTGGGTTACGAACGTCATGAAACAAACATTCATCCTTTGTTTATTTATGCTGATTCCAAATTAGGCAAATCCACTATAGGATTTTCTGCACAAAAATCCACTATAGATACTCGAAGTTTGGAAATTGGTGGTGTTTATACCCTCGTAACTACGGCTTTACGTGCTCTCCTAGGTATGGAGAGCCGCTGTTCAACCTGCACCTGTGTTTGTGCACACATAGTTGCACTGTAGTATCTAACTCAAATATGGCTAGTCAGGTTAGAACGACGTTATCTTATCTTACACTGTAGAACTGAAAACCCCTTGACTGTGGAGCAGACTCTAGGAGTCTGACGTTTAAAACACGCATCTGTGGAGCGAACTCCAGGAGTCTGATTGTACATCGCCGCGTATTTTAACCATAATAACTAATGTAAAGTATACCTCTCCTGCTCTCACTTGTACAAAGTGTAGAGGAAAGAACAAGGATGGCATATAATCCCACTACGATAGACAAGGACGCAGCTAGAACGTTTAATCGCAGTTTCAAATTTCATTATTTGTAGTTTGCTTCGGAACGCGCACGCTAATTGTCGGAGCCGAGTAATTTCAATATATTGTGTTATTTCGTGTGTTTAGTGAAAGTAAATCATGAATAGGTAAGTAATGATTACTTTTTATTACATAGATTGTGTATTTGATAAAGATTTTGGACAGAAAAAGTTATTTTAACAAACATCGTTCGAAATTTTGGCGCCATGACGGCGCCATGCCTGTACATTTTAACATAATTACGAATATTTAACATACAAATAACGATAAACTGCCGTTATTACGTATATTGTTACTTATCTTTTTATTGTTACCAAGCATTTTATATAAAAATACCGCAAGGATTTTGCGTAACATTGAATTGAAAAGATACGTAACCAAAACAGACTCTAGGAGTTCGATCAACAGACAGGGAATTTGACATGTCGCCGCCATTTTGGTGAGTTATGCGCCGATGTTTGGTTAGTATGGATAAGGCTTTTGTGGTTTCGAATTTTTACATCTTAGTGACGGATTTTTTAATGTTTTAGTAACGTATTTTTTTAAATGTATGTAATCAATATTTTTAATCGAAATTGGTGCGCACGTTCTGTGTTGGTTGCGGCAAAACCGTATGCATGGAGCCCTGTTTTCTTGCTATCCACTCTTAATTTTATAATATATGTAATTTTTTTATATAAATATATATTTCTTTTTATGTATCTATATATATATATATATTGTGCCACAACTTTGTACGTTAGCGTGTACTGGTGATGTTCAAGCATTTAGGGCGAGAGCAAGCATTTGTTGTTCCATCCCAAACTGAGTTTTTTTTATTAACTTGTTAGCCACCGACCGAAAGTTATTTTACACTTTTTTATTTTACCGATTTAATTGTGATATTGCACATGCACAATGCATGCGGCAGATCCATGCGGTGACTGATTAAGAATACAAATGTCACTACCCCATGTTCCATCACGGGGGTGTCGTAAGAGTTGACTAAGGGAGTAAGTCAGGTAGACAATATCCACTGCTAGAAAGGGAAAACTCGTTTTTTTTAAAGTCGGCTAAAAATGTATTTTTTTTTTTATAAGGTGTAGGTACCTAGTTATTTTTTTTATTGAAATAATTATATAATAACTTATTCTATTTAATTTAATTTATACTCATCTTAATAAATTCATATTTTCATGTTCAGGTGTGACAGTATTGGCCGTATCCATACTATTTTAGCATGTACTTTTTTTCCTTGTCTGTTGATCGAACTCTAGGAGTTCGCTTTTGTAGTAAAATTGGTAATTTTGGTTGTTAATTTTAGCAATATATTTGTAAGGCAGCATGCCTTTCTTTTGTGCTTTTCGAATTGTTAAATCCATCAAATTGTAGAATGATAATTTGTATTTTAAATAAATGCATCAGATTTTACCCTGTGATCAAAAGTTCGAAGGGACTTTTTTGCGCTTATTTTTAAGTGCTTGGTTTATTGTTAGATTTCTAATAAACTATACACTTGTATCAACTGAAACTCTGTATGTGATAAGTAAGTGGACCATATTATAGTATAAGTCAATAACCAAGGCCACTTGAACTAATGTGTTCTCAGCTTTCAAATGTAAACATACCTGTTTTTTTTGCCGACGCGTTCGGGTCGCACTTACAAGGCGTTTTTGTAAAGCTTGTGAAATGAAAAAAAATTATGACACGGGTGTGTTTTTTTTAACAATTAATGTTAAATTATATATATATATGTAAATAAAACAAAAACTTTTAGAAATAATTGTGTGTTTTCTTTATTACAACGACTTTTGTTCAATAAACTGGAAAAAAGTCGCGCATCCTGATTTCAAATGAAAATTAATAATACATTACACTGCAAAACTAATTAAATATATTTTTTTAATGATAGCTTATTTCAATACGCTTCTAACGACATAAGATTTATATACAGCTCCCATACAAAACTTTAGAGATATCGTCATTTTAATCACACGCGCTACTACCGCACGAGATCACCCAGAAGTACCTCCACAGATGCGCAAAATCGCGCAATATGGCCGCCACAGCTGAAGGGTAAATGAACTCAAAAAATACCTTTCGTATTCAGCTCCTCCATAAACAACGGGTATTGCATAATTGTTATACCCATACATCACTTGATCTGTATAGAAATGAGCACTAACAGAACTTTCCAGAGCTAAATAAAAATAGTAACTTGTCTTCAACATATTATTACATGCCTCCATCCCTATCGAATTACATTTTAAACTACCACATTTACCAAAAACATCAACAGTTAAATTATATTCAGCTAATTGTTTTTGTAATTTTCTTATTAATATTTCTCTTTTGCTATTACTATAGCATTCATCTAAGAAAATGGCGGCAGCCTTGGATTTTTTTCGCAGGCCAAGTTTAAATGCGTTGGTGACGTTTTTCATATGTTTCACATATATCCAGCGGTTGTAGTTGCCCATATCTTCATGGTACTGGTTGTATATTTTTATTGCTTTGAACGAAATTGTTGAGTCGGGTCTGAAAAACCAATTTTTTTTGATAATAACACGATGATAGATTTAAGGGGCAGATATATGACTTTTGATGATTTTAAATCCAACATCACATGTAAACCGCTAGTCTTTGTGTTTTGAAAAAAAATAGATGTTAAACTAGACTATTTCCTTAATAATTTGATATACGAATATCTATTTATTTTTAAAGTTATGTCTAACTAAACCATTAGGTGAAACTTTTACAATCTAAAAGACAATTTAATTGCTAATCTTTTGGATAACTATACGGTTTTTATTCGTATTGTATTTTTCTTAATTCTGCACTAAATTTTAGCGGTGCGCCCACTCGTTTATATTATTTGCTTCTCTTTCATTCATAAACAGATCGACATTGACCAAGTAATAATTTAATGCTCAAGGTCATTGGGGAGTTATCAGCGCCTTAATTTACGATGCGTTCGTATGAAACGTGATTCTATCCCTGAAATACTTCATCACAAAAATGGTGACGAAATTTTTGGGTCAGAAACGCGCGAGTGATATACACACAGCTGTAGTGTGTAGTGTAGTGTAGTTCCTGTGTGTTAGTACAGGTCTCCAGGGAGTCCTGTCGTTTCTTTCAAAACGCATCCTTAAATGAGTATTTAAGGATACGTTTTGAAAGAAACGATTTCCTATCCCCAGGGATATTCCATCTTGATGCCCTGGTGTCAAAAATTGGGTCGGCAACACGCAAGTGCTGGTGTTGCCAGAGTCCATAGGCATCCATAGCGTTACTGCTTACCATTAGAAGGGCCGTATGATTGCTCGCAATCTACACAAAGGTGTAATTTTTTTTACAGTACTATGTTAATCTCAACGCATTTCTACCGAAATCAGGCTTGCGTGTGTGGATGAATGCCCTCTTAGCTCTCCCTACTGAGTTCTGACTTCCACCCTTAAGAAGGGGAAATGATAGCATTTTTCATAATAAACCTTTTTATTCTCTTGGCGGATTGACGCGAAAATTGGTATACATGTAGACTTTTCAATCAGAATTATGGGTCAAGGTATACCAAAGGAGGTGCACTAGAAATGGCAACTTTATTCTCAAAATAACAAAAAACATAGGTTGTAAAAACAGAATGACTTTTATAAAAAATAACTAACTATGGAAAAATATTTTTTTGGGACAAACCGATCGACTTTCGATTTTATACAGCTTCGACTTGTAATAATTTTGAGTGCTGTTTAGTGGGGAATTGACATTTGCAAGATTTTGTGAAGCAGGTGATCTTAAAAACCTATTTTTTTTATTATTTTCAGAAAAGACACCCAAAGGGGGTGTTTTTACTCCGATTGAATTATGAGACACAAAAAATTACTATGGGATTGGGACCTCAATGGGATTGTACACGCGGACGAAGCCGTGGAAGCTAGTATTTATAATTAACTTACATATAAGTCCACGTCCAATTAAAAAAGGTTTTGTACACAGGGCTGCACACAGGATGATTATCAGCCGAATCATTTGCCGCGAAAATATACTTCTGAAATGTACTTCTTACTTTAGGAACATCCAATTGTTTCCTAGCCACGTCTTCACTATTAAAAATTATAGCATCATAGTAACGAACATCTCCCAGAAGACTGCGATTTGTTGTCAGGTAACAGTTTTTATGGTCACAATTTTTATTTATGAATAGTGTTTGTCCTTCTTCATTGAAATCATACATTTTTGTCCATAATAATATGTGTTTTAAATCATTTTCAAATCGTCGTACTAATAAAATTGGTTTCTCAGGTTCTTTTTTAGGACTGTAATTCAAGAAAAAGATAAATGATAAGAAAAAAAATAGCTTCACAGCTATTTTTATAAGGGCACTTATATGTTTTCTGAAAGTCAACTTGAAACTCCTCATTATATTACTTAAGTGTTCTCCCGTTTGGTTCAGACACAAGCGTATTAAAGAGATACGGAGGCAAAAATGATGATAGGATATGACGCACGATTAATGCACTGAATCTGAAATTTCTTAGGAATTATCTTGATGTTTTCAAATATTATGTTTCATGTTTCCTTGAAGAAACTATGATCTGTTATTTTTTACAATTGCGTACCTACATTTGCTTGTTGAGGGTTGGAGTGTAAGTGCGAAGATAAGAAAAAATGTACACTTGTATTAATTTAAACCGTACCTACCTATATTGGTTTTATGATAAAGATACTATTAAGGTGGTTCCATTCTGTAACAGTTGTAATGCGTTACTCACACTTAATTTATTATTTTGTTAGGTGTCTAAAACCGACTTAAAAAAAGCGAAAAATAATGAATGAATTACTTATTGAAGTTGGTGTCTAGCTTATTAGTTTATGAACCTGTGGTATAACCATAGTGAGTGAACCTATCCTTGGCACCGACTTCAATATCATCATCATGATTCAGCTATTTTAAATTTTTGAAGACGGCTTTTTAAATTTTAGATATTCTTTTTATAATTACTTAGTTATCGCTTATCTCAGAGGTATAGGCAGAGATTATGGAATTCGACTTGCAATATTAATATTATCTTAACTGTTGCTTCATAAAATTTTCAGTGGACTCATAGGTTCGGTTCACATGTTCTGTGGTTCAGGGTGTACCTACGACCTACATGCCTTAATTAGTGTAAAAACGTTTGACGAGCTCTTCCCAGTTTTTGTTAATGAACGGCTAATAGAGTAGGGATAATGCGTTGGAAGCTGAGTGGGCAAGTTATCAACCATACCTAAGGTTGTGAGCTCGGTCTCGCCCGGCAATAACAATGTGAATTGCCCATTTTCATCCTCATTTGCCCTCGGTTTCTTTTTCACTCGTTATACCGGTATTTGTAGATATTAAATCGTTTAATATTTGGTATGAAAGTTCTAAAACCTAAGTCGTTGTTCTCAAATCAAGTTAGCTACTTCAGAACTTTGGCACTTGAGATAACTTATTTTTTGGTTCGTTAGATGAAAATTAATTTGCTTTTATAACTTCGGTAAGTGGTATAATTTAATGTTTTCCTTTAATACCTATATTTCATTTTGATTTTCTATTGTTTTCTGTATTTGTGCCGGTAAGTTTTACAATAATTTTATACTAAATTGGCCATGTTTTTCAAAATATGTAGGTATTCATTTTATATTTAACCAATAGTTTATAATCTCAGATGAATTCTATTAGTTTGAATTTATAATTTAGATTTCTCAATTGCTCACTACACGTGATGAGAAACTGTAAGTGTAGTGAGCAGATGCATTATTTTTTTTAAATATTTTTTTATTGAAATAGCCCATAATCGAGGTTTGATAGTTTTGCCCCGGACATGAAAACCGTTTTCCAAAAACATTCAACGAGACCTCAAAATCCCTTATAAAATAATCTAGATATATATATATATTTAAATTCCTTATAAAATTATCTTCTTTAATATAAAAATGAATCGCTGAATGAGTTGCTAAGCGCAAATCTCGAGAACAGCTGAACCGATTTCGCTAATTCTCTTTTTGCTATGTTCATTATTGTCAGGAGAAGGTTCTTATCTAAAAAAAATAAGAAAGTTGACCTGTAAATAGTTTAACCCGGGCAAAGTCGGGGCGGGCCACTAGTTGTTATTATATTCTTCTTACAAGGCGGACCGAGATGACCTAGTAAAGGTTGCGGGCAGTCAATGGACAAGATCAGCTCGAAACTAAATGATGTGGAAATATTTTAACGGGGCCTATTTCCAGCAGTGGGCGTCTTTTGGCTGAGATGACGATGATGACACCACAGTCTAAAAAACTCTTTTATAATGATACTGTGTTTACTTTTTAAAAGGCACACTACAATCTGAATTTTACTTCTACATTGAAGTTCTTTTAAAACGTATAAAAAGTCGTAACGTAAGTAAAATCTTAGGACAACACTTACCTACGGCCATTTAATAACAAACTATGTAGGCAGAAACTGCACTATGGCCAATTAGGCGAGTTAACGACAAACAACATAGGTAAAAAAACTCCAAGCTCGCCACTTGACGAACAACTCGCAACCAAACAACTGGTAAATATAATACATATATTTCAAAATAAGTAGGTACATACAATTTACTATATGTAAATTATACCCGAGATTCAACAAGTAATTGTGCTCATCAAGATTTGTTCTGGGTGAGAATTCAACAGGAGCAGCTCCTCTAGACAAGTGGTATAAACAATTTATTATTATTTATTATCACTACATTTACTTACAATTAAATTCGACACGACCTAAGATTATAACCAGGATTCAAGCTGCAAAAATAGAAACATAATCCTTCATTGCAGTCAGACAAAAGTTATCATGAAATAATTATGTGACATATCTCAATTTCATTCTTCATTTAAATGATGTTTACCAAATCACTATATCACGAAGCACAAAGTGATGTTCCATTACACATTGCCACACAAAATTAAACTTTGAATTAGGTTAATATCAGAAAATTCATGTTGAAAATCCCTTCATTTGCACAATTTGATTACCAATGACACTCAGAACATAAACCACTATCAGAACATAATTTGAGAGCGTTCACCATGTCGACAAATTAATTAATTGGGAATATCGTTAATGTGCTCATTACGTTAATTAAAAAAATCATATGATATTCCATCTATTAAAATCTGTCCCGTTGATCAAAACACAGAGGAAATCTTAGTTTTATTATGACAATGACTTTAGATATACATATTTTACAAATCTTTTTTTTTTGTGATGGCGTTATGGGAATCTTAGTTGTTTAAAAAAACTGTAGTTAAATTTTAAAATGTATCGAATTTTTTCATTAGATTCACTCATGTTGACAGTACGATGACGAATGAAAATCACACATTTTCCTAATTTGAATTTGGAATTATGTTTTTTAAAATTGGCCAGATACAAATAGTATAGCCAAAGAAATTTTATTACAAGTTCATACATACTATAATGCGAAAAGACTTTTTCCCCAACCTAATATAATAAACTCAAACTCATTTATTCATTTAGATCAAATACATGATGATACTTATGAACATCATAAAAACAAATGCCAGCATACTTTTTTTCCTACGGCCAATTCGCTGACTAGGGTTGGGCCTCGAGAAGAATTGGCAAGAAACTCGGGCCACTCTTTTTAATTTTTCATTTTTCAAAAACTATATCTTTATTATTTAAAAATAAATCATGCCAAGATTGACCAGCCACCCCAAGTAGCACCCGTTCACGAGCATGACGCACCGACCAGCCATCATTTCCTTCGCCATATTAAAGGGAAGGAAATGACCCGGCCAATACGACACCACAAGCAATGGCATTTCAGTGAGCATGACAATCCAGAACATAATAATAAAACAAACTAATTAGAAAGTCAAAAATGATCTCAAAACGTCTCCTTACAAATTTGTAGTTATTATTCTTATATAATTCTATTTATATAAGAATAATAACTACAAATTTGTAAGGAGACGATTCAACTAACCCCATGACTTTTTATCATTTAGAAAGTCATTAATAGTGTAATAACCCTTGCCTAAAAGATGATTTTTTACTGCTGCTGTGTGATGTCAGCAAGGGTCGTAATCTCAGCTCTGTGTTGTGGCATTTAAAACTGCAGCGCTGATATTCTGATCAGGCCTTGGTGAAGTCACGGTCAGTTATATAGGTAATTGATTTGATACAAAACTCTTTATTGTACGCCACACATTTATGATACAGAATATATCGAATATACCTTTAAATACGTGTTTGAGAATATTAGGAAAAAATTAAGAGAATTATGTTTAAATAAAGAAATAAAAATTTTTATTTTTAAAATTCTGCACTTAATGTACAAAGGTGGACATAATGCCTTAGGCATTTTCTACCAGTCAACCTTAAGGTGATGCAGAGATTTGCAAGGCAGATGTAAAAAAAAAGAAAAAGTAGTCTATTATAATAATAAGCTTAGATATATAATGTAAGGAAAAAAAAAATACATAAATAAGAAGATTATAAACTATAATATATATAATAGTAAATATATATTATATATATAAAAATATATATTTATAATATATATACAATTAAAAACAATTATTGTGATGATACAGCCAATGTCCCGTTCCTCAGCAATTCACGAACTTTTGTCTTAAACGTCCAGCGATTTGTAGCTCTCCTGATCTCGAGTGGAAGCGCATTCCACAGGCGGATAGATTGGACAGGGAAAGAGGAATCAACAATAGCAGAATTGTGCGAAGGACAGGAAAGAATAAGATTATTGCACGAGCGGAGATTTCTGTTGTGAATAGAAGATAAGTATTGAAAGGAATTGGTTAGGTAAGTGGGGGAAGTAGGGGAATGAAGAAGAGAGAAAAGAGTAGTGAGAGCACGCAAACTCCGGCGTTGTCGAATAGTTAGCCATCCTAGCTGGGAGCGATAAGTAGACACATGGTCATACTTACGAAGATTGAATACGAATCGAATGCAGTTATTAAGAAGGCGGTCAAGTTTATTAAGGAGGTCTGCATTCAGGTCATAATAACACACATCAGCATAATCGATGACTGGAAAAAGTAAAGTCTGCACAAGCATAGCCTTGGTTTTAGCAGGTAAGAAATTCTTCAACCGATATAAAGACCGTAGGGTCCCAGTGACTCGCTGGCAGACACTCGTCACTTGTGCTCTCCAGTTGAGGGTTGGATCTATGTGTAACCCGAGATCTTTTACGCTGGCACTATACTTAATCGAACATCCGTCAAATATAACTGGAGGAAGAGATGTTAGATCCACTCTAGCCATCATCCGATTACCGCCTACAACAATGGTCTGACATTTGGAGGGATTAACATGTAGACCAAACCTATTGGACCAGTGTTTGATAGCATCCAGATCTCTGTTTACGTTAGCTATCGCGTCAACTAGGTTCTCAACTCTAGCCTGTGAATATAACTGCAAGTCATCGGCATAAAGATGATACGCACACTGAAGGTCGTGTGTTATAAGGTTGATAAAAAGAGAAAAAAGAAGAGGGGAAAGAATGCCGCCTTGTGGAACGCCAGAGTCAACATCACACCAGCATGATGAAGTGTCATCGATGCGAATAGACTGCTGACGCTCACGAAGATAAGAGGAAAACCATTCCAGCGCTTTAGGTGAGACCAAGAGATGGGAGAGGATGGAAAGGAGAATGTCATGACTGACAGTGTTGAAGGCGTTAGAAAAATCAACCAAGGCTAGCACAGTAACCTTGGTATCCTCCACGCCCGCCTTCACATCGCCAGTCACTTTAAGTAGTGCCGAGGTAGTGCTATGTCCAGGCCTGAAGCCTGACTGAAAGGTACTCAACAAGTTATTGCCAAGTACGTATCGTGACAGCTGTTGATGAACACAAGCCTCAAGCACTTTAGAAAGGAAAGGGAGAATGGATATGGGACGAAAGTGGCATGGTAAAGAGGGATTGGGTATTTTAGGTAGGGGCCGGACATAGGCTTTACGCCATAAGGAAGGGAATTCACCAGAGTACAGAGAAAAGTTGATAATGTGGAATATCGCAGGCAGGAGCTGATCTAAGATGGTGATGATCATTCGTCGACTGATGTTGTCATAACCCACAGCACTGGATTTTATGGATAGGATAATTTTTTTAATCTCACCCAAGGCAACTGGAGAAAACTGAAAAGGGTCAAAGTTATGACGAGGTAAACTAGTTATATGATCAACCGTCTGACTCTCGATTAAGCGATCAAAGGCAGGAGTGGTGATGAAAAACCGGTTGATATCATCCAAACCGATTGTCTTAGGTAGATCCAGTTGTTGTTGCTTACCGATGCCTAAAGTTCCAAGGAACTTCCAGACCTCGGCAGGGGAAGTAGATGAGATATTTTCGAGAATATGGCGTCTTTTAGCGTTGCGTATCATCTGGTTACACCGGTTTCTTGCAGTTTTGAAGTACGCCCAGTTGTCATCGCAACGATCTCTCTTATATTTGCGGAAAGCTCTGTCCCTGCGTCTCATTGCCATTTGAATCCCTCGATTCATCCACGGTGTTGGCGGGCGCTTTAATTTAATTTTCTTAACCGGGGCGTGAACGTCATACAAGTTGACGACTATATTATTAAACACGTCAACCTTCCTGTCTACAGTGGTAGCCTCCATTAGAGGTTCCCAATTGATGTTCGAAGCATCGGTAGTTAAAGCCTCAACATTCATATTTACAAAGCTACGCAAGTGCAAAACTTTAGGCTTGGATTTGGGAGGTTTGAGGGTATAGGAGAGGAGAATTAGATCATGTTGGGAAAAACCAGGAGCGGGTTGTTGATCGTGAAAGGATACTAGGGAAGGGGTGGAGGTAATAATTAAATCAAGCCAAGTGTCTCCTCCATTGGTGTTATGATGAGTGGCTTGGAGGGGTAAAATGTGGAAACTGGCTGATTCAATTATATGATGGAGCTTACGGGAGCGAAGGGAATTGGGAGCAAGGAGATCTGTATTAAAGTCACCCATGATAATGTGATGTGCATACTCTGACCCTATAGATTCCAGAATCAACTCGAAACTGGAGAAGTAGTCGATGGTTGGTGGACAATAGACGACACCTAGAATGGCTTTGGTTCCCTTAACATAAACCTCAAGGAATAGATACTCTGCAGAAGCAGAGTAATTAGGAGAAGAGATAGACACAATTTTGTAGGGAAAGTCAGACCGAAGATAAATAGCGACACCACCTCCCCTCTTATCAACCCGGTCATTCCTAATAAGAATATAACCCGGAAGAGGATAAGTGGTAGAAAGAAGGTGAGGTTTGAGCCAAGTCTCGGAGATCAGGATAGCATGGACGTTTTTATTACTGAATGCCTCTAGCAAATCACTGTAGTGGCTCGGAATGCTTTGGGCATTAATGTGACACACATTAAACAAATTGTTTGTTTTTAAATGGAATTTGGTACTTAAAAATTCACCAAGTGTAAAGTCAGGTGCTGAACAAAAGCTATCACAAGATTCAACAGAACCATTGGCAGAGTGAAATGACGAATCATTACTATCATCAGAATTCATAAAAAATGTTAAATAAATATATTTATAGAAGAAGAATAAATAAATAAATAATATTAATTAAGTACAAATATATAAAAGTTAAAAAAACAACAATTAATAAATTATACTACGTTAGGGTCCAATATTCAAGCTGAACTATGAAACCCTGCACCACCCGCCAGCTAACAATGACACAAATACAATACAACTCAATAGAAAAAAAAACCAAGTCAGAAAAACAAAATTAAGTATCTACATAATAAATATAGGTACATACATTTAAAATGAAAACATGTTTTAAAACGCAACTAGAAATAACAGCAGTAATTAAACGTACTCGTATCTGTATAACACTGTGACAACACTCCATCGGTTTACAAGGAGACACTAAACGCTAATCAATGTGACAGACAGCTGACAGTTGACAAAACAATTTAAGATTATTGAGAAGCAAACATAACAAGGTTGTTGATAAAATTTTAAAACAAATAAGTTGTGTCATACCGTCAATGTAAGGAAAAATTAATAACATGCACGATTGATTAATCATATAAAGTGGGTAGACAATATAAGGAAACTTAACTATGATGAAACAGCGATATAATGTGAATAGAAAGTATGTTTAGAATATTATGTTGCAGGAACACCGAATAATACAAATACACGAGTTAATAGTGGTCGCAACCGCACACATTAGTTTCTACGTATAGCGTTTTTAGTCACACCTGCTGTGCCTGAACTCCCAGCGCCGCCTCCAGTCACTGACGAGGTTGCTCCTTGCAACTTTGGGAACTTCACCAACAGAGGGTTAAGCTCGTCCATTGTTGTGATTTTATAACGATTGCCATCCAGAGCTTTTATTACAATAACCCCATCCTGCGTCCAACAAGAACGAATGCCAAAGTGAAGACGGGCATTACTAAAAATGGACTGCCGAGCCCTTGTCAAGAACTCCTTGACGGTGATTTTAGTGCCCTTGAGAGCTGTTTTCCCTCGCCAGACTGCTGCCCTGTCACTGTAATCACGAAACCGCACAAGAATTGGACGATGGTGATCCTTAGTGGTCTTTCCAAGGCGATGTGACATTTTAATTGAGGAAGATGTGATGTTTTTCAGCCCCAAATTCTTATTGATAACATTCACAACCACATCAGTACTGTTCTCATTGTCCGTTTCACTGATGCCTAACAATATTAGTGCTTTCCTTCGTTGCCTTGTCTCCATGCTATCGCACATTCTTGAGCACTCATCAATCTGTCTTCGGAGCAAGCCCAGCATTTTAAAAACAAGCTCTCTGAAGGCCCGGAATTCATCAGCCACCTTCGCAACAGTGTCTTTCGCTGGTCCGCTACTTAGAATTTGAGCCTCTAACTCACTCATTCGTTTGCCAAAGCACTCCTCCAAGCTTCTTTGAGCGGATTGAATATCTGATAGTTGAGACATTGTGGTTTAAAAGTGAAGTGCAAATAAAGTTAAACTGTCAAAATAATATGTCACTGTGCAAATCAGCTGGCAGGTGGTGTTTTTGTTGTAACACTTATTTATAGCATGAAATATGCCACAAACGTAAGTACAAGCTAGTTATTACGTGTAGCACTCAGAAATACTTAATAAATTTTGAAAAATAATACTATAATTATTTAATTTAAATTTACGATATCTAAGACACGTGTGCACTTTTTTAGCACCTACCGCCGAAAAAGTTTTTTTTGTTTGATACAATCGAATAAAATCGACTGAGCGTCGGGCTGAACACAGGTCAAGTAGGTATTCCAGGCAGCACGCTAAAACGAAGCACGCCTAGATGAAGCACGCCTAAGTATTCCATCTAGCACGCCCATGGGAATACTTCAAATAAAATAATTTTAACAAAAAAAAACCGACTTCAGTACGGCAAGTTGTAAAATGTTCAAATATTTGTTTGTCACAATCGAATAAAATCGACTGAGCGTCGGGCTGAACCAGGTAGGTATTAAAAGCAATATTTAATCTGTGCAATCCGCGCTTAATTCATTCATGTCCTTATTTCTTATTAATAGTTGCTTAGCAACAATAACCGAAACTTATCTAATCGCCATCAGTAAAATACTTATTATTGAAAAGTTCAGATGGCCATCTGTGGTCTTCTTCATCAGTTTTACTTCACCAAATTACACTTTCTGAATGCAAATGATTGATTAGTTGTTAAAAATATTGAAATTGCTATATGTGTGCCTATAACTTTTGAGGAGTTCCCTCAATTCCTCATGGATCCCATCATCAGAACTTTCTTTTGATGATAATGGGACCAAACTGGAAGTATGTCCAGTCAGACAAAAAAGAATTTTTCAAATCGGTCCATAAATGACGGAGTTATGCGGTAACAAACATTAAAAAAAGAAATAATAATAAAAAAAATACACGAATTGATAACCTCCTCTTTTTGAAGTCGGTTAATAAAATGATAATAAAGGTAGGCTTTTACATTGCCAATAATGGTTGTAATTATTCCAATTGTTAATCAAAAGTGTGGTCACAAAATACTAGATAATGTATGCGTAAGCACGACTAATATTCACATAGAACATCGACAGACACATCGATATCTCTATAACATAGCATAGCATTACTTATGCTGAAAAGGTAGACAGATGTGTAAGTATTATATCTACGTTTCTAGCTATGTTACTAATATAGGGCGACCCTTTTCTTTGTTTTCATAAAGACAACGCCCGCGCTAGGTAACAAACCCTGATTTGCGGGGGACTTTTACAGAAGTATTCCAGGCAGCACGCTAAAACGAAGCACGCCTAGATGAAGCACGCCTAAGTATTCCATCTAGCACGCCCATGGGAATACTTCAAATAAAATAATTTTAACAAAAAAAAAACCGACTTCAGTACGGCAAGTTGTAAAATGTTCAAATATTTGTTTGTCACAATCGAATAAAATCGACTGAGCGTCGGGCTGAACCAGGTAGGTATTAAAAGCAATATTTAATCTGTGCAATCCGCGCTTAATTCATTCATGTCCTTATTTCTTATTAATAGTTGCTTAGCAACAATAACCGAAACTTATCTAATCGCCATCAGTAAAATACTTATTATTGAAAAGTTCAGATGGCCATCTGTGGTCTTCTTCATCAGTTTTACTTCACCAAATTACACTTTCTGAATGCAAATGATTCATTAGTTGTTAAAAATATTGAAATTGCTATATGTGTGCCTATAACTTTTGAGGAGTTCCCTCAATTCCTCATGGATAGCATCATCAGAACTTTCTTTTGATGATAATGGGACCAAACTGGAAGTATGTCCAGTCAGACAAAAAAAGAATTTTTCAAATCGGTCCATAAATGACGGAGATGTGCGGTAACAAACATAAAAAAAAAAAAAAAAATACACACGAATTGATAACCTCCTCTTTTTGAAGTCGGTTAAAAATAGAAATCTATTTCCCGAAGCACCCCTACGAATATGACTCGCATAGTGCGGGGACTAAATATGTAATAAAAACTATATTATCGACAGAAAAAAATAAATTATTACTAACAATGATCTACTTTTGTCAAGTGGTGTATGATTTTCCTGTAATATTAAAATCTGTTGGTTTTGTGGGGAGAAAAGCTCCTTATGCATAGCCCTGGAAAGTGGGACGGTTATGTTGGGATCTCCAGCCTAGAGATGGTAGGCCACCGACATACGAACTGAAACCCTCATTTGCACCTACACCCGCCTTGGCAGTACATCTAGGCACCTTTTGTTTAATAGAGGGGAAATGCTTATGCGTAAAGCATTTCTCCGCCACCTGTATCAACCTAAATTATTATTTTCTATATTTCGCTTTGCAAACTTCGCAGTTATATGGGAATGAATAGAGAAGTAGAAAAACGGTTTGTACTATGAAAGGTTTCTAAAATGGTTTAAGAATGTACAAATAAAGCCCTTTCATAATAAGTTTCTCAAGTTCAAAAGTTTCGTTAGTTGTTTTGATAGAGCGAGTCTTTATAAATTGAGTGTGTTTTATCGGTGCCATACGTTCTCTGGCTGATTACGTTAAATTATGTTGGGCTGCTGTTAAAATAATTCCAAATTTCAAGTCAGTACAAGATATATATATATTACTTTAAGAGAGGTAAGGCACCATACTAGCGAGCAATCCCGACTGGGGAAGGACTTCCACCCTACAGAAGATCACAGCCAAATGACTACACACAGCGGTGTAATTGTGTTCCTGTGTGTGAGTACAGGTCTCCAGCGCTCATTTTGAAAGAAACGTATTCCGATCCCAGGGATACTCCCATCTTAAAGTCCTGGTGTAAAAAAATGGGTTGGCAACACGCAAGTACTCCTGCAAGTACTTCTGGGATTGCGGGCGTCCATAGGCTACGGTAACTGCTTAACATCAGGCGGGCCGTATGCTTGTATGCCACCCAACCATCTCAATCTATAAACGTCCCACTGCTGGGCAAGGGTCTCCTCCATACATTTGAAGGGATATTAGCCTATTACACCACGCTGGGCAGACGGGTTGGTATATTTTATTGTTTCGAGTTTTCCCTCTCTTGCAGTGGATATTGTCTGCCTGACTTACTCCCTTAGTCGACTTTTACGACACCCTGGGGATGAACGTAAACGAGTAAACAATAATTCATCCTGGGAGAAGTCGGAGCGGGCCTTGGATGAAATAGTCTGGCAAGACTTTACAATGTGTTTCACGCCTAAGGTTCAGAAAGGTTATTAAAGTCAATTAACAGAATAAATATTATACAACGATAATACTAATGAAAGCTCATTGAATAAACATGCAATAATAATAAAATAAGATCGTTGGCGATTGTTATTATACACAATAGCAATACGGTATTATTGTTATTAGGTATACCATATTAAAGAGAAGACTTTATAGTAGCGTCACTCTTTTACGTATGCTCAAAAGCCGACAAATAAATACCTAGATCGCGTCTTACCTTGCAAGGTTGCCGACTAAAACGAAACGAAAACGAAAACCTCGAATGCATACCGCGGTGGTGTTAGAGCGCGGGCGCCCAGCACCAACTACGTTGCCAGCCCCTGCTTGTTTACCAATTAAACAGGTCTTTAGCGGTATGTAATTATTTTTACATTATGCGACAATGTCCTCACTATATAGAGAGAGATGAGAATCTTCCTTACGCTATGGCTATATATCTTTACCATAGACATGGAATCCTACTAATATTATAAATGCGAAAGTTTGTAACAATGTATGGATGTTTGGATGTATGTTTGTTACTCTGTCACGCAAAAACTACTGAACGGATCTAGTTTAAATTTGGCATAGAGATAGATTATATTCTGAAATAACACATACTTAGGCTACTTTAATCCCGGAAAAAATATCTGTACCCGAGGGATTGTAGGCGCGGGCGGAAGCTAGTTGAAAATATTTTAGAAATGGCATAATATGGCGCTTCTAGCAATTGTATTATCGCGCCAGAGACAGTTTTTAAATTTTCTGACACTTACCTGACCCTAATATTGATATGTCTTACTCTTTACATAAATTTATTTAAATCTATATTGAATGACGCGCTCAAGTGAGGTTGATACTTGAAATTTTTCCTCTGTTATTCATTGTATTTACTTATTGTTACAACATTAGTTGTTTAAAATTTATTGTCCTTAAATAAATAAATTAGCGACTGACTTGTTGATCTAGTGGTTTCCCTGACTGCTAAGCTAAGATCGATTCCTACCCAGGACAAATGTTAGTGTGATAAGCCTGATTATTTGTACTATATATAATATATTTACCAGTTGTCTGGTTGCTATAGTACAGGATCTGTCTAGTTTGGGAATTAGAAATGATGATAGAGTGAGTTGTTCAAAGATAAATCAAAGGCGAAAAACGAATCTTTCGACCTTCATTTATTTAATACCTTTTCATGGTTTGTTGGTCTTTGTTTTTTTGTTTGGATTCGAGTTTTAATTTTCAAACTTTTTACTTTAAAGAAGATATTTACATTTAAATCTTTTATCAGGGGTGGAGGGATAAACCAGAAATATTTGTTTTAGCCATCCAATTATATTACAAACTAATCGAAACAATTTGTTCACTCGGTATCTTATAATATTGCGGGTCCACTTCTATAGTGTTACTATTGCGCTTTCTATATCCTTTACTGTTATTTCGTGAAAATATTGTTGAACATTGTTGTCGTTTGCTCACCGAAGTAATTAGATTGAGTCTCTAACTATACAGTTGCATCAAGTGTTAATTAGTTTCACACCGTACTTCTAAAAACCAACAGCTCTATACAATTTACGGGGTATTTCAGAATAGTAAAATAAATTACTATTCTGAAATACCCCGTACGTACTTCTAAAAGCCAATAGCTCTTTACAATTTAAGGGGTATTTCAAAATAGTAAAATAAATTGATATAATTATGACATGAGGTAAGTTGAGGTAACTGCCGGAATTACTTTAGATCTCAATTTTAAAAAGGCGACTATTCAACTGCGCGAGACATATACACTTACTTGCGGCACGTCCCGGTTTCTGCACGGGTGGACATTTATTTAGTTTTTGTAGGGATCCCGTATATTTTTTTAATAAAGTGTAGCTGGTTGATAATGTAGCTTTCTAATGGTGAAAGATTTTTTAAAATCGGTCAAGCAGTATTTGAGTTAAATCGCAACAAACAAACAAAAGTCAAATCATTTCTCTTTATAATATTAGTTTAGACTAAGTTCTTAGACGGCAAATAAGCATATGGCCTTTTTGCAGTTACCTATCTAGGTATATGGGCACTTGCAATACCAGAGATCACTTGTGTATGGCCGAACCGAAAATGTGGATACTACGATCTGGAAGAGACCGCCCATTGTACAGCTAACTATTACTTCAAACTGCTATGTTATACTGTTGTATCTTTGCTTTGCTCTTTGCTTTAAACGCATCTCTATGCGACGATAAAATCAAGAGAGGTAGGGCACCCCACGAGCGAGCAAGCCCGACTGGGGAAGGACCTCCACTTTACAGAAGACCACAGTCAAATAACTATTTGTTGTGTTCCTGTGTCTAAGAACTGGTCTCCAGCGCACATTTAGGTAAGCGTTTTGATATATACTTTTTCCCATCCCAGGAATACAATTTTTCCTATCCCCTTTAGTATAAAAGAAATATAATAATAGCATATATGTCCCTCTGCTGTGCACGGGTCTTCTCTTCTCTATCAAGAGAGAGAGAGGGTTTTTTTTATAAAGATATATATATAATATATGAAAACGCCCACAGTCAGATGAGACGGCAATTCAACACGATCATAGAGAAATTAGGCAGAAAACCGCTCCAAGGTACGAGGGTACAGGATTGTAACTGTGTAAGATTGCTAACTCTTGCCTTTAGGCTGTTACTCAGAATTAAGCGTAACTCCTAAAATTCTACTAGGAGTATAATTATTTTATGACACACTAGCGCGTCCCGACATTTAATATGTTATCATAGGGATCCCTTATTTTTTTTTAAATAAAATATAGCCTATGTTACCCGCTGGTAATGTAGCTTTCTACACGTGAAAGAGTTTTCTAAATCGGTTCAGTAGTTTTTCAGTATATTCATCACAAACGTACAAAAATACAAATCTTTTCTCTTGAGGAGGTAGCAGCTTTCGGGCTGTTATTGAGAATTGGAAGTTGTTGCCGAAATTCCGCCAATAGATATACTTTGATCGATATATTGACTCGAGCAGGGATTTCCAAAGTGGTCTATATTTACCCCCACTTGGGGTCAAAATCGGTTTCCCAGGGATCAACATAAACGAAAACTGATTTTGGGGATCGAAGAGGTCTGAAAAATCGGCCTCTATTAATTAACACAAGTTCTTAATTTAAACTTTTGAGATACTGTTCAATTATGTTATGAGTAGGTACCAACTTTTTATACATAATTTTAACAAAAAAAAAACCGACTTCAGTACGGCAAGTTGTAAAATTTTCAAATATTTGTTTGTTACAATCGAATAAAATCGACTGAGCGTCGGGCTGAACACAGGTCAAGTAGGTATTAAAAGCAATATTTAATCTGTGCAATCCGCGCTCAATTCATTCACGTCATTATTTCTTATTAATAGTTGCATAGCAACAATAACCGAAACTTATCTAATCGCCATCAGTAAAATACTTATTATTGAAAAGTTCAGATGGCCATCTGTGGTCTTCTTCATCAGTTTTACTTCACCAAATTACACTTTCTGAATGCAAATGATTGATTAGTTGTTAAAAATATTGAAATTGCTATTTGTGTGCCTATAATTTTTGAGGAGTTCCCTCGATTTCTCATGGATCCCATCATCAGAACTTTCTTTTGATGATAATGGGACCAAACTGGAAGTATGTCCAGTCAGACAAAAAAAGAATTTTTCAAATCGGTCCATAAATGACGGAGTTATGCGGTAACAAACATAACAAATAAAAATACACACGAATTGATAACCTCCTCTTTTTGAAGTCGGTTAAAAAGTAATTTGTATTAATATATGTATAATAAATTATTAATTACATTTGATATTTTCTAAATTTAATATTTTTTTAATTTGTTAAATTTTGATGATAAAGTGATGTCAAGTTTACTTAACCAACCGCAAAATTTATAAGTAAAAGTCGCTTGCCCAAAATAGTTTGGGAATCCCTGGACTAGAGTATGTATCGGATATGAGGTATAATATGAAATGAAAGGTCTAAAACGTTCATCTCTCACAGGAGATTACTTGTCAGGAAAAATACGACAGTAATTGATTATCTCACTTCGGAACACCAATCTGGACTTGTTTGAAAGTTTCTTTATACTAATAAGATAAGAAAATATCAACCTCGGAAGAAGCATAGAAATCTTAGTAACAATAGTATAGAAATCATCTCGCTGGTGGGAGCTTCGATCCACGGGTCTAATAAAAGGATTGATAGAGCTTTGGTTTCAAAATACTTCATACATCTTAGGTATTACAATCGACTTTTTCTTTCTGTCTATTTACACCTCTGCCAACTCATTTGGCTTTTTTATACTACTTAGGTGGCAAACAAACTTACGGCCCGCCTGATGTTAAGCAGTTATCATAGCCTATACCCAGCTTACAATACCAGTGGTATCACTTGCTTGTTGCCGACCCATTTTTATACACCAGGGCTTTTAGTTGGAATATCCCTGGGATACGAAAATGTTACTTTCAAAACGCATTCCTAAATGTCGGAGAACAATATTCACACACAGGAACACAACTACACCGCTGTGTGTAGTTATTTCGCTGTGGTCTTCTGTAAGGTGGAGTTCCTTCCCCAGTCGGGCTTGTTCGCTAGTATGGTGCCTTACCTCTCTTGGTACCAATCTTCACAATGTGGCTGCGAGTAGCTTACACAGGGCATGTTCCCTAGTACGGGAGTTGTCTTTTAGCAAACAAACAAACAATGTTTTTAACACGATTTCTATGGTTAAAGTTTGTAAAAGAAGTTACCTTGCTTGTTGTAGTTAAGTAAGCAACAGTATTCAGTATCTATCTACGAAGATACTTGCGAATCTCTGAAGTTCCCACGTAGCATTTCAAGGTAC
Organism: Trisateles emortualis; assembly: GCA_947095525.1. NCBI lineage: Eukaryota > Metazoa > Arthropoda > Insecta > Lepidoptera > Erebidae > Trisateles > Trisateles emortualis. The sequence continues at coordinate 11,611,224 of OX352732.1, read as the reverse complement.
CTAAGTTTATTTTGGTTGTTGTTAAGAGGTAGATAACTTTTATACTGACATACATCAAAATTGCTCAGGCGTAATTTCATGTTCGTCGTATAAATTATTTTCTTATGATAATTTACCTCAAACTAAGTTTTGAAGTTATTCTTTGAACTGTTTCTATATAAAAGTTTCCTTTAGTGTTTTATTTTTTCTATACTGGGATTTATTTTTCTATGAGGAAATTTATTTTTTACTACCCATTACCAGCGACTCCGCAAGCGTGGGTGAAGAAGCCTATTTGCTATTCCAGACTAAAATCTATCCCTATGTTAAATTTTATCCAGATCCGTTCAATAGTTTTACGTCAAAGAGTAATAAACATCCATCCCTCCTCACACTTTGCCATTTATAATATTAGTAGGATTTTCCATCCAATACTCAGTGAGTACCTGCATTAAAACAAACACAGAGAGAGGTGGCTCTGCTTTGGATGATCTTGACATTTTATGAAGAAAGAAAGAAAGAAAGAAAGTCTTTAATTGGCACATCAACCTACATATGAAAACTTAAATAACTAGCTTATATAATTTTATTAGTGCCAATATGGTCAACAGCTTAGCATAATGCGAAGTACCTACAAAAGTACTTCGCGCTGATTTTCAGCTGCATGGGGAAAATCAGAGAAAGGGGAGTGAATTGTCATAAAAGGATTTTCATATTAGGTACATTTTTCCTAGTCACCGCGGCAACTTATGCGTCATAATATATGTATCTGTCACCGGAAAATAACAAGAATCGTAAGTTGATAAATTTTCGAGGAAGTTGATCAACTTTCGGAATATAAGAAACGGTAGTTAAAATGTATTATTTAACGCATTGAATTTTAGTTAATTGATCAACTTACGGTACCTGGTAGTAACTTAATAATTCACTATTTTGCTACAAGTAAAATCATCCACAAATGAGCCAATCGTTGCTCAGTGTACCTACTATTTAACGGTACACAATTACCCGTCATTTAATACACCGTTCTCTGATTGGTCGACGGCATTCATTACAAGTATTTGGCAAGTGTTTATTCATAGAGTTAACAAACACTTAGATATGTTATTTTAATATTGATATTTTACAGATAGAGAATAAAAACCTAACCTAACCTAACCCAAAATTTTAGCAAGATTGTATTCTTCTATCATTTGAATAACATTTTTGATTTTTTCACTTGGAGCGGTGTAAAAGTACGTGAGTCGTTCAACCAATCAAACCTCGCCTTCGTCGGATGATTTAACGGCAAGACGCCGTCAATTAATCAATTTAAAATACATACGTTAAATAATACATTTCAACTGCCGTTTATTATTTTCCGAGAGTTGATCAACTACCTAGGAAATTGATCAACTTACGATTCTTGTTATTTTCCGGTGACATATCTAATTAGAGGGCAATACGGTTCAATTGAAGCGGAGGTGGCCGAGGGAAATAGTAACCGACTTGCACGCAAGACGTGTGGGTACCCCGGGTGGCAGTACCATTGTGAATTTCACTTTGTTTATATGTACCTACTAATCGAATGTTTCGCCATCTGCTAACGGTGAAGGAAAACATCGTTAGGAAACCCACATGTCTTAGAAGAGATTCTAAAGACATGTATTGTCTGACTTACTACTGTATGACGCCAGCGTGGTAGCAGAAGGTCCCATTCCGAAACTCGTCACACTGTTTCAGATGGTCCCATTCCCAGATGGTCCTATTCCCAGATTGTCCCATTCCCAGATTGTCCCATTCCCAGATTGTCCCATTCCCAGATGGTCCCAGGGATGGTAACGCATGACGCAATTTTAATGATAGGGGTATGAATAAAAAATACTACTTTAATTACCATACAAACTTAAGAATTGAATGCCTGGTGACTTTACGTTTTATTGAGTAAGAAAGAAGAAGGACTGGTTTATATGGATTAACTTTCATTTAGACGAGCCATAGTTAGGACATACCTGCGACCGACCAAGGCAAAAAGCCGACCATCATCATCATCTGTGTTAGAGTTGGACAAAAAAAATATGGCCACAACAACCCGGCGAGCATAGAGAAACCATTGCGCTGTGTTATGTGCTACAGTCGAGGTCGCTGGCGTTGTCAGCTATGCCTAAAAACACTGTGTGTTGAGCGACCATACTTCAGGCAATTTCACACCTAAACCGCCCAGTCTACGCATCTGTGTACACCCCTCAAAAACTACCCTTTTGAATATTTTTCGTATTTGTTTGTATAAAAACCGTTTATTTACTTAATTTTGTATAAATAAATACCGAAGTTAAAAAAAATATGTGCGTAGTTTTATTTTGGGCGTTAATGGGTTAATAAAAGTAGTATTTTTTATTTATACCCCTATCATTAAACTGCGCTACGCGTTACCATCCGGTACCATCTAGGAATAGAACCATCTGGGAATGGGACGATCTGGGAATAGGACTATCTGGGAATGGGACCATCTGGGAATGGGACCATCTGGGAATGGGACCATCTAGGAATAGGACCATCTGAAACAGCGTGACGAGTTTGGGAATGGGACTTTCTGCTACCAAACGGCCAGCGTGTGTGAATAAAGGCTTAAACCCTCTCTCTTGATAGATATGGGTTGCTTACAAAACGTTCCAGAAAACGACCAACGGCATCGCGGTAGGCCCAGGCACTGATGGCGGGACGAGCTTGATGCGTGTAGAAAGGACGAAGGGCTGGTCTATTTTAGCACAGGATCGGGTTGAGTTGAAAAATTAAAGGAAGGCCTTTGCCCTGCAGTAGTACAATTACAGGTTGAATAATAAAAAAAACAAACCCTGTATTTTAAAATGAAATGTTGATTACAATATGTTTTATAAGCAAGGCATTATTTTTGAATTAGCCACGGTCACGCACGAGTTCTGCCAGTGACAGGAAACAATGTTTTATCTGTTAGAAAATAATGTTTTTGTATATAGAATGTTATTTTACAGTGACAAATAAACGTACGGCCCACTTTTTTAACGGACTTCAAAAACGAGGAGGTTATCAATACGTGTGTATTTTTTTTTAATAAAATAAGATTTTCATTTGTTACCGCAGAACTCCGTCATTTATGGACCGATTTGAAAAAAAATTTTTTTGTCTGAGAGGATATACTTTCAGTTTGGTCTCATTTTCATCAAAAGAAAGTTTTGATGATGAAATCCATGAGGAATTAAGGGAACTCCTCAAAAATTATAGGCACACATCAAACAATTTCAATATTTTTAACAACGCATCAAACATTTGCATTCAGAAAGTATAATTATGATGAACTAAAACTGATGAAGAAGACCACAGATGGCCACCTGAACTTCTCAATAATAAGTATTTTACGGATGGCGGTTAGATAAGTTTCCATTATGGTTGCTAAGCAACTATTTGATGATAAAGCCGGTAGCTAGGCAACGGAACTTCATAATTAAACAATGTAATCTTGCTGTGTTTGTGCTTATTTGAATGGTCTTGAGATGCGCTATAGCTGTAAATTATCAGATTTAAAAGAACTGTATTTAAGGGAGGAAAAGTGAGATATTAAGAGTTTGCATGAAAGTTCATTCTTTTTAAATACCTACTAGGGGGGTGTTTTTTTTGTTAAAATTATATACTGAGGCAAACAAGCAGACGATATGGACGCTTGCAACACCAGGGGTATCACTCGCGCGTTGCCGACCTTGTAAATACCTTAAATGATTACTACTTGATGGTAAGCAGTTAAGGTTTTTTTGCTACTTTCAACACTCTGATCCTGTCACTCCTCATCTGTACCACCTTTGCCATGTCTTGCAATCTCTCGCAAGCTACAAGATTATCATTGGCGCAGACGTCAATGCTTCATCAGTTCTTTGGTATAGCAAACATCGGTCCAGTGATAGGGACCGTCTCTGTGCGGTCGAGGATTTTATTGTAGAAATGAACCTCTCTATACATAACGCCCCAATGGGCGAGTCTTTTATTGACGTCACACTTTCTTGTGGAGGCGTTCGCATTGATAGGTGGCGTGTCCTATCGGATGCGTTGTGAAGGTATCATTGTTTAATCGTTTACGAGTTTTCTTCCGGATTTTCACGGCATCCCTATGGTAATGCCGGTAACTTCAGATATATAAGAGTAAAGGTGCTAAGTAGGAGTTTTTCGGTTTGCTCTTTTGCTGCCCATGTCAGACTCTACACTCGCAAAGACTTGACAACCGAACAAAGTGCTGTTATTTTGTCAGACACTTTTACTTACTGCGCAGATGTGGCTATTGGTCGGAGATCTCTTACAAGTACTCGAAGATGTGATTGGTGGAGTGATCACCTAGACCTAGACCTTCGTAGACGATTTCGTAGAGCGCGTAGAAAATTTCATATAATAAAGAAACGTTATATAATAGGAGATGCCCATGTTTCGGCCCTTGTTAATCTTAGGAAATCTAAGGGTAATTTATTGCATAGAATAGTCGATAGGCTTGATAAAGAGGGCCCATGGTCTCCAAATTATCATGAATTCAAATCAAAAAGGTCAGTTGAACTTACATACATACAAAACATAAAGTTCAATAATGCACATACTGTAGGTTTAGAAGAGACAGCCAATAAGCTACTAGGTTCTCTTGTACCCGATGATCAAAAAGTGATGACACGGAATACCGCCAACAGAATAGACAATGGGCAGCACAATCGCCTTTATCACCGATGTCAGATTTACCATCCATTGACGAATTTATCAATATTGTCAGTTAAGGTTTTTACAAGGTCGCCAACGGCAATGATTTACTCGTTCATAATACGTAGGTACGTATTTCACCAACATCTACCTACTACCTACTTTCAACAAGTAATTCCTCATACACGTTGACACAATTAATTAACAGAATGTAAAACCTGCAAGAGAGGATTATATTTAAGCCTACAAACGAAAATATTACGTAAACAAACGGAGTGTCATTAACTCTTGAAAAAACATTGTGTTATTGTGTATTGTTTCATATAATAATATGTATACCTACTCACCTGCTTATACTACTTATGTTACAAATAATAAAATGGCTGCCCTGATGTAAGCAGTTGAGTAAAATTTAAGGGTAGGCCAAATGATATCCCTGGATCGTAAAAGAGTCTATAGGCATTATTATCACAAGCACGCTGCCCATCTAAATTCCAAATAGTTTTTAGGGTGGCCGCATAAGGGCCACAGCCGATAGCCACTAAATACCGCCACCGACCCATTTTCATACATTTTATTTGTAGCGAGTGGCGACCACCGGCGTAAACCATGTGCGACATATACAATGTATGAAAACTACAGAAAATATGTCACTGGCGGCGTTTTGTGGTTGTTTGTGGCCGATGTAGCGATGCCCCGTGTGCGGCAACGCTTAGTAACTATTATAAAAAAAGGTTTAAAATATAATACATAATAATCAATTTATTTCAAGTAATATACAATAACAATATTTTACTAATTCTATGTTAGTATAGTATATATGAGCTTGGCACAGGACCGGAACAGATGGCGCAAAAAAGAGGAGACCTATACCCAGCAGTGGGTGGATAAGGGTTGACAAAGAAGAAGAAGATAGTATATTTAATTATTGCTTAAGAGTACCGACTGATATTCTGGAAAAACGATCAACGATTACACAGTCAAATCTGTCAGCAATCATGCCCAGGATGCTGCCGGAGCTCGCTCGTTCCTCTAGCACCAGGGATGCAAATAAAATGATACAGTTAACTTAGAAACATAAACATGAAACATTGTTTGTACTAGAGACGCAAAGTTTAAAACTTTTACAGTTTCTTTCGCAATTAAAAGAGTAAACAAGACAGAACAACTTTACGGTGTTCTTGTAATTTGTGTCGAGGCTAATGAGAAGGTACACTTATCTGTGTATATTTGCATTATAAAATTAGGACAGTGTCAAAGATTACATATAAGTATGTAGTAAAGTTTAGGTTTTTTTTACTGCTTTACTGTATCAAAAATTATAAGACTCCTGGGACAGGCACACCCTGAAGCAGAGGACTATAGGCACATCCTTATCAATAAATAAAAGATGTGCTGGTGATCGTGCGGGAGATATTTACAGACCATGTAGTAAGATGATCAGAACGGAATTGGCATGCACAAAAGGTCTGAAGAGACGAAGTGCTCTGCCCGAGAGTACAGCCAACCACCAATAAGATAAAATACATCTACTGCTTATGTGGCAAGCGTACGGTATATCTGACAGTAAGGAGTTAAAGAAACGTTTATGAGAAGCAAATTTAAGGAAAAAAAAAACTTTACTGTTTATTTTGCTGGCAGTTGGTCTAGTGGTTAGTGATCCTGACTGCTAAGCCAGAAGTCGTTGGTTCAATTTTCACACGGGACAGAACTTTGTGTGATCCATAAAAATGTTTATTCCGAGTTTAGGTGTAATTTGTTTCCACAGGCACAATACTTAATAGTGCAAGTACCACAGGGCTTGTTTTCTAGTGCAAGAGCTGTCTTAACAAAAATATATATTAGCTTTTAAGCTGGAGTGTTGCACGACATATAATATTAATATTATTAACATCACCACATACCTTTAGATAGATACCTTGATGAAGTGATGTTAGGACTCCGTTTGTAAGGTAAAATCATCCAAATCTAACCTTAAATATTGTTTTTGCCACGAACTGTCACACTGATCGTTTAAAACCGTCTTTATAAAAATAATATATAATATAATATGAGTTCAAAAAAACACTTATACAGTAATATTACAGAAACACTTGGCCTTAAAAGTAAATCTTAGATATGAATTAGGTACAATTTACTGAGTCCCACACTACATTTCGGGTAAAAACAATAATGTGAGGGTAGATTTAGATGATACTACCTCACAAATTGAGTCATAATATCAACTGGTGACCACAGCTGCTGTAACCCGGTTGAAACGTCAAGCGTTCTAAAGTTGAATAAAGCATGGTCGTGTTAATACCATATAGTATTGTATACTTTCACCATCATCTCAACCCATAAATGTCCCACTGCTGGGCACTGGACCTCCATACACTTGGAAGGATATTACCCTACTATACCATACTGGCCAGACGGGTTGGTATAGGGTTTTGTTTCGAGTTTTCCCTCTCATGTAGATATTGTCTGCCTTACTTACTTGCCTTGTATGTTTGTATACTTTATTTAACCTTGTATACTTTAGATATTTAATGTTAATGTGTATTAAAAGGGAAAATGAAATCCATATTAGATAATATTTCAATATTATTTATCAATTTTATGTTACAATTTGACACCATATAAATATAAACAAACATCATTATTATTACTATTGACAATATTTCATATTTTAACATGCGTACCTAATTTAAAATTACATAGATAAACGAAACCTCTATTATTTTTATATTTCGTTTTATCCATTTTTAAATAAAATCTGAAAATCCGTTGAATGGTTGAACAAAATATTGCATATGCTAATTTTATGATAAAATTGCATTTTGACAACCTGTCACTTGAATGACAGCTGCATGTCTGCTGAAGCGAAGCGAGGCAACGGAGGAAAGAAGTAAAAGAGAGTTTATGTAATTCATTTCAGGGCCTTATCAAAAATGAAATGTTGTCAATTAAATGAACAAGTTAAACTTAATATTATATTGTAGAACAAAACAAATGCAAAATATATTTCATTTGAACAATAAAAGTCTTAATACAGTAACTATAATTATATTTTTTGTTTCAACATTTATAAACTTTAATATATATGAAGTAGTTTTTAAAATATACTATTTATGGATTTGCATATATTTAAATCGACAAAGTATATGCGCCCTACCGCGTCATAATATGATGGCATTTCTATTTAAATTTTAAAAACCTCAAGTATTAAATACATGAAGACGATTTAATGAATAATTGGAAGAAAATTTTTATTGGTATTTTTTATGAGATCAGTAATCTCAACATGTAAGTGATACTTTTAAAATGACATGCGTTTATTAGTCAGGCCGTATGATTGTTTACCACCTAAGTAGTATAGAAAAATATCGCTCGATTTACAAAAATAAACAAGTTTAGTAGAGTATCGTAGTCTGATTCAACCTTTTCAGATATTCTACTAATTAAATCGTCTTCATGTACCTTATATAATACTTTCTTGCTCACTCATACTGAATATTCTATGTGTGTCCCGTTCTTCGACTTGATCTTAGTATGAAAACTATCGTGCGATGATGTATCATGTGGTGTGAGAGCAAATCCGCGACTTATATCTTTACATATTTGTAGAAGACCAGATCATAAGACCGCGGCATGCAAACAAAGGCGTATTTGTTTTAATTAATTGTAATTGTACGTATAAATATAATGAAAACGCTAAGTAAAATATTTTGTTTTATATTTTACCCTCTGTTGGGTGTCCAAATTAATTTATATTATGAACATTTTTGACTAATAATAAGTATAGACTGGCCTAATCATTTTATGAAGACCACAAAATCCTTACTTTGTTGTTTTGCTATGTAGTGGTACAGATTAGGAATTTAGTTTGTTTTCTGTGCGCTCATATTGTATTTAGTAGATATAAATTTTAAAGATTAAAAAAGTAACTAGCAAGATTTTATAAGGATCTCATTTATTTTAAATAAGATAGATCATCAATGAGTTACATATAACTCATTGATGAAGTAGCTTTGCATACCTAGATAAAATATGTTTTTATTAATTCAGTATATTTTATCTTTTATAAACAAGTAATACATAACAAAACTTTTTTTTTTCTCTTTACGAGTAATATTAGTTTAGATATTTCAACTTATTGCTCACTAATATCTGTTTTGGTTCTGCCGACAAGGAAAAAAGTAAGCTACTTCGCTGTTTTAAAAATAATTGTTAGAAAGGGCCGTCTATAGTTATTACTTGGTCCCAGAAACAGTGTAATAAAATATTCAAGCTGAAAAGTACTTTTGATTTAAAATTATTATTCAAAAAACCTAATGGCTCAGGTTACCTTGGAAAATTTATTTAGGTGTTGCTTAATCAAAGGACCATTTTATTTGTACTTGGAGATATAATGTAAATAATAGATATTAATAATATTGAATTAGAGACCAGATTAGATGGCGCAGATCCAGCAGTGGCCGAAGTACTCGTAGTAGCCGAAGATTTCGTTTTTAAATGGCTTGAGAATTCATATCATCTGATTTATTTAAAAATATATATAAAGTATATTATAAACATTATAGATCTGTCAAGTATTTTACAATACATACATATGTAATCGAGTAACATTTATAATTAAAGTTTCCACTAGGTATTTGATTGAAGGAATCTTAACCTATACGTATAAAACTATTTATCTAGTAATTTATCTTATAACATTTTATCACTTTATAAAAATGACACGACTAATATTTTAAGTTTCAGGAATTAGATTCTAGAACAAGTAATAGATAGTTAGATATCTACGTTAGGCTGAGAACTCATTGTTCCTTGCAACGAGGTGCCTTATCGATAGACGCGTGCGCCGCGCCGTCGCAAGTGATCGCGAAATTAAAAACGCACCGCGGAAATGCGTTTTATGTGTGTGGTGACTAAAATATAATAAGTACCGTGGGTATTTTCATACATTAAACTATTTACAAATAAAACCTGCTTGCGCTTCCACGTAGAAAGTATGTTGTTCGCCTAAATCATCACACTTATCTACACTACAAGTTTATGTTTATGGCTTTGGTAACATCGACAGGTTACGCCGGTAACTGTTTACGATCACCAATACTTATTGTCAATTGCTATAAAAACAAGATATGGTTTACGAGTTTATCCATTTTGTTATCGAATTGCTTTATTTCGAATATATTTTTTTACTATCGAAAAAAATGACCTGAATCAGCATTTTCTGGTTTTCTCCAAAGTTTGGCCTCTAATGGCTAGTTGTCACTGCAGTCCATTTAAATAATAAAGGCTTTTCTGGCAGTTCATTGAACCTTGGGTCAGACAACTAAGATAAAAACATTAAAATTGAAGCGTCATATATGTACTAAATACACATCTATATATATTAAGGGAGAAGCTGACTGACTGACTGACGTAGGAAAGCACTAAGAAAGGATTTTTGAAAATTCGGGGGTGCAAAGTTATTATGAAACTTTGCCGTTTTTGAAGTTATTAGAGTGAAATTCAGTATGAAGGTTTTTCAATGAAAGCCATGAAATACGTATGAAATATTTTTTTGGAAAATCCTCCCTTAAGGGGGTAAAAGTGGGCTCAACAAATCTTAATGAATTTGGGCAAGGAGATAGATGGTATCCTGGGGAGGAAAATACTTTTTATCGTGATATATCCACGTGGCGGAGCCGCAAGCAACAGCTAGTGTTACATATAGGTGTATAAAACAACAAAAACCATTTATAATGAGTATATTAATTAATATACTTAACGAAATTCAACACACAATAAGATTTGGTCTAAGACTGAAACACGTAGCTAAGTATAAAAGTTTTAATTAATGTCTATTGTATAAAATTTTGGAGAAATACCTCAAGATATTACTAATACTCAAGAACAGCTTACATTTTCATTTTGTGGGCGTTAATGAGAGTTTAGAGCTTAGGGATTCGTTATTCAACCTAACATTGATACAAGTATATCAATACTAATATAGGGTGAAGAGTTTGTCTGACATTGTTTGTTAAAACACGCTAATCTGTGGAGCTGGAAGATTTACGAATTGACTTAAGTTCTGAACTCAGCAGATAAAACATTGAACAACGCGGTGGAGGTGCATGCGTCGAGTTGCATGTTGTATGCAAGTAGTTATATTTGTATGGAAATACGCAGTCTGCGGTATAATGTAAAAGCGCGGCGCTCACGCGCCACACTGCAATGCAACAGTGTGGTCTCCGCCTTACTTTAGCTGAAAATACGGCCTTATGTAAGAACATCTATCGTATGACCTAAACGACGTATAAAAATGTTTGGATATGTTAAAAATTTACACATTTTTACAACTATTTAGTATACATTAATGACTGTTCAATTTACATGCATTGATAAAAATACTTCAGCCAAATTCTATGGAACAAAAATAGATAGTGTTTTATAGCTACTATTTGACACATAATATGGTTTTACTATATACTCGTATATAATGAATATTAAAAAAAAAGAAAACTAAATACACGTATAAATAAATTAAGTTAGAAATAATTTAATTTTGCTACTACTGATTTGTTTTTATTGTAACTATTTATTGTTTGAAGAGCTTACCTATTCGGAGACTTGGGTCTAACACACTAAGACCCTTATGTTATTACTTACATTCACTACTTAGTATTTATTTCACATTGAATTTGGCCTTAGTCTACAAGTTATTTTTATTCATATTATCTTTTTACACATACAATTTCAAGGAATACGAATATATATTGTGAAAATTGTTATTATAATATTGTCAAGTAATTTTTCCACTAGAATTTCAATTTGGCTTATGTTACATGTAAAGCGCTTGGCTGCTTCTTCGTCTCAATAACGAGCTCGTCGTAGAACCATATACGTACTTATTTAGTTCTATATACATAAAACTTGAGCCGTGACATAACGTCCTTATAGCGATTAATTTGCGATTTACATTTGAATTTTGAACAATGACCACTTTAAAGGTAGTAAATTAAGTTGCCATCTTTTATTGTGATCGAAAATACATAGCTATAAATTCATTATGATACAGCCCTTTAAAACTCTTTTAAAGATTTTTTTATTTACTTACAGTCTAAGTTATATTTTACAGACGTTGTATAAACAAACAGACTCTTTTTATACGTATTTTTCAACATACAAGTTATCTCAGTAATTTATTTTTATGGGCACATTTATTTACATCATCTGATGGTTATTTTTATCAAAAATGGATGAGTACAGCGTTTTTTACTGTATACCGTATAAATTTATATACAGTTATATACAGTAAAAAATGCTGTACGGTTAAAAGATACGGTTTTAGCAGGTATCTGGAGCCAATGAAGATGATAGCTACTTGCTCAAATTACAGAAAGAAAAAGAAAATATATTTAATTCAAAATTGTTCGTTGCATTTTATTATATATATTTAAATTGAAATAAAAGAAGAATTTAAATAGAAGTAGGTATGTAATGAAAACTACTTTTCCGTCCCATTTTAGCAAAACGAACTGTGGCAGTCTTATGAAGAAGAAAAGGAAAATTCCGAATGTAATATTGATAATTAGGCAAAGACAACGCTCTTTGCCTAATTATATTATCAATATTGCATTCAGAATTTTAAAGAAATTTAATTTATGTTTTCACTTTTTCACATAAATAATTGTGTCTAAGTATTTTTTTTAAATTAATAAAAAATTGTTAACCATCTACCCTATTGTAATATTTTAATGATGAAAAACAATCGCCTGAGTTTCTTGCCAGTTCTGTTTTCAAAGCATTTCTTCTTTCTGTTCGTTAAGCAAACCTGGCTGTAGGAATGAAATTTAGCTGATGTCTCTTTTTTATACGTACATTTATAATAATTACATGAATCTTTATTGTAGGTACAAATAATAACAACTAAGACATAGACGGCAAATAAACAAGTACAATGGGCTATCGCTAAGTGCGATTTTGTATATGCCACTTTGCGATGGATAGGAATGACTAGAACACTCAAAATTATGTGATGGTGTAATTAGCTTAATTTACAATACAATTGATTACAATTCATAGATATGTAACGTTTGACCCAACCCAACACACTGACTAGAACTAGTTTATCCAAAATCACAAACATTTAAGATTTTAAGCTCATGAGATCACTTAGTTCACTTTTCGCACTAGAGTCTCATTTTACCATACGGTCGAGTTCATTAACAAGTTCCTGAAAACGTTCAGTATCAAACGAGGTGGCTACCTGACAGTTAGTCGTACAAATCCCGCCTCGATATTGTCGAGACGGTGTATAGTCCACTGCTGTCAGTCACTTCATCAGTGCTCTCCGTTAATCAGGAAATATCGATATTCTCCACCTTGTACAAGAAGCGACGCCTACGCATGTCTCATGATTCTCCATTCGGTGCTATCGTCACCGTGCTGCAGTTAGCACGAGTGGAACGAGTCGAACTACGCCGGAGTCCCACACCGCCAACAGGATTTAATAAAATCAAATTTTCACTTTTCCTTTTTGAATGACAATTGCAGAATAGTAGTTCCTTCATTCCTTTTCTAAAATTCTTTGATAAGAAAGCATACAGTAATGGATTGATACCAGAGTTGAAGTATGTTATGAGGAAGGTGAGTGGTGTTAGCAGGGTGCTGAAGTCGCTGGAGCCTTCGTACCCGCTTGACCAGTATTGCCACATTTTGCGAGCATGGAAGGGTAGGTTGCAGATAGCGAAGGTAAGCACGACCACAATGAGCATGCGCACGACACCCCGGCGCGCGCGCAGCACATTGCGCGACAAGTGACTGAGGTGGTGACAGTTGCGCGTGTCATGACTCCGAGCATTCTTTGCGTTGTTGTTCTTGTTGCTGTTCACCGTCACCATTTTCTGTGACAAAAAATGTTTAATTAGATTATTTGCCATTTAAACACGTAAGTTAAGACCGCAGAGTGCAGGTATTGCAAGCGTTGTTTGCTACCTAAGTAATATAACAAAATTTAAAGTAAGTATCAAAACTTGAGAAGATTAAATCCATTCTATTATTTAACATGACCCTTATATAAGTTAAGTCTCACCACGCCTACGCCACGTTTCTCACTGTCCTTTTCTACGTTGTTTGAATAATAAATGAAGATCTAGCTGGATAATATAACTACCTACTTGTGAACACATCGCACCCTTTGTGCAGTAAAGGTCTGCGAAATATCACTTGGTAATTTTTAATCTTGGAAAATTAGCACAATATGCAAATTAGAGTACAGTCGCCTTTTGCTTACTTCTTTTTCTACTCAGGATGGATACTAGGTACAATTAAGTGTAGCGCATCATTAAAGTTACTACTTCTTTAATACGGGGTAGATTAAATTTAGACATATAGAGAGAGTCTGCTGTCCTAGATAGACTTATAGCTTTACGCGGGATTACCACCTGGCACCATATGCACTGTGCTTTAAGGTTAAACGGTGGTGGAGTAGATTGAGTCGATATAAGGACCCGCAAAGACTTCAAACATATTTATAGACGCTATATTTTTAAGTTGGGTCAAAGATGAGGGAAAATTTCTGCGAAATGAAAGAAAATAGAAAATTTTTTTTTTTTGAAACTACAGTCATTTCTATGAAATATTCGTAGAAATTATTGCCTTTTAGGACAATAATAAAAAGAAAGATTAAAGTAAAGAGACATAGAAGGGAGACCGAGAACACACTATGTCTATATGGAAGAAGTGAGAGAGAAGGTCAGCTAGAATTTGAATATGTATATAGTTTTTAATTTGATAGCCATTGGGCTATCAAATTAAAAACTATATGTGATGATAAATAGCCAATAACCTTCCTAACGAATTGTCGTTAGGAAGGTTATTGGCTATTTATCATCACATATTGACTAAAAAAAAGCTTGGTACCGCCAAGCTTTTTTTCAGTCGATATGTGACGAAAAATGTGACACATGACGAGAATCTAACTTAACGCGCGTAAATCTAAGGGGAACAGCTAGTAAAGAATATTTAATAGAAGGTCGACTTTTCAGTACCTATGAAATATATTATATTTCATCATTAATGTCGCTCACCGGACCATGAAATTAAACCTTTTACACATGTACATGTAATGTGTTATTATATCCCAAAAGTAAAGTTAGTTTTTCAGTCGACCGCGCAACGTTTTAGTATATCTAATTATTATGATGATTTAGGATTAGGCTGCTTGTTTAGCCCCGCGGCCTGAGTTTGCGTTAGGCCCTGCTGGTTCGATTCTAAGTTCAAGCGGTGGGCAATGGTGATAAATTCTAAGTATTAAGTCTAAAAGTAATAAGTGGAAACGTTGTGGACTGTACATTTTAATGCTTTGTATTGTAATTTACTGTAATAAACAATGTACACTTGTTTGTTTCCCAAATAAAATGAAATAAAAAATTCTGAGTCGCCAGCACGGAGTCTGTATAAGTTGAGTCCGGTATTTGATGACCTCCTAACAGAATTTCAGTAAGAGCTGTTTAACTTGACAAAGACTAGTTTTTTATGCAAGAGACTACACTCTTTATTCCCTTAGTCATATAGTCCAATGAGACAGCAATCTAACACGACCGAGGGAACAGGCGTAGAACCAACAGCTTTTAGTTATTTGAGTCATGGGGGTGTAAATGCCCCCAGTTGCCAAACCTTGGATATCTGTTGTGTATTTCACAAAAAAACCTATTTTTTGGTCGAGCTAGGAATCGAACCTGGAATCCATCGGCACTCTATGACTACAAGACTAATTAGTCAGGGACCTACACACATGTCACATACTTGAGTTGTAGAGACAGAAAGTTACATGATGTTATATTTGTTTGTAGATATAAAGTACTTTCTTAAGTAAACTGGAACACAAGACACGTTCCTTGTTCCACAGATTGAAAACTCCTAAACGGAACAAAAAGTGAATTGCTTTGGACAACACACATTTTTTTACCGTGGTAAACTTTACACTCGCTGCAGGCTTTCTCGACGCGAGTTTACGACGCTTTTAAATTGTAATATTGTCGAGCCAAAATTGTTTCCTGGTCAAAGTTACGACTTGTATTTTGGCTTAAGAAGTGTATATTTCGATAACAGATTTCTCTATAGAAAAAAATTGTTTTCTATAGAGAAAAACCCCTATAGAGTTAACTCTATGGGGGTTCCTCTTTTTAGGGTCACGAAGGCAAACACAGTTGGAATTTATATTGCGGCCTAAACCATAGACCCAAGTCACATTGGCCGCATCTAATACTATGTACTTCATACTTTCAGTCGGACACTACAAGGTTGAACATGAAGCTGAATCAAGAAATTGCAAAAAGTACAAGTGTGGAATAAATCTGCCTTGATAAGGAAAAACAACACAACTACGCGACACTAGTTTCCTCAAAAACACACAAAAGAGACAAAGTATAGAGTAGACGAAGACGTGATACGAACATAATCACAGACATGCCACGAACATGACTTTATCATTATACATACAAAAGACGAGGAAAAAAGAGGCGAAGTAAGTGAAGAATCATTCCTACGTGAACTCGCCGTCCATGGACAATACCTGTGCTTTGTCCATGTCCGTTTTTGCGTTATGTTTCACCTCCGTATTTATTGTGTTTTAGAGAGGTCATATACTTACCTACACCACAACAGCAAACGCATGTATCTCAAAGGCGCTGCTGCATCGATACAAGGCATTTGTATCGCGTTTGTTTTATTGCCAAAAGCCGTGGTGTATAAAAGTTGTCAGTTAGTTACTATATCGCGTTTTCATTGCTCTTTTATTAATGAAAAAAGGCAAAGTGTAAATAGATTGAAGACTTGCAACTGTATCACGTTTCGCGTTATCGATGCAAAAATATAATTATGTAGTGTGTTTGACAGCAGCGGCTAGCGACTGTATCTCGTTTGTATCACGCCTAGATATAATAATAACAGCAACCCATATATGTCTCCCTACTGGGCACGGGTCTCCTCTCCTTTATCAAGAGAGACTAGATAGCGTAGTGTGTAAAGAGGCTCACTAAAGTCTTTGTCATGCAACTATACCGTCCTTCCTTAGCAAGACTGAAATGTTGTTTAGTTTTGAAAATAACCTTGTCTTCAGTAGTGCCAACAAAAGTCCTTTGCGGATCATATTGTGCAGTGCTTGCCTTCTCATTTCGTTGTAATTGCGTCGCACAGCACTGAACTCGCTCCATGTGCTGCAGCGCGTGCGAACTCTGCCACAGACCCACGGCGATCCGGGTGTAGAGAACCTGACACAAAAGAGAGAACATAGATGAGCTTAGTGGAATTAAAAATACAAAAGTAGATATTGTCTAATTGATGCTGTCAAGGCCGCAACTCGCAAGCGTAGTTGTGAGCCTCTAAGGATATAGGTTTAAAAAAAAGAGAGAACAAGCTCTGTCGCGGGGGACTTTACAAACATACAAATTAACGGACACAAATTACACCCAGACTCAGAATAATTCTTTGTGGGTCACACAAAGTTTTGCTCTGTGTGGGAATCGAACCCACAACCTCGTGCACAGCAGGCGCATACCGCGGCAACTGGACCACCAAGGCAGTCAAACCTATTATACCTATTATAGGTTTATTCAAACTAGATAGGTACCTATTTTATTTACCCAATTTTTAATATAATTTCATTTTTTTACAGCTTGAGACATAGCACTGAAAATAGAGTCTGTTGTGATAAATATGTATTTTCATTCAATATAAAACATCAAAGAAAATATGTACCTACCTAAGTAAATATTATTATAATATTTTCTATTTCTTGGGACATCAAATTATAGGTTTTCATAGACATCAATATATACCTAGCCTTCATGAGTCCTTTTATTTAAAGAATATTGTGAAAACAAGAGATAATATCAATATTGTTATTTTGTATAACTTATATGTCTTTATTTTTTTAAATGTTTTTATGAATATTATATTAAGTATTTCATCAGAGTGATGGGGGCTGATATATTAAAATATGTAGGTATATTTTTATACTGTCAAAGTTAAAGTTAAAGTCTGCGTTTGTGTGATGGTAAGCAGAAACCGTAGCCTACAGACGCCTACATTTAAATACCAGAGCCTATAGACAAGTGGCATTAGCAATAGTCGAATCGAAAAGTAAAAAAAAACAAATGTATGGGATTTGACGTAAGTCTACGATGTAATGTCGTAAACTTACGTCAAATCCCATACATTTGGTTTTTTGACTTTTCGATTCGACTATTGCTTATGCTACTTGTCTAGAGGGGCAGGAGTTCGTCTAACTCGCGTTTTGACGACCCTTAATCTGCATCAGTACCATTAAGTATTCTGTGACCAAGGTAATAAGCCAAAAAAAAATAGGTTAACTATTTTTTTTTTCTTATTTAAAAAGACAACTCCCGCACTAGAGAACAAGCTCTGTGTTGCGGGGGACTTTACAAACATACAATTAACGGACACAAATTACACCCAGACTCGAAACAACTCTTTGTGGTTCACGTAAGTTTTGTCCCTGTGCGGGAATCGAACTCACAACCTCGTGCACAGCAGGCGCATACTACCACCAAAACAGCCTAAATGAATAATTTTTCTCTCTTCTTCTTGTTTTAAATGAATGACTTACGCAGCTGTATTAATTGAGACTATTAGAAATACAATATTTTTGAGAAGGCAAGTTTCAGTAACTTGAATATAAAATAATATTCATGTTTATTTAAATTGGAAAGGCCATCTAGTCAGTACGACTTCGAGACTTATATACCTAGTCGTTATAATAAACTTTAATTGTTTGCACATTAATTAATTAATTAATAATTTTATTTTAATACACTTATAAGTTCAAGCAAGTACCTATAAGATTACATTAAAAATTTTGCAAAATTTATTTCGGTTCTTTTATGAGCTCACAGATACATAATAATATATTATTTACTGCCTCTCAATCAGAGATTTAGATGTAGAAAAAAATGTTGGTATTTGTTTTTATAACGTTCATAAGTATATGTACTTTGATCTAAATGAATAAATGAGTTTGACTTTAATTTATTTTATAGTAAAATTTCTATAGATATAATATCGGCCCGTCTAGACAAATGGCATAAACGGTAGTCGAATAGAATATAAAGCAAATTTGGGATTTGACATAAGTTCTATTTGTACCGTGTATGCCACTCGTCTAAAAGTGCTGGTTGTTTGTAATTATGTTTTAGTTATACATACAAATAAATAATTTCAATATTTTCCTTTAAGTAAAGAAAACCTAATATGAACCATTCGCAATAACCTTATATACATTATCTAATCATCGAAAGGTTTACCCCAAGAAAACTCTCGATTAGACACAAAGCTCGAATTTAATTCTGCTCCTTTGAGCCGTAAAATAAATAAAATTATTGTATCTAGAAACGGTTGTCTTGAACCCAAAAAATGTTTTGTATTCTTTCATAGATTAGGTATGTAATATCATATATTTTGTTCAATATATAATGTCGTTTTGCATTGATAAAAAGGAACCATTGTTGCAGAAATCAATGGTTATAAAAATATTTATTATATCGCCATTTTGTCCTGAAGAATTATTCACCAACCACATAGTAGGATTCATTATTTGAAATTGACTGGCATAATGGACTCAGATGGAGGAAAAGGATCCATCAATGAATCTATGCAATGGATTCTAGTGGACGTAGCGCTATGTTAAATCTAGTCTATTTTTTAACATCTTATTTGATAAACAAGCATACGGCCTGCCTGATCGTCCTACTAATAGGGATACATTAACTGTAAGCAGTTGCCGTGGCCTAAGACTGCTTGAAAAACCTGGGGCATCGACGGTAGCCGATACAAAATTTGTAATACCAACTAAGATGAGCAAAATTTGCTGGTGAAACCCAATACCGCTGGACCCGGGAGTACCTGTGAGGCAGCAGCTTTATAACATGCTACTCAGAAGAAAATAAAATAGGTAGGTAGGTTTTTTTTTATAATAATAATAATATTGCAAAAAAATACATACACATGAAAATAGTTGGGCCGAATAAATTTTTATCACCTCCATAGGTATAAAGGTGATAAAAATGTATTCGGCCCATTCCTGATATATAAAAAAAGTATTTACATAATCTGTAAAAAATACGCCTGCCCTTTGTGTGGACAGACGACAGACGGGCGGCGCGGTGGCGGCCTTATCACTTGTCGCAATTTCCTTTACATCATAAATGTTTACTTTCATATTCACGTTGTCAATATCTAAAGATTGCTGTACTTCAGCCACTTCTCCGGATTTGTGAGAAGTGTCTACTTCATAATATGCATGCTGAAATTTGAGTGGATAAACAAATTTTGCTCTTCTTTTACTCAATAGTATAGAAATGTCATTGGGGACTAGGGAAATAAGATTAACAGGCTTGCGGGCATGTTGTAGATTAGTAGAACTGTCTACTAACCTACAACATGCCCGCAAGCCTGTCAGCGGACTGCTAATACGGAGGATGTGGGTTTGAATGGTATGATTGCCACCAAGGACAAAACTTTGTTTAAGCACTTGAGACCTGTACTCACGCACAGAAACACAACAACACCACTGTGTAGCACGCAACTTAAAGACTCAATTTTCGAAAAAACGCATTTTAAGTCAAGTACCTGAGGTGCATTCTGCCGTAGCACTGTTATGAAGATATGCCGTTATTTATCTCTAGCAAGATTATTACATGACCAAACGGTTTAACTTGACCTAACGATACTTATTCCTGAACACATGAGCCTCTATAAATTTCTTCAGTGATCGTTAACGTGTCGTTTATGTTAAACGACCCCCGAGCTGCTATATATTATTTTACTCGTAATTGACTTAGTGCCGCCATCTTGTACACCTTAGGATGACATTTGTTTTGACACTGGCTTTAAAATTTAAGTAAAACAGTGTGAAATATTTTGTTTAAAGCATTCAAACTTTCAATTAAATAAACGCATATGATGATCATTAAAACTTAGTAATTTTAGACTTTATGCGTATTAACACAAGATATAAAATTAGCAAACAGACATTTCAGCCTGTGTTTTTATTCTACTGAGGATCAGTGTCAAAATAATCTCGTGTAACTACATTGATAGGTCAATGGCAGCATAAACTGATTGACTACACTCAATAAAACAATATGAACGCTTAGCTGAACACCCCGACCGTACCCCGCCCATTTCAATTTGCAACCTGGCGCCAGTAATTGTATAATGTTGTCATTATAACGTTATCATTAGGATGACAATAGTGCCTAAGATTGAATACGTATTAAATCTGCCTTTTTTTTTTTTCTTTATTTGTACAGGGTTTACTTCCATTTGGATACGTCACCCCATTGTAACTTATAATCTATTCCACACAAAATAGCTTATATATACTTATATCTACTTATGAAAGAGAATTACTAATTATCTAAATAACTGTATCTCATATTCTGTTAATAACTAATCCATACAACCGTTTTGCAATCTCTGAGTTAGGATTTGCCAAAATACTCTGAATTAGCCCTATGTCCAAAACGTTCAGATTATATTATTCTTCAATTAGTAATTCTCTTTCATTCTTATTTTTAACACAATCCATTATTATGTGCTGTACATCTTCAATTTTGTTGCATAAATCACAGTTGGGCGTAACAGCCTTTCCCATTAAGAAAGCAAACTTTGCCGATGGATAATGCCCTGAACGAAGTCTTAGGGCTAATTTAATATAATTTCTATTTAGACTTCCTTCATCAAACCAGGATATGGGTGGCGGTTCATTCTGGATTATCTTGTACCATATCCCTTTCACTTTAGATATTTCATTAAAGTAACTCTTCCATCTGTCGAAACAAGTCATTTTAAATCTAGAACAATATTCCCAATAATCTGGCCTATATTCGTGCACGGTATCACTTTCACAGGCAAGTTTTGACAAACGGTCGGCCTCCTCGTTACCCTTCAACCCTATGTGTGCTGGAACCCATTGCAATATAACCCTAGTATTGTCTTTATTG
Organism: Trisateles emortualis; assembly: GCA_947095525.1. Lineage (NCBI taxonomy): Eukaryota > Metazoa > Arthropoda > Insecta > Lepidoptera > Erebidae > Trisateles > Trisateles emortualis. The sequence goes on along the minus strand of OX352732.1, from coordinate 11,589,559 downwards.
AGAAGATATATAATTTTAAGAATATCATAGGCTATCGATGCACCTCTGCAATCAGAGGCGCATCGAGCCACGTGTTGCAGGGCGCTCCTGCTATCAGACAAAATCACAACATTATTTAAGTTTTCTCTTTGTGCATAAAGTACTGCTTGGTATATTGCAATAAGTTCCAGCGACATGATACATATATTATCAACTTTAATTTTAAAAATAGCCCTGTGATCAATGTTTTGGAAAAAATAGGCAGCTCCACGACTGTTTACATTTTTTGATCCATCTGTGAAAATTTTACACCAATCAATATACTTGGACGTTAGCTCTGACACCACCTCTTGGACCAATACATTGGGATTATAATCTTTTTTTGAGCACTTAATACATTCTAAATCACATTTAATAGTCTTGTTAACATCTATAGCCGACACCCAAATATTTAAAGTAAACATTTTAAGAGTATCTGAGGAATTAATTTGCAACTGTCTTAATTCATTAAAAGTGGTAGCAAGTAACGGTTTCTTTTTATTTGTCCAGTAAGTATTACGACTAAGAGAGTCTAATTCTGATATTGTGCCTAAACATACATTATTAGACCACGATAGTGTCTTTAGCGTATACTTAAAAGCGAGATATTGACGTCTTAAAAATAGTGGTGGTATGTGCAGCTCACTCTCCATTACATGTATTGGAGAGGATCTTATAAAGCCTCCTGCTATCCTGAGGGCTTGATTTTGTAGTTTATCTAACTTTGATACATTTGTCTTAGCACTAGAATCATACAAATAACAAGCATAATCGAGTCGACTTCTTATAACCGATATGTATATCCTGCGCATGTGTTTGGTATGTATTCCCCAGGATGAGCCTGCTAATACTTTCAATATATTTAAGTATTTTGAACATTTGTTGACTATTTCATTTATAATATGTTTATTCCAGTTTAGATTTCTGTCTAACCACAGTCCCAAATACTTAACACATTCTACAATTCTCAGAGGTTGATCATACACTTTTAATGTGGGCAATATTCTTCTACGACCTCTACTGAATACACAATAATTAGATTTAGTTGGCGACAACATCAACCCAATCTCACCCAGTAATGTTATTAAACAGTTTAAAGCCTCCTGTAAATTATGTTCACAATTATTAATTTGCTTATCACTTAAATAAATAACAAAATCATCTGCATATTGCGATATCATCACGTTTTGTACTTTGCGACAGAATTGGTTTGTAACTAAGTTAAATAATAACGGGGACAACGGATCTCCTTGTGCCAGTCCTCTATTAGTCCATCTAGAGCATAGGCTTTCGTTATTAAACGACTTAATGTTTAAACACCTTTTATTCATAAAAGACCATAGGTATACGCAGATTTGGGAACCGACTTGGACTTCATCTAACATTTTAGTAACTGACTCTATTGACACATTATTGTATGCATTTTCTATGTCCAAAAAACATGCTACTGTAGGTATATTTTTAGTAAACCCAATTTGAATGTATGAAACTAATTGAGATAATGAGTCTAAGCTAGATTGAGCCTTTCTAAATCCAACAGTAGGTATATGGGGATAGAAGTTTGTTTTGTTCTACATACCATTCTAACCGTTTACAAATCATTTTGTGAAATATTTTACACACACATGAGATTAGCGAAATAGGTCTTAACTTAGTCTCACTATTGTTGTTAATAGTGGCAGTTTTAGGTATGGGAATTATTTGAATATTTCTCCATTGATGAGGAACAACACCAAATTTAAATATACAATTGTATATCTTAAGTAAAAAATGTTTTGCTGCTTCAGGTGAATTATATAACATTGAATAGGATATATCATCTTGCCCTGGGGCAGAGTCCTTCTTTTTAAAACAATTTTCTAGTTCTTGACTAGTAAATTCTTACTCTAAAGTATTATTTCGTGACGTAAAGCATGGCATTAGATTACAAACGTAGTCTGGAGTGAGGGAATGTAGCAGCGCATTTTGCTTTTCAATGGAGGGACATGAGCCATGTTGTTTATATCCTTTCATCCATCTCATACGACGCCACATTTCAGATACTGTCATAACTTGATCAACAGAATTACAGAATTTTTGCCAACTACGGCATTTAGCTTTTTTAATTAATTTTTGGGATTCTACAGTTTTGGCCTCTAATTTAGTTAAGTTTTCAGGAGTAGGGTTTTTACGAAAGTTGGATAATGCTAACCTTCGTTGTGCTTATTTCAGATAATTCAGAGGTCCAATAATTTTTGGGCTTAAATTTTTGATCTGGCTTTAAACTGAATTTATAAAATGGAATGTGCTTATGAGCCGCGTGTTCAATTAAATTAATAAAATAATCATACATTTGCTGAATATCAACATTATTCGAGAAATCACGAGCGAAGCTGTTATTAAGAATTGTTTGGCGATATTCCTTCCAATTGGCCTTTTTAAAATTACGCTTTTTAACGATATGTACAATGCTAGATAAGTTTGCCATCATTTTAATAATTAGGTGATCACTGCCCAGATTTTCATTAAATACCTGCCAGCTAAATTTTATTGCTACATCAGAGGACACAAATGATACATCTGGGGAAGTCTGCTGTAAATTACCATTCACCAATTTAACCCGCGTTGCCATGTTATTATTAAGAGAGATAAAGTCATTTTCTAGGGATGATTCTACAATTTGGCTTCCTCTTACGTCGGTTTTAACCGACCAGTTAGTATGATGACCGTTGAAGTCCCCGGCTATTATTGTCTGTCTATTAAAATGAGAAAAAACACAATTCCAATCTGATAACTGAGTTTGTACAGATGAAGGACAATATAGAGATATATATTCTAAGTCTTTGCAGTTCATCAACTTAACACATACTATTTCAATACCTATGTTGCTGCTATTAAATGATACTAAGTGAGATTGAATCGACTTGTGAACCAGAATAGCAACACCTCCATAATTATCGTATCTATCATTCCTATATGTATACATTAAAACCACGAATATTTAAGTCGACCTCACAGTCTAACCACGTTTCGCTAAGGATTGCGATGTGTATATTTTCTCGTTGTAAAAGTTCAGAAAAGCTTATAATTTTAGGTCGTAGACTTTGTGAGTTCCACTGAAATATGTTCACTTTAACTACCTGTTGTACACTAGGTATCCATTTATAAAGCACTTAAGATTTTCAAAAATGTTCCCCCCAAAAATAATATTAACAAAAAAGTTTTTTAATTCCTCAACAATTATTTTCAACATAGATAATACTTTTTCTTCAAAATTTGTTTCTGATCTATAAATACCTTTAATTTTATTCCATATTTTCATCCATTCAAATTTATAAGATAATTGTGCACTTTGTATTTGCATTCGTAAGCATAAATGTATACCGGTAGCATATCACTCTTAAAACTCACCCTTACAGATTCACAATCAACCCATTTGCCTTCCGATAACAAACGTTTTAACCTTTTTACAGATAAAACCTCTACACTCGATTTAAAAATCTTCGTAAGTTCTTCTTCACTTAAATCTAGGTCAATTCCTTTTACTATTCCATAAGTTATTGATAGGTCTTGTATTAATTGACACCTTAGTCCTTTATCTTTAACTCCTTGGCATTCTACTAACTTTATAGTATCCTCTTTTCTCTTAAACTGAATGGGAGCTTTGTATGCGCTTTTATATTTTATTTTAAGTATATCCTTAATGTTTTCTGAACGCAATAATTTAGCTAAGGCTATATATAGGTTTAGGTAATGACTCCGACGAGGTCATACTAACTTCATAAGTCACTTGTGATATACCGTTATCCCCTACATCTTTTCCTTTGCGATTACTTTTGTCCAGCGATTTACTCCTTAATAATCGCTTAGGGCTTCTTCTAACTACAGTTATTAAGTCGTCTTCGCTATATTCGTCCTCTCGCTCTTTTCTTTTCTCTGCTGCTCGTAATCCATCTACTTTTTCCGCCGAAACTGCCTCATCCATCTTTTCCATGTCATTTAGTTGTTGTTCACATCTATCCAAAAGTTCCGAGTCATTTAACTCTTCACCGCTTGAATCATTCTCCATTTTTCTTAAAGTGGGTATTTGTAAAAAAATGTACACTCGTTACGAAAGGCAGACACGCGTGCGCACAGCCCAGCGTCTCGCGGCACACTGAATCTGCCTTAAAAAGCACCTAATATAAAAGACTAGCTGTTGCCCGCGGCTCCACCCGCGTGGAAATTATTTATCATAATAAAAAGTATTTTCTCCCCAGGTTACCATCTATCTCCTTGCCCAATTTCATAGCCATATATAAGATTCGTTGAGCCGTTTAGTCGTGAAAGCGTAACTAACAAAATCTTTGCACCCCCCTTTTACCCCCTTAAGGGTTGATTTTCGAAAAAATATGTTATAACTGTTTCATGACTTTCAATGAAGAACCTTTATACCGAATTTCGTTTGAATAACTTCAAAAACGGAAAAGTTTTATACTAACTTTGCACCCCCATTTTATCCCCTTAGGGGGTGAATTGTCAAAAATCCTTTCTTAGTGCTACTCTACGTTATAAAAGGAACCAAATTTCAAGGTTCTAACCTTATATAGCTTAGGCCCTGCGTTGATATGTCAGTCAGTCAGCTTCTCCTTTTATCCTTACTAATATTATAAACGCGAAAGTTTGTAAGAATGTATGGATGTTTGTTACTCTTTCACGCAAAAACTTCTGAACGGATTTTCAGTCGTTCAGAAGTTTTTGCGTGAGTCAATCAGTCAATCGGTTGAAATTTGGCACAGAGATAGAAATCTGTAAAAGCATATAGGCTACTTTTTATCGCAATAACTGACATCTACGCGGGCAGAGCCGCGGCAACAACTAGTATACATACATATATAGATAATGACCAAACCAAAAAAAAGAAATCTTTTAGCAGTCATAAGAAATCTATATTCTGATCTCCTGAAGGAAATAAAGTTAAGAATTCCCGTAAAGAGGCTGCGTAACAATTGGTTGCTATATGCTTCTCCAAGTCACACCAATTTTAGGAAAAATAGTTTTCTGCCTAGGGTGTTCACCAAATTTAATAAGTTGGATAATGACATTCGCATTGATCTATTTACTACTAGTAGTACCTGTGCTAGATCCTATTTAACCAACAACTTTGTCGATAATGTACCTAAAGTCTGACAAATTGTAACTTACACTTAAATATAAGTTCTAATTTTATATAATGTTCGTAGCCATATTAGTCTATACCTAATCTTTTTTTTTTGTAAAGCGTTTTCCGTCAAGCTGTGGAAGCTTGTTATTGGCGTTTTTTGATATATGTATTATCATATTTGTTTTGAAGCTGTAAGCTCTCCAAATAAAATAAAATAAAATAAATATTTATCTTATTATTTTTAAAGCACACTCATATTAAGTTTCGAGTCTCGTGTCGCTGGGGACTTAAAAAATACACAATTAACAAACGCATAAAGGTACACCTGTCAGTACAGACTCTGAATAGAACTATCTGTGGAATCTACGAAAGCTACTATCCACGAAGCACCGCGCAGTGGAAAATATTATATTTTCATAATATTTACAGAACTTATATCCACATAGAAGCTTTTAAAAAGCATGGCAATTAGGCGTAAGCTCTTCAAAGAAAATAAAATAAAAAATGTTTTAGGACATTTTTATACGACTTGAGTGTCAAATAGCATAAACAGTTACCATAGCCCGTAAACTTTTACGATACCAAAAACACTATTTTTAACTTCTAGATCTAAGCAAAATGTGAGCCTAAAATACGATCTCCAGTAGAATTGTATTTGTTAAATTTCCCTATCCCAGGGTTATCCACAACAATGAGTACATGTTGGGTGAACCATTGATGTCATATTAGGTTTCGATGTTCCACCACACAAAAGAGGTAGGGTGCCATACTAGCGAGCAAGCCCGACTTTGAAAAGACCTCCACCTTACAGAAGATCACAGCCAAATAACTACACACAGTGGTATAGTTGTGTTCCTGTGCGTGAGTAGGTACAGGTCTCCAGCGCTCATTTAGAGATGCGTTTTGAACGCCAACCTAACGCCCTGGTGTAAAAACAGGATCGACAACACGAAAGTGATACCTCTGGTATTGCAAGAGTCCATTAACAACAATGCAACATGGGTATACCACCATCCCACCATAGGGGTTTTAGTCGGTATGGCGGCCGCCTATCATCTCTAGGGGCGGTATGCATCAGGAGTATTTCTCTCTTTGTTACGTAGTGTATATAAAACCACAGCATAAAAATTGCACAGATTCTCATGCATAAGGCATGTCATATAGATATGCTTTACATGACAATAAAGTTGGAACTGAAGGCATAAAGTGCTCTCTGGGGCTTGCAAAGTCTTTTATGTTGGCAAAAGCATTGACAGACCATTATCGATGCAAATCGACTAGTTTCTGGTTCGTGTATGACTTTTTTTAACAATTACATAATATATTGTGAAACATACAGACTGTTTTACAAATAAATATTATAGAAAGAAAGAAAGAAAGAAAGAAAGAAAAAGTCTTTAATTGGCACATAATTTCACACGAAAACAACTTAAATGACTAGCTTATATAAATAAATAATTTTATAGTACCAATATGGTCAACAGCTCAGCATAATGCGAAGTATCTACAAAGGTACTCCGCGCTGATTTTCAGCTGCAACCCAAAGGAAGTGGAATTAATCATTTAATGTAATGTAAATAATGTATTTTTTTTTAACAATTAATAAGAGATTATAATAATATAGTGTTATAATTACAGAACACCACAGCTACACACAGCGGTTTGGTTGTGTTGCTCTGGTGAGAACAGGTTTCCAGCACTAATTTAGGGAAGCGGTTTTAACGAAACGTTTTTCTATAACACGGATACTCCATCTTAAAACCCTAGTGTTAACATTTTAAGATGGGCAACACGCAAACTAAGATACATCTGGTATTGCAAGTTTCCGTCGGCTGCGGTAACTGCTTACCATCAGGCGGGCCGAATACTTGTTTGCCATCTAAATATGTAGTAAAAAATATTTCTATACACAAGCATTCTTAAAATACAACACCTAATTTCCTGAATTACCTTAAGGGCCTGTTTCACACTATCGAAGTTAAGTATTGAATAGTTATCCAATAAGTTAACTACCAGGCAGATTAAAGATTTAGATATCATAATGTTGAGTTTTACAAATGAAGTTACCGGTATCCGACAGTTACCAATTAGTAAAACTGGCAACCTAGCATTTTTCAGACGATTTTACGAAAATTTAAAAAACCGTTTTGTGTTATTTACAGTCATAAGCTTCTTAAGCTCTTTTTTTGTATAGGAGGCTAATATCCCTGCAAATGTATGGTGGAGACCCGTGCCCAAAACGTTTTTGGGTTGAAGTGATGATCTTCAATCAAATCGCCTTTTTAAAATGAAACCAGCCATTTAGTTTATTTTTTTGGCATTTATATGAATGTGAATGTATAACAAAACAAAACGTAGCAATGTGAATTCTTATAGTATACTATAGGAATTCACATTGCTACGTTTGGTTTTTTAAAATCGTTTGTTTCGTAAAATCGTCTGAAAAATGTAATAACAAAGTTACCTAACGGTTATAACCGTTCGGTAACTTTGTTATCTGCACTTGATCTAACCTATAATGTATTTATCACTTTAATCCTAATTGCACATTTTGAAGCGCAAACGATCACTTTACTTGATATTTGTGTTACAATTAGCTTGGATTGAATTTGGATTTTATTTGGATATTTTGAAACAGGCCCTAAGTGTAACAACTTTATTCCCACTCCTAATTGTAGTTTAAATCAAATTGGTGTAACTAAAGCTAGGTATCTCTATAAATACCAAATAATTTAAGACGAGATTAACTTTATTATAAACTCATTGATATTCATAGTCTTTTAATAAATTTACATTTCTTTTTTGTAATGGGAGTAATATTTCTTTACAAATAGTTTCAAAATATAAATTGGCTCTTGTAATAACATTGAAGCTGACATCAGTATCAGATATAAAACTATCCTCGTGGGTGTCGTGATTGTTGAGTGCGATTGCTGATTATGAGTTGCTGGATTAAGGAATCCAGCAACTCATAATCAGTAATCGCAACCCGGGAAAGGTCCCGGGTCAAGCAAAAAATTAATATTGTCGAAGTCAAACTCATTTATTCATTTAGATCAAAACATTAGAATTAAAATAAAGAAAAGGTTTGGAGCAGGGGAGATCCCAATCATCATCATAAGTCTACTGCAGTCCACTATTAGACATAGGCCTCCCCAAGTTTTTGAGTGAACTTTTAAGTATAAATGCAATAGATAACACGAAACGTAATGATACAGAGAGAGATAGTCATAGATCGAATGAGAAACTTAGCTACTGTCGACGGTAACAGTTGCCACAGCCTAATGCGATCTACGTACTTACTATAATATCATTGCGTATATGTATATCATAGTGAAAAGGCATCAGTTAGGCAGTCCTTCTATAAATAGCTCAGAGATACGTTATTGTCTTATGAAGGTGACGACTTTCTCAGGGCGAATAGTACGAGTAGCTGTCACTCGTCGTTCTTAGTTTGTTCCACCGTGTTTAGCACTCAGGGTAGCTTTATACGACGACGAAAAACAATCAAATATCCATACTAATATATTTATTATTACTTTGTTTATTTTTATGTATGATTTTTATTTTTTTACGACTAAATGGCTGATCTTAATGAGATACTTAAATAGTATCCTGGGAAAACATATAGGATACTTTTAAACTTAAACTTAAAAAGATACCTGTTTACTTACGTACTTTTTATTTGTTGCGAGTGGCGACTACAGACTGACGTCAACCGTGTGGCGACTCCATATAAAATGTATAAAAAACTACAAGAAATAGGTCGGTCGCGGCGTTTTGTGATTGTCGCGTGTGGCCGGTGTCACACTTAGATGTGTTTACATTGTGCCGTGCAGCGTCAAAATATTATCGAACTAGGGGTCGCCCGTGTGGTTATTTAGAATATTTCCCCCGATTTTACATCATATCTCACTACTGCCCCGCTTCTATTGATCATAGCGTGATGTTATTAATTTAGCCTATAGCCTTCCTAGATAAATACACTAGTTATTCAACAAAAAAAGATTTTGACCTACCACCTACCTACTTTCTGAGATTAGCGCGTTCAACCAAACAAACAAACTCTTCAGCTTTATAATATTAGTATAGATAACACAGGGTTCTACAATATATCTTTAACTACACAGGCCTGATTGTATAGTGGTTAAAATGGACTGCTAATCCGGAGGTCGAGGAGGGTTTGATTCCCACACGGGACAAAACTATTCGCGATTCATAAATGTTTGTCCCGAGTCTGGATGTAATATGTGACTGTGAATGTTTGTAAAGTCCTCCGTGACATAGTGATTAATAATAGTGCATGACATAGTGCTATATATTAAATTTGCACTAGGCAAAAGAAAAAATAACAATAGTATATGTATATGTATTTAGAACTAGATTATTTAACTGCAGTCATCAATTTTAACGCTTCCCAGACTCAAAAGATTTTATGTCTTTAGACACAACATTTAATGATTTTTACTTTGAATTTTATTGCGTGACCCTTAGCCGATTTAAATGTTAAGGAAACAATTTAAATCTAAAGTTAAGACCTAAATTGGAACATTCTATACATTAAATTGCCTAGTGAATCAATTGCCCACTTTCCATCTTTTTTTACTTTTACTTTTTCTATACTAAAGAAAAAATAAATAAGAACTTTTTATGTAAGACTGCTTACTATCAAGCGGGCTGTTATAAGCAGTTATTGTAGCATCTTGGGGCATCACTCGTTTAACGACTATTTAAATGACAACAGGATTCATAGGATTAGTTGCTAGTTTTTATGCAGAATTATATAAAAATAATAGTTATAATTGAGATTTATGTCATATAGAGGCGGTTTGTGATCATTATTGACTTTGTATTTGGTTTCTTTTTTTTTATGTCCTTGATTGTCATGCTCACTGAAATGTCATTGCTTGTGGTGTCATATTGGCCGGGTTATTTCCTTGCCTCGAATATGGCGAAGGAAATGATGGCTAGCCCGTGCGTCATGCTCGTGAACGGGTGCTACTTGGGGTGGCTGGTTAATCTTGGCAAAATTTATTTTAAAATATTAAGATATAGTTTTTAGATTTTTCTAAGATTACAATGTGATCTCGACACGTGTCTATCTTATACTTACAAAAGGAAACGATCTTTCATTACCATACAGTGGAAAGCTAAATTCATTATTTTTTTAGTCATTATATGTATATTGTTTCGTTGTCAATTAAATCAGATAAAGAAATAATATATAAATTTCAATCTTCACTTTCTTGGTTCGTCATGCATGGGTTCGATTCCCACACAGGGACAAAACTTTGTGTGGCCCACAAAGAGTTGTTCTGAGTCTGGGTGTAATTTGTGTCCGTTAATTGTATGTTTGTAACGTCCCCCGCAACACAGAGCTTGTTCTCTAGTGCGGGAAATGTCTTTAAAAAAAACTGTATGGTGTATTGTTTTCCGTCCCTTTTTATTACCGCTAATATTGTAACTTGTAACTAACCAAATTGTAAATATTATACTCTGGCGATTAAAAACAGTGGCCCGAGTTCCTTGCCAATTCTTCTCGAAGCTCTACCCTAGGCATCGAATTGGCCGTAGGAAAAACCTCTGCTGGCATTTGTTTTTATGCCGTTCATAAGTATCATGTATTTGATCTAAATGAATAAATGAGCTAAAGTTTAACTTTGACTATATATAATATATAGGTATATATTATATATATATATATATATATATATATATATATATATATATATATATATATATATATATATATATATATATATATATATATATACATATAATTCGTGTATTCGACTTCAAATATTATAACACCAGAACCTCTAGACAAGTGGCATAAACGGTAGTCGAATCGAAAAGTCAAAAAAGCAAATGTATGGGATCTGACGTAAGTTTACGACATTTAATCGTTAAGTTACGTCAAATCCCATACATTTGCTTTTTTGACTTTTCGATTCGATTACCGCTTTTGCCACTTGTCTAGAGGGACAGGTTTTCGAGATAGGGAACCGTTTTTGTAAAAAAATCCTGAACGTGTAGTTATTTGGCTGTGGTCTTTTGTACCTATTCGTAGTGCGTTTCGTTAGGTGCGCTTCAAAATAGGTGCGCTTATACAAATACCCCAAAACTTTGATTCTTAAATAATATGTACTGTTTCTCTTTTTCCAAGAAGATAAGTGTAAGTGATTACTCTGACATTGTAAGCTTACTATTATGACTATACTAACTGATTACTAAATAATAGCCTCTTGATTGGCGAGCGAGCGATTTATTTGTTACCTATTTACGACTAAACGATTGAACGGATCGAAATGAAAATTGGCAAGGAGGTTGGATTTCGCCCCTTATCACATTAATTGCTACGGCTATGCTCCCCTTGGGTTGTATTGTGATGTTAAAGATAGCCTAAACCTTTAAGAAGAATTGGGCTATCAAAAGCGACAAGATATTTTGATATCTGACATGGTGTTCCATAGATAAGCGCGTTCAAACAAACAAACACTTTAGCTTTATATATGAGTACATATAGATAACTTTCCATCCTCCTCCTAAATGGCTAAATATAATAAATCTTGTTATAAAAATGAAATATTTGAATAAAAATTATGGTTTATGTTTACAAAAGCTTCTAAATCATACAACTGTTAAACGATGGGTAATAAAAAAATGAGGAACAGATTGATAAATTGTCTTAAATATTTAAATTGTGGATTAGATGTAAGTCAAAATGAAACAAACCAGAGTCTAAAAACTACTTTAAACATAGTTATAGATACAAAGATTGAAATAATATGTGGAGTATATAAGTAGACTAGCGTTAGTCGACTACAGCCTGGTTTATATTTATATAATAGGACTCCAGCGCTAATTTAGAGTGGCATTTTGAAAGAAACGTTTTCCTATCCTAGGGATACTTTTAAAAATGGGTTGACAATACGCCAGATACCTCTGTTATTCCGTTCAGATTTCCCACTACCGAACTTTACAGAAGCTGCGAAGTTTTAAATGTCCGTCAGCTCTTCCTTATCAAAACCCTTCTCCTCCAACATGCTTCAACTCCCTTTCAACCAGTGACAAAAAGGCGAAAGGGCAGGATTTGCACGACTAGAAAAGCATACTTTAGTCATACAAAAACATTTAATTGTTTTTTGGCACCTACTTTATACAATAAAGTAAATAAATAAACAGGATTTGCACGACTAGAAAAGCCAACTTTAGTCATACAAAAAGATTTAATTGCTTTTTGGCACCTACTTTATACAATAAAGTAAATAAATCATTCCCTTTCTATCATCTTACTAATAAAACATGTAAGAGTGCAGTCCAAAAATGGTTATTAACCTTGACCTACCAAGACACAGAAAATATTATTGGTGCAATAACCTTATGTCATACACACAAATACTGCTACACGATATTTCTACCATACTAATACTAATATACCACTGTATGTCTATAGTTTATTTCATATAGAATGGGTACTGTGATGTATATTAGAAGATAAAGATCAACGAAAATGATAGAAGATTAAAATTAAAACGTATCGATTGAATACTTTAAGCTCTTCATCATTCAATAAGCCTATTGGTAGAGATTAATTCAATCATTTTTATTCATCTATATCTTCAAATAGCAAACGTCACAGTACCAATGCTATGTGAAATAGACTATATTAGTTATTTGACTATGGTCTCATCGTGGTATGTTTTTAATAAGTTTACCTTCGAGCACGGTTTGCTTCCAGAATATAATATTTTCTCCATCGTTGTACGTATAGGTTTTCGAATACCTGCTGAGGTATTTCCGAGCGCTTCAACCTGACATTTATACGAAGTTTAAAAATAGAGCACTAACTCGAGGCAGCATTTGGCTGTATCTATGTTTAATAAAAGAGAAGTAGGGCACTATACTAGGGAGCTAACCCGACAGAGGAAAGTCCTTACTGAAGACCACAGCCAAATAACTACACACATCGGTGTAGTTCCTATGTGTGAGTACAGGTCTCCAACGCTCAGTTAGGGATGCGTTTTGAAAGAAACGTTTTCTTATCCCAGGGACACTTCATCTTAAAGCTCTGGTGTAAAACAGCCTGTGCCTGGGTCGGCAACATATTACTTGGTTGGCAAACAAGCAGATACCAAAGGTATCACTTGCTGCTCAACAAATACCTAAATATTTATTTAAAAAATACTATTTATTTAACAGAAATGAGGAAATCCGTAGGAGAACCAAAGTGACCTTAATTATTTGGCTATGGGCAGGGCATATAGCGTGTTAAACTCAAAGCCGTTATTTAGATAGATAGATTGAAGACTCTATTACATCAATTACATTTATGATACAGATATTATTTCACATAGTTAAGGCAGAAAGGTTCTGAACTCGAAATAAACGGTGGACCGACGACCTACAAAAGGTTTCAGGCAATCGATGGACCAGGTCAGCTCAACACCATATAAAATTTAATTAAGTGTCTAATATTGGATTACACAATTTATCTAGCATCATAGCGCTACCGAGGCAGTCACAGCCAGAGTTCGAGATGTATTCGAGTTATCATCGGTTTATTTCAGTTGTATTGATTGGAGGTGGTGAATAGTGGTTCTCTTATGATTTTCATTTTTTTTTTCATTTTTGATTTATTTCAATGAAAACCTGTACGGTTATGATACATAGAAATCGTTTGAAGTGGTAAATCAACTGTTTTCGTTAATGTGCGAAATATTTCTTATCACACAAAGTTCTGAAAAGTCTGTACCTATTTAAATTATGTACATATTATTAAATTTTATACAAATGTCATGGCTTACTACGTATATTGGGCAACTATAAGTATAGCAGTGGTGGCCGAGTGGGAATGTAACCGACTTGCACGCAAGAGATGCGAGTTCGATCCCGGGTGGCAGTACCAATATAAATTTCACTTTGTGGAGTTTATATGTACTAATCAAATGATTCGCGATCTGCTAACGGTGAAGGAAAACATCGTGAGGAAACCCACATGTCTTAGAAGAAATTCTAACGACATGTCTGATTCACCAACCCGCATTAGGCCAGCGTGTGTGAATTAAGGCCTACACCCCCCCTCCTCTCTCTCTCTCTCTTGATAGAGGAGTGGAGACCCGTGCCCAGCAGTGGGACATATATGGGTTGCTATTATAAGTATAGCAACTGAATGTAAATAAATAAAAATGTAAATAAACAAAAGTATAAAAATTTGTAGACATTTCTGTGTTAAAAATAGACACAGAAATATCTACAAATTTGCATACTTTTGCTTAAGTTAGTGAGCTTAAGTAATATTAATAATTAACAGAAATTAAGTTTTCTCCTAAATGTAAACTTAAGCAAAAACTTTATTACTGTAAGGTTTTTTCTACAGTTTTGTTATTATGATTTCTGTGGTTCGTATATTGAAATACCACGAATGAATGAACAAGATTTAATAAGTATAAGTGGTTTTTAATCATGGTTAAAAGAATTTACAAATTTAATATTGCTCTATTTCATATAGATTATTATATTGAATAGAATATAGAGTATTGCTTCTAGAACATTCTCAGTCTTTAATAAACACTAACTTAAGTGAAATTTTGTTAAAACAACTACCTACCAATCAAATTGGTACTTAATCGCTTATCTATAAAGGACTGTTATTGGTTATAATATAAACATAACACTACGACTCAAGAAAAGCATGGCAGTAACAAACGTGACACATAATTAAGTAACCCAAAATATATAACGCGGATGAAACCGCGGGGAATTGACGACCTTTAGAATTAAATACTCATTTGGTCACTGTTGATTTGCATAGGAATAAAAGAGAAGCAAATAATGCAAACGAGTCAGCGCACCGCCGAAATTGATTCCATAATTAAGAAAAATAATATTTACTAAATAAGTAGTGGCATAATTGTAAATATAAAATGGCAATATTTTTAAACATGTTATAATCAGCTAATATCCCTAATATTAGGCACCAATGAAATTAAATAAATAGGTAAACGAGATGTTTTTATATAAGTATCTATATTTTTTCAAGGGGTGTCTGGTATTATTTTTATGTATGTTATTTTAATTAAATGTATCGCGGAGACATAGACATACTCGTAGTTATAAAGTCCCAACAAGCTGAAAATCTGTAAAATTGTTCAAAACATAATTATAAATAAAATTTAAAAGTTCCCCATCATTCCGTGGATGGAAAATTTTTTACTCGAGGTCAAAGATAAAAAAAATGAGTTTTTCGCGATTTTTAGCAAAACGGTAAGTTTTATTATAAAAATACCTATATATAATTTTTATTGTGATAGATAAACCAAATTTTGCTAAAAAATCTTTTGAGTTAGACTATTTCGCTGTTATCAGCGCCCTAAGAGCATAATTATAATTAAACAGACGCAATCTTCACTCAAGGACACACTCAGGCAGTAATTTCAGAGCTTTCTTCGATAACTTTATTTCGTAGTTATCGTTTAAAGAAATTCCAAGGACAGCTCGCTGTGTGATATTAAATTATTGGACTAGCCCTAGTAAATGTTCAAAATGAATTAAAATTAATGTGTAAAATTGAAATATTACTTGAAAAATTGTCCGTAATAGATTCCTTGTTACAATAAATTTTATTCTTACTTTGTATGTCAGTGTTACGATCAAAAGAAGGCGAGTAAAAGAAAATTAAATGCCAATTACGGAGGGTTGCCGCCCCACACGTTTTCGCCTGATTCATTTATAGATCAGAGCAAAAGTAATTCCATTTTGTATAGAAGTGTACAAAATACTTGAGATAAATAATGAAGGCTGTATGTTTTATAGATATACGAGGTCGAATTAATCACATCAACTAGGCTAAGCTAAGAAAAGAATAATAAGCTCGTAATTAGACACTATTACGTGCTTATTATTCTTATACACAGTTTAACAAACTCTTTGCAGCCGGGTATCGACCTGCTGATCTGGTGCTCGCATTGAGCAGGCACTCAGTCAGTCAGGCAACGTTCAAATTGGCTCGCGAGGCAAACGTCCTCATCACGAGGCTGGGTATTCCTCGCGAGGTTGCCTCATGTTGTCGATACCCACCTTAAGAGTTCATTACACTGTGCTAGAATGATATTTTTGCATTTTTTGAATGCACGTGTAGAGGTTCAAAATGGTCACCTCGCAACCAACACCGCGACGGGTGTTAGGGATCCGATTCCCGTACGGACCCAAACTCGAATACTAACTTTATTATCTATACCTATATATCTATACATATAAAAATGAATCCCTGTTTTCCTTGGTCACGACATAATTTTGAGAACGACTTTACGGATTTCATTCATCTTTTTTAGATTTCTAATACTCTGTAGAAGGTTAAAACAAAAAAAAAATGCACAGAAAATAGTTTAACTCGAGCGCGGTCGGGGCGGGCCTCTAGTTTTTTTATGAATTACATCCAACACCAGCAAAGGGTTCACCGCTGAACTCGAACCCAGAACCTTGAAGGTTTACCGCCCCTTTGCAACAGCAGATATAAGCCTTATTAGTCCTACGAAAATTGAAATAATTTGGAAATATATGGCGAAAATATGGACGGGCAAACATACAAAAAATAATAATTCAGAACCTCCTACTTTTTTGAAGTTGCAATTTTTTTTTTCTATTACATTTACAAGGCTTGACAAGGATTAGTGTTTACTTGTAGCGAGATTAAAAAGTCTAACATAGTATGTCTACTTATCACTAACATCGCTCATTCTTTTTTTTTCTCCGAATAAAAAATATATTATTTAAATTACTTCAGGCTATTATACATATCAAAATATTTTGATATTGAAATTTTCTTACCGTAGGTACATGAAAAGTTTTTATACAACTGCCTAAGGTATATCTGATCTTTTGATATTTATTTCCATACCTAATTTTTATAAAGAGCTTACGTACCTACATTCAAAGCGAAAAACGGAGTAAAAATGAGCCAGTAAGCTTTCTCTGTAAGTTATGCTCAACTGGTTCAACTTAGTGATTTAGGTGAAAGCATGAAATTTCATACTCAGTTGCGTTAAAGCCTTTTTTTATGTGAAGACAAGTAGAAAAATTCGTAAGACTTAGTTATACTATTTTACAAAATAAGAAAAGAAAACATGAAATATGTTTTATACTACGTGGGCGTTCAACAAATACAAAAATACATTTATATTCGAAACATTAATATGTATGTGTTACACTAGATGAGCAATAACCGTGAAAACGTGCTCTATATGTTTAGCTTAGTGATTTTATATACATTTAAATAATCATAATCAAAAATATATTAATGGTAAGCAGAATGTTTGCACCAGTAAGCAGTCACAGTAGCTTATGGACGCTTGCAACACCTGAATAGCCGACCGAAATAATTGTAACATAGTCTTGTGTAGTGGGTGACCCTGAGGAAATTGGAAAACCTATCTTTATTAAAACGCATCCCTAAATGAGCAAGCAGATTTTGCTTAAGTTTATTTAAATTCAATTCTTATGCTGCTCCCACGTTGCCGTTAGAAAATGTTTGTAAACATTTTCTAACATGAAAACATTTACTCACAAATGTTGTCAATTGTTACATTTTGTTAGGAACTGTTACATGTTATAAGTGCTCCTACACTAATAGAAAATGTTTACTAACATTTTACAGATTTTACTAAGGTTTACAAACAAAAGGTAACACATATTATTTTATTTTTTTATAATTTGTTAACTTAACGTTACTAAACATTTTCTAACATGAAAACAGTTTTTAACATTTGTGATTAAATGTTTACAAACGTTACTAAACATTTTCTAACAGCAATGTGGGAGCACCATTAATAAAAAGCCACTATAGTCTACGATCATCCAAATCCAAATTTTGATGCAGTACGACAACAATGTCGCGCTCGACTACTCACACAACGTGGGAAATCGCACGATAAAGTAGGCAATAAGCCGTATTGACACCGCTCACCGCCCCATTCGTTCCAAAAGTAAACAGAATTTTTAAGAACGCTGCTTGGGATTTGGATGGGTAGTTTCTTGTAGAAAGATTAATATATAAACTCTTTTTTATACTACTTATATGGCAAACAAGAATACAGCCCGCCTGATGACGATTGCAATACCTGGGGTATCACTAGCGATCCTCAAAATTTAACACCTGGGTTTTATTTTTTAATTTTCCTAGGATAGAAAAATGTTTAGCTAAAAACGTATCCCAAAATGAGCCCTGCCCCTCTAGACGAGTGGCATAAATGATAGTCAAATCGATTAAAATAGAAAGCATGTATGGGATTTGACGTAAGTTTACGACGTTAAGTGGTAGACTTACATATACTTAATAATAATAATGAAGTTTATTCATCTCCACAAATTACAAATTAGAGTTGGTACAATAATTGCGGTTGACATGGTGGTTTCAACGTAATTTGTCAACGTGTATAAATATGTCAAATCCCATACAATTGCTTGCTTGCTAGAAGACTGTACCGCGGGATATGCCTTGCATGATTTGACCTAAACAAAACAACATAGGTACATAATTATACAAGCTTGTAAAAAGTCGTACGTACTATAAGACGTTGATAAATAGTGTCGACATAAGGATATCAAGAACACCGTAGCCTGAATAAAGTAGTAAGTTGGCTTTGTTCGCTATTTAACCCAATTTTTTGGCGTTTGTTGTTCTGTTTCCTACCTGAACGGTATACTCATATTTTACGGCAGCGGAAGGTATCCTATGAATAAAGTAAACCCTGTTTGTATCTGTTTACCCGCGTAAGGAGTAACAAGAAAAACCTTTTTTGTATTCTGACGGGAATATTTATTGGATGTACGTAACTGGTATATGCAACGATCCTTGACTTTACACCTTTCAATAGTCCCATTAAGCTTGAGACAAATTATCGTGTGGGCCGTGGCAGGGTTAAATATATTCCAAACGAAAACTTTTCTGTTGCCTAGTTTTCTATAGCTGACAGGTTAACTAGGTTAATTTTTACCTTCTATTTTTATTCTACTCACTTACAAAAAAGTATGTAGTTTTAGTGGACTGAAGACTGCTGTAAGGATTTTTTTATTTATAAGTTCTACTTAGGTGGCGGTTACAGTAGCCTATAGACGCTTGCAATATATTACTTGCGTGTTGTCGACCCATTTTTTTACACCAGGGCCATTAGATGAAGTATCCCTGGGATGGGAAAACTTTTTTTTCAAAAAGCGCTTGAAACCTGTACTCACTCACTAGAACACAACTAAACCACTGTGTGTAGTTATTCGGGCTTGCTCGCTAGTATAGTTCCTTGCCTATCTTGAATTTCAAAAAATATGTATACGTAAAAAAAGCGACACGTCCCGGCTTCGTACGGGTGGACAGTTTCCGTAGGAATCCCGTATTTTTTCTAAAACATAATATAGCCTATGTTACCCGCTAATAATGTAGCTTTCTAATAGTCAAAGAATTTTTAAAATCTGTCCAGTATTTTTTGAGTTAAATCGTAATAAACAAAGGAACAAAAAATCTATTATTTCCTCTTTATTTATAATAATTATATGTTTTTTTATACTACCAAGGTCGCAAACAAGCATACGGCCCGCCTGATGGTAAGCAGTTACCGTAGCCTATGGACGTTTGCAACACCAGGGGTGTCACTCACGCGTTGCCGACCCTTTAAAACCTTATAACTCCTTTCTTGAAGAACCTCATGCTATAGTCTCTTGGGAAAACCTCGAAAGGCTCATAAATATAGATTCAAGTATAGATAAATTCGCCTGAGAATTATAAGAATAAAACAAAACATATTATATTGTTTGAAAATGTACGAGGTCCAACACTGCCAATCACACTTCCGGAATGCCGAGATACACACTTCCGGAATGCCGAGATACAGCAATATCCTGATTGATAAACTTCGAGAGCTCATAACTTCCTTATTAGTGAACTTTATTTGTAAGTACATACTTGTAGCAATTAATGTTATAATTATGTTCTACTAGCTGTTGCCCGCGGCTCCGCCCGCGTGGATGTCGGTTTTCGCTTAAAAAGTGGCCTATGTGTTATTCCAGACCATAAGCTATCTCTGTGTTAAATTTCATCCATATCCGTCCAGTAGTTTTTAAGTGAAAGAGCAACATCCATCTATCCATACTCACAAACTTTCACATTTATAATATTAGTAAGGATATTGTATAGGTTTTCATTAAATTATATATGAAGGTAACTATGTCTATTAGTTTTATAGTTATAGGTATATGCTAGCTATTAATTGATGTAATTTCTTTAGTATTATCAAAACGAAACTGCCCATATTTTCCGTATATCTTAAGGTTTACTGTTAGATATTGCTTTTAGCGATAAGGTCTATCTATAATTTGTGCATAGGTATAATTTAAAATAATTTCGTGAGCAATATTTGTTTTGGCGTATAATAAAGAGTTATCTATCCATTTATCTATTTAGTTACCCTATTTTCATTTCAGTTGACTGCGTGGTTACCTCGTCATTTACCACTGCGCGCGCGTTGTGGGGAGCGGTCCCCACACGGGACAAAAAAATTGTGTGATCCATAAATGGTTGTCTGGAGTCTGGGTATACCATGTGTACGTTAATTGTATGTTTGTAAAGTCCGCGACACAGGGCATGTTCCATAGAGCGGGAGTTGTCATTTTTGAAAAAAAAAATTGCGTCTCTCTATGCTTTATAGTGAACTGTGGTATAGCTATTGTACTTCACAATCTGTAAGTACAGCCATTTGTGACCCATTTTAATTATATTTTCTGACTAAAGAACATCTCTCGTACATGAAACGTCAAAGACAAAAAGCCCTTTTAAAAAAATCTAATCAATTTGGATACCGTTTTAAATTTGCAGTGTCTTATACTTTTGTTTTCTTATTATGTGTCTTTTTTTAACCGACTTCAAAAAGAGGAGGTTATCAATTCGTGTGTATTTTTTTTTGTTACCGCATAACTCCTTCATTTATGGACCGATTTGAAAAATTTCTTTTTTTGTCTGACTGGACATACTTCCAGTTTGGTCCCATTATCATCAAAAGAAAGTTCCGATGATGGGATCCATGAGGAATTGAGGGAACTCCTCAAAAGTTATAGGCACACATATAGCAATTTCAATATTTTTAACAACTAATCAATCATTTGCATTCAGAAAGTGTAATTTGGTGAAGTAAAACTGATGAAGAAGACCACAGATGGCCATCTGAACTTTTCAATAATAAGTATTTTACTGATGGCGATTAGATAAGTTTCGGTTATTGTTGCTAAGCAACTATTAATAAGAAATAATGACGTGAATGAATTGAGCGCGGATTGCACAGATTAAATATTGCTTTTAATACCTACTTGACCTGTGTAAATAAATAGTTACTACGTAACCTGTGTTCAGCCCGACGCTCAGTCGATTTTATTCGATTGTAACAAACAAATATCTGAAAATTTTACAACTTGCCGTACTGAAGTCGTTTTTTTTTTGTTAAAATTATGTCTACTATCTGTGTATGTTCGAATAAATGCTTTTCTTTTCTTTTTTTTATGGTTTTCAGCCCTCCGTATGGTAAGCAGATACCATAGTCAATAGACACTGGCCATACCTCCAGTGTCACTCGCATGTTAAAAATATTACCTACATCAGTATATTTACCATATGGTATAGGAAATTGTTTCTTTAAAAACTTGTTTAAATGAGTACAGGCGACCTGTTTTGTTTTTTATAGAAATATAAGTAGTATATAGACGTTGCCCGCGGCTCCGCCCGCGTGGATTTCGGTTATCGTGATAAAAAGTAGTGCTATTTCAGACTATAATCTATCTCTGTGCTAAATTTCATCCAGATCTGTTCGGTAGTTTTTCGTAAAAGAATAACAAACATCCATACTCACAAACTTTCACATTTATAATATTAGTAGGCCTTAGTAGTGTAATCTCCCCCAAAGATTTGCCACAGCATACGAGTAGACAGCAAATGTTTTAGATTTGACATAACTGTACGACATTATATCGTAAACCTAGATCAAATTCCATACATTTTCTTTCTATTCGTTTTGACTACTGTTTATGCCACTTGCTTAGAGGGGCTTTACCATCATTTGCCCGCAACTTTTACCACCTCGTCCGTCCCTGTTCCTGCCTACGCTAAACCTAAATGCATTATAAGTAGGTGAAATAAAAAGCTTACAGAAACGAATAAAATGCTAAACCTAAATGATTGATTACTCTTAATTAGAGCTTGACTTGTGCAAACATCATAAATCAAAAACCGCATTATGTAAACATGTGTACAACGAATTGATAAACATAAAATCAATCAACACACAAAATTGACTGGCCAACCTCTTCTACCTATATTTCACCGGACGAAATAATTAGAATAATGTGTGACATATTTTGGCCTTCACCTATTTCATAATAGTTAGCCAACAGCAAATGAATGATTAGTTCCGCATTCGCCACATAAAAAAGTCCGTATTCGTCCTACATTTTATTCCTTTTTAGCCCCAAATATTAATATCGATAGAACTGAAACGGAGTAGGTAAATATTGTAACTAATGTTCTCCATTAGTTACAATATTTACCTACTCCGTTTTTTACATAATAAATATTTTTGGCATTTTCGCTATGCTATACACTATACAATTACACTTACTAAAGGTATTTACAGAATAAGCATTAAATAATAATAATTGTCTTATTATTAATATTATATTTTGTTATAAACATTGTTCTTTCAATTACGTACACTCCATCATACAAGTTGAAGAAAAAACTTTGCAAATGGGTACCTCTTTTTAAGCTCGTTGCGCGCACGGAGGAGTGTGGGATTTGATAATGGAGAAGGAATGGTTTTGCAGTCCTTCTTCATTATGAACTTTAACTAGCAATGCAATGCTTTTTAGCAATTACCGATTATTTCGACCATCGGGCGACCTCTTGTTAATATAAATCGTAGTTTGACAGCTTTATATAGCCTAGGTGTATATTTTGTTATGTAACTTAATTTTTAGCCAGGCAATAATCTACCTTAGTATCGTGTGAATGATAATGCGTGTAGTAGACATCTGTCAAAAAGTATTTCAATCTATTGCTACAAGCCTTTAAAGCCATTTTTGGCCTGAAAAGAGTAAACTTTATCTATATTATAGTATTAGGCAGGTACATCAATTTTCGATGACAATGTCAATTTATGTCATGAAATCAAATTCTTCATTTTGCCGCACTTAGTTCGAGGTCTATTAGGGATTTTAAAGTTCAAAACATTTTTTTTATTTATACAAGCCAAGTATACATACAAGTAATTTCAACACAATCTGTGTAGATCTATTGTATTTAGTATTTTTTATAAAGACATCTCCGTCACAAACAAGCAAACAACGGTAACAAAGTATGAAATAACGGTCACATAGTAAATGTCCACACGGGGCAAAAAAATGTGATTCACAAAAATGGATCACAATTTTTCGAGCCAAAAACAAATAATGGAATGGGAGCAAAAAGAGCATTTGGCTTTTCACGACTTTAAAAGGTATTTATTTATTTCTGTTTAATATGTGATTAAGGTTTGACAATACAATTAAGAGGAAATGCGGTGTGTCTATTCTCCATAGAAACGCTCTCGCCTGTTTTCTACCTGGTTTACGATCTTAAAGTAAACATTTTTTGCAATAAAATTAATATCAACCCCTTGTATGTTCCTATGTTTTCCTTTTTAATGATTCATTATATTTATAAGCACTAGAAACCCTTAAAAATGCTCAAAATAACCATTTTAGACGGCTGTCAACATAGGCCTGGTGTACAAATATGACAACTGTTATTGAAAAAAGGAAAACATAGGGGCACATTTTATATCCTAATCATGCAGTTTACGAAATATCTTTTTAATTGGTCTAATAATGGAGGAGGAAATAGGCGAGAGCCAAACCTCGAATTACGACTTTTTACTTATGCTGTTTAGTCGGATATGCAAGTTGTCCCTGTCGCACAAATCGCGCGGCCGAGCGGTCGCAAGCGACAGCGATAGTTTATTCAAATACCTAATATTCAAAAGTCTCTCCGCCCGCATTTCGTGAATGTTTTCACAGTACTACGCACGCATTCCAAAGATTTGAACAAATGATGAAAGTTAAATAAATTGAAACGAACGCTTTTAAATGTTAACTGAGGAGTCCAATCTCAGACGCCACAGATGAGCGTTCATTCTTACTTTAGGGCTGTAAAATTCTAACTTTAATTAATCTCAAGAGTGACTGGTCTGGTGGTAATTAAAGTTCATACAACTATCAACTCTAGATGATGCTGACTGAATAGATTGTCTTGTCATTCTAAAATTACCCTTAGTAATTTCAGAATGACGAGACATAATCTATTATTTAAGGTGTCAATTACTATAATGCTGTACTGTGTAACTACTAAGTGCTTACGATATTATCTATTAGTCACAAAATATTGTCTCCAAAATACACTTTATAAAAAGAACATACATACAAATAATGACAAAGTCGTTCCTTAATCATTCGACTACCAGGCCAGTCATAAAATAACCATTTATTTTAATCAATTCATATTATTTTATTCTTATCAAAGTAACTGTCTTCAATCGCAAGTCTAAATTATATAAAACTATTTTACCAGCTCCCAGACTGTGGCTGGCTACTGTAAATACAAATTGAACAATTAATAAATACAGAATATCAAATGTTTTGATTAGTTTGCTGCCCAAACTTACAATCAATGTTTTAAGCTCTACTAGACAATCGAACTTAGTGTGGCAGAACCACGAACTTAGTTCGCTCTCAAACTTTACCTTTTCAATCGTGTGGCAAACGGAGCGAAGTAAGCAATTAATTTATGACCTTTATATTTCAAATTCTGTAGTTCACCTTCATTACCTAGCTTTAAGGTTGTCACACACACTTTACTGATACAATCCACAAATGATTTCAAGTCTCACCCAGACTTGAAATCATTTGTACCCAAGACTAAAAAATCATTTTTGAATTGTTCACTTTTTTTGTTCATGTGGGAATCAAATCCATAACCAAGGCAACAAATGGCAAGGTAACAACTTAAGACGCTGATAACTGCCAACGACCTTGAAATATAAATCTTTTGTGTCGATTTGCGTAGGAATTAAAGAGAAGAAAATAATACAAACGAGCCGTAGCACCCACCGCTGAAATTGAGTACAGAATTGAGAAAAAAAATACAAAAATATTTCAAAACAAAAATATTTTTAAACATGTTGTAATCAGATAAAATTTCTAATACTACCAATTAAAATCAATAATCAAACGAGATATTTTAATGTTTGTACCGAGTCTTAGGTGTAAATTGTTCCGTAAATTGTATAAGTACGGGGGTAGTCTTTCACAAGTTACAGTAACAAATTCAAACTATTTTCCTCTTTACTTTAAATTTTTAAACCTATTCTTATGAAACTTTGCACACGACATTACAATACAATATAGTGATAGATACACTAAGCTCTGATGATGGAGTTACGGGGTAGACAGTGAAAGAATTAAAAGGATAATAATAATAATAAAACAGTGTTACAGTAGCTCTACACTTGCTCTAGTCGTACCATGGTTGTACTGTTATAGTGCAGCTATGGTATGGCTACAGTAAGTGTCTCATCCCATTTTAGATACAAAATTCTCTAAGGGCCTCTGCGTGTTGGACCTATGTTCCCGCGTAAGCCTTCCAAAGGCCCGGGTATTCTTCTTGATAATGGAAAAATACTTTATTTGCGTAAAAATTGGTACAGTATGGATTAAAAGGAATATACATAATATTGCATTATTAATATGTTTTATTATTTTGTACCTACCTCTCATAGGTAGGGCACCATACTAGTGAGCAAGCCCGACTGGGGAAGGACCTTTACCTTACAGAAGACCACAGCCAAATAACTACACGCAGCAATGTAGTTGTGGTCCTGTGTATGAGTACAGGTCTCCAGCGTTCATTTAGGGATGCGTTTTGAAATAAACGTATTCTTATCCCAGGGATACTCCCATCTTAAAGCCTTGGTGTAAAAAAAAGAGTTGTCAACACGCAAGTGATAACTCTGGTATTGCAAGCGTCCATAGGCAACGGTAACAGCTTAACATCAGGCGGGCCGTTTGCTTGATTGCCACAAGAAAACATTTTTTTTTGCAAACTAAGAAAGTATTATGTTTTTTATACTACTTGGTAGTATAAAAAAATGATTTCTTAGTTTGTCAGTTTTTTTTTCATATAATGTTTGGAATTAAATGATTTATTACCATATAAAATGAAATATTTATTTCTCGTCCAGTAACTTTGACATGATTAGCTCTTAAAAGTTTGCCAATTTAAAAAAGTTTTTCGCTCAAACATTGATGAGATTTACAATTGGATCAAAACGCAATTTATACCAAAACATAATAACAATGATATGACTAATGACTGCGTCGTAGGTCTGGTGTTCGTTTTATGTGACTGCTGATCACGAGGTCCCGGGTTCGATTCCCGAGTTTGTTACAAAATACACTATAGATAAAAGTTTGATGGGCAGTGTTTACACAGTCAAGCCATGCACCTGTGTTTGCGCACACACGTGTGCTATAATATCTACCGCCGAGATGGCAAATCTCCATCGCGATACCGAAGTTCGGTTAAAAGGGCGTTAGTAACACTTATTATATAGTTAAATAAGCGAGCTAAGCGAGTATAAGAAACGTATCGGCATATATACGTTCTTAATAAAATCAAGTCACTACTTTTAAGGATATTAAAATTCCAACTCCAGTCTTAATCGCTTCTTTATTCAATTTTCATCTTTTTACATCAACATTAACTGATTATATTATAATCGTTTAGAAAATTTGACTGTACTATTTAAGATTAATAATATTATTTTACTACTTCATCTTGGCGACACGGTTCGACTGTGCATCATGCCGCCACGTTGTCCATTCTGTGCCTATGACAAAGACTGGAACTTGGAATAGCTTCGTTTTTAAATATTCGCCGAAAGCACATACTATCGTTTTAATTGTTTGACGTTTGACAGAAGCGCATGCCAACACGAGCTAAGTTCTCATAGTCTACTGGAACGATTTTTTGTATGTATCATTGTCATCCTCATCTTAGCCAAAATACGTCCACAGCTATTGTAAATATGTACAAATGTTTGTTCGACGAAAACTCCAGTATCGTTGGTCGGAACGTCTTGTAACTTGGTAAGTAAATTAATAAGCCAAAAATAATTTTAAACTTCGAATATTAGTCAAATCGGTCAATGGTGAGTCGTGAATTCACAATAAATTAACTAGTATTTATAATAACCACAGAAATAAATCAATTTCTGTGATCATAACAATACTTCATCCGGGTAAAACAATTTGTTATGTATAATATTTAGGGATTGAAAATACCATTTTAGTGCTCATTAACGTAATTCAAGGAACCTTTGTACAAAATTTCAAATTTGTCCCCAACGGTATTTTTAGGTTCCAAGATTTTTCAGCCACAGCAGTATTTTTAGGCTCTGCGTTAATGAATCAGTCATTCAATGAGAACAAGTAATTACTATAGTATGTAAAAAAAGTATATCTTATTATTTGATGTTTAACTTTTTTTAAGGACTACACTGGGAAGGTATAATTCCCAGCAACGAGCGTCTTAACCCACTTCAAAGGCAACGCTACTGTAAAGAGTTCAGGTTTTATTTATTAGTATTAAGTATATCCTTCATCAACTAAAAAGCATTCATTCAGAGTAACGATCTTTTGTCGTTTCGTTTCAAAGCGGAATTGCCAAAAATCTTAAAAGCCTACATTTAGGACACGGCAGCGTCTTTATAGGCAGGCTCGGAGTATTATTGTATTCTATTTGTATTCTTGAATACCACTTTAATAACAGCAATTAATTAAACGAACTGGAAAAGGAAATATTTACCATTAAATAAAATTAACATCTAGATCAGTTTGTTCATATTATAACAATAAATAGAACATTATTTATCGCAAAAATAAAATAGTCAGTAAAATATCCAAATATTTATACTAAATATTATAAAGAGGTAGGGCACTATATCTACTAGCGAGCAAGCCCGACTGGGGAAGGACCTCCACCTTACAGAAGACCAAAGTCATCCAAAGCTCTAGTAGTGTTCCTGTGTGTAAGTACATTTAGACATGCGTTTTGAAAGAAACGTATTCCTATCTCAGGGATACTCCCATCTTAAATCCTGGTGTAAAAAAATGAGTTGGCAACACGCAAGTGATACCTATGGTATTGCAAGCGTCCATAGGCTACGGCAACTGCTAAATGTTACAGGAGACCGAAGCCGGATAACTAGACACAGTAATGTATGTAGTTGTGTTTCTGTGCGTAAGCACAAGTGTCCAGTTCTCAATTTTACTAAGAAAGTATTTTAATTTAACTTTTTCTTATACCAGGGATATCCCAACATAAACCCCTGGTATTTTAAGCGTCCATAGTAAAAAACTAGACATATTATTATACAATATTTTTTTTGGTATATTCAACTACCGAAAGACCCCAAAATTTGTGGAAACAAAAATATAAAAAATAAAAATATGCAAAATATGGGTTAACATTTCGTTACATAATTGAGACATAATTTTACATGGTTTAAATATATTATAATTATATTATAATTTAAATATATTATAATATAATTATAATAATTAACCGACGACCTAAAAAAGGTCGCTGGGACGCACTGGATGCAGAAGGCGGAGAACCGTGTGCTATGGCGCGTGTTGGGAGAGGCCTATGTCCAGCAGTGGACTGCGATAGGCTGATTGATGAAATATATTGTACTTGAATCTATTACTGAATCTGAACAAACTACTTTTAAATTTTGCCTATACCATGAATATAATTCAATATGTATCATTAGTCAGAAGGATCAAGATCTTCTTAGTATCAAGATAACCGTAGTAGCTACTATATTGAGTAGACGTAACGCATAAAGAAACAGAAATGGTCTCCGCATTTCCAGCTCCCCCACGAGTTTCGTTAGACAAAGATAAAGTGTACAAACTACTTTTAAATTTTGCCTATACCATAAAAATAATTCAATATGTATCATTAGTCAGAAGGATCAAGATCTTCTTAGTATTAAGATAACTGTAGTAGCTACTATATTGAGTAAACGTAACGCATAAAGAAACAGAAATGGTCTCCGCATTTCCAGTTCCCCTACGAGTTTCGTTAGACAAAGACAAATTGTATTAGGTAGTCTCGCTTACATTAGACTGATAAATGTCTAGAGGTTTTTCTCTATTCCAATGGTGCTTGAAGCAATGGGACGTGACGCAGGCATGATTTACAATAGAATGTAAGTAAATAAAGTTTTATTATAAGTACTAATATTTTCGGATACGTAGGGCACCATACAATCAAACAGCTGGCGTAGGGAAAGTCTTTTACTATAGAGAAGATCACAGTCAAATAATGTTAACCTACTACTTTTAATTCGGGACGAAGCAATACTTCAATACTGATATGGGACAAACTAAGATATTTTTTGGAATGTGGGACAGAACTTCAGGACGAACGAAAAATAAATCTCAAATAACACACTGATTTGCAATAAAACCACAAACTGAATTGAAACCCCATGTCCCAAAACAAGCAGAGTCAGTACAATAACCAGACCGACAACTGTTCAACATCCATACCTACTAATATTATAAATGCAAAAATAACTCTGTTTATTTGTATGTATATTATATTTGTAGGTGAGTTTGTACATACAAATGTTTGTTTTTTACCTTTTCACAACTAAATTGCCAAATGCATCTTAATAAAATTTTACAAGGAGATAGATAGTATCCAGTACTTTTTACCGCAATCACGGGTGGTGCCGTGGGCAACAGTTAGTCATTATATATTTCTAAATACATATCAATCAATTAATCAGCCTATCGCGGTCCACTCCTGGACATAGGCCTCTCGTAACACGAGCCACAGCACACGGTCCTCCGCCTTCCGCATCCATACACGTACCTACTATCGATCTGTGCCCAGGCATAGAACAAAGAATTCTGCTCATCACACAAAGATTTGTCCTCTGTATGATTGACCTCACGACCTTTAAGCTCATGACAATAATATTAGACCAACCAGCCAATCAAATTTAACACCTGCTGCGCAGCTAGGTTGGACAATACCTTGCTACTATTATTCTAATAAGTATTGTTTATTACTGAACTAAAGAGTTATTGCTTAAACAACTTATATAACATTCTGAATCTACGGTATTTCAAATTCTTATATCACGAAGCCATTTAACAGGTTACAGGTTGAAGGAAAATGAGTTAAAGGTATAACTAGTCACGCGTTTGTAACCTTGGACTTTATTGTGAAGGAAACAGTTAGGTATTTCCTTTATTATTATGAAGTTATATAACGTTAAATAACATTTCGCTATGCGATTTTTTATTAAAATTATTGAAGTACTCATAGGTTAAACTATGGAGAAGTAATCACTTTTTTTTTCTTTTGATTAAATCTCGGTTCCGACTTTTATGAGTCGCAGTCGCAGCCGTTTGAAGACGGCCGAAGGTGTGATCCTTACTAATATTATTATAAATGTGAAAGTTTGTAAGAATGGATGGATGGATGGATGTTTGTTACTCTTTCACGTAAAAACTACTGAACGGATCTGGATGAAATTTGGCACAGAGATAGATTATGGTCTGGAATAACACATAGGCTACTTTTTGCGATAACCGACATCCACGCGGGCGAGGCCGCGGGCAGCAGGTAGTATTTATACAATCAAAAAGGTATCATAAATGTGCTTATATTATGTTTATTTTGTAACAGAAAGAAATTGTTCCTTCATTTTATTTATAAAATGTTATACACCTGATCAATCTAACAATGAAACATTTAATTATGTTTGTCATTTTCTCGCTGAAAAATGAAAAAGGTCACTTTTTTTTTCAAATATGTACAGCAAAGATGTAGGTACATTTAGCTTTAGCAAAATTTTATGAGGGTTAATTGTATTTATACAATTGTAGCTACAGATGTTTGGTAATTATCCAGTGCAAAAATTCCCGTACTTATGTGACTTTCATTTAGAGTTAAATTGAATTTATTACACAGTATTTTTATTTTTCCGACCAATTTTATTGTGTGTGTGGCGTGCGTGCATGGGTGCATGCGTGCGTATGCAAAGTTAGGAAGCGTTAAGCTTAGTTCACTGAAACTAGACCTGTAAACTAAAATTATGTGATGCCTTTCCTTAACATATTAGGTGCCACGTTTTTGTAATGCCAACAAATTATTTTCATGGCACTTTTTATAGCTATACAATATAAAGCTGACGCTATTAAAATTGTCAGTTATTCTTGGAATAAAGAAAATATGTAAGGCAGAAAGAAAAATAATTTATTTCAACGAGACATTCGAGGAATTGAGCTTTCTTACACAAAGATATGATTTGAATGAAATGTGATTTATACGTCTGTGTTAAGTTGTTAAGCTATTTGTGAAGTTTAATTAAGATATACCTTATGCATATACATATTTATATGTTTTTGCAATCTTGCAAAAACTATCATTTTTTAAAGATACTACTAGGGCAACCTTATGTGGCGGTGAAATTTACGAACAAACAATTTAAGGAGACAAGGTATACCCATATTAGGAGTAACTATCCGTGGGCGACACAAAATTGTTTTGTGTAGGATCAAACCCAAAACTAATGATTTAAAAAAATTACACCAATTAGGGTAACAACCGAACCTGAACTAATGCCCTTATTTACGAAATCATAAGGTATAATATTAATTTTTAGAGAGATTTAAAAAATAAGTTACTTTGAAATTCTTATTTTAACTAAGAACTTACCTATACTTTAATTAAATTGTCTAGGACTTTATTAACTTAACTTTTATATTAAACATTTAATAATGAAACTCAATTTAAAAATAAACTAAATAGTTGTAAATCTTTAAAGAATAACAAAGATTTATCAGTGATTATTGGAATAAATTATATTATGTACCGAATAAGTTTTTAAATATTTTGGATTATATAAGTTACACACATGTCGTTTAGTAGTGAAGGTCGCCATTAAAACTACTCCCAGGGTTCGATTACCCTCACACGGGATAAAATGTTGTGTAATTTACAAATATTTGTCTTTTTGCATTTTTCAGCGTACTCAAATTTTCTTTTACTCTGACAATGGGGTTTTCTTTTCTTTTATTTTTCTTTCTGCGACCCTTCGCTCCACGACCTCCAGCGCCCACAAGGAGGTGATATCGCTCACTTTCAGAAATTCTGCTCTAGACCAACAGCCAACAACTAGACAACAGCAACAATTCATGCGATTTGACGTAAGTGTACAAAATTATATCGTAAACTTATGTCAAATTCCTTACATTTGCTTTCTATTCTATTCGAATTGACTATCGTTTATGCCACTTGTCTAGACGGACTGGCCAATCGAAAAAATTGTTAATTTTACTACGATGTGATTATTCCCGTACATAACAGTTCAAAGAAAGAATTTTCATGATAAGTCGTTTCAAAATAAGTATCCAGTAATTTATACCTACTCATTTAAAATCATTGCTCTAAAAATATTGTTGAAATTACAGTCAATTGTCTTTGATGTATTTTAAGTGGTGAGCACTGAGCGCTATTAGAATACCTACATCAAAGTTTACTTCGCCTCACCAACTAGACAATAAACATTAAACTGATTTATTTTTAGACAATGTTGTTTTAAACTTGTGATTTGATATTACAATTTATGAATAATTCAGACGCGGTGTTATCTCGAACTTATGATGAAATATAATTGTTGAAAGCTTAGTGTAACGTAGCGCGTAGTAAAATAATATGACTTGCTGACGATTCAGACATAATATATTCGGACAACATCATTATTGAAGTGGCTCGATACCTACAGTCAGAAAAAAGTTTTTTTATTAAAATTATCTCGGAGTGGATTTACGGTGGCATATTTTTTTGGTAGTAAATTGCTTTAAGAACGTGTATCACTGTAAGTCACCACATTTATTTTTAAATGTTTATTATCTGACTGTACTTAACTTATCTTGTGACGGGGCTGTCCCTACGGCCAGCGCACTTCGACCCTTGGGGTCTTTTGTACACTTAACTATTTCAATATATGTATCAATTGTGTCGGAATTGTCAGTGAAAAAATAAATTAAAATGTGTCAATTCGGATACTGTGTCCGAATATATTGAGTTCGAACCGTTAGCAAGACATTATTATTATCTTAAATGCACGTGTGGGCAAAATAAGCATACAAATGACTATCTAAAGGTAAACAGGTTTCTTTCCGGTTCTTTCTTTAGGCCCCTATCTATTCAGTCAACGAACCCGGCAGTAGGCAAATTAGCTGACATCTCATTTGGCATTTTTCAATGACCTGCATAAGTGTCATAGTGTGATCTATATGAATAAATGATTTTGAATTTCAAAAGCTCCAAAATCACTTTTTTATATAACAAGCATACGGCCCACCTGATGGTTAAAGTTTTTGCAGCCTATAGAAGTATGTAAGTAATACCAGAGGCCACAGGCGTACCATGACGTGAGTCGTTCGATTGAAACGAAAGACGAAGCAAGAGGGACGGACGTACGTAGAATTTTAGCGTCTTTATTTGAATCAAATGTGAACAATATGCTATGAAATACATATACCCACATCAAAATGTTAATCTCTCTGATTACGGATTCAGCAAAAGTGACATAATTCACAATTCGACGAACTAACCTTTTTTTCATTAGGTACGTAAAGGTATTCAACGCCTTCAACGACAAGTGTCCGGAATATTTGACTTTGGACTTGACTTTCGATAAATTCTCAAAGGAAACCTACTTACCAAAATTGTTTGTGGGATTTGTAGGTTCGAAAACATATTAGTTCGTGTGTGAGAATTAGTTATTTAGCCTTTTGTAGGTCTGCGTGAATTTTTCTGGATTTCCCAGATGGAATTTCAATAGGGATGATGGCAGCTTTTTCTCAGAGCTGCGAACTCAATCAGAATTTTTTTTTATACTAAATACCTTTCAATACAATATATTTTTATTTTTAAAATAGTTCAAGTCCAGTTGCTTTTTTATAATAACTATTCATGTAAATATCTTATGAAATAAATAATTTATTATGGGGATTCATAGAATTGGGGATTGAGTTGATTGGTTCAGTGGCTTCAGTGGTTACTTTGGCATTCATTACTTAACTTCGCAGCGGGTTATGACTTCGATCGACAAATTTAACATACTATTAATTGTATGTTTGTAAAGTTTTTCGCGATACAGGGCTTTTTTTATACTACTTGGGTGGCAAATAAGCATACGGCCCGCCTGATCTTAAGCAATTACCGTAGCCAATAGACGCCTGCAATAGGTACCAGAAGTATCTCTTGCGTGGTGCAATCGAGTGTATCTCTATCCCTGGTATAGGAATACATTTCTTTCAAAACGCATCCCTAAATGAGCGCTGGAAGCTTGTTCCCTAGTGTGTTTATAAAAACAAAATATACGTAATTTAAATGTATGTATACGTGCGTCGTATGTAATAATGCACGTACAGACAATGATGACTGATATAAATTAGTAGTAAAAGTTTCCAGTTCATCAAAAGGGTAGGTTTGTAAAATAATCAGATTTTAATCAAACATAGGTACATCCAACGACAACATAATTACTAAGGTAACTAAATAAACTAGGTGGCTAAATAAGTTCTGTTGCTTTGCTTTTGCGGGTTTTATTTGCTTTATCCAAAGGTTTTTGTCTAGAGTCTAAGTAAGTATTTAAGGTTTTGAACTAGCAGTCCTTGCTTTGAAACCAGAAAAAAATATAAAGTTATTGGGTTTAGTTGTAATAATTCGAATTTAGAACACAGTAGAAGAAGAAGGTTTTTAGAAAAATAACTACCGCATTACCGCCCTGTAACGTGGGGGACTTCACAAACACACAATTCAAGGACGCAAATTACACCTAGACTTGGAGCCAACATTTATGTATCACACATAGTTTTGTCCCATGTGGGACAAAACTATGTGTCGAATCATCGTCGTGTATCGAATCCACGACCTTTAGCATAGCAGTCAGTGTTAGTGACTGCTAAGTTGACCAATAGACTAACAGGCCAATCAAAGTATGTCTGAATCAAATCAATAGGTATACTTTGTTCTCTGCCTACCCCAATAGTAGACGGTGTGATGATATGTATTGTATGTATGTATATTAAACATCGTTTATTAAAAAGTTAAAAGGTCATAGAGTTAGACTGGCACGTGCGCAGTATTTTTGTTTCACGAAGGAAATGCAAATATAATTGAAAGTCCAAATAAAATAAAAGTTTTCGAACAAGCTTAACTGGCTATACCGTCAAAGCAACACGGAAAATATGTACTCGCATTTTATTAATATCGAGTACCTAATTCATCATACACACATTCAAATATACACGATTTATTCATTCATACCTACATGACGAAAAAACATCATACATTTTTCCAATTCCATGTCACGTCTAATATTTTGATTGAGATTAATGGAATATGGATATTATTTGAATATCTGAATTGTATATTAAGTATATGTCTATAAAAATCAAAACGAATAATAGATACTATGTATGCACTTTGCTACATACATATGTACATAGGGATCGCCCGCGACTTCGTCCGCGAAGTAATTTGGAACGTACATTTCCCCGATTTTGCAACATCTCTCACTACTGCTCCGCTCCTATTATTCATCATAGCGTATAGCCTATAGTCTTCCTAGATAAATGTATAATTCAACAAAAAAATATTTTTTCTAATCGAACCAGTAATTTCTGAGATTAGCGCGTTCAACCAAACAAACAAACTCTTCAGCTTTATAATATTAGTATAGATATATCAATAGACTTTAGCTCTTATAGGTTTTTTCCCGTTCAGTAACACCCAGATAATTAACAGTGTGACTCATTAGGAATTAAATTCCCATTGAGTAACACTGACATTATTCGAAGATAGAATATAGTCTCGAATAGCATATAGGCTACTTTTATCCTGAAAAAAAAACACAGTTCCCGTGGCATTGTACGCATGGACAAAGCCACGGGCAGTATTTAGTACATATTATAAATGCAAAAGTTTGGATGGATATACATATAAATGTTCGTTACTCAATCACGCCAAAACGGCGAACGGTTTTTTTTTTAGAAGACAAGTCCCGCACGAGGACTTTACAAACATACAATTAATGGACAGATATTACACCCAGACTCAAAACAATTCTTTGCGGGTCACACAAAGTTTTGTCCTGTGTGGGAATTGAACCCACAACCTTGTGCACAGCAGGCGCTTACTGCGGCCACTGGACCACCAAGGCAGTCCAGACTAGTACAAACCAGAAGATTTGGAAGTAATTTGGCCTTGGGATATAGTCTGGAATAGCACATAGGGTTACTTTGGATTGGTTTGTATACACGGATAAAGCCGCGGGCATAAAATGTGATAAATGCGAAAGTAGCTTTGGTTCTTTGTTACCTTTTAACTACGAAACAGCTGAATAGATCGTAATGAAATTTGGCACGGAGATAGATGATATTCTATTTATCGCAATAAACGACATCGAGATGCAACAGCTAGTACTTAAATATATTGTGCCTGTAGTATTATAAAATAAATCATTTTTGATCTATATACATTACTCCGTTTGCATATATCATAGATGTATGTAGGTAAGTAGACTCCACTACAAACTGAATCAATTCCGCCGATTGAATAAATATTGCCGCTGAAAGAGAGTAGAGTGGCGAGGTTGTCTATCTCCAGTATTTACCAGCCAAACTTATTATTTATTGTTTTAAAAAGTACCAAATAGAAGTAAAGGACTCCATACTGCGTTGTAGTTGTATTGTTGCGCGACTGAGAAAGGACCTCCATTTTACAAAACACCACAGCCAAATTATTTAGCAACAAATATACAGCGGTGTAGTTATGTTCCTGCGTGTGAGTACAGGTCTCCAGTGTCTGGTGTTATAAACTTTTGGGTCAGCAAGACTGGTCAGATTTTTGTGTAATAGTTTATACCGTGTCTGTGTGTTAATTTTCCGCGTCTGTGTAAATTGAGCCTAAGGGTCAGCCCGACTAATTACAAATAAGGCTAATTGGAATATGTACCCAATTATCACACCCACACACTTCCACTTTTAATATTTACAATACAAATCGCATTTAAATTACGAGTAAATCATACTCCGATTTCGGTTATCGTGACGAAGTATAGCTTTCCTCCGAATACCATTTATCTCTCTGGCAAATTTCATTAAAATCCGTTCAACCGTTAAGTCTGAAAAGGCAACAAACAGACCGGCTTACTTTCACATTTATAATATTAGTAAGGATTAACGACGACCTGGATGCATATGAGAAGGATTGGTGGAATAGGGCAATGGACAGACGGGACTGGAAGTCAATGGGGGAGGCCTTTGCTCAACAGTGGGACAATATAGGCTAGTAAAAAAAAAAAAAAAAGGATTAAAACATTAGCTAGACAACATAACGTTTTATGCCATTTTTTCCGAAAGGGTTTTTTAAGTTTTGGGTTTTTAGCATAGCTTTATGGTCTCTTCCCGTGAATTTCAATAGAAAGACTTTATTTGTTTACTTTATTATTGAATTAACTATCTACTAGTAACTTACTAAAGGAGTTATAAGGTTTTTAAAGGGTCGGCGACGCGTGAGTGACACCCCTGGTGTTGCAAACGTCCATAGGCTACGGTAACTGCTTACCATCAGGCGGGCCGTATGCTTGTTTGTCACCTTGGTAGTATAAAAAAAAAAAAAAAAAAAAAAATACTAGGTTTTCCCGAGAGACTTTAGCATGTGGTCCTTGAAGATAGGAGTTTTAAGTTTTTTAAAAGGTCGGCACCGCGCAATTTTTTTTATACCCCTGGTGTTGCAAGCGTACCTACATAGGCTACGGTAACTGCTTACTATCAGGCGGACGTATACTCATTTGCCTCGTTAGTAGTATAAAATACTTAAACATAAAAATGGTACGAGAATTCATCCTCGTCGTCGAAAAATGAAGGATGAAGTTTTATTGCAAATGGTGCTTGTTGAGCTGTTGAACTGCGCACCTGATGGTAAGTGGTAGTCAAGTGGGCGGAGAACAGAGAGGAGTGGTACCTACAGCCAAACCGCTTATTAATCAGCGGTAACTAACTTAGTAGTGAGTGCTCTTGTTTGAAGAAGTCGTCATAGCAGCGCTTGGAAAACATCGTAACCAAGTAAAAATAGTCCGTATAGTGACGGATTAAGAATACAAATGTCAGCACCGCGTTCCATCCCGAGGGTGTCGTAAAAATTGACTAAGTAAGGCAGACAATATCCACTGCAGGAGAAGGAAAACTCGAAACAAAACCCTATACCAACCCGTTTGGCCAGCATGATATAGTAGGCTAATATCTTTCACTAATAGTGAGTTACATTATGAGTTACAGAGTACCATAGGCCAACAACATAGGTACAATGAGCCAAGCAGGGCAAAAGCTAGTTTCATAGAAATATAATAAATTAATTAAATTAAATTCTTTACATAATTTAGAAAGACTAACCCGCACACACACGCACTTTTTTATATTCGGTCTATTCAATATTACAAGCCTGTCGAAGAATTTTCAATAGAGTTATAAATTTGTTAATTCTACATTGTTCTTACTAATTCATTATTTGATGTCTCGCCACATACCACCTAAAATAAAATAAATTTGTGATGTTATTTTCATTTATTATTAAGAAATAATTCAAATATTAATAATTTGATAGCTTTTAAAAGGGTTTACGGTCTACCTAAAATGAAAATTTAACTTTAAAACAATGGAATTCTGGGATTGGGATAACTTCATACAAAAGGTGTTTAACGGCAAAGTTACTATCTACACCTAGCTTTGTTTTTAATGTTATTTTTAGAATTATTTTTTTAGTGAACACAAATCCGCCCGGGATATTTAAAAAAATTGCACTTGCTGTACAAAGGTGGACATAATGCCTAGTGAGACAAAATATGACTCGGAGAGATACCTCGCGTGAGTCAACAGCAAAAGTAGCGAGACAAAAATGATGAGAATCAGTGAGAATTTTTTAATGAATTCCTAGTAATTGCCTGATGTTAAGATAGGTAAGCTACTACCTGATTATTCGCTGAAATGCATCCATAGTGAGATATAATAGCTAAGATTCAGCAACATTCTTTGCTTAAATGCAAAGTTAGACACAGCTAAATTCTTGGTTTGAAAGACAATCACAATCGAGATGTGCATCTCACAAGTGTGTGCGCTAAAAAGATCCGTCCGATGGGACGGCAATCCGACACGACTGGAGAGAGATTAGGCGTAGGACCAATGACTTTACGTGCTTTCTGAGGCACGGGGGTGTAAACACAGTATTTTTTTTAAATTTTCGGGCTAGATGATAAATTAAAAAAAATGATTTAAGAATTTCTTGTCAGAAAATCCCTAATATCAATTTTTGGCCCGACTCGGGAATCGAATCCGGGACCTCGTGATCAGCAGTCAAAGAGCAGTCAAAGAGTCAATCCCTAGTAAGATAAGGAAGTAACGATACAGCGAGACTTCAAACATCATCGCATCGTATCTCGGTGTGCGCTGACCTTTAGTAGTGATTGGGATAGGTCATTATTGCTTTAGTAAGGGGAAATTACGTTTGATTAAACCAAATCAGTCAACTCGGGGCCACGAACGCAACCATTGAACCGAAGTATTGGATAATCAACGGTAATTATGCCATGAAAATTTAAACAGAGAGGTTTCTCGCTGATATTCAGTAGAACGAATGAACAAGTGCAGACAACAAAATAAATAAATAATTTTAACAAAAAAAAACCGACTTCAGTACGGCAAGTTAAATTTTCAAATATTTGTTTGTTACAATCGAATAAAATCGACTGAGCGTCGGGCTGAACACAGGTCAAGTAGGTATTAAAAGCAATATTTAATCTGTGCAATCCGCGCTCAATTCATTCACGTCATTATTTATTATTAATAGTTGCTTAGCAACAATAACCGAAACTTATCTAATCGCCATCAGTAAAATACTTATTATTAAAAAAGTTCAGATGGCCATCTGTGGTCTTCTTCATCAGTTTAACTTCACCAAATTACACTTTCTGAATGCAAATGATTGATTAGTTGTTAAAAATATTGAAATTGCTATATGTGTGCCTATAACTTTTGAGGAGTTCCCTCAATTCCTCATGGATCCCATCATCACAACTTTCTTTTGATGATAATGGGACCAAACTGGAAGTATGTCCAGTCAGACAAAAAAAGAATTTTTCAAATCGGTCCATAAATGACGGAGTTATGCGGTAACAAACATAAAAAAAAAAAAAAAAAAAATACACACGAATTGATAACCTCCTCTTTTTGAAGTCGGTTAATAAAGACGATATGAGGTTGGATGCCGAAAATTATGCCACTTAAAGAATGTCCAGCAGCTTATGTCCATCAACCGCTTACCAACTTTTTTTTTAATTTTTCATACTACTTGGTGGCAAACAAGCATACGGCCCGCCTGATGTTAAGCAGTTACCGTAGCCTATGAACGCGCGCAATACCAGAGGTATCACTTGCGTGTTGCCAACCCATTTTTTTACACCAGGATTTTAAGATGGGAGTATCCCTGGGATAGGGATACGTTTCTTTCAAAACGCATACCTAAATGAGCGCTGGAGACCTTTACTCACACACAGGAAAACAACTACACCGCTATGTGTAGTTATTTGGCTGTTGTGTTCTATAAGGTGGAGATACTTCCCCACTCGGGCTTGCTCGCTAGTATGGTGCCCTACCTCTCTTAAAGTTTCTCAATAGGCAACGAAGAAACCCGCCTGTGGAAGGACCTCCACGTTACAGAAAGCTGCAGCCAAATTGTTCCACACACTGGTGTAGTTCCTTGTTAAATTTATAAATACTTTTTTAATAAAACATTTTTCTATCCTAGAGATAATCCATCACAAAGCACTGGTGTTAATTTTTGGATCGGCAACCTTTAACTCGGGTGTTGCAAGCATCCATGGACTGTGGCAACTGCTTGCCACTAGGCCGGCTGTATTATATTCAGTGAAGTAACAATGTAATCACACTGATATATAAATCTTTGCAGAACGCATATGACATTAAAGAAATGTAATAGCAGAGAAATGAATAAATAGAGGGACATTACTCACTCACGACAAAACAGCTGAACAAGCTTGACTTGAATGAATTAGATCTCTCGAGTTTCTAGTTTGGTACGGGATATTTCAAACCGTTTTGTTCCGTAACAAAGGATACTGTGCAAAGTGAAATCTCTGCAGTTAACTTCATAAGCTTAAGCTTTTGTATTTACTCTAGCCATGTCCCGACTTTGCCCGATGACTCTTGAAAAAAAAAGTTTATGTTACCCGCTGGTAGTC
The DNA here is from genome assembly GCA_947095525.1 of Trisateles emortualis. Classification (NCBI taxonomy): domain Eukaryota; kingdom Metazoa; phylum Arthropoda; class Insecta; order Lepidoptera; family Erebidae; genus Trisateles; species Trisateles emortualis. The sequence goes on along the minus strand of OX352732.1, from coordinate 11,547,940 downwards.
GGTCGAGGAAGTTTTGAGATTTATCGCAACAAGGAAACAAAAAATCTAATTTACCTTACCATTACCTTATAATATATATTAGTGAACTCATGTATATTCTCCACAGAGGTCTAAACACCACATACCTAAGTAGGTACTTTTATAATGTTTTTTAAGGGCCGGCAACACGCGAGTGATATCTACTACTGGTGTTGCAAGCATCCATCTTCACCGCCGGCTAATTCTCTAAGAAACAGCGATGGCAAACTGACAGTTGTGATCGCAAAATTGACAGTTGTGATTGCTCGGTGACGGCACAATCTATTGACTAAACGTCAAAAAGGGCTCTTACGGAATACCGATTTTCAATCTGACAGATGGATTTTGCTCGGTTTTTGCGGTGGCTCGGTTTTTGCTCTTACGGCATACCCCTGCGGAACTCGCGTCATCGTCACCTAACGCTTTCCATATTCAAAAATAATCATCTAATACAATTCACAAGTTAATTAGTTTTCACTTCTATCGGCAGTCCCCAACGACATGCTTTTTTATTTTTGAATATGGAAAGCGTTCGGTGACAATGACGCGAGTTTCATGATAATATTTGTTCACTCAAAAAGTGCTCAACGCGCCTATAGAAGTTTTCACTTCAAATAATATCTTTTTAACAAAAAATTGAACCGACGAAAAAAATAGGATTTGAAAAGTAAAAAATAATAAAGTTTTGAGTCGGCGCCAAACTAACGAATAAGCAAATTAATCTATACCTACATATACATATAATACTTGCCGTAACTGATTCACCAACGCAGAGCATATTATACATAAAGTGAGATGATGGCTTGTTTGTTTGGCGCCGACTCAAAACTTTATTATTTTTTACTTTTCAAATCCTATTTTTTTCGTCGGTTCAATTTTTTGTTAAAAAGATATTATTTTTTATTTTTTTGTGACTTACATGTACAAATCAATAATTATACATCACAAATTGGTTATAAAGTCCTTATGATCTCAATCAAAAGACGCGCACTAGTCTACTAGTGCACGTCTTTTGACTGAGATCACTGCGCTGTGTAAATCCTTATGCTATGTAAACATAAGCATTAAGCTTACGTTTACATAAAGATTTACACAGCGCAAATAAATCCTTATGCTTATGTATACATAAGCATTAACTGGCCTGTTGGTCTAGTGGTTAGTGACTCTGACTGCTACGCCGGAGGTCGTGGGTTCGATTCCCACCCAGGACAAATTTGATTTTTCTTTGTGTGATGAGCACGAATGTTTGTTCTGTGTCTGGGCGTAATTTATTTATTTAGAAATATATAAGTGTGTTTATCAGTTGTCTGGTTACCATAGTTCAGGCTCTGCCTAGTTTGGAATCAGATAGCGATGTGTGAGTTGTCTCGAAAATATTATTATTATTAAGGTTTAACACAGCGCAGCGTTAGTATACGACCACGTCTCAGATGTATAATAATAATAATAATCATTTATTGCAGAAAAATCCATAAAACAACAATGTTCATCACTGGTAACATACACGGGTCAAACATTTTTGTCTTGAGATACTGCAATATTAAGGACAGGGAGATATGGCTAAGCAATTCAAACACTACCCAGCCGCGAGTAACCTCTTTTAACGAGTTACTACTTTTGACAAGTGACCTGTTATGGTGTCCTCTTCGAGTTTTTCGGGGGTGTTGAATACGAATATAACATCTATTTCGTGATCAAAGATGGAGAACGCGATTTTTTCTAAAAAGTCAATATATCTTTGTATTTTAGAAGTTTTAATTTTTTTTTATTACTTACCCTTATTTTTGTACCTTTGATTAAACAATAAAATCAAAATCTTTATTTTCCTTTTCTTTTAAGGCAAGTCCCTCGCTAGGTAACAAGCCCTGTGTCGCGGGAGACTTTACAAATATACAATTGACGGATACAAAGTACACTCATACTAGGGACAACCATTGGCACCACCATGGGTCACACAACTTTTTTCCCGTATGGACATCGAACCTAAAACACGCCGCGTAGTGGTAAACGGCGAGGTAACCACTTATGCCACTGAACCAAATATCGTCTTATAGTCCACAAAACAATTTTTTTTTAGGCTAACGAAGCTGCTTAAAATATCCTGACATTAATATTTAATACTTTTATCCTTCGTCTAGGTGCTTCTTCTATTTCTCAGCAAAGATGTTGCTGTGGTGAAGCCGTCGATAGCCTTGGACACCACGACCTGTCATGCAGCACGAGTGCAGGCCGCATATATTTTTCATACTACTTGGATGGCAAACAAGCATATGGCCCGCCTGATGATAAGTAGTTACCGTACCCTATGGACTTTTGCAATACTTACCAGGGGTATAACTTGTGTGTGTTGCCACCTTTTTACACTAGAGCTTTAAAATGGAGTATCCCTGAGACAGGAAAACGTTTCTTTCAAAACGCATACCTAAATGAGCGCTGGAGACCTGTATGGGTACAGGTCGCCAGCGCTCATTTAGGAACACAACTACATCGCTGTGTGTAGTTATTTGGCTGTGGTTTTGTGTAAGGTGGAGGTCCTACCCCCGTCGGGCTTGCTCGTTAGTATAGCGCCCTACCTCTCTTAAAATATATCTCGGCACGCTAACCTAAATGACATACTCCGACGCGCTCTTGTCACCACTGGCGTTACAGCTGTACGGGAACCCAAATGTGTATATATATTGTGTACACAACGATGGTAAGAGACCTGATGGTATGTCTTTACTGCCCTGAAAGATGGGTAGGCCTTTGATGTGGGATGCAGCATGTGTCTACGCCATCACGCCATCCCATATCCCAAGCACAGCAGGTGGTGCTGCTGTTGCATCTGCGGAGACTCTCAAGGGGCGCAAATACAGCATTCTCATCGGAGATTATGTTTTTGAGCCGTTTGGGTGGGGTGCAAGTGCTCGCGGTCTTTTCAAAGCTCTGTCGAAGCGTTTAATCGATGCTTCACGTGACCAGAACGCTGGTTTATATTTGGCTTAAAGAATAAGCATTGCCATTCAGCGTGGCAATGCTGCCAGTCTCTTGGCCGCGTTTTCAGTAGACAGGCCGAGGTTTTTTTTTAATAGAATCTATAATCGAACATTTTGAATTAATTATTATTATTATGTCTCTCTTTGTCACGGGTATTTTTCCATTATCAAGAAGAATACCCGGGCCTTTGGAAGGCTTACGCGGGGACATAGGTCCAACACGCAGAGGCCCATAAAGAATTTTAATCTAAAACGGGATGAGACACTTACTGTAGCCATACCATAGCTGCACTATAACAGTACAACCATGATACGACTAGAGTAGGTGTAGAGCTATTGTAATATTTTGGTATCTAACATTGCTGAGCTATGGGGTTGAGTGTTTCATGGACTGGTTTTTAAAATCTATAGAATAGAACGGCGCCTGCCATTGTTTCACTGACTTTAAATGTGGAAACGTAAATTTGGCAGACGGTGACTCGCCTATACACTAGATGGGCCCCTTGAAACAACCGACATGGGCAACAGCCCACGGGCATCAGGGCAACACCATAGTGCGCGGCTAGGGGTATTATTATTATTTTTATATTTATTACAAAATATATTAAATATGTTTATTCTAATCTGTAATAATATAGGCAATGAATGTTTTAATTATAATCAGAGTACTTAGATTTAAATTTTTACGCTTCAATGCAAAACATAAACCATGTTCTATGATTACAAACAAAGATTTTGATTTTGATTTTTGCTGCACTAATGGAAAATAACATATTTATTTTAAGTCGGCGCTAAACATTTATTTATTACCATTTCACTTTACGTAATAAATAATTTGCTTGTTAGATGGTTTGTTAGTAGATAAGTAGCTGCTATAAACTATTGAAGAGTGCCCTTAACTGTCTTCTGTGTCGGTTGTAGATCAATTTAAGGTCTCCTTGATGATGTAGTGTCATTAAAACTGCATATGTTTAGCAGATTTTAACAAAATCGGTAAACAAATGTAAATGTTATGAGTGAACAATCAATTATTCCCTATTTATTTAACTGAGAGGTATTATTTCTAGTTGAAGATACGGAGTTTCCGAAAATCTAATAATTTACAATCAGAGTGCATCTTATGACCACTCCAATAAGCCCAAACACGGCTAGAATACATTGTTTATTTATGGAGTTCCGATGCTTATGCCTTCCAAGTCCATCATCAGATTAGTTTAATGGTACCATTTTCATCAAAAACATTGAATTTACTTTATTACAGTCGCTGTAACTATCTTATTCGATATCTATATTATCCTATCGCCATCCACAAAATGCTTATTATTGAGAACTTCTGGCAGTCATTTGTGGTCTTCTTCATCTGTTTTACTTCACCAAATGATACTTTCTGAATGCTAATGCTTGACTTATTGTAGAAAATATCAAAATCGTTATGTGTTTGCCTATAATATTTGAGGAGTTCTCTCAATTCCTCATGGATCCCATCATAAGAGCTGAATGTCGTTAAAATGGGACCAATTTCAAAGTATATCCTATCGAATAAAAAAAGAATTATCGAAATCGGACGCCCCTGTAAAAAGTTATGCGTGGTCATACATAAAAAAAAAAAAAAAAAAAAAAAAAAAAAAACAAATATACGGGTCGACTTGAGAACCTCTCTTTTTTTTTTCGTCGGTTAAAAATAACTTACAACTTAGGGGTCATGCATAAAGTAAGTCACACTAATTTCGTGATTCTTTGACCCCTGTCCCGTCCTTGTTATAGGTGATCACATTTGTGAGACCCTAATATTAGACAATTTGATAGAATAATATATAGTAATTAAAATTCAAGTCAGAAATAGCACATAGGCTACTTTTTATCCCGGAAAATCTCTATTCCCGTATGCTTGGACGAAGCCGCGAGCGGAAGCTGTGTTATATTTTTTATCTAGCAATTTCTAAAAGTTCTTCAATAAACTATATACCTACCTACTCGAAGAATACAGAAAAAATCTTAACAAGTATATAAAAATAGCATAACATTTTTCTTCATTGATTTATGAGCTAGATATTTCGTTCACCTCTACGATTTTTATTATTCAAGTCACAGAGGAAACGTGCCGCGAAAACACACAGTCTTTAAAATTCAACCACACGGACATCCTGTGTGTATATTAACATATTTATACGATGACGTTACTTAGTACCGAAAACAAAAAGAATCTTCTAGATAAATGCATTCAAAAAACTTTGTACCCCTTTCAAAGCACATTGCACGCACGGACTAGTTTCAAATTAGGCACAGTTAAATTTCATACGGAGAAAGTCCGCCCCATAGCAAGCAGTCACCTTAGCCTATGAACTCTTGGTATACCTGGGGATGTACCACGATGTCCTAATAGGGATTCATATTAGCGCTCAACTTGAAATTCGTGAGATACCAATTTTATTACTTCAATCAATCAGCTTATAATCGCAGTCCACTGCTGGACATAGGGATCTCCCAGTTTTATAACTTACCTAGGTTTAAATTTCTCATTATCATTATTTGAAAATCAAAAATAAATGCCCGACGTAACAAGAAGGTACTAAACCTTTGAATACAATATAACTCCAAGGCTACGTATTATGGCTAACGCTGTGGTTGAAAAGCCCGTTTACGCATTTTTATAAAAATAGATCCCTAAATAAAGAATTGGAAACCTAATTTTGTGCTTACTAATTTGTGACCATGTTTTAGTAACTGCGTTCACAACATTCACTTTCCTCGTATCCACATTACTTTGCAAACTTACGAGTACGTCGTATAAACCTCAAAAGTGTTAAGTGCACTGCATATATAATTTCTGTAGAATGAATATAATTCTAATTGAGTTTCTAGCACTTCAAATAGACTAAGCTCCAGTCTATTTATAGTAAGCTTTAAGAATACGCAATTTTACAAAATGCTCTTACATTAACACGTTGTTGAAATTCTTAAATTAACAAATGTATTCAAATAATAAATTTTATTAGCTTAATAGAGGATTTTTTAAAAATGTATTTAAATCTGTTTATAAATTGGTTTATTTAAACGTATTCTATCAAAAATATATTTAATTTAGGCATCACAGGTACCCTCAGATTCACGTGCTTTCCGAGGCAAGGTAAAGTCCCGATATGTCACCCATCTACAGACTGATCACAGCGACCTATCCTCACAGATCTATCGATCGGCATGGCTATTAAATATAATAATAACTTGCGATAATAACTAATTCTTACACGGCTATCTGATCCCATACATATGTAGTATGTGATCAGATCCGTGTGTCCAGAGTTTAGGCTTTGCTTATGAGCAAAGCCTAAACTAAAGCAACCAGACAACTGGTAAACATACTTATTTTACACTCAAATACTGAACACAGAATCGTGCTCATAACACAAATATTCGTGTCATTAGTAAATCGAATCCACGACCACAAATTACTTATCTACGAGCCCTCATTCTACTTTATATTTACCTTTTACTTTGTTTACGTGAATTGTTTATTTGTAAAGTTCAAGAACCAGAGCTTATTTCAATTGAGGGGAAATTTATAAAAGAGAAAAAAGATCTTAAAATTGCGAAGACCGCAACATTCACGGAATTGTCAGTTAATAATCTCTTGTTTCGCCGCCTCGCATTCAAAAGAGGGCTCAAATTGATTTCATCTACATTTTCAACTCAATGGACTTTATAACTAAAAAGAACGACGCCATATCTGATCCACTTTGAAGTTGAAAGAGCGTGAAATGTAAGTACCTAATAAAGACACTTTATTATGTGATTATACAGCGCGAGTAAAGTGAAATAGAGAACATTGTATATGTTTAGCACCGGTGTAACCTGTTTGAAGAGATCTGAATAGAATATTATTGTAAACAAACACTTACAATTAGTTTGCACTTACTTACATCGTGAGGAAACCCACATGTCTTAGAAGAAATTCTAAAGACATGTCTGATTCACCAACCCGCATTAGGCCAGCGTGTGTGAATTAAGGCCTAAACCCTCTTTCTTTCTTGATAGAGCAGAGGAGACCCGTGCCAAGCAGTGGGACATATGTATATTGTTGTTGCTGAATAAATTATTATATGGGTTTATGATTATTACTTACACTTAGGTTATTAATAGCAATCCATTATATCCTACTGCTGGGCACGAGTCTCCTTTTCTATATCAAGAGCCTAATTAGCTAATTCCTAAATATGGTTTCCACACATGCTGGCCTAATGCGGGTTGGTGGGTCATACAAGGCTTTAGAATTTCTTGAAAGACATGTGGATTTTTTCATGTTTTCATTCACCGTACTACTCGTATCATTAGTAAAAGAAGAATTTGGCAATATATTAGTTACATTTCTAGGCTTATTGCCTTTAAAAGAAAAAAGTAGATGTTTTTTCTTTTGCATTAGACAATAATAAAGTGTTTCTTGACCCTCAATAATCCAACAATTTGATCAAGTCACAAACTGTCACCTAATTAGAGACATCTTGTCCCTTCTCATCGTCTCTCATTAAAATGAATAAAGAATTAAGTCAATCAAAAAGAATCTAATATCACATTTTCGAGTAAATTAGACTATTCATTACTTGGGAATTTCTTAGCTTATTAAAATTATTACCTAGGTACTTACCTACCTGCGCCCAAATTCTCTCTCCAAGGACGTTATTAAATTACCTAGGAATGTAATATTGCTATAATATATTTAGTATATAACATACAAAAGAAATCCCAACTCACAGTAGGGACAACTTACGTATCGACAATCTCTGAGCAAATAAGACTTCAAATTGACTTTCCACTTTTGCGAGAGGCCTATTTTGGTTTGTTTTGTGCCAAACAATTTCACGTTGGTATAGCGTATTATTCGCATGAAAACGAACAAATGAAAGTCCTAGTAAGTAGTATTTGATAGATAGATGAAAAACTCTTCATTGTACACCAATCGTTTTAAAAATAGGTTTTTTAAAACGATTGGTGTACAAGTAGTAAGTGAAAACTTCTTTATGCGCGTTAAGCACTTTTTGGGTAAACAAAAATCATAGAACGCGTGTCATCGTTGACGAACGCTTTCCATGAGACAAGCCAAAAAATAATTCAAAAATAATAATCTAATAGCTCGACGATACAATTCACAAGTTACTTAGTTTTTTACTTCTGTCGGCAGTCCCCAAAAAATTATATGAAAAATTGTCTGGAAGAGATCGCTTTTAGTGAGAAGACCGCCCATTGTACAGCTAACTATATATACTGTTGTATTTTTGCTTGATGTACAATATAGAATATTTTATCTATCTATCTATCTATCTAACCAGACAACTGGTGAGCATACTTATAATACACACACCAAGACATCAACAAATAATCGTGCTTATCAATCAAATATGTGGTTTGTGTGAGAATTAGTGAGAATACACGATCTTACCAGTCACCCTGACTGGTAAGATCGTGTATTCTCACTAACCACTAGACCAGCAGGCAACAGTCCAGTTATGTATTTTTAATTTTAATCATGAATCTAAAATGTAAATTAAGCCAAAATATTTGCACTTACATTAAAAATAATGGCGTTATTTATTGTAATAAATTTATGAAAACGCAAACACATGTTATATTTAGCTAAAATTCGTAGTACGAGTTATCTCTAAAGCTTGAGTCACACTAGGCGGATACTCGCTGCGAATTTAATCGATCTATAATATAGTAAATTCGCCTAAAGTGACATCAAAGCGCTGAAGTGACCTGTAATCAAGTGCTGTAACCAAGTCAGCTATAAGATTTCACATAAAAGCGCAGTCGCTGCGTGTAACAAACAGATCCCTGCCATAGAGTAAGGACGAAACTCATCTCCCTCTATAGCCGTACCGTAGCATTGTAGTAATTTATTTTTATAATAATTTGAATTTCGAACAATGATAAACCACAAGTTTTTTTTATTATTAGTTAGAACTTTGACACTGAGCGATAACACTGTCCTCACTAGATATTATAAATGTTATGTTAATTTGATTTTAATTCCAAATTTAAATCGCTATAACGATGTAATAGCTTGTACAAACTCGCTAAGTGTGACTAGCTTTACACTCAAACATTATATGAATATTTTCCACTCACCGTCATCACACATAAAGGGGTCACGTAGAGCAGGCCGAAGTTCACCATGTCGAACAATTCCGAGTTATATTTCCTACGATGAGGTATGCATATAGTCTCCATATGCCCTTCACCGAGATCATTCGTTATTGTCTCGACCCAAATAAATTTGGGAGCGCTGTACGCTGCACTTGTAATCCATACGCCGAGAATCACCATCTGTGAAGTGAAATGTCTATAAATATGTATGTTGTTAATTAGGATATCTTTCTCTCGGTCTAAATACGTCCACAGAGATAATCCCTCTCCCCTCTCCTCCCAAGGAAGTTAAGGACACAAGGACTCTCATATATGCAGAATCGCAAGTCATACGCATGTCCGTACAATAACAACCCCAAAAATGTTCAACTGCTAAGCATGGGTCTCCGCTATCAAGAGAGCTGAGAGGGTTTACGCTGAGGCCTAAAAACTTACTAAAAAAATTACAAGTTCGCCTTATGCGGTTTGGTGGATCATTTATGCATTTCTAATTTCTTTTAATACTGGGTTTCCTCACAATATTTTCCTTACCAAAAAATAGTCATTTGACTTAACCATTAGTAACTACAATTCAAATTTAACAAAGTTTAATTTTCTTTCTTTAGTACGGCCTTACTCGGCTCCCACGTTTGATTGCTACCTTATTTAATTCATATTTTTAACACGACGTGGGCAAGGCCTTTCTGATTTACTTTTAGGACGATATCTAACATCACAGTCTTGTTTGTAATATAATATCAATAAAGACATTGTGGCTTAATAAAAGAACATTCAAGGACTTTTAAAATAAATTGGCAGTTTAGTATAAGCTTTACATCAATGGTATTAATAATATCGGCTATTCACTTCGTCTCGTGATTTTATTTTAGGCGAGTAAGACAATAGCAATAAGGCTTAGAGGACTTTATTGTTAGGACCCAAGAGCTCGTTATATTTAAGTTGGACTAGCGGCCCACCCTGTCTTTGCCTGGGTTAAAACAACCTTTATTTTGAATTTCCAAAAAAATCTTTCTTACACTCACTTACCTACGGTCATATAATGGACCGTTGTATAAAAATTCAAATTTGTAGCCTGTAATGGCTAGTGGTTTAGTCTTTAAGTTGATGGATCATTCAGTCAGTCAAGACAAATAATTACATAAAATTTAGATATAGATAATGTTATTGATATCTCTTTCGGATGAGTGATTTGTGCGGCACAGCACTAGTTGTGGGTGGGGTTGTTATTTCATTTCTCAATATATAGTAGTTTGGTGTTTATTTAACAACTTAAGCCAAAGGGAACAGTGTTTCTTCCGGGATTAAAAGTAGCTTATATGCTTTGCCAGACTTTGTCCTATCTTTGTGCCAAATTTCATCCAGATCCGATCAGAAAGAAAGATTTAGTTTGATTGAGTAACAAGTCTAATAAACGGAATATTATTTTATGCTCGGGGGTCCTGGCGACCTGTAACACAGATATTTTATAATACCTATCTCAGGCACTGGTAGTCTCACACAAATGTATCATTGTACCTATTAGATTTAATATAGCACCATTTGTGAAGAGAAAATAAATCTTTATTATTATTTTTGCCTAAAGATGAATTAAAACGTAACCTCTCAGACTTCAATTTCTTAAAATATCAAAGCCACGATTGCTTTATGTGTTATTTGACATCTTATAACGTCTGTATCAAAAATTCAATTACTCGTAATGAAAACAAGACATTCAATCAACTTTCCAATAATATTTAAGTTAATTATTACATTAATTTTAGTAAAATAATGTTTTAATTGAATTTTGGCCGTTGCACCCCAGTGGAAAAGTAGACAATTGGCTTATAATGTAACACGTGAAGCGGTGTTCGATCCCGGCAAATATTACCAATGTAAATTAAACTCAGGAAGGAGTTAACACCATAAAGGAGTTCACGATATTCCTATGGGAAACTGGGAGAGAAAACTGATGAGTAAAACACACTATTTTGCACAAGAGTTCCATCATAAAACTATGGTGTTTATTTTTTGGTCGGCAACATGCAAGTGATATCTCTGGTACTGCACGTGTCCATAGGCTGCTGTTACTGTTCACCATGAGGCGGATCGTATTCTTGTTAGCCACCTAAGCAGCATAAAAAAACGTAGATAGAAAAAAAATCGTCATCTAAGGATGTTAAATGGAGAAGCCTCACATTTTACTTGAAGTAATATTTTAAAAAAATGCAAATCTAATATTAAAACTTAGTGGCATTACGCCTTAATAAAGGCTCTACATGTCCAATTAATGTAATAATATGATTTACGTCTACAATCAGTGCAATTAAAGAATGCCATTAAGTTTAATTGTTTGTTGACTTCGTGCTTCGTAATTTAATCTTAAAATTAATTTTATTTCCGTCTAGCTGTGTGAAAAATCGAACAAATTACAAAAGCTTTATATATAATTACTCGTGCGACTTACTGACAGATTCATTAACGCAGAGCTTAAATCGCTGATGCTACACACTTTAGAATTTACGAATTAATTGAGTGGTGGACGAACTCGTAGTGCGCTGGGCCGGAACCTGAGAGGCGCAGGTTCGAATCCTGGGCCCCAATTCTGCTAATTTACGAATGGCTCAATTGAATCTCAATAATTCTTAATTGAATCTAAGTAGCATTTTTGGTATTCTGCTAATAAATTTAAGACCAAAAGTTGGAAAACCATCGGTCTTAAATTATTAGCATTTTTGGTATTACATTATTAGTATTCTGCTTAATAATTTAAGACCAATAGTTTTCCAAATATTGGTCTTATATTTATTAGCAGAATACCAAAAATGCTACTGAGATTTAATTGAGATTCAATAGAGCCATCCGTAAATTAGCAGAATTGGGGCCCTGTTCCGGGTACGACTTTTTCTACATTGCTTTAAATATTAAAACATATTTGATATAAAGGTTTCTTAAATGACATAAGCATTAGAAAGAGATTTTTGAAAAGTTAATCCCTAAACGGAAAAAAATGCGGGGCGAGCCTCTAGTTCCATAAATATAATAACAACCCATATAATATATGGGACATATTATGTCCCATTATCCCCGAAGGAAAACATCGTAAGCAAACCCACATGTCCCGTGCAGTGGGACATAATATGTCCCACTGCACGGGTCTCTTCTCCTCTATCAAAAGAGAGAGAGGGTTTATGCCTTAATTCATACACGCTGGCCTAATGCGAGTTGGGGATCCTGACATGTCTTTAAAATTACTCCTATGACATGTGGGTTTACTTACGATGTTTTCCTTCACCGTAAGCAGATGGTGAATCATTTGATTAGGTACATTTATTTATTTACATATAAACTCTACGAAGTTCCTTATATGCAAATAACAATACACTGTAAATAACGTGAACATATTATTATTTCCAATCTCATTTTTTATCCGCACTGCTTGTATACATAGACGGTAGAAAGCGGCACAAAATAAACACTAGACTTGAATAGAGTAATACAAAGACACGTCTACATCCAAAAAATACTGTTTTAGGGAGGTTACACACTGCGACTTTATCAAATCAATGAACTGTTTTTTTTTTAAATGAAAGACAACTTCCGCACTAGGAAACAAATCCTAAGTAGCTAGTGACTTTACAAATTTACAATTCAGGTACAGGTATTCAGGTAAATTACACCCAGACTTGAAAGAAACATTTATGAATTACACAAAATTATGTCTGTGTGGCAATCGAATACCCGACCTCTGGCTTAGCAGTCGAGGTTACTAACCAACTGGCCAGTCAACAGTTGGAGATACGTTTCGAAAAAAAAATGCATTCATAGATAAAAATCGTAACAGCGTTTTTATGCAATAACATCAAAGTTTTATGATACGTTATAGATAACCCTAGGAAAAGGAAACCGTTATTTCAAAAACTGTTTCCCTTCAATACATACTAGATGCCGACACTGGCAATAATTATGTATAGAACCAAAAATTCACACAGCATGCAGTTTGCATGCATGCATGATTTTCATAAGGTGAAGTTTAGATTATAAGTATACTAGATACGCAGTCTGCCATAAAAATAGCACCGTTTTAAAGTGGTGAGAATTGACCAGATGCGAGTGACGCGCGCGTGTACCTACAACAACAATTTTACGCACACAGTGAAATCGTGACGGGGCCGCGTAAACAAATGCTTGTGAGTACGGGACACTCTATCTAGTATATGATCCAAGAATACCTAGGTCCTACCCCAGTCGGCTTTGCCCTCTTGTATAACGCACTACCTCTCTTAATTGCATTATGTTTACAAATATGCAAAAAGTCGTAAAGTCGCAGTGTGTAAATACTCTTATTCTAGTAGAACAGAAAATCGTTTGAAGTAACTGTTCCCTCGAGTCGTATTCCCGCCATTCGTACCTATATAGCACACAAAATCTTACCCTAAGTCTTGTTGAAGTGAGTATCTGTTTGCACGTGATGGGGTGTATAATAGCGAAGTATCTCTCTGTACATATCACCACTAGAATGAATATTGAAGCCGTGTAGCTCAGGGAATGTACGAACTGGTACATTTTACACAAGAAGTCACCAAACACCCAGCTGAAAAAAGAAATATATGTTTATTAATATATTCAATACTAGATATTTTGTTTGATGTTCTTATAAGTATTTATAGTAAAAATAGATGGTAATTAAATTTCAGTAATAGTGCCTAATCTCGACGGATACTATAATTTACTGCATAAGTGTGTGCGCAAACGCAGATGCACTCTTAGATATTAAGTCACTAATAAAATTTCAATAGGAAAGTTATCCAGCACAACCGGAGAGCAAAGCACGGGTGGTGCTTTGCTAAAATTGCTGGAGGTGTGCTTGCGGGGGTGTACCCCGTGTCTCGGATAGCAATTTTAGCAGTTACAGAAAAGTTGAAAACCAGTTAGTGCTAGCCTCATCTCTCGCCGGTCGTGCCGGATAACTATCCTATTGAAATTTTGTTGTAAATTATAGAAAATAAACTAAAATATCTTGGCCCGACCAGGGAATTGAATCCTCCGTAGTGATCAGCAGTCGAACTCAACCACCACTAGTCAACCGAGAACCAAATTACTAACCTAGTTCATTCTATATTGTTGGCATGAAACTTACGTACGAATATATTTAGTAAATCACGATACACGTTGGTACTTTAGTTTAATAAGAATCGAACTTAAATTAAACAAACAATAATTGCAATAAGTCAACATTAAACAAATACCCTGTCACTAGTTCTGCCCAGCTAAGTAAGAACGACGTAACTGCATGATAAAGGTTACGGTAAAAACACATGTAACTTATCAGATTTAAGACATGTTTTGCTTAGATACTTGTCTTGTACCTGCGTGGTTCCTTGTAAGCAGGGCAGAGTTGTAGTATGGTACATTTGTAAAACAAACAATTTGAATTATGTTTGGAATTTAAAGCGGAATCTGTCTTAACATTTCACAACAGTAGTAAATTGCGTGTAGTTAAACTAAATAATTTAGGGAAAGTTAGTTGTTAATGTGTTTCTCGAACTACATTCGCAGTAATTAAATTTAAAATTTATTTCTTATGTAACTGTAATGTCCGCCCGCAGCTTCGTTTGCGCATATAATCCCACGGGAAAAATGATTTTCCCGGGATAAAGGGCTTATATTCTATTTCAGATTATATTCTGTCTCAGTGTCTATCTGGGTGAAGTTTGGCACAAAGATAAATAAAATTATAAGCTTGGATAGCACTTAGGATACTTTTTTATACCAGGAAAATCACTGTCACCGTGGGATACGCACGAGCAAAGCCGCGGCGAAATAATAGTAATAATAATGTTTTTGGGACAACTCACACATCGCAATCTGTTCCCAAACTAGGCAGGGCCTGTACTATGGCAACCAGACAACTGATAAACATACTGATATATTTCTTAATACATGCATATAATATTATTATAGATAAATAACACTCAGATACAGAGCAAACATTTATGCTCATCACACAAAGATTTGTCCTGGGTGGGAATATAACCCAGTTACGAACCACTAGACCAGGAATTCAAAATAAAAATATTTTAAATTTAATTACTTTAATAACTTCGAATAAGGTTGCGAGAATACATAAGAAATTAATTGTGCTCATAAAACAAAGAGTTTGTCTTAATAGAACTCAACCCATCCCTAGTTTAGAAAAGCACCCTGTCAAATCAAAGTTTCGTATAGTTAAGTGTATTTGCTTATCATTCTCGTTAATCACACTATTTGTTACAAAGACTGTCACTATTTATAATATAATAATAATAATCATTTATTTTCAGAAAATACATTCCATAGATACATACCTTACAGACTAACATACATAATTATAACATTTGTTAGTTTATATTACTTAAAACTATGTTAGTAACACTTCACTAGCACTTCATTGTCTCAGTGCGTTCAGGTGGCACTTGTCCGCGGAAGCGACGGAACACCACACCTTTCGGCCAGAAGTCGTCTTTCATAACGAGCACCACGAACATTTATACCAACTCCTTATATATATCGCTTTATAACTAAGAATGAAGATAGATGATACCTCAGTTTCTCAACCACATCATTCAGACTTAGAAATAAATGAGAACAAACGAATGAAGCTATTTTAGATGATAACCGCATGAGCAAGCCCGAGACGGAAAAATAACAATAAAATAACCACACACAGCGCTGTAGTTGTGTTTCTGTGCGTTAGTATAGGCACCTTACAAGCGAGCAAGCCAACTGGGAAGGACCTACAATTTCTAAAAGACCGCAGCCAAATAACAAGACACAGCATTGTAGTTGTGTTCCTGTTATCGGTTATCGATGCTCATTTGTAGACGCATTTTTAATAAAACGCTTTCCTATCCTAGGAATACTCCAACACAAAACTCTCGTGTTAATTTTTTAAGGTTGGCAACACGCAAGTGAAACCTCTAGTATTGCAACCGTCAATAGGCTACGGCAACTATCGATCACTATCTCTTTCAGTATCATTACGTCAAACTTGAAATGTATAAGTATATACGCACAAAACTATGGCAACAAAACTGAAGCTCAGTAGCAGTGAAGTAGACAATGGAGGTAGCGTATGTTTCTTTATAATATTATTGCATCAGGGCTACCCTGAACACAAACCTTTGGCTCTGGTGTATTCCTAGACAACGGTAAATGCTTACCTACTTCAATTTAATTTCGATTTTATCCCATTTTCCTTTTCGACACGACCTTTTTAGAAGCTAATTTGCGATTTAGCAGTTAATTAAATTAACTTACTATGTTTACTTGCCTAAAGAAAATTCCTAATTTTTAAAAACTTTCTTATATGTACTTACAACCATTTTTTTAAATAAATTGAAGGATTCGAGAAAAATAATAATTTGACTGTACCTATTCATTTTATATGAGGTACCTATTTAGGTGACAAACAAGCATATGGTCTGCGATAGTATGCAGTTACCTTAGCCTGGTTATACTAAGGGCATCGCTCAGGTGCTTTTGATCTAAAAAATTGTAACAATTAATTTATGATAGGGCTTGAAGATAAGTTTCTTTAAAAATGCACCTCTTAATTAACACGGGAGATTCAGGTCTCCTTTTAATTGCGATAAATTCATAATACAAAATAAATAATTAACGACAATATCGATAGAATACACTCTAAGGGAACCCGCTTGCCCTTCTCCAACTAGTCTGATTCTATCTGATTTTAACGCAGCTACTATTGACACCAACAAGATAGAAAAACCCAAATGCGTGGTGAAATGCGACGTTGCCAGCTCGCAACGCGATCAAACTCTTGAAATTTTTTAAGACTACCTACCTCACAAAATTCCAATTCGGAATAAACCGAAAATTTTTAATTTTGCGTTGTCAGCACAACGTAACGCAAACAATATGTTCAATTTGGAATTTGGATTATTAAAACAACGTGTATCGGAAATTAACTTTTGTTTACCTATTATAATAGGCCGCAACCAGTTTTCTGATCGAGAATCATAAGGTCAAAAATCACATATTTGCTGTCCCTCTGCGTAGTATCTAAGTGGCAGCAATAAGTTTTACTAACTTAGCTAAAGAAAACTGCTCAGTTATATAAAACATAGGAACTTATCTGCTGCCTACTTACTCCAAAAATCAATAAATCATAGCTGCCTACTTACCTATCTGCTGTAGGTACTCATTATATATAACAATCAATTAGATTCAATCAAGTTTAGGAGATTAATTACGTCTGATTGAACACGCGGAATGAGACACATCTAAATACACCTTATTTGAAAAATAGCGTCAAGTAATTCACGAATTACATAACATTAAAATAATATTTTTTTATGTTCCATACATAGTTGCTGGATTATTAGGCCATACGTGAATGAGTGGAGCACGGTTGGCACAGAGTAAATATTCTAATAATTGATCTGTGTTTAGCCCGTCACTAACTCGATTGTAATCGATTGAAAACATAATTACATTTATCATTTTATTTTTGTTTTTCTTCACATAAAGAAATTATGACTATAATATTTAAACTTTTTCTAACTTAATAGTATGTGCGTATAAACTGACCGTGATTTCACTGACGTCAGTGGCATAAACGGTAGACAAATCGAGCAAATGTATGGTATTTGACACAATTCATGCCATTTATCTAGAGGGCCTGATCAGAAAATTGGCGCTTCAGCACTTTGATCAAATATACAACTGCACCATAAAAATGCCGCATAAGAGCTGAGATTGGGACCTATTTTGAAATCACAAATAACAACGCGTATTTTTTTTGTATTTTAGTGCATTTTTATTATTATTCTCGTTTTTGGCTTGTGTATGTTTGAATAAATGTTTATCTTTCTTTCTTATATTTATCGCAAACGCAGTGAAAAAAACGACTTAAATAATAGGTACGTGTCTGCTTTGTCATTTTCATGTTGTGTTTTTTATCCTACAAGTTAGCCAACTTATAGTAGATGGCAAACAAGACGGCACGTCCGATGGTCAGCAGTTCATATAGCTTGTAGATGTAAATTTTAAAAAATCCAACTCCATTTTCGATCTCTAGATACGAAACGCTTAATTTAAAAAAACGCAATACGCTAAATGCACAGTGACAACTTGTAGGTCACTCACGCACAGAACCACAACTACATCACTAAGTATTGTTAGTTATTTGGCTGAGCTCTTATGCAGGCTTGTTCGTTTGAGTGGTGCCCTATCTTGTGCTTATTAATATTAAGGTTTAAAATTGCTAATTTGCATTTTTCGACATACACCTTTCTTCTACTGAGATAATATATACAAAAACATAGCTAATTAACCATAATGGAAGCGTGTTATAGAAAAAAACTATATAGTTCAGTCATAATTCGTTCATCAACATCTAATTATAAACAATATATACGTACTACACAGTATGTTTACCTAATCTGTCGATACACTCACCTGGGTATTAGGTAGATGGTCAAATTTTGGAAGACACAAAACACTCCAACACATAAATCTGCCACAGCCAAGTTCGCCAAAAAGAAGTTCGTTATTGAACGCAGCCGCCTCGATAATGTAACCACTAAGATTACAAGCAGGTTCCCTGAAACAAATGAAAGATGTTTATTGCTGTTAGCCACATGAAACAGCAGTTTGCTTTGTTGTTTTTAGTATAAAATAGTAATAATGTAAATGATATAGGTCCAATGTATGTTTGAACAACTTTCTGATGTTTGATTGAGTTGAAATTTGATATTGATCTTAGGGTATATTTACGTTACATCGGTGACAATGCAATAATATGGTACCATGGACCTTATCTGATGATGCATGATGACCAAAGGTACATCGCGACGAAGCAAGATAAACCTGCAATGTTTGGGCTTGTTGAATTTGCCTTGATGTAATGATGAAGTTGGAAGGTGGATATAGGAACTCCTGAACGGAACTAGATAAGCCCGTCATGTTTGGGTTTTATTTATATGTAAACACGAATGAACTATGAAAGTCATTTTTTTGAACTCATTTTTTTATAAATACAATAAAATGAAGCTTTCAATTGATAATTTAATTTTAATTGGTCAAGCAATTTTTGAGTTTACCTACAAACATACACAATCTTTTTTCGCTTTATAGGTAGATAAAAAATAGTTTGGAAATATATGAAAATAAATTTAAATATCTGTTTGTATTATCAAAATAACAGCTTTCTGCCAAATGCATATGACTTTTACACGTTACTTATTAAGATCTAAAATGCAATTTTTAAAATTGTTGTCTGTCTGGTATTTCTGCTAATCTCCGCAACGGCTGGACGAATTTTGACAGAATTTTCACAGACAGATAGCTAATGTTATGTTATATACTTTTATAAAAAAAAATAGGGTTCCACGCCTAAGAAAACATGTACATTTTCCTTCTTTTGCGCGGAAATCTAATTATTTTAGTATTAGGTATATATAATTTTTAATTTTTATAGCGTACATTT
Organism: Trisateles emortualis; assembly: GCA_947095525.1. Classification (NCBI taxonomy): domain Eukaryota; kingdom Metazoa; phylum Arthropoda; class Insecta; order Lepidoptera; family Erebidae; genus Trisateles; species Trisateles emortualis. Next base: position 11,528,341 of record OX352732.1, on the reverse strand, counting down.
ATTTTACGAAATAAATTTGGGTTCCGCGCAAAAAATTAACGCTCCATATTAATTCGAAGTGAAGCGTGGCTGGAATGAATAAACTCTTAAAGGACATACGTAGATTTGAATATTATAACAATTATAATGGTTTGTTTGTGTGTGACAGTATTCATCGTCACGTTGAGTCGAGTATGTGTAATGTATACAATGCATTAGTCGCTACAATAGAAAACACATAAACAACACTGTAGAAATGTGGTAATGCCTTATGCTTCATATACGGATGTAAGTTTTATTTTGCGTAAGGTGGCAGACTAGCCAGCATCGGCCTATTTTATAGTAAGTGATAACTGTCCGTCCCGAGACGGACTTGCTTGTATTGGTCTTGGTCGTTTAGACCCCAATTTGGCATCGTCATGACGGTACTTTTATTCTAAAATACGTATTCTATATTAACATTTTAAAGATTTCTATGATTATTAGACTCGGTTACATCCAAACATAATAGAAAACAATAATAGCACAATAGTGTTGGTTGCAATTGCAACCGACAGACCTATTTATGTCTGGATATTTCAATTGATCCGATTATACATTCAGCATATGTTATGTTTGATTTATGATTATACATTCAGCATATGTTAGCAATGTGCATATAATGCATAAATAAGCAAATAATTTTTCCTATTTAATTTTTTTTTTCATACTAAGGGTGGCAAACAACCATACGGCCCGCCTGATGTTAAGCAGGTACGGAGCCTATGGACGCTTGCAATAATGTATCGCTTGCATGTTGTTGACCCAAAAAAAATATCAAGTTTTTATGATTCAGTTAAGATTGAGTATCCTTGGGATATGAAAACATTTCGTTAAAAACCTATTCCTATGAGCGCTGGAAACCTGTACTCACACAAAAGAACACAATTACACCGCTGTGTGTAGTCGTTTGGCTGTGGTCTTTCCTTCTCTAGACGGTCCTTCCCCAGAGGTCCTTCCCCACATGTCCTTCCCTAGACGATCGTACTCACTTGGATGGTAACTACCTCTCATTATATTATTAATTTTGGTTAGTTCTGGTTTTATTTGCATGTGAGTTTTCTCGCTATGTTTCCTTTCAGCGTTAGCAGATAATAAATCATTTGATTAGTACAAATTCCACAAAATTAAATTAGAAAGAAAGAAAAACGTTTATTTGAACATATACAGGACATTACAAAAGAATAAAATGTACCAAATAGGTATTAATAATACAACAAAACTCAAAAATTATTTTGTTATCCTGTGCGATGTCGAATATCCATCAGAAGTGCAATTTAGCTTTGGGCTGCGGCATTTTCATGGTGCAGCGCTGATTTTCAAATTCAGATTGGGCCTAAAAGTGAGGCCACGGTCAGTTATATAGTAACAATTTAATAATAAAAATATATCCTTAGTAATATCACAGATTACTTAATAGTTACTACGTAAAATATTATAAATGTGGAAGTTTGTGAGAATGGATGGTTGGATGGATGGATGTTTGTTAATCATTCACGTAAAAACTACTGAACGGATCTGGATGAAATTTGGCACAGAGATAGATTATGGTGTGAAATAACACATAGGCTAATTTTTACAGCGATAACCGACATCCACGCGGGCGGTGCAGCGGTGCCGCGGGCAACAGCTAGTAATTTAGTAATTTCACATTGGTACTGCCACTGGATTGAACTCAGTCTACAAGTGGTTACTTTCCCTCTCGGCTATTACCGCATATTTTTCTCGAAAAATATATGTTCTGACTAATGTAAAACACTTTATCGTTATTATTTCAATGCTTTTATATATAGGTAGGTAATCTTTAGGGTCACTGTACCGGATATAATATAATATATATAGACATAGGCTAAAAATGCGGGTTGATTACTTAGGACGGGGTTTAGAAAAATGTCAACAGAGATTTCATTCCTTTTTTACCAAATTATACGGGATGACGAACAGGTTTATTGAGCAAATTTGGGCATTTAGTAGGCATTTAGTAGCAAATTTGGGTATTTTATGGTAACGAGTGAGGTTAAGCAGGAGCAATGTTGATAATCTGTTAAATTGCTCACTAGGACAGTGCCCTACTTCTCTTTTTAACCGAATTTAAAAACGAGGAGGTTATCAATTCGTGTGTATTTTTTTTGGGGTTGTTACTGCAGAATTCCATCATTTATGGACCGATTTGAAAAATATTTTTTGTCTGAGAGGACATACTTTTATATAGCAACAGAATCTTCGAACATCAGCTTCTTGATCAGATAACGTTTCGTCCATAAACTTTGTTTTCAAAAAAATGGAACCAAACTTTATATAAGTTTGGTCCCTTTTTTCAAACATTCACTTGCTTACCGTTCTGTTGGCGAAACGTTCATGAGACAAATGTTCTTGGGCGAAAAGTTAATGGTTAAAAAATTATGTTGGTCAATCGTTTATACCACAATTGGTTGTTGGTAAACCGTTTCAGAATCCATGAAAAATCATAGTAGTAGACCGCAAAAACGTAAAATTTGAATTACCAAATAATTCTTACTAGGGCCAACATTAACACCTCATTCCACTATAATCCACCGTCGAGGTCGAGGTGGATCCAGAGACAATTTATCTCCTCCTCAATCCACTGGTGGATCTAGGCATTTGTTTTCCTTATTAATCTTCTCTAATACGGGCATATTATAAATACCTACAAGGATACTGATGTCATATTATTGTATCTGATTTCCATCTCCGATTGTACCTATATCGCTCCTGTGACTAAACATACGTCGCCCTTTAATCTTTCCTGTAGCACTCTAATCTTTTCACGCGTCTGACATAAATATTCATCCACCCTAGAGGTAAAAGTCAACTGAAGGAAATAGGCTACTTAATAGTAGGTACTTACTCGTTGGCATAGTTCCAAGTAAATGCTAGCGCTTATAAAAATGCACTGCTTCTATCTCCGTGCATCTAGCGAAAAGAATGGCTTTTCTTATTGAAAACGCTTATGTTAAATTTATATAAAATGTTGTTATCTTTTATTTTATTATATAAGTTTAGTGGGATTTATATGTAATATTCAAATTATTTACCATCTACTAATGGTGAAGGAACACAGCGTGAGGAAATCTTCATGTCTTAAAAGAAATCAATAGGAAAGCGGGCCTATACGCAGTAATTTATATAATATCCATAAATTTGCAAAAACATTTTAATAACTTTTATTCTTTATTGCAGATAAAAGATACCATTTCTGAGTTTAAAATTATTTTTTACTTATTGAAATTAGTATTATACATTGTGATAATCAAATGATTTAACATCTACTAATGGTGAAGGAAAACAGCGAGCGTAAGGAAACCCACATGTCTTAAAAGAAATCCTAAAGGCGTGTCTGATCCATAAATCCGCATTGCATTATAGGAAAGCGGGCCTACACGCAGTAATTTATATGATATCCATAAATTTGCAAAACCATTTCAATAACTTTTCTTTATTGCAGAAAAAAGATACCATTTCTGAGTTTAAAATGACATTTTACTTATTACATTTTCCTTATAAACAATATTTTATTGAACTAGATATAACTATATAAAAAAACGACGTTGCCAGCTCGCAGCTCGTATTTGATTGTCACTCAGTTAAATAATGTCAAATTATCTTTATTTGACAATATCAACGAAATACGAATACTTAGTATTAGGTATTATATTTGAAATAGTTTCATCTTAATAAAATATACTTCGTCTCCCGTTGTTGGTGAATATTCAGCTTTAATTTTACACTGTACTATTTTGTTCAGGATTAATCAAAGATAGAATAGATTAATTCAACCATCACTTCGGCAAAATGTTAACTCAGAGTGACTGTGTGAAATACAAAAGACGTTATTTATTTATAGGAGAGATAAATGGATGAACACACAGTATGATCCCCTCTTGGAAGATTTGACAGGACGGATTAGCAAGAAGCATACGGCCCGCTAAATGATAAGCAGAATAGTTTTGACGTTGGCAATACTAGAACCATTTATGGTACGTAGGTACCCTAAAATGGTGATTTTTATGTTGGTATTCCCATCAACTTTAATCTTTATATGTATATAAAAATGAATCAGACATGTCTTTAAAATTTCTTTTAAGACATGTGGGTTTGTTTCCTCACGATGTTTTCCTTCACCATTACCAAATGGTCAATCATTTGATTAGTACATATAAACTCTACAAAGTGAAATTCAGATTGGTACTGCCACCTAGGATCGAACTCGCACCTATTTAATTGCATGCAAGTCTGTTACTTTCCCACTCGGTCACCTCCGCATATGTACTATAGAAGACTATAACTGTTGGACTCAATCGCTTTTAAAGTGGTAAGCAATAGTGCTTACCACTTTAAAAGCGATTAAGTAAATGATAGAAGGTATATAGATACCTTCTATCATTTTATAAGTAAAGTACACTCCAGTATAGCTTACAAACATCACACACGAAAGTCTAAATCAAACATAGACAATGTAGATAATTAAATAAACTTTATAACAACATATAGAATCAAAGTTTTCTGCAGTAAATTCAGTTTTAGGGTTTAAACATTTGATTTAATCTGTTTACGAAAACACAAATAGTTAAGTACTTTGTTTAAATTTATTTATCTATGTTAGACTAAATTTACAGATGTTATGTATAATCGAAAATGTTTTGTTTAGTCAGGTTTTCAAAGTTTAATTCACATCTTCTAGTTTACTAAGGTGTAAAAATAAATAGCAGACAATATCCACTGCAAGAGAGGGAAAACTCGAAACAAAACCCTATACCAACCCGTCTGGCCAGCGTGATGTAATACGCTAATATCACTCCAAATGTATGGAGGAGACCAGTGCCCAGCAGTGGGACGTTTACGGGTTGAGATGATGATGATGATGAAAAGAAAATAAATGAAAGAAGTAAAAATAAATGCGAAAGCAACTTTATTTGTTTGTATGTATGTTTGTTTGTGACCTTTTCACGGCTAAAAAGCTGAACGTATCCTAATGAAATTTAGCAAGGAGATAGATGGTATCCTGGGGATGGTCATAGGTTCCTTTAATCACGATAATAGACGCGGACGTGGAGGTTAGAGAAAATCGGCTACTTTATTTACCTAGTAGGTATACTAGGTATATAAAGCAGCCGATTTTATTAATATACTATTTAGATGGTAAATGAGCCTGATGGTAAGCAGTTTTTTTTTATTTATTTAAATCATGAAAGTATACTATACCACGAAAACCATCAGACTTCGACAGGTATGCTATTTAGATTATAAGGTAACATGCATTCCAGTTCAGTTACCGTAGCCTATGGGCGCTTGCGTAACACCTGGTTTCATGATGAAGTGTCACTGGAATGCGTTTCGTTAAAAACATACAGGAACACAACACCGCTGTGTGTACTTATTTAGTTGTGATCTTTTTTAAAGTGAAGGTCCACACCCCCTCTCATGTATAATGCATTACCTCTTTTTATACGTAGGTACGAAGATTGATTGAATTGCAGAAAGTAAAAATACTGTCTTCAATTTAATCAATCTTCGTACATCCGTGGATGGTTCAATTTCGTAAAGCATCGTTTCATATTTATAATAACTTTATATGCTTACGAGAGGTAATAATGTTTTGCAGAAAACTGAATGAAATAGAATTTTAAACGAAGGACTCTTGCGAAAGACACAACAACAAGAAACTAAATAATTTAGAGCAGGTTGAAATAGTTGAAGTATTCCATATTGGACACCAGTTTTAATGGCACCTGAGTGAATGGCACCTAAGGTATTCCAAATTGGGCACCTACCAATATTTTTATATCGATATGTTCCACTAATAGCACCTGCGAAAAATATCGGTAGGTGCCCAATGTGGAATACCTTAGGTGCCATTCACTCAGGTGCCATTAAAACGGGTGCCCAATATGAAATACTTCGTCATTATAATATCGCACCCATCGTTGAAAATGACTTGAGTTGAAGAGTTGTTTAACAATTTATATCTTATTCTCAAATGCTAAGGTACAAAATTGTCCAGTGACATTTCTCATGTTTCTACCAAGGACGCGATATGAGCACTACACACACGATTTAGCACGATACGCCTGTAAGTAGGTAAGTAAGTATATAGTTGTTTTTTTAATACTGCTTCGGTGGCTAACAAGCATACGGCCTGACGGTTACCGTAGCCTCTGGACGCTTGCAATACTAGTAAGGTATCACTTGCCAGTTGCCTACCCAATATTTTTTTTACATCAGGCTCTTTTGTCTTTTTAAAATAAAGATGGATTATGCCTGGGATAAGAAAACGCATCCCTAAATAAGTACTGACAGTGCTGATGATCTGTACTCACACACAAAAACTCAACTACAGTGCCGTGTAAAGTTATTTGGATATGGCCTTGGTGGTCCTACCTCTCTTAAAATAGTATATTTAGCATATAATAACCCAATTCTAGAGGGTGGTCATATCGTTTTCCACCCAAGAGAGTATGGTAGTAATAACAAACGTGACACGGGTCGAAATTCAAATATAACGCGAGTGAAAGTGTAGGGAACAGCAGTACATACATATCATCATGCCCGTCTCCTATGGGATATATGGGGTAGGCAGAAACTATGTTTCGCCAATTACTTCGATTCAGACATACTTCTTTAGTTTTCTCTACATTTATCCACCTTTAGTCTGGGTACTTTTAATTCGGCTCTTTTTTTAACAAATCACCTGCTATAGTGTATTTTACATAGCATGGACATACATGTTACATATTTATACTGTGATGTTATTATTATTTTACGATAAAGGTGAAAGAAAATGATTGAATCTACTTCTAAGCAATTGGTTAATTAAATGATCAAGAGACAAGAGTATTTAATCGATAGGTTTTAATTTAATCATCTATCATTTTCATTGATATTTATATTTAAATGTCAAACGTCACAGTACCCATGCTATTGGAAATATACTATAAGTCGATGCATGTTCGTCTAGGGCGGCCCCTACCCACACGACATCTCCATTACAGCCATTAATAACCCACATACCTAACACTTTTGAGCAAAGCAAACTGGGAAAGAACCTCCACCTTACAGAAGACCACAGCTAAATGATTACTCACAGCGGTGTCGTTGTGTATCTGTATGTAAATACAGGTTTCCAGCACTCATAGTAATGCGTTTTTAACGAAAGGTTTTCATATCTTAGGGATATTCCATTATTAAACCCTGGTGTTCTGTGAAGTGAAAATACCTCTGTTATCGGTATCTGCTTACCACCAAGCGGGCCGTAACCCTGCTTGCTACTTAAATAGTATAAAAAACATATTTACTTTTCTAAAAAGAAACGTTTATCTTTTTTATTTTATACAAGCATTATAATGTTGGGCAGCATCTGCTATAACTCACTCTTGTGCCCGTATCCCTGGAAATTGGACCAAAAAGGGAAACGCCGCACATTTGCTACGTGTGGAATTGTCTTTGGGCATTCCAACAAAAATCCTAACTTATTACAGACAAGTTGATCCCGGCAACGTAGTACTTACATCGTCCTCGTATAATTGATTTATTTATTTCTTCTCATATTAACTTAGGAGGACACTTGACGCTACAGTCTAATATTCTATAGCGGCCTAATTACCGTCCGTAAACGTTTATTACCTTGACCTATACTGTTATCTTCCTATTGGTATGGCATTAGCCAGGTTTATTTTTATGGTACAAAGGTGGCAAACAAGCATACGGCCTGCCTAATGGTAACAGTTACCATCACCTATGGATGCTTGCAATACTATAGGTATCACTTGCATGTTGCTGATCCATTTTTTAAACCAGGACTTAAACATTATACTGTCTTGGAATATTATTATTTATTTGCAACTTCAATTGATTTATTTACGTAACATTGTCAAGTGATGTGAGGTTTTCAATGAAGTTCACATTACTTTTGAAACTTTGAACATAAATTACGTAAAATTGAATTCGGTGAATAAAGTAATATGAATCGGATTTAGCCCGTAAAGTTTCCGTTGCCGGCGTAGTGGCGCCTTAGTATTTATTTGTTGGACTTCTTCTTCTTCGTGTCGATGATACGATAAATAATTAAATTGTACAAGCCCAGATTTTCGCCACCTCTACGGCATTATCAGTTGCTGCGCAGAGGTCACTCAGAGAGCAGGTAGTAGGGCACAAAGAGCAGGACAGGAGGTGAGACATTGTTTGCGGGTCTGTATCGCATTCGCACCCTGTAGTTGTTACAACGGCAAAGCCCTTCTTAATAAGTTTTAAAGGACTAAATGATAATGATATGATAGATTACATACCTACATCATTGTATATAGTTCAACAACTACATACACTGGTGAAGATCTCCAGTGCTAATTCAAAGATGCGTTCTTAAAGAAACGTTGCCCTATCCCCATCATACTTTTCCGATGTTACAAATGTTTGGGTTGGCAATTCGAAATGTCCATAGGTGGGCCGTATGCTCGTTTACCACGTAGGTAGTATAAAAAAGTGACGATAAGTCGGTATTTAAAAATAACCAGCAGGCGGCGGGGATTATATTCAATTTAGCCTTTTATTGATGATGTCATCAATTAAGGATTAAGTAGCGGACTATTTGTTGAGTATTCCTATATTCAATCCATTCTAATTCTATTTGTTTATCTGCGTAACACTTCGTGACAAACAAACGTACAATAATAACAGAACCTCAAAAACAAATAAAGCTTGAAAGGGTTAATGGGATTCATCGAAAAGGGTAATTAATGGATTCAATTTCGATTTAAATTGTCTTTTTTGGAGATTTTATTTTCGCAAAATAATGTTATTTTTCTTTTAATTATTATCTGTGGTATACCTATACCACAGTGATAATAATATTTAAACTATACTACTAGAAACAAACAGATAATGTTTGTATGTTTGGCTATCTCTGGGTCATCTCTAAAACTACTGATCCGATTCTAAAAAATGTTACACTGATAGGACGCGGCACAAATACAACCAAGCTGCACAAAAACAGTGAAGTGAATTTAAGATTTCAGTGACTTAATCTAAATTCTTCGGCCTTATTAATACATACAATGTTTTAATAATAGTAACAACAATTTCAAATAATACAATTAAGTACAATTAATTTTCTTATTTCCATTATTTTCTTTCTTTAAGAGAGGTAAGGCACCTTACAAGCAAGCACGCTCGACTGGGGACGGCCCTCCACCTTACAAAAGGGCCACAGCTAAATAACTACATACAGCGGTGTAGTTAAGTTCCTGTGTACAAGTTTCCAGAGCTCATAGGGATGTGTATTTAACGAATCTTTTTCCTATCCCAGAGATACTTCGTCTTAAAGGTGTAAAATGTTGGATCGGCAACACACAAGTGATACCTCTAGTATTGCAAGCTTCCATAGGCTACGATAACTGCTTACTATCAGGCGGGCAGTACGCTTGTTTGCTGCCTTAGAAGTATTAAAAAAATTGGGAAACTAAACCCAAACTTCAAGTTATGTATACCCTTACAGGTAAAATTGAATTGAATTGCGGAAATTCAACATAAAAAGGTCGGATATTATATTTGTTAGAGATTCAGTGAACATAGCAATAAAAGCCCGAGAACCGCTGCCTATCGCATTGTTACGCAGCTTGTAAATTGTTTGAACGCTATATTGGATTGTAGAGATATCCCAGATGTCTTTTATCACTTTGGTTTTAACGTCATAATGAAATTACGATTCAATATGGTTAAATTTACACACACTATTTGTAATATTAAGCCGGGTATCGACATTGCGAGGCTGCCTCGATTGAGCAGGCAGTCAGTTAGTTAATCAGTCAGGCAATATTTAAATTGGCTCGCGAGGCAAACGCGTTTCCACACCACGAGGCTGCCTCGCGAGGTATGGATCGCGAGGTAGCCTCGTAATGTCGAATATATCAAATATATGCCTATATCAGACACATAGCACGCAGAACCGATGGCCGTTGGGGCAGAAAGGTTTAACAGTGGCGACCGCGAACTGAAAGACGCAGTGTGAGCAGGTCTCCAACAAGGTGGACAGACAACCTGGTAATGGTCGCGGCTAGCCGATGCATAGGGTTGGCTTAGAACTGAATGCTGTGGAAATCTTTGGGGGAGGCCTATGTCCAGCAGTGGACGTCTTTTGGCTGAGATGAAGATGATAATACAATTAACGTTTGCACGTTATAAAAAAGAACAGAAAAATAATTATAAGCTTATCTAGACAAAAAAATCTGTTTAATAAGCGACTTAGAATTCCTCCAACATTGCTGTCCACTAGAAATGTCCCTAGGGGTCGTATCATGATGTGTAGATAGACTAGATAGCTCCGTCCCTCTTTCTTGCTTGAAAGACTGACGTGTGACACTCATGGTACGGCCCCAAAAGACCGGCAGCATTACCACGTTGGAGCAATGCTTAACTTTGAGTCAAATATAAGCCAGCCTGTCACGTGAAGCATAGATTAATCGCTTTCATAAATCTTTGTATAGACTTTCTTTCTAATAAGTTTGCTTTTAAAGAGGGGTAGGTCATCATACATAAGAGCAAGCCTGACTGGGGAGGGCCATCACCTTAAAAAAGACCACAGTCAAATAACTACTCACAGTAATGTATGATTCCGTGCCACATTGTAGGTCTCCATTGCTCATTAGCTTGTCGAAAAACCACAAAATTAACTAAAATTTCGTGTGCACCCAATGGCATTAATGTTTAATAATGAAGTAGCCTTTATACGGCTAAACAGGGTACTGCGGCTAAACGAATATTTGCAATCGATATTAATGCACAGTAACGACATAATTAATACAACGTAGTTTGAATTAAATATTGTTTGACTGTTAATGTTGTATATAGATACATATATATCATTACGCCCGTCTCTCATTGGGATGAGCAGAGGCTATAATAATAATAATAATTTATTTTCAGATAAAATCCATTGTGTTAGTAACAATTATTCAGGCTATGGTACGCCAATTATTATTGTTTTACATCCTTGGCATTCATCAACTTCTTAATGTATGAACATCGGTTTTGGATACTTTTAATTTGATCCTTTTTAGCGCATCACTTGTGGACACATCGTTATAATTGTTGAATAATGTATGTATTAAATATCTTTAAAACATGCTACATTTTGGTCTATACTAATAGTATAAATGCGAAAGTTACTCTGTGTGTTAGTTGTTTGTTTGTTGCCATCTCATGACTGAACTGAAGGAGATAGATAATATTCCGGGACAGCACATAGGGTAATTTTTACCACGAGTATCGCCATCACGATAGGCTACCGCGCTAGGCAGCCTAGTAATGTGCAGACGCGTTTCTCGTGCTTCGCAAGCCAATTTGACTCGTTCTTTGCCTGACTAGCTGACAGACTACGTGCTCAATGCGAGTGCCAGATGAGCAGCTTCGCGAGCCTCGCAATGTCGATACTCGGCTTGAGCTAGTGAGTTCGATCCTGGCCGGTAATCATCATCATTGTGTCAGCCTAATGATGTTTACTGTTAAACGTAGGGTTTTCCCTATGTATCCGACCAGCGGATCAGGGGCAATGAGGCCGTCCTCGCCGACTCGTCGCCTTTCTCCCACCGAGAATCGCTAAAATGATACACTCGTTTAAAAAATATAAATCCAGCTGCTATCAAATTATATCTACGTTTATCAATTTCATTTAAAGATAATAATTTTGATGTACTGGGAATAATTCCAAATCACGTACTAACCGTTAACGGTAATAGCGAAACTTGATCTTAAAAGAACATGCTGAACTATCAAACGTTTCTTTGACAAACTTTATAATTGCGCAAAGACTGTCGCTGTCAAAGTTTTATATTCAGGCTGTTATCAGTTACAAGCATGCTGGTTCACAACGAGGAAAAGCTTTGCCTTGGAACTTTATAAATATTTAATAAAGTATATTTTATAATAATAATAATAATAAACCTGGCAACACTATAAACAACAAGCAAAAATTTTCACTTTTATAAATTTTATTTATATATTTTAAGATTTATGGGACACAAATTAAATCAAAGCTCAAATAACAATAGCAATATTTATTTATTATAACAATATATTATTTTTCTATACAAAATCCATATAAATTAAGAAAATCATTATGACAGATGTCAACTACAATTTGATACAATCTATTTATTCTCAGACTAATAGAATAAGATAGACGGAGCGTGTAGAACTCGCGCGTGAAGCCGCCAAAAGCAATACTCAATAGCAATGTCATACGTTTTCGCGCGCAGTCGATTTGAGCCGCTAGTGAGTACGCACGTCTAAACACGTTCTGACAAAATATTATTATAATGCCGTATTGTGTAGTAAAACATTGTAAAAATACTTCAGCAAATCTCAAAAAGAGTTCTGGAGTATCGTTCCATAGGTAAATAATTTTAACATTATAGATTTCTTATTGTTTTCGTAAATATTTTAGTTACACAAACTAGGAACACAAAACCTCTACCATGTTCTACAGTGTTGCCATTCTTAGCATATCTTTTTCCCTAAAATATTTTGCAACGTGTTAGTGGGAATATAAAACAATATTAATCAGTCTATCGATATACTATTTAAAATAAATCTGAATGATAGTTGGGGATCCACGCGAAAAAAAAAAGAAATTGTTGTTTGCATTTAGCGAGTAATTCCATATTTTTGTAGTGATTTTAAGAGGTACCTAGGTAGGTACTTAGATAATGTTATTCAGATGATGATCAATTAATATTAATATAATAATAATAATTGATCATTTAAATTCATAAAATAAGTAGATATGTTAGGTTTATGATTTATTTAAAAAAAAGTATTTACATCCTAACCACGGCTGTGAGCGGCGGCGGCGAGCGGTATGAACAAAATTTGTTCTTACCGCTTGCCGCTAAATATTTTTTTTTTATACTACTTGGATAGTAAACAAGCATACACCATATATATACATTTTTTTAGATACAATTTTTGCCAGTTTTGTTTTACGAGTAATATGTTTTGTATTTTATGTTTGTTTTTTTAATATAATATTGTATTTTGTCTTGATAAGTTTGTTAACAGAAACCTTTTTTTAATGTATCATAATGCTAAGATGTATGATGTTATATTTAAAAAGATTTATTTTATTCGTCAGAAATTAAAGCATGTAGTTAGTGTTTATTGTTACCTATTTATTTTGAAATATTAATGTAAAATAATTATAAATAATAACATTATTTAAACAAACAATTTGAAGTATAATTTTTAATATTGATATTGCATATTATTATCACGAGTTAACAGTTTTGTTTCAACTTTTGTTGGGAGTATTTCATTTGCTGGCAACATCGTTTTCCACGTCACACGACATTGACAGCGCTTTGTGGCTTCACTGATTTGTTCTACACGCTCCGTCTATCTTATTCTATTAGTCTGAGAATCTATTATACAACAACAAAGTGAATAACAGTGAAAATACAATGTTGACCAGAGCCAGAAAGAGAGAAGCACTAATAACACCCCCGGACTCGTCGCGCACATGCACCTCGCAGCTTGCGGTTGCCGCGCCAGTGATAACGCCAGCTGCTGAGGTGTCTTCATCTTCAAGCGACGAGTATTTCTCCCCGCCGACGTCGCCAACACCTGTACGTCGTCGGGGCAGAGGCCGGCCACCTGCATGCTTAGGGACCCGAGGCCCATCGGCCTCGAATAGGGCCCCCGCTGCCGGTGGTAATGTGCGCCGCATGCGATGGACGCAGTCAATAAATGAAAATGTCATGCGGGCATATTTTGTGGCAACAGAGGGAGGAACCAATCTTACGATGTATCGTGACCGGATGCTGCCTTTGTTTCAGGCCCTTGAACCTTCTGTCAACGTCTCAGCGCAGCGACTATCGGATCAAGTGCGGGCTATCCAGCGTGCCCACATGTTGGATGACTCTACACTTGAAAGGCTTCGTTCTGACGTGCGGGGTAACCTCACTGTCCCTTCCTTGACGCAGGCTGTGACTCAAGGTACAGCCCATGTGCCCCTGCCACAGCACGTACAACCAGTTGAGGAGGTAGATTGTGGGGCTACAAACGTAAGTACCCAATGTTATGATCAGTTAAGGAGCGCTTTGGAGTGTGCCCTTCGGGAGTATCGATCCAAACCCTCTAGCGACAGACCTCGAGTGCCGCGTTTGCCCACGCACAAAAAAAACATTGCGTTAGTGTGTGCCCTGGATTCACTGTTGTCTAATTACTTTGACAACAGTGAAGATATTAGTGATACACACTCAATCCTATACTGTGCGGCCGTTGCAGTATGTCAGGTAGCTGGTGTTAGGTTTTTTAATAACAGCGCAGCTGCCCGACCGAAATCCGCTGTGCCTGCATGGCAGTGTAGGATTGAGCGTCGTATTGCTGAGGCTAGGGCACTCATTGGCAAGTTAATCTGCTTCAGGTCGGGCAATACTCGCCCCAGAGTGATGCGCTTTGTGAAGCGGGCGTTCTTGGGGACTGGTGTTAGTCCCCAAGACTATGCGTCACGAGTCACAGAGCGCATTGACCTCCTGAAGCAGAAGGTTTGTGCGTGGGCGAATCGCATTCGTCGCTATAAGAAAAGGGTGGATCGGTACCTCCTGAATTGTACCTTCCAAAGGGACGAGAGGTGGGTATATAGACGGTGGGAGCAACCTGTCTCCGATGTGGATGACGGGTGCCGACCAGCAGATGATGCTACTAGTGTATTCTGGCGCAACATCTGGTCGGTGCCTGTCAGTCACACTGAGGGTGACTGGATCGGGGATGTCAAGCGATCGTGTGCGTCGATTCGAAATATGGAGCCATTATCCATTACGAAAGAGGATGTGGCGTGTGCAGTCCGTTCGATACCGAACTGGAAATCAGCTGGTCCGGACGGACTGCAGAATTTCTGGCTAAAATGGCTCCATAGCTCGTACGCTTGTTTGGCGTCCCAGTTTCAGGCATCTTTGGAGTCTGGGTCGATCCCACAGTTTATGACGACTGGTATTACCCACCTTCTCTATAAATCTGGCAGTGTCACGGATCCCAAGAATTATAGACCGATTACTTGTTTACCAACGGTCTATAAACTTCTTACATCCATTTTGAGAACAAAAATTGTATCTCATGTTGTAGATAATAACATCTTGTCTGTTTCTCAAAATGGATGTAGGAATGGGGCCCGTGGCACTAAAGAGCTCTTGATCATGGACATGGCCATTAATCAGCAGGTTTACCGTAACCGAAAAAATCTGTCTACATGCTGGATTGACTACAAGAAGGCATATGACTCAGTGCCACATACATGGCTCTTGAGAGTGCTGGAGTTGTATAAAGTTGATACAACTCTATGCACTTTCTTGAAGGCATGTATGAGGCAATGGAGGTCTGTCTTGTGCTATCCAGGGTGTCGACAGATTGATGGGGATGGTGATCAGCTGATCATGATCAGGCGGGGTATATTTCAGGGTGACAGTCTGAGTCCCTTGTGGTTTTGTCTGGCACTGAACCCTCTTAGTACCGTACTGGAGAGTTCAGGGCTGGGCTATCGGTTGAGGAGTAGTGGTCGAGTTATATCCCACCTTCTTTACATGGATGACTTAAAGTTGTTTGCCCCCACCAGTTTTCGGTTGATGGCGTTACTAAAGGTCTCTGAAGCCTTTAGTAACTCTATCAAGATGGAATTTGGTGTGGATAAATGCGCGGTCATGCATGTAAAACGAGGTGGGATGGTGGAATCTGAGGGGATACAACTCTCAGATTCTACTCAACTTAGATCACTGTCTGCAACCGAAACCTACAAATATTTGGGTATGTCACAGGCGTTAGGTATAGCCGATGCTGGCATGAAACAGGTGTTAAAGGATCGTTTCTTTGGCCGCCTGACAAAGGTTCTTAAAAGTCTTTTGTCAGGTGGTAACAAGGTGCGTGCTTTTAACAGCTGGGTCATGCCTGTCCTAACGTACTCCTTTGGCATACTCAAATGGACTCAGACTGAACTGGATGCCCTTGATAGAAGAGTCCGAACACAGTTGACTGCTTTTCGTATGCACCATCCACGATCATCAGTAATGAGGTTGTATATCCCACGGAAATGTGGAGGTCGTGGCTTTTTATGTGCCAAGACTCTCCACAACCGTGAGGTATGCAACCTCAGAGAATACTTTCTCAATGCTGACGTGGATGTGCATCGGGACGTAGTTGCTGTAGATACCGGACTCACCCCGCTGGGTCTGGCTAAAGAGAACTGGCGCAAACCTGTAGTACTCAGTACTACTGAGCGTGAAGAAGTATGGAGGAGCAAGGAGTTGCATGGACGTTTCTATCGGGCCTTGCATGGGCCCGATGTAGAATTTTTATCATCTGTGTCCTGGCTACGTTTCGGCGATCTCTTTGGAGAAACCGAAGGTTTTGTCTGTGCAATTATGGACGAAGTTGTTATGACGAACAACTACCGTAAGTATATCCTGAAAGACGGAACGGTTGACATTTGTCGGGCCTGCCACCATCCCGGAGAATCTCTCAGGCATATAGTTTCTGGTTGTTCCCGTCTTGCAAACGGCGAGTATTTGCACAGACACAACCAAGTGGCCAGGATTGTCCATCAGCAACTTGCTGTAAAGTACAACCTTGTGGACTCGGAGGTGCCGTACTATAGGTATGTGCCCGACCCAGTTCTCGAGAATGGTCGTGCCACAATATATTGGGATCGATCTATCATTACTGACAGGACTATTGTTGCCAATAAGCCTGATATAGTGGTGATAGATCGATTAGAGCGCCTTGCAATGATCATTGATATCACTGTCCCACATGACGAGAATCTCGTGAAAGCCGAGAAAGAAAAACAAATTAAGTATTTGGATTTGGCTCACGAGATTGTTGACATGTGGGAGATAGATTCAGCGATCATTGTGCCGATAGTTGTATCAGTCAATGGACTGATCGCCAAGAGCCTTCATCAACACCTTAGGAGGCTCTCGTTAGACGGTTGGATTGTGGGCCTGATGCAGAAGGCGGTTCTCTTGGACACGGCGCGCATCGTGAGGAGGTTCCTGTCTCTAGAGCCCTAACCACCGGTAGCTTGGTCCCTGTACCCGATACCGGTGGGCCTCCTTTTTTATATTTTTAAATGTATATTTTTTATAATTGGTATGTATTTAAAAATGTAATTAAAAGATGAAAGTTTAATAAAGGGAATAATAATAATAATAATGCTTTATTTCTTTAACACTCAAGTTACAAATCATTATACATGGGTTGGACCTTCCTTTTAAGTATGTAAATACCTGTGCCAGGAGGGTCCGATATTTTAAAATAAAGTTTCTGCGTTTGCGCTTTTGACATTTTAGGCAATTATTACTGTTACGGCCATATCCTATAATTCACTAGATCATTTTATTTTTGTTAAAAAATTAAAAATATCCCCGTAGAACATGTGCAATCTTGAGTTGTTATACCATTTAATGTATTATCCTTTTATTAGTCACTAAAATAAAATCAACTGAACCAAAACCACTAACCAACAATCAGATATTGTATTAAAAGCGATTTACCTATAAATAAAATATCTGATTGAGGTCGCAGCTCTGAGGAAAGGTGCCCAAAAGACTGGCCACATTGCCAAGCTGGACCGCAAGGCTAATGCGTCGACCCAAGTAAAGGCCAGCCTTTGGATCGTGAGATGACTCGACTAAATGCTTACATAATTATCTCACGATATACTTTGAGGGCACTTCGCAACCATTGTCCAGACCTTCGGCTCCAATCGGTTCAAAAGTGTAAGTCTTGGCACAAAGATAGATTATAATCTAGAATGATTCGGGATAAAAAATGCCTGTATGCCATAGCATTCGGTTGCCGTAAGATTAATTGGTTTCTAATTTCTGAGGAAAAGCCGGGGCCAACTACTAGTCTTTTATCTCGTTGTTACCCTTGGCTCTGCCCGCTAACGTTGTATATTATTTAATATTATACATATAATTAAATGATTTACCATCTGCTAATGATGAAAAACTGTAGAGTTCGTGGTAAGTATAGGGCACTGTAGTGGAACCTTGTATAATCTTAGGCCATCTGTTATCTTTAACGAGTGCGACCAACATAGCAAAATTTGCATGTTGTAAATAAATCTCAAGCGTCATTCTCTTTCTCCCACCGTTGTTAAAGGCCTCAAATCACAAATACACAAGTGTCTACTTACAAGTGAAATACGACACCCAATAACTTTATACGTACCTTGTATCATACGAACATATCTAATAATAGGATGGAATCTCTAGAGACATCTGAAGTAAAGCCGATATTTTTGTTGTGAAGATTTTGCTATTTACACGATAGGCTTTTGCCATAAATAGAAAAAGAGTTCTAAGATATTTATGCATTCTATTAATTTATCACCCTATTTTCACGATGCAAGTTATGCCAAACAGATCTAGTTGGTTTCTTGCCCAGTGAAATATCATCATCATCATCATCACAACCCATAAACTTCCCACTGCTGGGCACGGGTCTCCTCCATACTGGCCAGACGGGTTGGTATAGGGTTTTATTTTGAGTGAAATATGCTTTAACTTTTTTCAGTGAAGACAAAATCACTATAGTTTTTTTTTACAAAATTAGCATTCCGTAAATATACGTACCTATAAATTATATAATCGTAATTTATGCAAGCTAACTTTACAAAGCAAGCCTAGTCATTTTAGTTTTCCGTGGTGAGTAGAACAAAGGTAAATTGCAATTAGCTTTAGAAAACTAGCACCTTGTAAATAAGTCGCTATTAAAACGGAATTGTTTATGTTATCATAATCTTATTTGCCGGGAGCAACAAAACATATGGTACGCATTTATAAAACTTGCATATTGTAAATAAACCACAGACTTATACATCTAAGAAAAGTAGATCTAGCATACAAGTGTGCATACCCATTTGGGGATGGACCTCTATCTTACAGAAGACCACAGCATATACATATACATAATGGTGTGCCTAGTTGTGTTCCTGTGCGCCTAGAGACCTGTACTGTACAGGAACACAATTACACCACTGTGTGCCTGTTCGCAATCAATGTATAGTTTGTATTATTGAGTATTCTGTGGTATACGTAGTATAAAGAACTATATAAATTTTGTACTTACCAAAAAAACAGCAGCAAAACACGATCGTGTATAAAGTAATAAATATAGCTCTGACATCAGTTCTATCAAATATATACTCGTCATCGTTCAGGGAATATATTGTCTGATTCACTTTGGATACGTTGACGGGACTCCCCTCGACAAGCTCCGACTTGTTGAACGATGCCCACACACTGGCTTGTTTTACATCTGAACCCACTAACAACTTCGTTCCGTACATTTTTTCTGATACAGGATCGATCATGGTTCATTATTTATTAAAACACGTTCCACGGCGCACATTATCTGTAACAAGAAAAAATATATAAAATACATATTTTAATATGTTATATATTTTGATAAAAAAACATTATAGCTCCAACAAGGTTAACCGAGCTCAGAAACGAACGCTATAGAAATCCTCGGGGCATTGAGACTCTCCCCCGCACCAATGGAAAGGTAAAGAGCCAAAATTTTACTTTTGAGTACAAATTAAATTTTAAAGTACGTACCAAAATTGCACTATTAGACCATGAAATTTTAAGTAAGAACTTTTATCTCACTTTTCAAAAGTACCATTCTGGCACTTTAATCGGTTGACTTTCTACTGACAATGTGTATGTATATACATAGATACATCTGAAGTCCGACCGGCCCAGCACGGGACGCGGCGCGCGGCGTTGCTATATTATGAGTAGTTTGGCATTCCTACGTAAGTTTTATGCGATTTTATTGATAATGGTAGAACGGAAAAGTTATACACGTATGCATCTCACCCGATAAACGCATGTAATTTAATGAAACTTGGCTCTGTATACACACGATTAAATAAAGAAAAATATACACGATCAACAGATGGTCCGTATTTATAACAAACACGAGAAATCCAACTAGAAACCGTAATCGTAAAGAAGCTATCGGTTGTACCTACTATTTAACGTAAATACCACTCGCCAGTTTATACTCTGCATTTTCTTATTAGATTTTGAAAATAAATTAAAAATGTATTCTTTGAAACATTTCGCTGAGGGCAAAGCTGAAGCGGAAATATATTTATTAAGAGCGTATTCACAAAATAGCGCAGCTACAGATTAGGTAATTATCGGTCGACCGGCCGCGTGCGCGTGGCGAGTGCGCGTGTGTGCGTGATCCTCGCACACATACATTGTTCGTGAAGTATGTGCGGCACAGTGCAGGGCCGCGTAAACTTTATTGTTATATTACGGTAAGATTTTTGGTGTTATAATAGGTATTTGTATTGTAAATTTGTAGAATATGTTATTATTAGAGAAGTAAAGGAGCACTTTGGCATACCATATCTATTCTAATACATATTATTATTATTATAAATGCGAATGTTTGGATGAATTGATGTACCTAAGTACCTATGGACCTTTTTCTTGCTTGTTTCTGCCTGGGGTTGTAAGTGCAGGTGAAGCCGTGGGTGGAAACTACTGCCATAACATGATACCTAGCCTACAAAAAAGTAGTAGGTAGTGGTGGTTTTTTGTAGGCTAGGTAGGTAGGTACAAAAAACAAAAAAGGATCATAATATTAATACACCACAGTCAAATTATTTATTTATTTAAAACTTTATGCACAATCGCACACAGGTAGACTTAATGCCATAGGCATTCTCTACCAGTTGACCTTGGGTGATACAGAGATGAACATAGTAGGTGCACTCAAAAACAAAAAAAAATGGATAAAACAAAGAAACAAATTTAAGATAAGGATATAGATTCAACAACATCTAAAAAAAATATAATGAATATATATGCTGTGGTATATATAATATATAAAATAAATATACCTACTTACATAAAATATATATTATAAATATAAACAAAATTGTTATGAAAGTGTTAGACGTACTAATTCCGGCGATTCATCAGCGAGGAGAGCCCAAACCTTCACCTAAATTACTACACACAGCGGTGTAGTTGTGATCTTATGTGTGAGTACTCCTGCGTTTTGGAAGAAACGTTTCCTATCCCAGGGATACTCCATCATAAAGCCCTGGTGTTAAAAAAATGGGTCGGCAACACGCAAGTGATACCTTTGGTATTGCAAGCGTCCATAGGCTACGGTAACTGCTTATCATCATTATTATTTTAATTTTATTAATTTTATTTTTTTATTTTATTTTACTTATTTTATTTTAGAAAAACCCAATATCAATTTTTGGCCCGACCCGGGAATCGAACTCCCGAACCTCGTGATCAGCAGTCACACACATCCACCACTGAACCTAACGTTACTCTCCTTCGACAGTAGTAGGCTTGTGGGTATCTTACACTACTTACTTACTTACTACATATGTATATTTAACAGAATTAGAATGTGATTTTAACGTAAGGCTCAGTGGTGGATGTGTGTGACTGCTGATCACGAGGTCACGAGGTCCCAGGTTCGATTCCCGGGCCGGGAATCGAACCCGGGACCTCGTATTTTATTCCATTTTTTCTATTTTATTCCATTTTTTTTTCCATTTTATTCCATTTTTTCTATTTATTCTATTTTATTCCATTTTATTCCATTTTTTCTATTTTATTCCAATTTAGTCCATTTTATTCCATTTTTTTCCATTTTATTCCATTTTTTCTACTTATTCTATTTTATTCCATTTTATTCCATTTTTTCTATTTTATTCCATTTTTTTTTCCATTTTTTTTCCATTTTATTCCATTTTTTCTATTTTATTCCAATTTATTCCATTTTTTCTATTTTTTCTATTTATTCTATTTTATTCAATTTTATTCCATTTTTTCTATTTTATTCTATTTTATTTTATTTCATTTCATTTTATTTGCCCGACCCGGGAATCGAACCCGGGACCTCGTGACCTCGTGATCAGCAGTCACACACATCCACCACTGAGCCTAACGTTAAAATCACATTCTAAACATAAATCATTCAATTATTTGAAAAAAGTATGACCGTGTAAGATTATCAGTAGTAAAATAATAACATTAGTATGATACGAGTACTGTACCCACTGTTGACGATATCTAATAAATTACGTAAACTGAGGTTTGGCGGCCAGGAGCGCGAGCGACATAGGTCCTTCCTCTAAAGGCGCACGCGCGGCACTGAATCATGCATCATGTCAGTGTTGCGAACTTGCGAGTTTTATACGTTATGTTTGATCACATATAACAAAAAATATATACTATGAATTAATCAGAAATATATTTTATTTTCAAGATAAAGCACTATATTTTGATAAGGTGAAGTATTTTTGTGCTTTATTTTATTAATTTAAAGTTGGCTGCATGTTTTATAACACGCGATTTTTGACGAATTATTGTTGGATAAATATGTTTGTTGTTCTCTAAACCTTATAAAATCGCAAATTATTCATTAAAAAATCACTTGTAGACTATATGCTTAGTACTTACACATATGTTTTAAAGTAATAGGTATAACCAATTCTTCAAAATATGCTGTCTGCGATGCCCCGAATTGCGCCATTACGAATTCGTGTGTTGGAAAATAATTATTTAAAAAATAACCAACCACGTTAGTAGACTTTGACTATAGTTAGCCCCTTCGTCAACGACATATCTATAACTAAACCTTGGAAATTGAAACCTGCATCACTTCATAGCCGAGAATTATCACTTAGAAAACTGCGTATTTTTGCTTATTCTACTGAAAAGTGTGAATACACTCTTAAACATTTTCCTTTCACTTAGATCAAATAAATTAATTAATTAAATAGAAGAAGTATATATGTAATATTATACCGTTAATTTAATAATGGCGTGTACGAAAAACCATAAACCTTCAAATAAGAAGAAAGCAGGAAATCAAAAATAGAACTGGATAATAAAATGAATCGAAAACAGACGTCAAAGCGAATTCCGCGTGAAATTTCAATCATCACATCTACGATTATCTGAGAGCACGGGAGTGCCCCCGCCGAGACGAGACAACGGAAGTGAACAGTTTTGATGTTTTTACGTTTATCTTTTCATAAAATATATAAATTATAACATGTCTCGACTGCATAAAAAGGTATTTGGTACAGAACAATAAAATGTCAGCGTCCTCAAATTCTATGGTTTATTCTATCTAATATGAACAGATCGCAAATTACTTTAATTCATAGATGGCGCTATGGTCATTACCCATCTAGGAAGCTTGGTTTCTTGATGAAGAAAGTAGATTCTCCAAATTGTCTAACATGTGGAACTGTTGAGGATGTTTACCATTTACTTATGGAGTGTACTAGAAATAAGAAGGAGAGAGAGTCATTGATGGCTAAAATTAAAACTAGTAAATATGATATTGCTCCCTACTTACATATATTGTCACAACCTACTTCAGAAAAACATAGTAGATTTACTTTTAGATTTATTTAGCCATCAATAATGTCCAATCTCAGTTTTGTTTGTAAGCTAGTATAAGTTACTATAAGGCTGGCATTTCATTGTGAAAAAAGCCTTAAAAAAATTAGAATAAATCAAATAAAAAAAATGTCTCGCCTGACTGATTAATCAACGCAGAGCCTGAACCGTCCGGGCTACAAGCTTGAAATTTTATGAAGTATCTCTACTCCCTTTATGAAGTAGGACGGATTTTTGGGAATTCAATCCGGTATAAAAATTTAAGTGGGCCGCTAGTATACCTCATCATGTCAACCCATAGCTCTGTTTTCACATACCTAAATAGAAACAAACAAACAAACAAACAAACACACTTTCGTTTTAGTTCATGCCTATCGAATTTCAAGTAATTTATAACTGGCAATAAGATTATTCGCTTCAAACTTTGATACCGTTGCACAAATTATTTCTCTTTACACATGAAAACAAATTTCAATATTTACTTTGCAAAGTCAAAAGTTATTCCCTCCAGGATTAAGAAGTTTCATAATTATTAACTGTACATGTGTTTTCACCGCTTCAGATATATTATAACACAAAATCAACATCGTAAGCGGTGAAAACACATATAAACTTAATAATTATGTTATACATATCATTATAATGTTACCATCGGGCGGGCCGTATGCTTGTTTGTCACCTTGGTGGTATAAAAAAAAATGTTGAGACAAATCACATCCCACCAAAAACATTATAATGTAAAGTAATGTTTTTGGTGGGATGTGATTTGTGATTTGATTACAATGTAAAGAAGTTATCAGATCTCATGGAAAGCCAAGCTCCTAACTCTACACGACCTAACACTCTCTAACTCACATCATCTAGTCTCAAAGTATCTACAAACCCCTATAATCTAATCAAAATGTGAGCACTGAAGCATAAATTTATTTAAAGGTTTTTAAATAAAGTCGTGGAAATCGTAGTAGGTACTGGTACGGGCTCAAAATAACTTATTTCTTTCTGTTTCCAAACAAAGTTGAGTCAAGTTTCAAATACAAACTAGAACAACCAAAATTTCATTCAAAGAATATATCTGCGGCAAAGTCTAGAGTGGTATTATGTCAGCTTGTTTAACAACTTTATACACAGAGTACTTCGTAACACAAAGCTTGTATTGTTTTAAAAAAGAAGATAG
The DNA here is from genome assembly GCA_947095525.1 of Trisateles emortualis. Taxonomy (NCBI): domain Eukaryota; kingdom Metazoa; phylum Arthropoda; class Insecta; order Lepidoptera; family Erebidae; genus Trisateles; species Trisateles emortualis. Next base: position 11,503,687 of record OX352732.1, on the reverse strand, counting down.
CGTGTGTATAACACAAATAGTAAAGAAAACAACAACTTGCTTCTAGTAAGAAACAAACAAGTCTGACTGGGGCAGGACCTCCACCTTACAGAAGACCACAGCCAGCAACACAGCACAGGAACTCAACTTCACATCGGTGTAGTTGTGTTCCTGTATGTGAGTACATTTTTCTGTCAAGATTGTCATTTAGATAGGATACGTTTTAAAAAAAGCGTTTTCCTATCTCAGGGATACTAAAATAAGCCCTAATGTAAAAATGGGTTGGCAATATGCAAGTTATAATACCTCAGGTATTGCAAGCGTCTATAGACTACGGTAACTGCTTATCATAAGGTTGCCCTTATGCTTGTTTGCCATCCACGTAATATAAAAAAAAAACGCCCAAAGAAAGCCAATACGAGCCTCTAGTATATTAATACATTGTATTATAGAAGAAATAGTAAAAATTTCAATGAAAGTTTTACTCAACGACTCCTACGTGAGGTGAGTTGTGAACTATAAATATTCACTATTGTTATTTCTATTCTAGATTTTATTTAGTTCTGTTTTTCACGTAGTTTTGCTATTACTTATAAGAGTACAATGCACGACCTTGGGTCAGTAGAATGTCACCCATACTCATAAAAACCATTAAATTCACTGGCCTTTTATTGAGATAACTTATTACTATTTAACAGCTCGAAGGACTGCCTCAATTAAGATGCAGTGAGCAAGGCACATAGCTTGTTCGATGGCTACTAGGGCAAAGAAGTTTAGAAGTAGTAACCATGAATGAGATGCAACGTGTTTAGCTGGAAGACATTCGGCAATGAACAGACAGTCATCAATTCTTAATTCCTTTAAAATTACTTTGACTGCATAGTTGGTGCAGTGGCTTACGTGGTTGCCTTGCCAATTACCAATGCGCGGCGTGTTGTGAGTTCGATCCCCACACGGAACAAAATTTGTGATACCCAAATGGCTGTTCCGAATCTTGTTTGTCTTGTTCCTTGTATGTTTGATAAACTCCTCCGCGGCTCAGTTTCCTCTTGTAAACTGACCCGTGAAAGAATAATTTTAACAAAAAAAAACCGACTTCAGTACGGCAAGTTGTAAAATTTTCAGATATTTGTTTGTTACAATCGAAAAAAATCGACTGAGCGTCGGGCTGAACACAGGTCAAGTAGGTATTAAAAGCAATATTTAATCTGTGCAATCCGCGCTCAATTCATTCACGTCATTATTTCTTATTAATAGTTGCTTAGCAACAATAACCGAAACTTATCTAATCGCCATCAGTAAAATACTTATTATTGAAAAGTTCAGATGGCCATCTGTGGTCTTCTTCATCAGTTTTACTTCACCAAATTACACTTTCTGAATGCAAATGATTGATTAGTTGTTAAAAATATTGAAATTTCTATATGTGTGCCTATAACTTTTGAGGAGTTCCCTCAATTCTTCATGGATCCCATCATCGGAACTTTCTTTTGATGATAATGGGACCAAACTGGAAGTATGTCCAGTCACACAAAAAAAGAATTTTTCAAATCGGTCCATAAATGACGGAGTTATGCGGTAACAAACATTAAAAAAATAAAAAATACACAGGAATTGATAACCTCCTCTTTTTGAAGTCGGTTAAAAAGAAAAAAACAGAATAGAAGTAGTATAAAAAAAATGAAAAATAATCAAAATCATCTACAGAATCCGCTTGGAATGCACCAAAACAGTGAACACGTATGAGAAACACAAAGCGCTATCAAGCTCCGAAGTTTTTTTAGTCAAACAATGTTATTTCGTAGAGAACACTGAAATTCTTCATTTTTTTATTTTTTTTTTGCAGAGCAACATGAGCGTAGCTTTCGGGTATCACAAGCGCCCATAAGCTGACATGAACTACCATTGGATGGAAATGGAAAATAAAAGCTGGGCAAGTGCGAGTCGGGCCTCAGTATATGTGTGTATCTTGATATACTTACGAATATTAATTATTGTATAATATTAGCTATTTTTCCTTTCTGTTTTTTTTTTTCATACCTATTAGGTGGTAAACACGCATACGCCCGACTGATGGTGAGCAGTTACCGTAACCTATGGCTGTTTGTTAACCCCAGGGTTTTATGATGGAGTATTCCTGGGATAGAAAAACATGAGCGCTGGAAACCTATCTGTATTTATTGTCGATTTACCTTTATTATTTTTATTATAACAACAATTCCGCCCTATTACTTTAACTTTATTATATTTAACTATCTTTTCTGCCCATCCAAAGGTTGCCTGGAAGAAATTCCTTATAGCGATAAGGCCGTCTATTGTACCTACAATATTAGCTTTGGTAACAACTTACAAACTACGTTAAAATTGAAAGAATTGGGCTTTTCGTACCCCTCTTCATGTTTGGCTCGCTGATTTATTATCCCGCAATTGTTCACTGCGTGGTGTGTTGGGGGTTCAATTATCACACTTAACAAATCACACCGCGCAGAAAATGATGCCAGGAATTGAAAATTTAAATGTTATGAACATTTAAATTTCAATTTCTGGCATTATTTACCCACCACGAATACAGGAATCATTCACTAGTGCGCGAGACGTTTTAAAAAATAAAAACCATTTAAAAAAACTTGTGACCTACCCACATACAACACAAACCGTAAACGTTTTCTATTACCTAGTCACATTCGTAAAATACCCGAGAAAGCTTTGAAATATCGGAAAAGTTTGAACATTCAAACAAACCAATGTTTATTTAGGCACATAAAGTTGATCGGGCAAAGAATAGATTGTTTTTTACGCAACTAAGCAAAAAAATATCGTGTATTATCTAAGATGTTTTCACGTCTATTTTGGTGTTTGTCGTCTGAAGTTCACTCTGTCGCGTCAGATTTTAGACAGCTAGTTTTCCACAGTCGATCAGTAAATAAGTCAATGTCTCTCACCGCTCCATCACTGACATAATAACATAATAACAAGCAAGCTCGACTGGTAAAGAATCTCCACCTTACAGAAGAACACAGCCAAATAACTAGGTACAGCCGGTGTAGTTGTGTTCCTGTGTGTGCATTTAGGGATGCGTTTTGAAAGAAACGTTTTTGTGTCCCAGGGATACTCCAACTTCATAGCTCTGGTATAAAAATTATTGAGTCGGTAACATGCAAATTATACCTATGATATTGCAAGCGTCCAAAGGCACTACAGCCCCTCTAGACAGTGGCATAAGCGATAATCGAATCGAAAAGTCAAAAAAGCAAATGTATGTAATTTGACGTATGTTTACGACATTATATCGTAGACTTATGTCAAATCCCATTCATTTGTTTTTATGACTTTTCGATTCGACTACTGTTTATGCCACTTGTCTAGAGGCTCAGTACAGTAACTGTTTACCATACCTGTTGGCCACTCAAGTAGTAAAGAAAAAGTTAGTTCATCCTTACAGCGCGCAGCGTAGAATCATTCCGTACTGTAAGTTTCCAGGGGATATTCCTCCCACGCACAATTAAGTTGTGCAATAAACTTCCTACTGAGGTTGTCCCGGGAGCCTATAGCTTGGGGTTGTGCAAGAATGGAAGAGTTTATAGGATCTGCAACCCGCGAGTGATATTCGCGGAGTTGCAAGCGTCCATAAGCTACGATAACTGCTTACCATCAGCCTCTCTAGACAAGTGGCATAAACGGTAGTGGTGAGCCGTATGCACATATATTTATTTTGTAAATAAGCGGTTTGTTTAATTAGGAACTAGAAATTAAACCACCAATAAATACAACAAGATTACAGTAGTTTAGATTTGTTAAATACAACATACGCGACATTCATAGCAAATAAAGTTCCATTAACCAATTCCACAAACAAGGCGAGATGAGCTATCCAAAAACCGCAAGCTACTTTGAAATGCAAGCTGTATTTTGGCACCTCTTAACATGGCTAAAACTGCCGCCTTTATCGTGTACTTTGTCTAATGATATTACTGCGATTAGGCCGCTTGTTTGTTACTATTAAAGTGGAATACGAGTACACTTCTGCATCCAGCAACAAATGTTAAAAGAGGACACCATACTAGCGTACAAGCCCAATTGGAAACGAACGATTTTACGGAATACCTTCCTACCTTTTGTAAATCATACTAATATTGTTAATGTGATAGTTTGTGAGGATGAATGTATGTATAGATGTTTGTTACTCTGTCACGTAAAAAGTACAGAACGGATCTGGATGAAATTTGGCAGAAAGATAGATTATAGTCTGGAATAGCGAATAGGCTTTTAATTGTGATAACCGACATCCACGCGGGTGGAGCGTTGGACAACAGCTAGTACCTAATATAAGATGTAATTTTATTATCCAAAAAGATAATAAAGGAATACGTCTGTGTGCTTGTTTGACGACTACGTTCAAACCAAAATACTATATTTTATTATCAACAAAATCACGTATATAAACTAATAAATAATAAACTTTGTGTCAAAGAATTTTACTACTCCTCTGGTATGTCTGTTATATTAATAATAAAAGGGACCCTGTTCTGAATACTTGGGACTTTAACTTTGTTTTGGTTTTGGCCCCGACAATATTTACAACATTTCTTGTTCCCACATGAAATGTAATTCTCCGCTTTTCGTCGGAAAATGAAAAATATTTCTTGGATTTTTGTTTATGGTCGGTTGTATAATATAAAGTTGTTGTTATTTATTTTATATAACATGGCATCACGCCCTTTTCCCAAAGGCATAAGCTATTACCGTTCATAAATATATTTTCTGGCTAGAAACAACTGATGGGTACAAAAATAGTTATGGCAGTTTTAATAATTTCTTAACTTACTAACGTGCAATTTAGCATAATTCTTATACGCTAACAGACAAAGGAAAGAATGACTTTTATATAAATAATTTTAACAAAAAAAAACCGACTTCAGTACGGCAAGTTGTAAAATTTTCAAATATTTGTTTGTTACAATCGAATAAAATCGACTGAGCGTCGGGCTGAACACAGGTCAAGTAGGTATTAAAAGCAATATTTAATCTGTGCAATTCGCGCTCAATTCATTCACGTCATTATTTCTTATTAATAGTTGCTTAGCAACAATAACCGAAACTTATCTAATCGCCATCAGTAAAATACTTATTATTGAAAAGTTCAGATGGCCATCTGTGGTCTTCTTCATCAGTTTTACTTCACCAAATTACACTTTCTGAATGCAAATGATTGATTAGTTAAAAACAAAAATATTGAAATTGCTATATGTGTGCCTATAACTTTTGAGGAGTTCCCTCAATTCCTCATGGATCCCATCATCAGAACTTTCTTTTGATAATAATGGGACCAAACTGGAAGTTTGTCCAGTCAGACAAAAAAGATTTTTTTTCAAATCGGTCCATAAATGACGGAGTTATGCGGTTATCAGTGAAAAACTGTCTCTGCTCACCCCTTAGGTATGTACATATGTATGGACTGACACAAGCTAATGAATTGACGCGAAGGCTGACAGTTTGAAATACTGTCTCTTGCCGCCAGTATAGTGATAGATTCCCGATACCCGTCATTTATTAAAGTATCATAGGTAGGTACTACATGACTCATATAGACCTTATAAAACCAAAGAATATGTCAACCAATTAGTCTACATCTATTTTGCCAAAATAAACTCAAGCGAATCTTTAAAGATGATTATTAGTGACACGAAAAATAGTAATAGGTAGCTAAAAATATTATTGAATAAAACAAATTGATGCACAATATAAAAAAATATCAAATAGATTTTTAAATTAACGGTTTTATTTTAATTCTTTCACTGTTCACCTCGCAACTCCCTTCATGAGACCCTCGTGTAAACGCTATTGTATCCTCATTGAACCTCAATATGTGTTCTAAAAGGTTCTTCAAGGAAGGAGTAAGGAGTAAAGTTATAAGGTTTTTAAAGGGTCGGCAACGCGTGACACCCTGGTGTTGCAAACGTCCATAGGCTACGGTAACTGCTTACCATCAGGCGGTCCGTATGCTGGTTTGCCACCTTGGTAGTATAAAAAAAAAGTAAGTAGTTGAAAAAGCTGTCGCAAAAACCGTTTAGTAATACCGTAAAACTATTATTGAAACATTTCAACATTAATAGTGAATCTATTAATGTTGAAGTAGCCCTTTGACTAGGTATATCAAAGTGCTAATTCATTATTCTCTTTATAACGAAGTCTCTAACTAAAAATATTATGCCTTAGGATAAACCCTTTGGATTCTTTAGTTTTAAGTTATTTCTACAAGTACTATTAGTGTAAAATGAGGGATAAATAAAAGATCTCAGTTACTATGTCAAACGAAAACCAGTCATAATCCACTTCAATGTCAAATCCCTTACAAATGAAGGCCTTTACAAACGGAATTGGATGTAATAATGTTAAGCTACAGCGAAGAGAAAATACGACATCATTCTTTTTTTATACTATTAAGGAGGCAAAGGCTACGTTAACTACTTACCATCAGGCGGGCTGTATGCTTGTTTGCCTCATCAGTGGCATATAAAAGAAGTATATTAGTTTACGATGAAAAAAACAAAATTAAATAACATTTATTATATCTTTGGGGACTGTCGATAGAAGTGAAAACTAAGCAACTTGTGAATTGTATCGTTGAGCGATTAGATTGTTATTTTTAAATATGGAAAGCGTTCGGTAACGATAATGCAAGTGCCATGATTTTTCCAAAATATTTGAATATGGAATGCGGTGACGATTCTATGATTATTGTTCACCCAAAAAGTGCTCAACGCGCCTAAAGAAGTCTTTACTTCAAAAAAATAACCGGCCAAGTGCGAGTCAGACTCGCGCACCGAGGGCTCCGTACAAACCTGTAATTTTATTATATGGTGTAACTAAACATTTACGGTTTTCGCAATTTTTCCTTTATCTGTGCTATAAGACGTTGCTTCGTACCAAATTTCAAGATTCTGAGTTCACGGTAACCTGTAGGGCTTGATTCCCTTGCGAGTGTCAAAAATCTGCGGAAAGTTGCAGCATAAACGGCTGTATCTATTGATTGCGTTGGCTTAGAAGTTTGAGGTCACAGCTTTAAGGGACAGTAGACCTGAGTATTTGATATAAATTTCAGCTTGACACCACCACGCGTTCCTGAGAAAAAGGGTCTTGACAGAGAGACAGACAGACGGACTGACAACAAAGTGGTCCTATAAGGGTTCCGTTTTTTCCTTTCGAGATACGGAACCCTAAAAACAAACGTAACGCTTTTGTTCTAAGACTAAGATTTCATGATTTATAGTACTTTGGTAAAGAAATTATTGTTTCAATGAATCTTCCGCATTTAAGTGAGCTAAATTTAAAAGTTTAATCTTAAACTACGTATTTTACTTTTGATATTATTTAAGAAAGGGATCATTTTAGATTGAAATTTGATATTTAGGGATCTAAACCTAGTTTTAAACCCATTTGGGACTCTTATTCATGGGAAACAATGTGGCTAAGTAGTCCAATGTTAAATTTGTAATCTTATCAATTCTAATTACAAGACATACTAATGTAACCTAATCTACCTATATTAATAAGAAACTTTATAATAGTTTCACATGCTTGGTACCTCAATAAAAGTTTTTCTTTCTTTTTTCCTCTTTCTAATCATATTGATGATGATTCACTTGTCACGTTTGTGTTTGTTTTCACCTATTTCGATATCAGCAGTAATTAGGCTATCCTTTCGTAATCGGCCGTAAAATTAAGCTCCTATGATATCACGTTGCGGTTAATACCAATAACGGTATTGTTAAATACTTTATTGATAAATTGTTGATATGAGAGCTATTAGGCTGGGTCATAAAACCTCGAACCCTTGACGATTCGGTGAACGCGTGTTATTGGTGAAGTAATGTTGCGTGGCTTTTATGATGACTACTCAAAACTTGTTAATTATAATAAACGTTTGCAATTGTCTATATTTTAGTTATTTCAGTATTTTAAATTAGAATATATACTTACCTTTCTTTATGTACTATTATATAAAGGTAAAAGCTTGCAACTTTGAATGGTGGAGGTAATTTCTGAAACTACTTATCCGATTTTGAAAATTCTTTCACTGATAGGAAGCTACATTGTACCTTAATACTATAGCATAGCAGTATCTCGGGAAAAAAAGGCCGTGAACTAAGAATGACCGTTATTCAACCGATTGAATTGCGACCCAATATAAATTGAATCAGTCAACTGACAAAAAATTATTATTGCTAAGAAACGTCTACTCGATAGTAAAGATAAACGTTCATAAGCGTTGTCTTATAGCTAAGCATAAAAAATACTACCTAAAACGACACTTCAGAGTATTTATGATGACTACAAAGTATAAATAAATTTCCGTATAATGAAAAGATTCTTCACAACGCTTATACCAATGCTTTTTTTAAAGCCAGCAGCTGTTACTTTACAAAATGTTCAAAGGAAGCAAGATTTTAAGTCTTATTGAAATATGAAAAGGTGTTCACGTAGCATTTACGATAACACATAAAAATAGTAATACGATTTTTACAACGTAACGTCGTGAACAAGTTTAGCTATGATAAATTCAATTCAGTAGGTACTATAAAATAATGGATCTATCAAATTTGTTCAACGTTAAACGTCCTTAAAGCGATGTATTTTTGATTTCTGCTCTGTTGATTGATTAAGGCGAAGAGACCCGTGCTGTGTGGGAATGGAACACAGGTTGCTATTATTTAAATAATATTTTCAATGCTATTTATCATCTTACGATTTTTCAGCGAGTGTTTTACGTGTGTGACTTGTCAGTTAATAAAAAAATAATGTTATAGTCACAGTACCATTAGCTTTTGCGCATACATATACTACATATTCTATACTATGACAGTAAATTAACACAACTTTATTTCATACCTACAATATATTCCATTTATTCCATGTATTCGCACTCGTTTTAATTCTTCATATATCACACTTAGTAACAATTTAAGGGCTTATTTCTGCTGAAGCTCAATTATAAGTACCTACGGCGTTGAAACGTTGAATCTGATCTCACAGCTTTATATACCAGAGTGGAAACCCAATAGTTTTTATTGTAAGTTTAAACGATACGAGTAGCATGGATATTTGGTATAGAAAAGTAATTTCATCATCATCATCTCAACCCATAAATGTCCCACTGCTGGGCACGAGTCTCCTATATACACTTGAAGAGCATATAAGCCTACTGTACCACGCTGGCCAGACGGGTTGGTATAGGGTTTTGTTTGACTGCGGAGGTTCTGAGGCAGTAAAGGATTTTATTTCGAGTTTTCCCTATCTTGCAGTGGATTAGTACTGTCTGCCTGAAAAAGTAATTTAACTAAATGTAATGATAATGTAATATAATGACTAGATAAGTGTAACGTAATTATTCAAAGACGCATTTGAATAATTATAATTATTCAAAGACGGCAAAGTTTTACGGCAAAGGGTTAGCGATATCCCGATTCAAAAAAAAGTTATATTTAAAGACCTTCTTAATAAAAACACCGTTAAATAAAGGTTTCGCTGGAAATATTCCAGTTCCTTGTTAGTTTAGGAACTTGTACCGTAACTTAGTAATATTTTTGCTTAGGCAGCCATGCTCGTAAATGTTTCGGGGCCGGTAAATAATATTAACATGTAGGTTTTTAAAGTCATAAAATAAACACTTTACTCATGTAAGCAGGCATAAGGGATGTAGAATTACATGTGAAGGGTGGGTCAAAACGGTTCTAAGTTATAAGTAGGTAGGTTTTTTTTTATTTTACTTGGTTAACAAACAAGCATACGTCCCGTATGATGTTAAGCAGTTACCGTAGCCTATGGACGCTTGCAATACCAGAGGTACCACTTGCGTGTTACCAAACTATTTTTTACACCAGGGCTTTAGAATGGGAGTATCCCTGGGATAGGAGTACGTTTCTTTCAAAACGCATCCCTAAATGAGCGCGGGAGACCTGTACTCACACACAGGAACACAACTACACCGCTGTGTATAGTTGTTTGGCAATAGTCTTCTGTAAGGTGGAGGTCCTTCTCCAGCAGTGCTTGCTCGCTAGTATGGTTCCTTACCTCTCTTAAAGGTATTGTTAAAGGTTATGTTTGTGGTCGTCCTAATAGCGTTCAACAACATTTGAAGACATTAAAATAATGTAATTTGTTTATATTATTTGTTTGTTTCAAGAATACAAGGTACATAAATGCGTTAAATTAGGTAATTTAATTTCAATAAATAACTGACGGGCGCGGGCTTAAATTATAAATTGAACCTTTACAAACATGCCTAATATCAATATGTAACAAATTAAAGGAAAAGCTTCACAACATATTCTTAAAAGGAATTTTCCCGAAGAATATAATTTTCCCTTTTAGTTTTCATGACAATTTTATTGAATTGCTCATATACTGAATTTGTTCGTCAACGTCTACTCTAATGAATCTAGCAACATCGAATAAGATAATACTGTTGCTCTATAAACTTGCCTAGCCATAATTACATCGAGACTTAAAATAGCAATAAGCTATTTTCTTATTACCTACCTATTACAGCTGGAGAAATGTAGGTGTCATACATATCTGCAGCATTGTGCAGGTTTCCAGTGCTTATTTAAGTATGCGTTTCGTTTTCCTATTCCAGATTTTATGGGTCGGCAAAATGCGACTTTCGCGATGTCTCAGGGTATTAATAAGCTTTATAAGCATCCATAGGCTACGGTAACTGCTTACCATCAGGCAATCCTTATGCTTGTTTGGCACCTACTAATAAAATATGTTTTTGAACGAAAACAATAATTGAAAACATACATTTATAAAACGTACCACGCTACCACACACACACCACATTTGCTATAATTATGCTTGCGTGTCTAGACCGTATTAAAATTTACTTAATGGCTATATCACAGAATTGATTTCTATATAAATAGGCAAATACTCTACAAGCCCATAAGTGTCCTAAAATAAAACACTATTTATTAGTACCTACACATAACGCATTTGACTTGCGATCCAGCGCGTCAATGTGGCTAATAGTCTTTTGAGCATCTCTCTTTTTTATTTATAGGTACGAAAATACCTTTACATACAATATCTAATAGTTTGTACGAAGTTTAGGTAAAGTTACTTTAATTTTAATAACTATTCTTGTAAATATCTTATAAAATAAATGTATAAGTTATTAGTTTTTGACTAATTCTGTCATGGTATAAATTTTAAACTAAGTACCTACCTAAGTACTTATGCCAAATTTTACATTGCTCCATTCACTGAATACTCGTAGCCAAAGTTTTCGCTTAACGTAATAGCACAGTAATAGCAACGCTAATTTGTATTTTAGGTTTGAAAAGTTTTTATTCTATAGTAGCGCTTCTTATACAAATGAACGAGTACGTGCTGATGAAATGAATGCTGAAAATAACGAGGACATCATTAAGCTTCAGTACTGGAGTCAGTAAAGCTTAATACAGACTTACGAACAAGTATGTTACATTGCATGATATGCAAAAACATTATTTCTAGATTTTTTTTATATAATAATAAAAGTTTATTTCAGATATTTAAAATCCAGAGGTAATAAAATCAAAATTAAATTAATTATAATAATTAAATTAAAAAAATGAATAAAAACAAAAAATGTGTACCTGTATTACAGTGACAGTGCGGTGTACCTACATTTAAAAGATTTCAAATTGAAGAAACAAACTGGGCAATACTTATTTTCATTTTACAAAATATTGCAGTTACCTACGGATAAAGTATCTGTGATATTGGATTCCGTAAATTCCACAGCTCCTTGGGGAAGCACTGAAGGATTTTATCTTTTAAGTAATAATAATAAAGCTTTATTATCTCCACCGCATAACAAAATAAGTACAATAGGTAAAAGTAGATAGATAGAAAACTTTTTATTGCACACTGACTACATTTTTGATTAGGCAACTAATCTTTGGATAGAAGAGATAGTACAATAAAACAAACTATATTTTTTAAAGTGTCAAATAATCCTCATGGAATTTAAACGGTATTTGTTTACCATTAGGCAGCCTTTGTTGTGATTGATGGTACAAAATTTGAGAGAAGCTTTTGGTGGTTAAGTAGACCGATGCGAGTATCCATTGATATTATCTACTAAATACATAAATAAAATACACAATAATAATACTGAAACCAAATCATAATTATATAAATATTTTCAATATATAAATGTAAAGAGGAGGATTCGTGATAGTCATGTTCATAAAGTCTGAGCACGGCTTTACACCTATAAATTGTCACATCACTAGAAACTCGTATCGGGTCATAGAGCTCGACTATCGATCGACTTTATTTCAATACCACCGATATTTTCCCATTTCGACGGTGATATTTCTTGATCATTACAGTCACTATGCTCTAAGCCTGTAGTTTGTTTCGCCTAATGTATGATCAATATATTTTCAATTACTTAATTAAAACCTGAACATGTCCGCTAATATCACTAATAACCTAAATAAAGCTAATACTATCTTCAATTACTATGTTGTAAGTTATTCACATGCTCATAATTGATGGCCCAGAGTTTTTTAAAGTATTTAAGTGGCAAGCAAGCATACGGCCTTCCAGATGGTGACCAATCACAGTAGCCTATGGACACTTGTAATAGCTAGGGCATAAGTTGCGTGTTTTAAACTGACCGTGACTAAAAAAAAAGAACACCAAGATTATATGTTGGCGTATCCCTAGGATAGAAAAACGTTTCTTTGTAAACAAATTCCTAAATGATCACTGGATACCTATACTTACACACAGGAAGACAACTACTTACAACGACCTGATGAAACGCAACACGTGTTAAGTCGTATCAAATCGTACTATTTTCTATGACCAACGCTCACACTGCCAACGCATTTTACTGAAGTTCACCAAAGTTGAAAGAAGAAAGTCGTATCGGGCGTCGTGTTTCAATAGTATCTTACTGCTTTAATTAGTCAAATCATCTCACGATCCTAAGGCTGGCCTTTACTTAGGTGTACGCATTAGCTTTGCAATCCAGCGTGGCAATGCGGCCAGTCTTTTGGGTATATTTCCTCAGAACTGCGACCTTTTTTTTGTAACTTTAATAAGTATATAGAGTTCTTTACACAATGATATTAGTCTAGTTGACTCGCATATAATGTAAGTGTGTGTCAATGAACAAAGACGTCGCCAAGGGGAGCAGAGCGAGGCAGCTACCCTCGTCGAAGGAGAAAAGTCTTTAGTTTGCTTAGCGGACAGTTCATGCTTGTAAGTCAAGAGGTTGCGAACTTAACTCATCGGAGTTTATACCATTCTTTTTACAATCGCTGAGACTACAAATGTGAAGCTTTATGTGTTAACTGAAGCGACAGTTTATAGTTTTACAGTTTAAAAAAGAATAGCTTTTATTTATATCAATCTGCCCCCTCCCTCAATCGGCCATCGGCTAACGATGCACTTGTTAATAAACGTTATTATTCGTATTATGGTAACTTTGTTACCTATTTATCTAATCTAGTATTATATAGAGGAAAGATTAAATTTTTTGTTTATTTGTTACGATTTAACTTAAATACTACTCCACTGATTTAAAACAATCTTTTATCATGAGAAAGCTACATTATCAGCGGGTAACTTAGCCTATATTTAAATTTTAAAAAATACAGGGTCCCCATGCAATCTAAACAAATGTTTGTGTGTTACCCACAAATAATTGTTCTGAGTCTGGGTGTAATTTGTATCCGTTAATTGTATGTTTGTAAAGTCCCCCGCGATGCAGAGCTTGTTCTCTAGTGCGGGAGTTGTCTTTAAAAAAAAAAAGATCTAAAGCTGAATTGGATGCGAAATAAACGTCGGCAAAGCACGTATATAATGTTTTAATTACTTTTTAATAAGTACTTCTTTTTAGTATGCGATGGGACCCAAGAGGTGTTAATTCGCTCCCGAGTGGCAGTACTCATGGAAATTTCGCTTTGCTTGTAGAATTTTCAACTTACCAACTTCATTTATCATCTGTTAATAGGAAAATATGGTGAGGAAACCCACATACATATAATATATTCTAAAGACATGTCTGATCTACCATCCCGCATTAGGATAGCATGTGTGGATTAAGGCCTAAATTTCAGCTCTCTTGATAGAGGAGATAAAACCCGTGCCCAGCAGTCGGACATCTTACTATAATAATAATATATACCTTCCTATTAGAGAAATAATTTTCAGGATCGGAAGAGCAATTTCAGAGATAACGCCATTTGGCACGGTAAATCGTAACAGTAAATCTGTAATATAAATTTTTGCCTTGATCCGGGAGACGGGATCTGGGATCCGGGTTTGTGACTCAATTACGCCAAAACGGCAGAACACAGGATCTAGATAAAATTTGGTACAGAGATAGATTATAGTCTGGAATAGCATATAGTCAACCAAAAAACACTGTTCCCGTATGATTATACCGTCGGGCGAATCTGAGGGCGAAAACTAGTATTCAATAAGTTTTTAGTTCGTACCTAAATCCGCGATTTGAGTCTTCCTCAACAGTTTTTTATTCTGTCAAGAGGCATACTTCACCATTCATATCTCTAGTATATGTACGTTCGTACATGCTACAGCCTACAGGCTTTTCCTCTCTACTCTATACTAAACACTTTGCTTGAGTGCTACCTATCTATTCATTGACACCGGCTCTGAATATAGCTTTCGTCAAAAAGACTTCTATATAAGATTTGCTTTGCTCAAATACTCTGACAAAAGCGGTTAATTATAAGTTTTTGCTTTATGATGATTGATGATACTGTACATTTCCTTCGAAATATATTTATTTATTTAGAACTTTATGCACACAATGTACAATGGTGGGCTGGATGGACAATAAATGATACAATAAAAACAAAATATAATAGGTAAATCAAAATAAATAAAGTTGAACTCGTTTGTGTCAGTTGCCCGTCAAATTATGTAAATATATTGTTTTCCCTTGCACTTGAATACCATTTTTTAATGATTTTTGTGATGTCACTCCACCAGGGAGAAATTGTCAACTATTTATTTTGTTAATCCACCATTTCTATCATAAAAATCTACCAAGTGCCAAAGCTTAAGCAACAATTTATTTAAATCAGATTCGAGTAAAATCAAATATATTATTATTATCGAAAAATCTGTTGTTTTGACTACAGTTGTATCTTCTTTAATGTTCATAAATATTTAAATACAGTCATGAATCCGCGGCAATTTATAACACGGACAGTTCTTGTATTAACTTTGGATTAATGACACAGGCGAAACATAAACTTTATTATTTTGTCGCATTGAAACAAATGGTTTGAACTGAAATTTTCATTACTCAAACGTAATGAAAATTTCCACAATATCATCAAAGAAATCGGCACCCAATTTAAGAACGTAAACAAAGTTATCAAATCTATTCTATTTTTTTTAACTGTTAATGGCCTTTTGTCGGGAACTACATATTACCGCGAGCTAGTGTGACATTTATATGACACATTGCTATGTAATAATAATAAAAGTCCTCTAGTAGACCGATGGTCACGGTGGCAATATTATAGATATGGGATATATTATAGTGCAAACACTCTCTATTCCTGCACTCTCATGGTCCGATGGAACGGCAATCCGACAGAGAGAGATCAGGCACGGGACTAACGACTTTAACTTTCCGAGGCACGGAGAAGTCTCGCTGAGTTTTAGGAAATTGGGCGATTATATTTTTTTAGGAAATTAATTCACATGTTTGGTAAAGCACAGAATACTTAATAGTACAGGTAGGTAAAGTAAGTATCAAAAAATAGCCCTCATTAAAATTATTTAAAAATTCATCACAATATTCGAAACTCTGTTTCCTATTTTACAAAATATATGATTTTTATATTTTCCGAGCATTTTATAATGAGTAAGCTAGGTTCTATAATTGTACAAAATATTTCTAAAAAGATTGTTTGTTTTTATTTTTGAGTGCAGATGTTTTTCAATGTTTGTTTCAATTGAAATTTGTTGTCTCTTTATTTTTTCCCGCATTAGCGAAATAGCCTTGTGTCGCGAGGGACTTCACAAACATACAATCCACGGATTCAAATTACACCCAGACTCGGAACAAACATTTATGGTCCTAACAAAGTTTTGTCCCGTGTAGGAATCGAACCAACGGGCCAGACTAGAAATATACATATAAGTAAGTAAGTATATCAAATAATAATGGCTACACAGCTCCATAAATTAGGCATTTGCTTGGAATAAGTATTATGAATTTATCTAAAACTGATGAATCATTGTCATTAACTTATACTGACATCGTGCCCAAACATTTTTTTCGTATTTACAACAATAAAAAAAAATAATTAATACCTAATAGATTTTTATATTTTTTTCAATTAATTTAAAAAATGCTTCTACCGCGCACAAATTACACTCAGACTCAGACCAAACGTTGATAAACACAAAACTGTTTTGTCCCGTGTGGGAATCGAACCCACGAAAAACACTCGGGCACGAAATTGTCGGGCGAACCATAATACGGATTGGTATTCAGTGAATGTAATGCCAACTAACACTATGGCGAATCTTTGGCTGTTCGAGTCGTACGTTTATGGAATAAATTACCTATCGAAATAAGACAAGCGCAAACTAATCAGTAACTAAAACTAACCAATAGTAACTTAATATACTTACATTTTTGTACTTAATATTGATGCTCATAGTCAAGCACTCGCTGATAAACCATCAGCGATGGTGTAATATTTTTTAAATCGGTCGAGTAGTTTTTGAGTTAAATCGTATAAAACAAACAAAAAAACAAACATTCCCTCTTTATAATATTAGTTTAGATAGCATTTTATGTTGTTTGTGTCCAATAATAACCGGCGCAGTAGAAACCATAGACTATTTTGTCTGTAGTTTCTACTGTGTGTCTGAAGTTCTATAAGAAGTCAGTATGATAATAGTGTCTTTAATTTGAAGTATTCCATATTGGGCACCCGTTTTAATGGCACCTGAGTGAATTGCACCTAAGGTATTCCACATTGGGCACCTACCGATATTTTTCGCAGGTGCCATTAGTGGCAATATCTTAATTAGTGTTCCTACCTAAGTGAATGAATTTAGAGGAAGCAAAAAAACTATGTCTGAATCAAAACAATGTCTGCCAACCTTAATTATTATTAACCTTATCCCCACCACCATGTAGGATAAATAGTCAGGAAGAGAAAGAGAGCCTCTGCCAACCGACGACAAAGGAGACGGGCGTGATGGTAATTATGTATGTATATATGTTATCTATCTATCCATACACCGTATTACGATTACGAGGCGAGCCTATAAAACTAACTGCCTGTTTTATAGCATTGTATAACTTTTATTATGCATCGTTGTTCAACATTTATTTTTTATTGTTTTCTGTTGTTGATTACTGACATGTGTATTATGTAAATCGCAGCAGATTTTTTGCAGCAACGAACAAGCATACGGCCTGCCTGATGATAAGCAGTTACCGTAGCCCATGGACTCTTGCAATACTAGAGGAATAGGTACATGTTAAAGCCCTGGTGTCAAAAAGAGGGATAGCTACGGTAACTGCTTAACATTAGACCGGTCGTAATATACCTGTTTGCCACTTAAGCAGTATAAAAAAAATCACTTGCATGTTGCCAACCTAAAAAAAATAACACTACGGATTTGTGTTGAGGTATCCCTGAGACATGAAAACATTTCGTCAAAAACGCATCGCTTCATGAACGCTGTTGAAACCTATACTCACACACAGAAACACAACTACATACAGCTGTTATTTGACTGTGGTTTTTATATTTCGTATTCGTTTGAATTTTCATGCCATCTCTATTTTTCTTGGCTCGTAAGAGTATGTCAGTGTGTAAATAAAACATTTCTATTGTTTATTATAGAATGGAACCCATAGTGAATGGTAAACCCGTTAAACCGCATGCGTGCATTTTGAAACATTTTATTTCTATTCGAACAAGGCAAAAATTTGATTTGCATATTCATGAAGAGTGTGAAGTGCATCCATAGCGCGTTTCTCACATTTGTTGTTGACAAGCAACGTATAAAAACATG
Source organism: Trisateles emortualis (assembly GCA_947095525.1). NCBI lineage: Eukaryota > Metazoa > Arthropoda > Insecta > Lepidoptera > Erebidae > Trisateles > Trisateles emortualis. The sequence goes on along the minus strand of OX352732.1, from coordinate 11,485,627 downwards.
TGGATTGCTTCAACACGAAGTAATTATGGTAGCTTAGCAAAACTCCTTAGCCACCAAAATTACACCTATACTAATATTATAAAGCTGAAGAGTTTGTTTGTTTGTTTGGTTGAACGCGCTAATCTCTGAAAGTACTGGTTCGATTTGAAAAAATCTTTTTTTGTTGAATAGTGCATTTATCCAGGAAGGCTGTATAACATCACGCTATGATCAATAGGAGCGGAGCAGTAGTGAGATATGTTGCAAAATCGGGGAAAATATTCCAAATTACCACGCGGACGAAGCGGGCGACCCTTAGTGTGTGGTCTTTATAATTTTAATGGTCTAATGGTTAGACCTTTAGACAACAGATACCTACCTATTATATTGTCACAATTACTATGACCGGCCAGTTTATTTTACTTTTATTGTTCTGTGTTAACATTAGTAGGTGATATTAAACATGTGTTTTGTAAGCTATTTAGATGTTAAGAATAAATATACGAGAGTTTTTATTCAATTAACTGACCATTAGTACAGTCTAGTATTTATGTTTCCTTAGATTTTATTAGCTTGGCATTTTACAACAAACAATGCTGTTAACAAAAGAAAAACCGGTCAAGTGCGACTTGTATGTGTACTCGAAGGGTTCCGTACCAAAAACCACCAAAATGTGACGTTTCTTGTATTGATCTCTTTATTAATTGTTGTTGTTGTGGCAATAGAAATACACCCTCTGTAGAAATTTCAACTGTCTACCTATTACGGGTCATGAGATACAGCCCGCTGACAGACGAACGGACAGCGGTAAACGTACATGCAACACTGACTAATTTTCTGCTTTAGTAGATGCGGGAGGTAATCATAAGTTTTTAGCAATCTTTACCTACTTCTAATTCCTCCATAGTAAGATTACAACGAAATAAAACATTATTTTTATATATTTTTATCCCACGTGTTCCCAAACCGCAAATACAGATTCATACGACATAAGACGTAATGCAAGAATGAATATTAATGCTACTAAAACCTTAAATATGTATAATGTTTTTTTTTTATTTAAAAGTAAACAAATGTACAATGATATAACCCCAGAGGACAAAGAATTTTATGAAAATACGAATACAAAATCCCGAAATTTATTGTTTTTATCAATTCGCAAGGCTATTACTTAGCTTTAAGTCCCAGTAATTAAATAATTTATAATTAATATAAGGTGGTACCTATTCAAATGTTGAATCTGCAATTCACATTGAATATCACGGTCGATCTCTCTTGAATTTCCAATTCTTATCAGAGCTCAATGGCTCTCTTGTCCGGTATTAGTTAGTATAAGTACCGTTTCAAAGTGCAGAGTGCTTTTGCTAAATGCTTTGAGCCTAATCCTTTGAGAGCTGGCAACGTCTGCGAATATTTGCAATCCTTAATTACTGGTGACCATGGTTTGCTTTATAGACGAATCAAGTTGACACTAACTTTGCATTGAAGGATTAAAAGAATGGGACTGTTTATTTGTTAAATTTAACGACTAAACAGCTGAACGGATCATAATGAAATTTGCCAAGGATAATATCCTTGAAAAGGACACGGGATACTTTTCTAACATCCAACATAAATATATTAAAAAAAGCTAATTCTCAATAAAACAATAACATTATTATCATCAGAAAATTGCCATTTACGTCTTAGTTTTTCTAGGAAAATCAAATTCTTTATCTGTCATTCTTGGCAAGAAAAACAAAGTATTAGCTTCATTTTCCAATGAATTATTCCTAACAATTTCAACGTTCAAGGTTAACTTATTTATACACAAGAAATTTTAGAGCTAATAACCTGAAAATGCCATATACCTGATAACAGATACTTCAACAAGTTTAGCACCCAACGAGGTGTAATAAATGCGGCGTAATAAACGTTGCGTACATATACATATATACCTAATAGGGTAAGATTACCACAAATGGAAACTATTAAGAGATTCGTAGATACAAAAACGGATCTCCGTTTTTGTGTCTAAGATGGGTTCTAACAAACTAATTTGATTTATTTTAGTTTCTAGACACCCTAATCTTGTATTTATTTCGTTAATAAAACGAATCTGGTCTCGTCCAATCCCGTCTAATTTTCTTTACCTCAAAAGTTAGGGAACTGATCAAAGTGATCAACTATTTATTTACTTTTAGCTAGCTGTTGCCGCGGCTCCGCCCGCGTGAATGGAAGTTATTGTGATTAAAAAGCTCATTCGCTATTCCAGACTATTATCTATCTCTATACCAAATTTCATTCAGATTCGATCAATAGTTTTTACGTAAGAGAGTAACAAACTTCGATCCATCCTCTTTTAGCAATAGGATGGATGCACAAAGTACAGCCAGACTCGGGACAGCAATTTGTGAATCAATCACATTTTTGTCCCTGGGGATCGAAACCACATCACGCCCCGTGCCGCGTGAAATGGCGACGGGCAATCTAGTTTTTTTTTATACTACTTAGGTGGCAAACAAGCTTACGGCCCGCCTGATCTTAAGCAGTCACCGTAGCCTATGGATGCTTGCAATACCAAAAGTATCACTTGCAACATGCAAGTCAAGCCAACCCATTTTTATACCAGTTATAAAAGCACAATTAAAACTTACCTTTCTACTTTATATTATAAATGCGAAAGTTTGCAAGGATGGATGGATTTTTGTTACTCAATCAAGCCAGAACGGCTGTACGGATATAGATGAAATTTAGCACAGGGACAGATTACTTTCTGTAATAACCCTTAAGCTATTTTTTTCCTTGAAAAATAAAACGTGGTTCCCGTGGGAATGTACACTCAGGCAAAGCCACAAGTGGAAGCTAGTTGGTTACATACTCGTAAGCTTAGAAGAGATCACAATGTGCCGACTATTGAATGCAATTTCAATCAAGTGTTTAAACAGAGATTAGACCTTCCGACTGTAATGGACGCTTTCGATAAGGCATTTGCTCACTCTGACAATGCACTGTCGAGAGAGATGACAATGTTTTATGAACTATTTATTGGTTGTGATAATAGTAGGAGACTAAACTAAAAAAATATGGACGAGTAGGTACCTATACTAGTATGTAGAAGAAAAAATAAAATTTTCTTTATCCCAGGGTTATCAATAAATAGGTTTAGTAGCTAACGCGAAACCCTGGGGGCTTACTATGACGTGTTAAACGTGAATAGTTTGAGCAAGAAAGAGGGACGAGGTATACACGCTATATAGCTTCATTCTTCTTTCTGGCTAGAACGACTCGTGTTTTACCAAGTCATGGTACTTAAGTTAAAATAACCTGCGGAAATCTAGGTATAAGCAATCTAAGTGCTTTCACTTCTGTCGGCACTCCCGGAGTGCAATTTTTTTATTTATTTACAATTTATGATGATTGTGTTCAAAAAATTTTTTTATAAAGGAGAATATGTTATAATAAGATATTAATCTTATAGTAGAGATTGAAAAGCTTTATTCAAACTGAGGGAAAGTCTTTATCGGGTTTGATTAAGTGCGTAGATCACTTTATAGATACACACTACTATTTATCGTATTGCATCGATACACATTCGATTTTTATCGTAAGGCGTTTGCATCGATGCATAAACTCGGAATGTATAAAGGACAAAGGTCGTTTTGTAAACTATTTATTACGAGTTACGACCCAACTACCCGAGCTTGTTCATCAAATAGAATATACAGCAAATTTATCGAATAGGGTAGGTATAAATTAAATTGAAGTAAACGGCAGCTGAATGTCCTAAACCCAAATTTTGTAAACAAGACTTAATAGATCCGTTTCAGTTCAGTGTACTTATAAAATCGTTCAACTATAAAAGGTTCATGAGTAAATACAACAAGTTGAAGGTCTAAGAGGCTTTCAGTCATGCCTAAATAATTAAATGTCATTAATTTCGGGATCAGGACAAAAATGTTTAAAGATAATATTAAATAAATAATTAATCGTAAAAGTTAGGACAGTAAAGAATTGCGTTTATTTACGTGACTATAGGGTTTTTGGCCGACTCCCGCACTAGAGAATTAGCTCTGTGTCGCGCGTTACAAACATACAATTAACGGACACAAATTACACCTAGACTCAGAACAATTCTTCGTGGGTCACACAAAGTTTTGTCCTATGTGGGAATCGAACCCACAACCTCGTGCACAGCAGGCGCATACTGCGGCCACTGGACCACCGAGGCAGTCAAATTATAATAATATAAATTACTTGTCCTGACTGATTCATCAACGCAGAGTAAGTTTCGAAATAGATACTTATTTTTATTGTAGTGCACTATATTCACACATCCTTGTTATGGTAGAATGTGAGGGACTTCATTTATTTACTACCTCTATGTACCGCATTTCTAGTGAATAAATGATTTTGAATTTTGAGTCTAAACAGCTGAGGCTTCTTCGCCCTTATTCTTTTCGACCTGTTAATGTCCACTGCTGAACGTAGGCCTCCCCTACCCCATATATTTTCACAAAAGCCGGTCTTGAGCGGTTACAAACTTGAAATTTAACACAAAGGTAACTTCGCTCGAGTTAAAAAAAAATAGGGCATGCCCGGTTTAGGGATTTAATTTACAACAATCCCTTGTTAGTGCTCACACTGCTCACTTAACAGCCTGGCCCCGACCTAGTTATTTATGGAAACATCCACTTGTCCAAACTTTTTCATTTATAATATAGCTGTTGCCCGCGGCTCCGCCCCTGTGGATGTCGGTTATCGCAATAAAAATTAGCTATTCCAGACTATAATCTATCTGTATGCCAAATTTCATCCAGATCCGTTTAGTTGTTTTTACGTGAAAGAGTAACATATGTTCATCCATACATAAATCCAACATCACAGACTAACGCATTTATAATATTAGGTACGTACTTTATATTGTTTTAAAACATAAAAACTTAAGTACCCTTAACGCTAAAGGAGATTTTTAAGCCATGTTTGTAAGCATGATTATTTTTTAATCAAATCTTTTCATATTACTGAAGTTTGACAGCCGTATTTTCATAAATTAGATAAAATAATTTATGTTTGTTACTCTTTTTGTATAGATTAAGACTAAGTATAGTTTGCACATTTGTATAAAAAGCCACTTAAAATTTATCACTAACAAACCGAACAGAATTAAAATTCCGTCTGTACTCATTATTCACATTTACCACATGAAAAATAATGTGCTCGATGCTTTCATTTGACTTTCATCGCTATTAACACATAATTGGTACTATTGGGCACGGTTGTGATAATCACTTTATGGTGTATTTTAATTATAATATTAGCAATCTATAGAAGTACCACTACTGGGGGCACGGGCCCTGTTCTCGTCTATCAGAAGAGCTGAGAAGGCCTACTACTTTCATGTCACATACGCTGGTCAAAAGCAGGAATCAGACATTGTTTTCCAAGACTTTCCTCATAATGTATTTTTTATACTACTTAGGTAGCAAACAAGCATACAGCCTACTGGTAAGCAATTACCGTTGCATATATGGACACTTGCAATACCAGAGGTATCACTTGCGTGGTGCCAACCCAAAAATAAAACACCAGGGATTAATGATGGAATTTCTCTGTGGTTTTCACAGGGAAATTTTAGTTTCGTTATAAAACGCATCCCTATGAGCTTTGGAAATCTGTTGATGAACTACAATGCTGTGTTTAGTCATTTGGCTGCGGTCTTCTGTAAGATGCAGGTCCTTCGCCAGTCGGGCTTGCTCACTAGTATGGTGCCCTACCTCTTTCGTGAAGTATTCACCTTCACTGTCAACCTTCAAGCCATTTCTTCTAGGCATTATTATTTTTACATCAAATCTCAAAGATTTGATATAAAAATAATGATGCTTTATATATACTACTATTTATATTTCAGTTAGCTATATTTTCATAAATAAGGTAAAATACTTCATGCTAAGCGTTGGCTAACAGTAAAATGTTTCTTATTTAACTTTCAGGCGAATTTGAAAATGTTGATTTCGCTCACGACACGCCGCGATGGCGACGTGTGACATACTGAGTAAATATATATTTTATTTACTCGTATTTTCTGCGCGACTAAATTCGTTTTATCACATATTGTAAGAGCAGACACGCGCTTAATATAAACTAGTATATACTCTTATTGGTAACATACATATTGAAGTACTGACAGCCCCAAACAGTGCCATGTTACGCTATGAGAAAGATAATTAAAGCGAATCTTTATGAATGCAATTAAGTTCATAAACAAGCATATTGGTAGCAATTCGAGCGTTTTGGCCGGTTTCGGATGCATAAATCACGCATTGCCGAACCTAGGGGCTACAACAGACATGCTATTTTTGCAGAAGCTAAATAATGCATTCAGCAAACATTGTACTCCCCTCACTTAAAAACGGCAATTGAATCGCTTTTCGGAAGCATGCCAGAATGACGAACGCTAAACTCCACACACATTCGTATGCCGGTCGCATTGATTTGAACGAAGAGCTCCACGACCGCGAACGCAAAGTCGCCAAAATAAGATGCAGTCGCACAGTCGCAAAATCGCTGATCGCCGATGCTAAAAGTAGCATCTGCAAATTTACATAGCTATAACGTTAAACCTTACAGCATATAATATTCAGATCTTATTGGAATAAAGAAAACCTTAAGATTTACGGCCGTTCGTTTTATTAAAAGAACGCGTGCTGTTTAACTATTTTCATAAATAATTCGAGCCCTGATTTACTCGAAAAAGCACAAATAAAATTTGAGATTGTATTTAAGTACGTATCGATTTATTTATTACAGAACACCGAATAATGTAACTTAGCACTATGTAGTCGTTTAATTAATGATACATTATAAATCAGACACGCCTAGGTGAACACAATCTACATATTATAATTATCTAGATAGTTGTTTATATAAATCATTGAATATTTAAGTGTTGTTGACGAGTATTTGATCTGTTTGCGTCAGCGGTAGAAATCAATTAATAACTACAACAGAAATACAGAAATTTGATCAAATCGTATATCATGCATTTTGTGAGTTAACTGAACTCACGATATCACCACTACACTACGATTTTGTACGTGTATAACTCGAAAAAAGTTAACGTTTTCGCCGTCGATTTTTTGATTATCTTGTTTTAATATAGAAAACTATGAGATCGACGAACTCTTACGAAATTTCTTATCGTAACTACCTTCTAAGGCTACAGATGTTGCCGTTTCAGTACAAAAACGATTTGTGAACTCCGTAATAAAACATTTTTACAGAAGAAATGTAATAAACCTAGCTTTATTTGGGTAATTGGAATAATCGGGACGAATTTGTACCCAATAATGATGTAAATTACCAACTGAGCGAGTTCGTTTGTGGATTGGGAGATACCTTCTTTTTATTATATACTAGCTGTTACCGCAGCTCCGTCCGCGTGGGTGTCAGTTATCGCTGCAAAAAGTAGCCTATGTCTTATTTCAGACCATAATCTATCTCTGTGCCAAATTTCATCCAGATCCGTTCAGCAGTTTTTACGTGAAAGAGTAACAAACATCCATCCATCCATCTATCCATCCATCCATCCATTCACACAAACTTTCACATTTAAAATATTCGTAAGGATTTTAATGTTTCATTTGCTTATGTCACAATGAGCTATCACTATAGCTCATTGTGACGGGTCTTAGATTCTGCTATAGACCTGTAGGCTGAGCAGGTATATTTATTTATTTACCTACTTTTCAGCCTGTACCGTTCCATTACAGGGCAAAGGCTTGCCTTACTTTTGTCCACCTCACTCGATCTTGAACTAAAGCACAATTCTGACAAGCGGCAAACGTGCCCGGCCCAGCTTTAGCTTGCTAAATATCCGGAAAAACTTTAAGTCAGATTTAAACTGCGCAATGGTTTGTAGCTTATATACTTGTGCCGACATTTTGATGGGATGCACTTCTACTATGTTGTAATAACGACTTCTATCTTAACTCGACACTAACACACAGTCATTTAGCAAATATTTAAGTTGAAACCCTTCCGTTTTATACCTAGGTTTATTCCTTTATGGTCTACATGGATCCTAAACCAAATCAAAATGAACTAACAAAACGGTCGTTTCGGCGTAAATGTAATAAAATGTTAAGGCAAAAACTGTGCTCGTGTCCATTATAGGCAGTGTCAATACATTCTTAATTTGTTGGCAAAGCTTGTTTAAACACCGTTACAGTAGATATTACTTCGATACGTACGAAGCGCTTAGAACTATAGCAACCAGACAACTGGTAAATCTATACTAATATTATAAAGCTGAAGAGTTTGTTTGCTTGTTTGGTTGAATGCGCTAATCTCAGAAAGTACTGGTTCGATTAGAAAATAACTTTTTTTGTTAAATAGTGCATTTATCCAGGAAGATATAACATCACGCTATGATCAATAGGAGCGGAGCAGTAGTGAGATATGTTGCAAAATCCGGGAAATTATTCCAAATTACCACGCGGACGAAGTCGCGGGCGACCCCTAGTATACTTATAAATCTAAGTAAAGTATGTTTACCAATTGTCTGGTGGTTGTCCTCAAAATGTATGAGAAACTAGACAAAAGGCCCAGATGCGCCCGCCAGTAGACCTAAAATATTGCACAGAATTTCCTTAGTCATATAGGTAAGCATTTCTTTTTTGTAAGGACAACTGTTTTCTATTTCTAAAAAGACAACTCCCGCACTAAGGACCCCTGTGTCGCAAGGGAATTTACAAACATACACTTAATGGACACAAAGTACTCTCAGACTCGGGATAACCATTTATGGGTCACACAAATTTTTGTCCCGTGTGGGCATCGAACCCACAACACGCCGCACAGTGGTAAATGGCGAGATAACCACGAACCAACCGGGCAGTCAAATAATTCCCATTAGTGTGTAATTTAGTGTTTTATAAAACAGTTAAAACATCTTAGACTTTAGTTTACACGAAGTAAATGTACCTACTACACAACTACTTCTGGCCGAAACTGAAGCTTTGATCAGTCTGCGGCCATTAATTTTATTAATTACAGCCGGTTTATATAAAATTTATGTTCCGGATGCGCCGCACTGAAAACATTTTGCATTTTACAACAAAACTTTAATTAATTTAGTCAACATTTTAGAACGACGACGGTTGGTGGTACACACGGCAACGAAGATAGCTGTACAGGGCCGTTATATAAAGATTAGTTTTTTTAAGAAAACCTTCAATGTGGCCAATCTTTTAGGCACCTTTCCTCAGAACTGCGACCACAATCAGATATTTTATTAATAGGTTAATACCTTTAAATACAATATCTGATTGTTTGTAAGTAAGTTAGGTTAGATTACTTTAAATTTTAAAAAAATAAGAACTTTAATTTTAATAACTATTCATTTAATATCTTATGAAAGAAAACCTTTGAATATATTTTCGTGGAATTTGGTACAATTAGACTAGACCTACAGATAAAAATATATTTCACAAAAATTCGTACATTGGTTTCTCTGAACAACTAATCTTCATATAGCGGCCCTGTACATAATTGTATATCTCCGTTACCCTCCGTTCACAACTTATTCAATTCCTATCATTTACGAAACGAGAATAGATTTAAATCGTTGATGAATAAACTTTTGAGATCTGCGTGAGAGATTGAATGCTTTAAGTTATTATTTCTTTTAATAAAATTACTAGCTTGTACCCGCAGCTTTGCCTGTGTGGATTTTATTTATTTTTTATATAATACCAGAGATATCACTTGCGTAATGACAACCTTTTTTCTTACACCAGCGCTTTAAGATGGAGTTTCTTTCAGAATGAGTGCTGAAGACCTGTATTCACACACATGAACACAACTACACCGGTGTTTGTTGTTATTTAGCTGTGGTCTTCTGTATGGTGGAGGTGTTTCCCCAGTCGGGCTTGCTCGCTAGTGTATCACATATGATTCATGGGACAGGGAACCATCAACTTGGGACAGCGAAAGGGTTAATTTAAAAAACCTACAGTCGGACATAGAACCTCCTCCTTCTTTGTAAGTAAAAGTAGATACCCCACTTTATTAGCTTACTATATTAACCTACTTACTATATTAACCCTTTCGCAGTCCCAAGTTGATGGTTCCCTGTCCCATGAATCATATGTGATACAGAACAATAGATTTTCTTTTGTGTCTGACTTGGGACAGCGAATGGGTTAAATAAGATGTTGTGAAGTTTCATCAGCATCCATTCCTTGCGTGATGTCGAGCCTCCATTTTGTAACACCAGGTTTTTATGTTATGGTTAACCCAGTCATAAGAAAAACATTATTCTATGCACAGTGTCCATTAAATGAGCAGTGGAGACATAATTAATTATATAGAGCGTAGGAACACAACTACACTGTGAAATTATTTGGTTGTGGTCTTCTGTAAGGTCTTTTCACAGACGGACTTGCTCGCTTGTATGCTGCATTACCTCTCTTACACGCTCCAGGTACTACTCAGGTACACACAAAGTTGTATCCCGTATGAGGTTCAAACCCACAACACTTAAATTTCTAAGGCACGTGTTTAGTCATTTACTCATATCAAAATATTAATAAGCTATAACAACCGTTAAGTATAAACAGACGATCGAACTTGGTTCGGGCCGAACCACGAACATGGTGCGCTCCGAACCATATTATAATGATATTAACAATAATAATGTCCGGCGGAACGGGCACCACACGAGCGAATATGGTTCGGAGCGCACCATGTTCGTGGTTCGGCCCGAACCAAGTTCGATCGTCTGTTTATACTTTTAGTGTTAAGAAAAGAATACCGGCCTACAACATTTCAGGTTTCATTCATAAATTTATATTGATAGGTAGGTACTTACTTCCTTTTTGTGTAGGAGATTTGAGTGGGCGGTGGGTAAATTGGGTGGAATCTACAAACATTTATCGAAGTAGTTTGACGTTCTTGTCAAACAATCACGTCACTTCTACTTTTAAACGCTTTGCGAAATATTATACATGCATAGCATATCAAAATGTTGCAAATATATCTGGCACACAAAAAATGTCTAAATAAGTAAATATAAAAATACAATATCCTCTCACCACTCCAATCCGGTTTCAGACCTGGGCATAGCACTGTTTCAGCCTTACTCAAAGTGACTGGCGATATTAGAGCAGGCATGGAGGACACTAAAGTTACTGTGTTGGCTTTGGTGGACTTCTCAAATGCTTTTAATACCGTCAGTCACGATATCCTTTTAGCTATCCTATCCAACCTTAAGATTTCATCGGAAGCCCTGGAATGGTTCTCTTCCTATCTTCGTGGACGCCAGCAGTCAGTACGCGTCGATGAGACTATGTCAAGTTGGTGTGAACTTGACTGTGGGGTACCACAAGGCGGCATTCTTTCACCTCTTCTTTTTTCTATTTTCATAAATCTTATCTGTCATGAACTTCAATGTTCGTATCATCTTTACGCCGATGACTTGCAGCTATATTATCAGGCCGGGGTTGATAGTCTGCATGTAGCTATCGACAAAATAAATGACGATTTAGCAGCGATCAGGGATTGGTCTCGTAAGTTTGGCTTATGTGTCAATCCTGCTAAGTGTCAGGCTATACTTGTGGGGGGTTCTCGAATACTATCAAGAGTGGATATCAGATTACTTCCTCCCGTCATATTTGACGGGTCTATTATACCGTATAGCCCACATGTGAAAGATCTGGGGTTACTAATCGATTCCACTCTTGATTGGCAATCCCAGGTGGCTAAAGTCAGTCAGAAGGTTGTTGGATCCCTACGCTCTCTCTACCGCCTAAAGAATTTCCTCCCTATTCAGACGAAGACAATGCTTGTGCAGACACTAATTTTCCCTATAATCGACTATGGTGATGTGTGTTATCTCGACCTGAATGCAGATTTACTCAATAAACTTGACCGACTTCTCAATAATTGCATTCGGTTCATTTTTAATCTACGTAAGTACGATCATGTATCAACTTTTCGTTCCCAGCTGAACTGGTTGCCTATTCGACAGCGTCGCAACGTGCGAGCCTTGACTATACTTTTTTCCCTTCTTCATTCTCCAAATGCTCCTTCCTATTTAACACCCAACTTTCAATTGATTCCGCTAGGTGGCGTTGATAGGTTAAACATCTCACGTAAAATAGCTCTGTGTTTTTAATTCATTTAAATTGCAAAAAGTGTATAAAAAGTTGAAACCCAGTCATAGTTCTATAGTATTAGTGTTAATACCCACCCTCAAATGTTATCTCAAACTTTAGTTAGCAAACTGTGTGAAAAATAACATATTAAAAGTAAACAGTGGTAACTGACAAAAACCCTAAAAAGTGCAACAAATTTCATTGAAAACCAATACAAAAACAATAATAATCAACAGTGTAACAATATAACTATCCAATAGTGTATATAATATAACATTTAAGTGCATAAACAAACATTTTAATTTAAACAGTGCAATTTTTCAAAAAACGGCGGCGTCACTTCATTTTGAAAAATTAACGTAAATTTCTTTAACGTTTAAAACAATTATAATATTGTGAATACCTAATTTGGAGTATTATTAACAAGGCACCGTGGTCGAGTGGCTAACGACTAGGTGTCTGAGGACTGACGTCGCGGTTTCGAACCCCGCTGCATTCACTCTACACTTTTTGTGGTTTTTAAAAAGTGTTTATTTCATTCGAAATAATTAGTGATAAAACAAATTACAACAAATAATTAGCAAAAACTAATTGAAAGTGTAATAACAATTTAAAAGTGAACATCTAAAACAAACGCAACAAATATTCACGATTAAATTAAAATTAATTAAATATTACAGTCGAATTATTACCAAAATTAGTATTCGCGCCATATTCGCTCTTGCTTTGATTGCTATAGTGACTATTGACTATTACACTTAAAATGAAGTGCTCAAGCTGTGTTAAAACAATAAAAGAAGCAAACTCTATTAAATGCATCAACACAACGTGTGGAAAATATTTTTGTTCACAATGCATAAATACTTCTACCATCACCACTGATCGCAAGAAAATCTGGAAATGTTCTGAATGCTGTACCCTTAAAAAAGGAGGGGATAATAGTACCACCCCAACACGCTCCAACATGACAAATGAAAACCATAACGTGACCATGCGCAAAAAAGGAGAGTCCCCCGCTGTCTCTGAATTAAAAGAACTAACAGAATCGATCTCACGATTAACCAGCGAGTTTTCGTCTCTCAAAACAAAACTGGATGAGGTCACCCACTCTTTGTGTCATTGTCATGAGCGAATGGACGAGCTTGTGCGTAATATAACTGTTAACGAAATGCGCCTGGTAAATCTGGAAAAACGCGATCATGAAGTGGTTAATCTTAAAGCTACCGTAGAACATCTTCAAAATGAACTCAATGTGCAGGCTCAACACAATTTACGTAATGAGATAGAAATAATTGGCATCCCGGAGAACAATGGTGAGAACTTAGATCACATTATTAAAGTTGCAGCCCAAAAGGTTGGAGTCCAGTTGGAGGAGAACGATGTGGAGTATGTCATCCGAACTGGCCCTCGTCATTCACCAGCGCAACCTACTCTACCTCAAGGTGGCAGTAAATTTCCGCGGCCGGTTGTTGTACGGCTTCTTAGGCGTCACAAACGCGACCAGCTTCTTAGAGCTGCAAAATCAAGGAGAACTTTGTCCACTGCAGATTTAGAGGTTACCGGTACACCAGTAAGGGTGTACTTCAATGAAAGGCTCACGAAAGTGAACAGGAATTTATTTCGCGAGACCAGAGCCCGCGCAAAGGCGCAGGGCTTTGCTTTCTGCTGGTGCAGCCAAGGTTCTATCTACATCAGGCAACGCGAAGGGAAGTCTGCGCTACTTATCCAGACGCAACATGACTTGGATCGCGTTTTACCTACCTCACCTAATATCAGCAGCGTATAGAAGTGGGCCAACGCTTACCATACTTCATAACGATTTATTTTTGTATGGATTCAACAACTATGTTAGTTATATTTTAATTTTAAATTTTTGTACCACTTTTATATTGAATGAACCGGAGCTCAAGCTCCTTCGTTTATTATTATTATTTCTGTTTTTTGATAGTATGTGTGCTACATTTTTATTCACGTTGAGGCTAATATATTTCATATGCATTAAAAATATTTATCGATATAACATTTTACAGATATTATTATACACTACTTGGGCAAGTAAAGCTTATAGCACACTTGGCAGTTTTAAGCATAAAAACAATAAAAGTCAAACATTAATATATTACGGAAAAATTCTTAGTCCTATTATATTCGAGCATAGCCAATTATTTAGTAAACGTATGTGGTCCAACTGGTTAATTAGATGGTGGTTCGTACTAGTTAAACATATATTTTCGTATAGAAGAGTGTTGTTTCCCGAGGAACTTCAAAATGATTTAGATACTTTAAAAATAAACTGCTCTTTAGTAAATGAAATGGAAAAATGCAAATATTACTTTACAAATGTTCATCATTTCAAACTAATCGCTTTTAATATTCGAAGTATAAACAAAAATTTCGACACTTTTTTGGTCGCTCTGAAACGTTTCGACATTGTGTATGATGTTATTATTCTAACGGAATGTTGGCTAAATAATACTACTTCCATTCCTACACTAGATGGCTACAATTTGTTCAAAACTAATAAAATTAATAACCAAAATGGTGGAGTAGTAGTCTATGTAAGGGATGCTTGGAGTGTCACGGTATTGGAGCCTTCTGTCGATGATGCTAACTGTTTATGTATAAAAATTAATAATGTGGTTAATATTTTTGCTATTTATCGATCACCATCTAATCGAAATATTGACAATTTCTTATCCTCCCTTGAAATACCCATTAGAGACACAGCCGGACTACCTACGGTGCTTGCTGGTGATATTAATATCAATATCATGGACACAAATACTCTTTCAGTCGAATACCAATGTTTTATGTCCGAACACGGACTGGTCCCGGTAATAACTGAACCCACTCGAGGTACCTCATGCCTCGACCATATTTACATATCAAATTCCTTAGGAAACATTACTCCGAGAGGTGTTATAAGCCAATCTGACATTACCGATCATTACCCTGTTATGGTTGGTCTAAACCTTAATAAACCGAAGCCAATTCGATTAAACCGAACTGTATCTAAAAGAGATTTAGAAGCAATTAAAACAGAACTTTATAATATTGACTGGTCAGTTGTTACTAATCACAATAACGTTAATGACGCAACTAATACATTTACACACATACTCAATAAAATCGTATCAGAACATACTCATGAAGTACGACTCAGCAGATCCAAACATAATCTTAAGCCCTGGATCACTCCAGGACTCATACGTTGTATGAAACACAGAGATCGACTTCATCAGAGAGCGAAACGTGAGCCTAATAATCATATATTACACCTATCTTATACTAGATACCAGAACTTTTTTGTTGATCTTTTACGCAAACTCAGACTACAGTATGAAAATCAAGAGCTAAAACGTAATCAGAAAAACCCTAAAAAACTTTGGCAGTCCATTAAAACGTTTTGTAACTTTGCTATTACCAATAAAGAGCCCACAGAATTGTTAGCTATCGATGGAGCTGATCAAACACAATCGTCTATCAATCTCTGCAATGAACACTTCTCTACTGTAGGTTTACGGCTTGCAAACACAATTCTTGCTAATATAAATATTTCAGAAAACGAATTGGCTAATTCAGTTAAGGCTCCAAAAAACTCGCCTAAAGATTCCTTTTTCATGACTCCTACAGACTATGAAGAAGTGAATACACTGATTTTAGATCTACAAAATGGAAAAGCACCCGGTATTGATGGTTTAACAAACTCTCTGATAAAATATATCAAAGAAGCTATACTGATTCCGCTTACTCATATATATAATCAAAGCATTTCAACAGGCACTTTTCCAAAGATTTGGAAAATGGCGTCT
Organism: Trisateles emortualis; assembly: GCA_947095525.1. Lineage (NCBI taxonomy): Eukaryota > Metazoa > Arthropoda > Insecta > Lepidoptera > Erebidae > Trisateles > Trisateles emortualis. Next base: position 11,469,699 of record OX352732.1, on the reverse strand, counting down.
GTTTCCCCAGTTTATAAAGGTGGACCTAAAAATTGTGTCGGTAACTATAGACCTATTTCACTACTGAACATTTTCTCAAAAATTCTAGAAAAACTGATCAACAAAAGACTAAATAATTTTTTGGATACCCATAACGTATTATCACCACGACAATTTGGCTTCCGCAAACAAAAAAGTACCGAAGATGCGGTATCGCTACTAACTTCACTAGTGGCTTCTAGCCTTGACAATAAACAGTGCTGTGTCGGTGTATTTCTTGACTTAGCCAAAGCCTTCGACACTGTCTCCATTCCGATACTCTTAAAAAAGTTACACACTCTGGGAATTAGAGGGGAAGCCGCAGAGTGGTTTAAGAGCTATCTTACTGACCGGAGTCAGTGTGTAAGAATTGGCCGGTCACTGAGCAGTCCGCAACCTCTGACGTTTGGTATACCACAAGGCAGTATATTAGGACCTACTTTATTTACGTTATACATTAATGATATACATGATATACAGCTCAAAAATGCTGAAAAAATATGTTATGCGGACGACACTGCTATAGTTTTTTACGGTAACACATGGGCTGACGCACTATCCAACGCTGAGCTTGGAATGGCAGAGATCTCTAAATGGTTACAGTACAATCTTTTGACGCTCAACACCAATAAGACGGAATACGTATGTTTTTATAAAACCGACGCCTCAGCCCCCTTAACTCAAACTTCCTTAAAAATCCATGTTTGCGGTGGAAATACCTGCAACTGCAAACCATTAAATAGAGCCACTGTCATTAAATATCTTGGAGTATACATAGATGAAAAACTCATGTTTAAAAAGCACATCGAGCATCTTTCCGCACGGGTCCGAAAAGTCATTGGCATTTTCAAACACTTACGCCATATCGCAAATATGGAAACACTAAGAATGGTTTATTTTGCTATATGCCAATCTATCCTGACGTATTGCATTACTTGCTGGGGCGGAGCTGCCAAGACTTTGCTTATTCAAGTGGAAAGAGCACAAAGATCTGTTCTAAAAGTGATGCTTAGAAAGCCATTCCGCTATCCAACAACTCAACTCTATTTGGATAGTAATGTCCTCACCGTAAGGCAACTATACATTCTGAAAATATCGGTCTCGGTTCATAAGAATGTATTAACTTCTAATGAGTATAAAGATCTGATCAAGCTTAGGGTATTTCGCTTGCCGAAACCAACAGTTAAAACAGTTTTCGCACAACGCCTAGGATTGTTTGCAAGGACTCATATATATAATGCTGTACTTAAGTTCTGTGATATAAAAGAAAAATCATCACATGTAGCAAATAAGCTTATAACAAATTGGCTACATACTCTAACCTATAATAATACTGAGAATATCTTACAAATAAAACGTTAAACGTTTAATATATAAGAATGTACTATCTACATACACTACCTACTACTTACATACATGTATAAATAGTTTATATAGGTACTGTTGTCCATTTTTAATACAAACCTTGTAATTAATTTTAATTATTCTTTTCCATGTACTTATTACTCATAGATGTATTTTATTTTATTTTTTATTCTATTACTTATTTAATTTTAGTGATTTTACCTCTATTTCTGTCATATATTTTGAAAATATGTTTTATGTTTATAATTATTTATAGTCTATAGTTTGTTTAATTTTGAAAAAAATATTATTTGTAAAAATGGTTTATAACAGAACGTAAAGTTATTGTTTTACTAATTATTATATTTATAATGTCAACGATAAGAGATTAATTATAATTTAACGGTGTGTTATTATGATCTTCTCGATACAGGCTTGCCTAGTGAGAGGATCACCAGTAATGTTACTGATATTTTAACCCCAGCATTTGACTAGACTATACCTTATTTAAAATTGTGATTTAAATGTAAACGTAAAACTGTGTCAAAATGCTGAAATAAATATTTTTTCATTTTCATTTTTCATTTTCATTTTCATTTAATTCCGTTGCTCCATCCATAGCCGAAACTTACGGTCTTCTAACAATCGTCTCCTTGCCTGTACCACTCATAACTCCAGCCTTGTTCATTCTTCCTTCAATATTCAATCAGTTCTTCTGTGGAACGAGCTCCCTCTCGAAATCAGGATGACTGACAACCGGGTGTCGTTTAAAGCCAAAGTGCGTCAGTTTTACAGCAGTCGTTTGTTAACTAAAACTTAATGTAGTCGTATATTTTTTTTCTTTGTATGTATTAGTAATCATATGTTATATATATTATTGGTATATATTATAGGTATATATATATATTTATTTATGTTTATGTAGTTATGTGTAATTATGTTTTGTGTTGCATCTTATTCCTTAGTTTCTTTTTATGTTCTTTATTATTATTATCACCTGCCATGCTTATCTCTGCATCCCCCAAAGGTTGACTGGCAGAAAATGCCTTAGGCATTAAGTCCGCCTTGTGCAATTTGTTTGCAGGAAGTTTAAATAAATAAAATAAATAAAAAAAATTAAGTAATAAATGGGTGTATAATTTTTTTTTTTAAATATTTAAACCGACTTCAAAAAGCTAAAAATAACTGAATACAGATTGAAGTCGGTGCTACGTTCATCATGTCACCTAATATTTAGCTTGGCACCGACTTCAATCTGTATTCAGTTTTTTTTTTCAGTTTTTAAAGTCGGCTTGATTTTTTTTTCATTTTTTTTTCTATTTTTAGTGATAAAATAAAGGTAAAAAAATATATGAAATAAAAACACTGTAAATACCTATAACATTTGTGAGTTGCCCTCGATTTCCCTTGGATTCCATCATCAGATCCTGACTTGGTGCCAATGGGACCACCTCAAGAGTATACTCTTTCAAATAAAAATTAATTTTGAGAATCGGTCCAAAAATGGCGGAAAAAACGGTGATACATTAAAAAGAATACCTACAGTCAGACATAGAACCTCCTCCTTTTTTGTAGTCGGTTAACAAATGCTGACTATAAAGAAATCTCATTATATAATTCACCAAGAATTACCAATGTCGGTGTAGGCAGCATTCCTTTTTTTAAATTCCTTAAAAAAAACTGTTTAAAATAGATTTGACTGTATTCTGTGTATACAATATAATATAGCATTCACCATGGACTATAAGTGTACGTTCTACAATATATTAGTGTGGCCTTTTCATACCCGAAATACCTACTGTTATTTGCCCAAAAGTAATTGGAATAAGTATTATCTATACATGAATATGAATATTAATCTGAAAAGTTTCTGTATACAAGCAATAATTTACAATAAGTTCTAGAATAGGTTATTATATACGTACTAGTGGACCTGGCAGACGTCGTCCTGCCGGAAAAAGCTGAAATACCGACAGCAGCGCCACCTACCGGGTCCAATTGTGAATCTAAACCATCCAGGGCCCTACCCGAACACACACACAAAATTTCATCAAAATCGGTCCACCCGTCTAGGAGGAGTTCAGTCACATACACACGCACACAAGAAATATATATATTAAGATATTCTATTTGTTCCAGAACCAAATTTTGAATGTTTAGTTACACTTAACCCAGTCAACCGTATCATGTTCTAATAACCAAACTGTATAGTCAGAAAGTAAACCCGTTGTTCAATAATTATATTTTGCTTAATAAATCAAGACTATATTTTACGTTGATCAAAAATTTCTGCGAAATTTCACACTGTGCAGAGTAATTAAAAACAGACCGGCCACTGTTAATATTTGTTTGTTTTAAGATGGTTTATAGACCGTATTATAATAATAAAACTATAAGTCATTATATTTATAAGAACTTTTATAGATTTACGATTTTTATTTTTTGGAATTCCGACACTAAAAATATTTCTAAGAAAATAACTTTTCTACCTACCTACCTTCACGACTTGAATGGTAAAATAGGTGTATTTTACATAGCATTTTACTGTATCTTAATATCAGTAAGACTTTTCTTTAAAAAAACATCTCCAGCCGTTACAAACACACACACTTCACGGACACAAAGTACACCTAGACTCGAAGCAATAATTACTGAATCACTTCATTTTTATCCCATGTGGGAATCGAACCTACGACACACCGAGCAGTAATCAATGGCGATTATACCACTTAAACGACTAGACTACACGTGCAATCGAACAGTACTGTGTGTATTACTGAAGTGCAAATATCACGGGTTCGATTTTCAGACCTAGTAACATTAGTTTCTTTTAGAAACGGCTATGAATGCAATGGATAGGGTAAGGTAATAGGCTTACATTGGAACTCAGCCCTAATTTAGCTGGCAAATGTAAGTTTCATACACCGCTACCTTAGCTACCTATCCCGTCATTCAAAGTAAAATGCGTGAAGCTATGTTTTGTTGTTTATTTCTAACTTTATTCTTTGCTACTTATTTCCTTTAAAATATATGCATACAGAGTCAGAGAAAACAGGTCTTTAAATAAATGCAGGTAGGTTCAAATTCGTATATCAATTGTAAAGTTGTCAAAGGCAAAATATGTCGAGTTTCATTGTATATTTTGTCGCGTGAAATATGTGCAGCTTAAGTTAAACTTTTAAAAGTATTTTTCGAAGCAGAAGTATTGAGTATAATATAACATGATATATGGATAAAGTAAATTGACATATAGCTGTACAGCCCCTCTAGACAAGTGGCATAAACGGTAGTCGAAATTAGACTACCGTTTATGCTACTTGTCTAGAGAGGTAGGACCGCTATATGAAGATTATATCCGTTGCCGTGTGTACTTATAGAATGACGGATGTAAACTGCATCAAAATACAAATTTGAGTGAAGATTTAAATGTTTGTTCGTAAAAGAAAAACTCAGAAACTACTTAACAGATTTTTCACCTATAGAAATCTACGTTATCACTAAGTATATTTCGTTTAAAAAATGACACGCTGCTAGTTAATTCTAAATAGTAAATTTTAAAGATTTTTTAAATTTATATTAAAACATGGATTCCGTCCCGGCTGCACAGGGGTTTTTCAAACAAATTATAGCCTATGTTGCCTACTCGGTATGTATTATATAAGAACACAAACCAGGGGCATAATTATCAATCTTGTTGAAATCCATCCTAAAAAAACAAACAAGCAAGCCCCTCCCGATGGCAAACAGCTAATAATGCTAATGACTTTATGAACAAACACTTATAAATAAAAATATTATTTTCCTCTTCCCTCTACTCTCCACTTATATACAAAAACAATGTTATTAGTAGCACGCGCAGGTTCATGTTGAAAATCTGCGCCGGGTACCCGTGCCCCGCAACAGGCTGACCTAGACACCTTTTATTTGTACGGTCATGGGACACATTAGTAAATAAGTTATTTGCTGTTTTGAACAGTTATGCAGTAAGCGGTTTTTTTCAAATTTTTACATAATGTTTCACCTTGCTTTTTTTGTTTTTTCGGTACAGTTTTCTTTTTTTTGTGTCCTATGTTCGCTATCATAATAAATGCTTTTTCTTTCTTCTTTCAACCTTAGTTGCCTTTTTTGCGGGTATAGACGCAGTCGATTTATCGAAATTCAAAATTCAAATTCTTTATTGGAATAAACGAAAGAGGACAATTATGTTTCACATATTTTAAGAATTCTCCAACTCTTTCGCTAGCGATAACTGTCTTCTCCGGAAAATGTTACATATTTATAAGTATTTAAATATGTTAACAAAAGATTAATCACTTATTGTAAAATAAAAAGTAAATAAGTAATAAAAAAGTTCTTACCAAATATTGTGACTTCTTTCTTCTTTAGCCTTAATAACCCTCGGGTATCTGCAATCAAAATGAAAGCTTTAATATATATATTTTTTTGACAATTATTAATAATTAAGTAAATGGGGAGTGCCTTTATAATACATATACGTAGGTTTACAATAAAAAAAAATATTTTTAAAGTTTTATCGTAGTTTAAATATTTTTTACTCATGAAATCTTCTCAATTATTGTAACTGTTTAATGTTACTTCTAACAAGCCCGAACAGGGCAGGGCTATCTTGTTTCCTTGAGGATTTCCTATAGCCACCTTACGACTCCATTATCTCACCCTGATCACTACCAAGGTATATCTATATGTACTTTTCAAGACAACCCAAAAGGCCAAAACACGACGCAATTGTCGTGTTTCAACGCGGAGTTCCTACAGCGAATTTCCAACATCAGCAGAAAATATTATTACATTGTCACCGAAGTAATTTCGGTATTTCGAATTTCAGCTCAATCAAATTTAACCCAGTTAGTACTAGCTCTAGCAGCACTCTAGCAGTACTAGCAGCTTTAGCCTTAATAAACCTGGGGTATCTGCAAACAAAATGAAGGGGAATGAGCTTTAATATATATTTTTTTGACAATTATTAATAATTAAGTATTTGGGGAGTGCCTATATAATACAATAAATAAATAAATGTATATAGGTTTACAATAAAAAAAATATATTTTTAAAGTTTTATCGTAGTTTAAAGATTTTTTACTCATGAAATCTTCTCAATTATTGTAACTGTTTAATGTTACTTTTAACAAGCCCGAACAGGGCAGGGCTATCTTGTTTCCTTAAGGATTTTCTAAAGCCACCTTACGACTTCATTATCTCACCCTGATCACTACCAAGGTATATCTATATGTACTTTTCAAGACAACCCAAAAAGCCAAAACACAACGCAGTTGTCGTGTTTCAACGCGGAGTTCCTACAGCGAATTTCCAACATCATCAGAAAATATTATTGCATTGTCACCGAAGTAATTTCGGTATTTCGAATTTCAGCTGAATCAAATTTAAAGAGTGGTTTGAATCTTGTTATCACCTAAACAAACCAAGTATAACTATCGTACATTGCAAATTAACTATAAGCCTTTTCAATTTCGCTTGCTTGGTGTGTCAAAAAAAGCTTTGATTATTTCCCAAAGTTTTAAATTCGATATACTTTTTATAATTTATATTATAATTAAGCATTTATCATACTTAGCCTGTGATATTAATATGAATACACATTTTTTATGTATACACATTTTGAATGTAGGTATACACAAAGAATATAAGCATAAATATTATCTTATCGTAATGTTGGCAGTTGTAATCCCTCATAAATTTATAAGCTCGCAAAGATTACAATTACGTGCTTTATGACTCCAGAGTACATTACCCGAGTAATCTGTCCAATAAACCTACCACGTGCTGATAATACAGCGGCAGTTTGCAACTGTAGGGTGTTTGCAGACTAGCCGTATTTTCCGTACGAATAAGCTCGTAATGACAAAAATTCATGCGCTTTTTATTATCATTATCAAATACGTTCACTATCACAGACTACACGGTTGGTTCAGTGGACTAATTGGTTACCTCGCCATTTACTATTGCGCGGCGTGTTGTGGGTTCAATCCCCACATGGGATAAAAAAATGTGTGATAAATAAATGGTTGTCCTGAGTCTGGGTGTACTCTGCTTCGTAAATTGTACGTTTGTAAAGTCCCCCGAAATACAGGGCTTGTTGTTTGAAGTTGTATATTTAAAAACGGAATTTATATCGATTTTAAAAAAAGACAAGTGTTTTACACTCACCTACTACTACTATTGGAAAAAAAGTAAGCAGAGATGTGACACATCTACAGTTTGATGTTCGTTCTCATGTAACAGGGAGCCCTGTTACATGAGAACGAACATCAAACTGTAGCTGAGCCTATTAAAAATATCGGACACAATTCTAAAGTCCGGTTTTCACCTCACCGCCAAGAAATTATACGCTTTATACGCAACTACTACAGCGCATCCGAGATAGTTACTTTATTGTTTGGGTCAGTAAGCGGACGAAGCTCATGAATACATAAGCTTATAAGCTCGTTACCGCTTGTTCAAACTGGCAAATAGCGCTTATTTACGACCTTACAAAATCGAGCTTATATTGCTTGAAAAATATACCCAATCTGTATACACCCTCGACCTTATGTTGTATCTCAGTTAACAATGCACAGCTCAATGATAACCAACGTAATGCCAGTTTATATGCCTTGAATATTACATTCTGAAATTAAAGCTTAAGATATAATATCAAAGAAATAAAATAATACATAAATATAATAATATTATTTAACTTTTAGATTACTTTAAATGAAGAATAATGGCAATATCTTGTATTTAAATAAATACAGTATTCTAAAAAAAATACCCAGAATGAAGTATGCATATATTTTGTTTTTTAAATAGATGACTCTTGCACTATGTAAGAAGTTCTGTGTTGTAGTTGAATGCACAAAGACACAATTTACAAAGTAGGTACAGGTATGGCCGCTGGGTGGACCGCTGGTGTCATATCACCCTTTGCACTTACCACCTCCACCGGTGATATGACACCAGTGGTCCACCCGTGAAAGCAGGGTGTAAGTGCAAAGGAGGATTTTAGTCGATATTGCGGCCGCCATACTACCTTTAGTAGGCCGGAGAGTCCTACATAACTGCCTCGCTTCCCCGGGCGGCGGGGTGGTATGCGTAATGCATTTCCCCACTACAAAAAGAGGTACAGGTATGGGGATCAAACCCATAACACAACATACCACTGAACCATTGTGCAGTCCTATACACAATTATGTATTTTTCGTAGGGTTCGCTTATTTAAAAAATATATATGTATAGTTTAAGCTACTTGCTGATAATGTAGCTTTCTAAAAGTGAAAGATTTTTTTATGACGGTCTAGTAGTTTTTGAGTTTATTCATTACAAAAATTATAAAAATCTAATCTTTTCTCTTTGTAATATTAGTATAGGTTACCTTTTATATATTATTATTCTAATGTAGGTAAACCTATTATTCGACGACCCTTTTCCGGCCAGCTTTTGCTTGCGTTCAGAATATGACTTTAGTCCAAACTTTTTAATTAAAGTCGCGAATAGCTTTTCAGCCTTGATCTTTTTGTGTAAGTCGTTTTTTTTTATAAACCCCTTTTAGTAAGAATAGAAAATGGATCTTAAAGTTGAATAAACCCTATTTACGTGATGCAAATTTAGGTACGTATTTTTTTTTAAAGAAAAAGAATATCTTCTTCTTTTCTTTTTAAAAGAATCTCTACAAATGATCTGGCTAATCCGGCTGTCTGGGTGGGAGATATTATAATGCACAAGTGTGTCCGCAAACACAGGTGCACTCTTAATTTCCTCACTTCTCCCCTTTTAGGTAAACAGTATGCCTTATTATAATGGCCATCTATGATCTAAAAACAAAATAACTAATTTTTTAAACATAAAACATTTCTGTAGCTAAGAGGTAAAAAATAATAAGTCCACTTTTTTTAAATTATTTTTTTCGTGGTTTTGGATTCCTAAATGTGTAATCTAGAGCGTGGTAAAAAGTAATAAGTCCTATCGACAATACTTTTTAATTTACTCAAAATAAAACAGTAAGAAGTCAATAGAAGATTAATTGTTAAATTGTAATAAGTCCAAGCGCGCTGCTCGCAGCGCCACTGGAGACGGTCTTGTCATTATTTACCCCGTAACTGTTTGCTCTTATTTAAGTGTGTTGTAAGTGTGTGTGAAAAGTCCCGCCCAGGTCTTTTACAAGCTCACCGTGTAAAGTTTTAGATTTGGCGCTTGTTATTCTTTACCTCTCAGCTACAGATTTATTCTGTTCATTAATATGTATTATATTACTGTGGTATAAACTGCATGTCAATTGATGCAAACAACGCTGTCACATTGATTCAATGTCAAGTGAACAAGTTAATTGCAGTGTCTTGTAACCTTAGCCAGCACAACACCGCGTCATGTTTTATTTAATCACCACTACATCTGCATAATGACGTAAACACAAAATATTTTTATCCCATCATTACTATAGATTCTTATACTATTTAGTTGGCAAAACATACGACCCGCCTGATGATAAGCAGTTAATGTAGCTTATGGAAGCTTGAAATATATGGAGTACCTATAACTTGCGTGTTGCCGACCCATTTCTTTACACCAGGACTTTAAGATGGACTATCCCTGGGATAGAAAACTTCTTTCAAAACGCATCCCTAAATGCGCTCTAAAGACCTATACTCACAGGAACACAACTACACCACTGCGTGTTAATATTTGGCTGTAGTCTTCTGTATGGTGGAAGTCATTCCACAGTCGGGCTTGCTCGCTAGTATGAAAGAAAGAAAGAAAGAAAGAAACGTCTAACGTGTATGACGCAATACCCTTTTAAAAAAAAATCGCAGCCTAGTATACTGCCAAACGCTGTCAGATTCCTACTGCCCGTCACTATCCAGCGGAGCTTGTGAAACGTAGGTAAGTATCATATATACCAAAATATCTCAAAGGAAAAGGTAAATGCAATATTATGCTATAAATAGATGAATATATACCCTTTGCTATATAATGTTACTCATTAATGCGCTCACTTCTAGAGCGGCTTTCAGACTACGTTATAATATAATAGCATATAGTATATAGCTCATAGCACAACAATATCGCGCACCATAGATGGTTATGGACATGTTCACACTGTACTGTACTATTATTGACTTACTATGTGATGGTACTTCGCTATTACTATATAGCACAATAGTATAGCGTAGTCTGAAATTAGCTTAAGAAGAATTCAGCAGGTGTCATCTTTATGCATTAAATAGTTAGGCGACGCTTTTAGTCCCGTGCGGTTACTTTACAAACTTAGTAATTACTCGTAGCAACGTAAGAGCTGTAATTGTTAGCCCAATAACAATTAAAATAACAGGGTTTTGACTTTACTTGACATTCACAATGTTTACCTTGTGATGTATAAATTGGGGCGACCTGTTCATTACAATTATGTCATATTTTTTTTGTTTTTGTTTTACTGTGATTATAAATGTGATTCGTATGGTTTAAAATAAAGAGTTTTCTATCTATCTATTTATCTGTATAACTGACCGTGGTCAAAATATTAGCGCTACAGCATAAAATGCCGCAGCACAGAGCTAAGATTAGGACCCTTTCTGACTTCACACAGGATAATTTTTGTATTCTTAGGTATTATGTGAATATTTTTTATCTTCTATCTGTTCTCCTGTGTATGTTCGAATGAATGTTTTCCCTTTCTTTCTTAGCTGCATAGTTTGCATGCAAAATGATACTGCATAAAATCTTGTTAGTAATTTTTTTATAAAGTTAACTTAATACTTTTTTGTTAACTACTCTCAGGGAAGAGTCCCTGTTCCGTGGGAAAAACAAACCAACAACACGCTGTGTAGTGGTAATTGGAAAAGTAGCCACTGGAAAGGAAGCAGAAAAGCATACGACCTGCCTCATGATAAGCAAGAGGAGTTTTGAATAAAAAAATTATGACTTTTTTTTTTAAAGGTGTCTGAAACATAAAGAATTTTACCATAAGGATATTTATTTATAGTAATACTAGCTGTTTCGGCTCCGCCCGCGTGGATGTCGGTTATCGCTGCAAAAAGTAGCCTATGTGTTATTCCAGACCATAATATATCTCTGTGCCAAATTTCATCCAGATCCGTTCAGTAGTTTTTACGTGAAAGAGTAACAAACATCCATCCATACATTCTTACAAACTTTCACATTTATAATATTAGTAAGGATTTTTTATTAATATGTAATAATATATTTTAAACCTATAAATTTTATTTTTAAAACATAACAATTTTCCTAGCTTGTGATGCAATAAGTCTCTTAATCAAAAGTGTTTCACATATGTTTTGTAGTCGGTATCTATATACATATGCCCTATTTATTCTGGCAAAACAATTTCGTATTCAGCTGTATAAAACTAACTCTGTTAGGATGGCTAGTAGCTAGTACGTTTACTATTGTGCCGGAGAATGGGATTGCTGTATTTTCAGAGCGCTCTAATCTCAGGCTTCGCTCCAGTCTCAGCTATTATCGAGATATAAGAAAGTTTCTGAAGATGTTTTGCAGACTTATCTCAAGCTTTTATCGTTGATTTTCGTAGTTCATCCGTGTTTACTCATTAAAACTAACTCCGAACGCGATAGGGCTATCTTGTTCCATTGAAGAGTTCCTATGGTCGTCTTTCGACTGCATCATCAGACTGGTCTGATGATGCAGTCGAAAGGCGGCGAAGGCGTCCATAGGAACTCTTCAATGGAACCAAAAGTGGAAACAAAAGTGGTACCATTGACCCACTTTATCGAATTGTCACCATAGTAACGTAGGTATTTCAGCCTAATATTACACCCCAAAGTGGATTAGCTTGCAAGATTTGACTTAAAGACACAAACATACAATACATTGCAAGGTTAATAAAAGCTTCTAAAAGACTACTTCCATACATCGTAAATCCTTCACGACACAGGGTTTCTAACCCTGTGTCGTGAAGAATTTGAATCAATCATTTTTGTTAATAACATTATAGAGTAAAGAACACTTAACTCTTATGAAAAGATAATCGACTGTTGTACCTACCACGATGTCAAACAAGCGTCTAATATTATGACTGCGAATCCATTCACCGAAGGCAAATCAGCTGACATCTCATTTGGAATTCTTCGTCGAATTGCATAAATGATTTTATTGTGAACTAGCGGTTGCCCACGGCTTCGCCCGCGTGGTTGTCGGTTATCGCGATAAAAAGTACTCTATTCGCTATTCCAGACTATAATCTTAATGCCAAATTTCATCCAAATCTGTTCAATAGTTTTTACGTGAAAGAGCAAGAAACATGCATCCATGTATCACAAATTTTCACATTTATTATATTAGTAGGATTCATTTATTCATTGCATTCTTGTTGGTAGATTACAGGATTTTATACTTTATCTGTCATGTCATATTGAACAATATTATTTTAATAATATTTTACTGGTGTCTAGATAAGCTACTATATGCATGAAAAACAACACGCAAGTATACTTTAATGTTCACATATACATATATATAATGGAAGTTGGAAATCATGGGCCCGTGCTAGAAAAAAATAAAGTCTGCAGATGCAATACGCCTTTCATAATGTTGTTGCCTATTATATCAAAGCAGTGCCCTACTTTCTTGTGATGGGACAGGCAATTATTTTTATTAGATAAAAAAATATGTAATCTCAATATTGTGCAGGTATATTACAACAAACACAGTATTTCTCAAAGTGGGCGATAACGCTGGTGGGCGCTAAAGCGGAGCTATAAGCGAAAAATAATATTCAAAACAAAAATCCGAGCGTCAAATTAAGAAATATTTGATTTTCAAACCTCTGAATAGAAGACTATGTTAAAAGATAGTTTTTTTTTTTTTTTATAAAAGACAACTCCCGCACTAGAGATCAAGCTCTGTGTCGCGGGGGACTTTACATACATACAATTAACGGACACAAATTACACCCAGACTCAGAACAATTCTTTGTGGGTCACACAAAGTTTTGTCCTGTGTGGGCATCGAACCCACAACCTCGTGCACAGCAGGCGCATACTGCGACCACTGGACCACCGAGGCAGTCAAGTTAAGAGTAGGTATCTTGATTTCAGGAAAAATAGACCATAATTCTTGGCCCCATTTTGTTTACACGATACTTTATACTAAAAGTACCTAAATGCCGTACTATAAACAATTTCCTACATACCTACAAGTAAAAATAGATAAAGAATTTTATGTTTTAAAACATGAGCCGTCAACACCACGTGTTGTTTACAAAAATCCAAACGAAATTAAAATTTTGCTCACACCTTTCGCTTATACACGTCGGATGTGTAAATTAGTTACGTGATTATGAAAATATTTTATATAGATAACGTTGACTGGTGCAATTTGTTTGCAGGAAGTTTAAATAATATAAATATTTCTACCTAAAATAGGACGTAATTATTACATCTATACATATATAACTGCTTACCATCAGGCGGGCCGTATGCTTGTTTGCCTCCTTGGTAGTATAAAAAAACTGTCTTATTCGTCAACGTAGAGCCTAAACCGCTGTAACTAAGCTTTTGTAATTTTGCACATAGATTACTTAAATTACATAAGTAAGTAGGTACTAAGTAACACATAAGTAAGTGATTAACTTCAAATGACAACAAAAAGATTTTGACAGATTGGACATTTTAATATCTCGCCCCAATATTAGGGCGGAATATTATAAGATCTGTAATAATGCAAGTTAGAACGGGGCGAGTCAGGGGCGATTAATTTATCATCGTAGGTCTGTGACAAAAATAACTGTCTAAAAATAAGTTCTATATTTACCATTAGACAATACACATTCCCAAATGTATTACCACTGGAATTCGACTAAATAAATAAACAGTATTTTGTTAGTTAGTCCAATTTTACTTCCATTCATTGATCCCTAAAAGCCATTAGCTATTATCAGGGCAACTAAAAAATACAGTGAAAATACAAACTAGTGTAATGCAAAACTAAAATAACTGTCTGTTTATAATGGCATTCGTTTGAATTGTATACAATTGTGTAGTGACGTGGAAAATTAATGTTATGAGTGGTTACTTAAAACGTATGTAGACGGAATCGTCTCGTTACGCCGCCGTGGAATGAAAATAGTAAGTAGGCGAAACACTAACGTTCTATTTTTCTTTTATTGATTACTGGCTTGATAAAGGAATAATAACTCCGTACGTTTGCCACCTTTGACGTAAAAACAATGTTTGTTCGGACTATTACAACCTTTTATTTAGCTTGCAATGTATGTTAGTTAGTTTGTATGTTAGGGTCAAATCTTGTAAGCTAAATTTTAAGCACTTTCCGATGTTTGATTGAGCTGAAACTTGGTATATCGACGTAACGGTGACAATGAAATAATATGGTATCATGGAGCTGGTTTGATGATGCAGTCGGAAGGTGGCCAGAAGAACTCTTCAACGAATCAAACAGCCGCGTCGTGTTTGGGCTCTTTTAAGAATACTATAAATTACAAATATACACTATAAAAGTTTGTATTAAAAATATATTTTTTAAATATAAACTAATTTATTGATTACCCGCTTAATAAAGAAATATTAATGCCATATGTCTGTTTGCCATCTTTGAGGTAAAAACTGTGTTTGTTCGGACTATTTATATTACGACTTGAATGAAAAATATCAATGCAATACAACAACAACAATGATTGTAAAAAAAAACATCAAATGAAATTCAAATCGCAAAATACGATATGGCTGAAAAGAGAAAATATATTTTTGGCCACTACATTGCTTTTTATGAACTTACTAGCCTGCTGCTTCGCCCGCGTGGATGTCGGTTATCGCGATAAAAATCTATCACTATGCCAAATTTCGTCCAGATCCGTGAAGTAGTTTTTACGTGAAAGAGTAACAAACATCCATCCATACATCTTCACAAACTTTCACATTTATAATATTAGTAAGATACATTTACGTTTATATGCTAAATACGCATCAAATGACATCGTTTGTTAAAAATTTGTTCACTAGCTTTTTAACTACAATCAAACATAAAAAAACCGGCCAAATGCGAGTCGGACTCGCGCACCGAGGGTTCCGTACAAACCTGTATTTTTGTATTTTTATGTCATGTAACTAAATATTTAAGGTTTTCGCAATGTTTCCTTTATCTGTGCTATAAGACGTTGCTTCGTACTAAATTTCAAGATTCTCAGTTCATGTCAAGTAGCCTGTAGGTTTTGATTCCCTTACGAGTGTCGAAAATTTGCGGCATAAACGATATTTTGATTTCGTTGGCTTAGAAGTTTGATTTTTCACAGCTTTAAGGGACCGTAGACCTGAGTAGATGATGAATGAAATGAAAAAAATAAATTTCAACTTGATACCTCCATGCGTTCCTGAGAAAAAGGGTCTTAGCAGACAGAACCGTCTGGGACGGATGGACAACAAAGTGATCCTATAAGGGTTCCGTTTTTTTTGAGGTACAGAACCCTAAAAATACCCACAGACATTCCTACAAAGTCAAATTATCCTTCTGAGATAGATACTCGATCTACTAAAATATCCTTAAATTTAGAATGATGTATTATAAATACCATTCAACTTTTAGTTCTTTTAAAGTTTATTTAAATTCCAAGTTTGCTATAGCATAATGATTAATGTAGCTTTTAAATACAGTCAAAGTTTTAGTTAGGCAGGCGTTTTCTTTAAAAATACCTAAACCACTCTGCTTGAATAAACAACTTGTTTCAAGGTGCTTGTGTCGACGAAGACGATGTAAAACTACTTACGTTTAGCGAACATTTTCACGCCGCCGCCGATGGAAATGTTACTTTAAAACTTAAAAGAAATATAGATAGAAATTAAATTGATCCCTAGTAATAATAATAATTTTTTCTCTTCTAAGAGAACAGATTATTATTATTACTAGGGTAATAATAATAATCTGTTCTCTTATGTATTAATATTATTATGGGTAGACAAACACCTCCTCACGATGAGCGCTGTGTCTACACAGCGATCATCGTGAGGAGGTGTTTGTCTCTGGAGCTCTAAGCACCGGTAGCTAGTTCCCTTAGATAAATGATAATATTTTTGGGCACAACTTACACACCAATGATATGATTTCGATTACCAGCGCCTCTAGACAAGAAGCATAAGCGATAGTCGAATCGAAAAGTCAAAAAATAAAATGTATGGAATTTGACGTGAGTTTAATGTCGTAAACTTACGTCAAATCCCATACATTTTCTTTTTTGACTTTTCGATTCGACTATCGCTTATGCCACTTGTCTAGAAGCTCAAGTGCTCTCCCACAAGCTAGAAACATTGTTGTTTACTCCATACATCCATCCATAATTTAGGTGCCAAGCCCTCCTTTTATATTATATTTGTTATAAACACGTGCAGAATAGCTCGAATCGTACTTTTCCTTTTACCCCTATGTTGTTTACTCGGTTGGTACAAAACAAGTTAACAAAATTAAAGAAAACACTAAACAGTACAAAAAAAAAAAAATTATATTGTGTAGTTCTGATTTCATGTACCTACTTACACCTACTTACCCTACTTACCCTACTTACCTACTCATTAACTATGTGGCTTATTGGACGATTCGCACGTATTGAACTCGCACAAAAAGTGCGAATTATATGTATAAAAAGAAGATGCCTATTGTTTTTTGTTTTTAAGACGAAGACACTAGATAACAAGCAATGTATGTTTGTAAAGTTATTTATAATTAACGGACACAAAGTACACCCAGACTCTGGACAAACATTTATGATTGTGTATCTTGTAGTTTTCGTATATCAATGGTGTGTAAGTATGCAGAATTTAAGTTTCTATAGGAAGATATACTAAAAAACCGAAAACTAGTTGTCAACTCTGAGATACTTCAAATTCAAAATGAGACGTCAGCCAGCTTGCTTACTGCCAAGTTCGCTGACTAAACAGACAGAGGTAGAACCTAAGGAAAGAACCGGCAAGAAACTTAGGCCACTCTTTTCAATCGCCAGATATGTGGTAACAATTTGATTTTTGTTACGATTTGTGAGTGCAGAAAGTGAGGCCCACACTTAACAATGCTTGGTAAGTTTCTCATGTACACGAATTTTACAAGATCCAGTAGGTACCCTTGGTACCGTAATAAAGTTATGTTCAATAAAATGTATCCATTACTTTCAGCATAGAAATATTTCTAACTAACAAGTCAACAGTAATGCGATAACGTAGTCACATCAAAGTATTTTGGCATTAGTATCAAAGAACACAAATACTTAAATAAGCATAAAAAGTTCGTCCGACTTTTCATCTGACATACATATAACAGAGCGCATTTTCTTTGAGTGAATTTGTCTCAACAATAGTTTGCAATCGATATTTCAAGCTAGTCAGTAGCTATTTCAAGGGAGGCAAAGTTAAGCACTATCATCAATAACTTATTTCGGGATTATACTCGTTTCACCGTCCCAGAAATACCTATAGAGAATAAAGTAATGTTATGCCCTCCTAACCGAATTTCGGTCACAGAGGCTAATCTCGACAGAGAATAGCCATCTGTGCGAGAGATATTATAGTGCACATGCGTGTGCAGTACGCAAACACAATTGCACTCTTTATTCTCTCACTCTTATTTTCCGTCGGAACAGCAATCCGACACTACCGTAGAGGTATTAAACGTAGGACCAACGGCTTTACGTGCTTTTCGAGGCACAGCGATGTAAATACTGCCAATTTCCAAAGTCCGGATATCTACTGTGAATTTCTTGACAGAAAATCAACATAAATTTTTGGCCCGTCCCGGGAATCGAACCTGGAATCTCGTGATCAGCAGTCACACACATCGGCCACTAAGCCATCGAGGCAGTAAGGATAAAGAATAACATCATAGCGTCAAGCCTTTTACCTCGAGGCAGTAGGCAGAGGGATTCACATTTCGCCAGATTAGTTACCGGGAATCTTAACGACCCACTTCTTAACGTCTGGATGGCAATCTTAATTAAAACTTAGTCACGATTAAGTATTACCAGTTGCAAGGCCATAGCCAGCTGATGGCCCAGTGGGGGGGCAAGTTGTAATAATAATATTTGTTTTAATAATAATAATAGCAACACATATATTATGTCCCACTGCCCGGCACTGGTAGAAGACCCGTGTCAGGTTCCTGTCTATCAAAAGCGGCGGCGGGTTGATGGATCTTTAGAATTTATTCTAAGACATGTCCATCGTTTCCCGTACAGCACTGCAGTTTGGAATCGTCTATATATGACCTGAGAAGATTTTCCTAGCTGCGACTCCGTGACTCCTTGGACGCAACCGTGTTCAAACGGACTTTTGTTTTTATTATTCCCATAGTGCGTCACATCCGTTCATCAACATTCAACAGTAAAATGTGAATTTCTCATCCTTAGTGGAAAAAAGTCGTAAAATCAGATGTCTATTAAATTTTCATCTTATTCTAATCAGAATAAAGTCAAAAATTGCTATGCGACGTTACTTATTTTACGACTCTTTCCACTGTAGGTGCGCTTTGTTTTTTATGTTTTTGAGCAAACTGAGTACATTAGCGTAATTTATAAGAAAAATTTCTTCTGTGAAGAGCAAAGTTGGAAAACTAAGAAAGTAAGACGAATTTGCTGTACGTATTCCTTATCGTTTATTGATAAAGTTGATATTCGCATTTAAAAGGCGAATCCTATACTATATTACCCACTACTTACTTCAAATTCGTGTGGTAGTAAGAAATTATATTTATTTCAACCTGGCTCCCAGTGGCATGGAAAATAAAAGTATACAAAATACAGTAAACCGGGAAATATTTATTTGTCCCGACTACAAATATGACAAAAAACTCTTTGGTAATTTTAGGTATAAAAAAATATTAGTTCGAATCACATTCCAATTAACTTTTTAAATAGATAGTAGTAGGTCTGTACGTGATCCTAATTTCGGCTAAAGCAATTTTCGTAACATCTTTGTAATAGGTTTTTTTTAACCGAAATAGGTAAGAAATAAAAATGTTGCAGAAGCAGGTAGGATTTAAAAACTAATATAGGTATGTATGGAGCTTAATAAGCAGTTATATATTTAAATTAATAAAAAAAATAATGTATCCACACTTCAGAATACCGCATAGCTTAGTCGTGTGTGGTCGCGATCCTCAGCTGTGAGGGAACGACGATGATGAGGTAGTTAAATTAATTGCCTCTTTGGGCAAAGTGCTATTGGCATTTTCTGATAGAAAATTCTTAACGGAATCTGGAATTGTGTCTGGAATCAATACGTGGATACGTACTATCGAATCACATTTTAACATTTTAACGAAGCCCGTTATCGAAAGACATTTTAACGAAGCCCGTTTTTACTACGCCTCATCACCGAAAAGCTATCTAACCGATAGGTAAATCGATCGATAGGTCAATACACCGAAAAGCCTTGGACGCAAGAGGTGCGAGTTCGATCAAATCAAAAGTCTTGGAATTAGTTGCATTATATAGTTGTTTGTTTAAATTAAAATAAGTCAGCTTAGTACATAAGTTCCAATTTGTGACGTGAGGCACATTGTGAATTCTAGTGATAATTATGTACTATCTTTTTTAGTTATTTATTTATTTAGTAATAAAACGTTAGATTTTATAATAAAAATTGACACTATTCACCCTTATTCTTTAATAGCAATATTATGTAAATTGAAGCAGACTTTAACACCATACTATTTTTTTTCTCCTGCACGACCAGTACTAACTACAATTAACTTTTTTTATCAATAAAGTTAGTATCGTGTTTTGACTGCATTAGCTTGCATACTTGTATTTTACAAAATATTGTAACTATCTGGCGATTAAAAAGAGTGGCCTGAGTTTCTTGCCAGTTCTTCTCAAGGCTCCACGTCAGCAAACTAGCCGTAGAAAAAATTAGCTGACATCATCTTTCTGGCTTATTCATAATTTATGACCTTCATAAGTGCTATTTTGTAACCTAAATGAATAAATGAAGTTTGACTTCAAAGTCAAAGTCAAACTCATTTATTCATTTAGATCAAATTCATGATACTTATGAACGTCATTAAAACAAATGCCAGCATACTTTTTTCCTAAGGCCAATTCGCTGACTAGGGTAGGGCCTCGAGAAGAATTGGCAAGAAACTCGGGCCACTCTTTTTAATCGCCAGAGTACAACATTTTCAATTTGGTATGAGTTACAATAGTGGTAACAAAAAGGAACGGAAACCAATATACCTAAGAATGAAATTTAGATAAGTATTTTATTAATAAAAAGCAATATTAAAAAAATAATAATAATTTTGATTTTTTTGACTTTGATCCCGAGTGGCAGTACCAATGTTAATTTTACTTTGGGGAGTTAAATGTACTAATCAAATGATTAGCCATCTGCTAACGATGAAGGAAAACATCGTGAGGAAACACACATGTCTTAGAAGTAATTCTAAAGACATATCAGATTCACCAACCCGCATTAGGCCAGCGTGTGTGAATTGAGGCCTCAGCCCTCTCTCTCTCTTGATAGACGAGAGGAGCCTCGTGCCCAGCAGTGAGACATATATGAGTTGCTATTATTAAAAATAATCATGTTAATTAAACTACTGGCAATAGTCTTGCTCTCATAAATTTGTTTTTTTTGTTTGATTAAATTTTTCACCATGGCTATAAAAATATCTATAACTTATAAGATCTCTCCTCGATCATACAAATAGGGATTATCATATAAAAAATATATAAATTGATAAATGTTTTGCGTAGCCGGCTAGCCTATATTGAGATTGGACACTACACTATACGTGTGGTGGAGCACTACAAAATATAAACCAGATAGATGTCTAGTATTGAAGGATTTATGTGAGATGGATTTCACTAACTCTCCAGTGACTGAAGACGGTAGACTTCATTACCATTTACATGAGCTAGCAACTCTTTCAACCATTTCTAGAATATACACTGTTATCAATGAGCTCCCTGCCGTGGTTTTCCCGAGAGACTATAGCATGGGGTTCTTCAGAAAAAGGAGTTATTGTTTTTAAAGGTTCGGCAACGCGCGTGTGATACCCCTGGCACAAGCGTCCATAGGCTACGGTAACTGCTTACCATCAGGCAGGCCTTATGTTTGTTTGCCTTCTTAGTAGTATAAAAAAACAGTAATAAATATACCGCGAATTTATATAATTTGGATAGTGACTGTAGTCCAGTCACTATCCAGTCAGTATAAGCAAATACAGCTAGCCGACATTATCCTTTTATACCTACCGTTTATAATTTTACGTTTATTTCTTTTTTTACAACTCCCGCACTAAGGAACAAGCCATGAGTCGCGGTTACTTAATAAACAAACAATTCACGGACACAAATTACACCCAGACTCAGAACAAAACATTTATGAATCACACAATTTTTTACTACTTTGCCAGTCGAATTTGCCGGAAGGATATTGCGGACGACCATGGAAATCGTAATTTCAACACTGTATAAATAGTAAACTGATGTATTTTTTTAGTAAATTAGCTGTTGTCATTATAAGTAATATATTATATATCAGCAACACACTCTTTCTCAAAGGATTTACAATATGTACATTGTAATTTCTACAGTGTTTATATAACGATTTCTATGCAGGCGACCATTACCAACGGCGACATGTGAAGGCAGTAAGCTAAAATTTTGTCGCTTTGTTGTTTTTATACGTTTGAACGACGCGGGTGTCGTAAACGATGATGACTTACCCAGAACTTCTTGTGTTAGAATTTCTCTTGTTATCTTAAACGTAAGGCCCAAGTAGACAGATAATATGAAGAAAAGTAATATCACCAAGGGAAAAAATATCAATCAAATATCAAGAACTTTAAATTGCTATGATTTCTATTTTAACATTAAAAATGACTAGCCCATTTAAATTCTCTCTCTCTTCCTGACTATTTATCCCACATGGTGGTGGGGTCAGCCCTTTTCGTGTTCTTCTTCTTCTTTCTCGACGTCGTCTTCCAAGACATTGCATGCTCTCATATCTCTGCGTACTACATCGGTCCATGTAGTCTTAGGTCTTCCCCTCGGTCTCGTTCCAGGTACAGACAGTTTTAGTACTCGATTACCGACATCTCGTTCTGCTTTCTTGCAGCTTCTCCGCTATGTCACAGACTCCCAGGCTTCCTCATAGCCCATTTAAATTTGGACGGTTAATAATAATATAATAATAATAATAAGATTTATTTTCTCTTCACAAATGGTGCTTGCTATATTAAATCTAATAGGTACAATGATACATTTGTGAGAGACTGGTGCCTGAGATAGGTATTATAAAATACCTGTGTTACAGGTCACCAGGCCCCCTGAGCATAAAAGAATAATCTTCATATTAGAATATATCATGAAAGATTTAATTTTGATAGAAGATATAATGATATATTATTATATAAAAAAACAACAATCTTATTTTTAGTTACAAGGATACTCTGATGTGTGTGTGATTGTGTGTGTGGGGGGGGGGGGGGTTACGGTTAATACATTATACTTAATTAGATCAAAGGTATTGTTTATAAATTGAGTATTATTTATTAACCGCCCTAATTAAAACGGGGCGGCTGATAAGAGTGATTTAAGATGGCTTATTCCCGTCCGCTTCACGATTTATGAATATAAAGTAAATGATTTTAATAGTCGTTACACTGTCAAGTTTTTTTTAATGTTAGGTAAGATTGATTTCGTGTTTCGTTTGATTTTCTCCTAATTTTTGACGACATGTGTCACATTTAAAAACCCCCACACGCGTTACCTAAAATCGTTTAAACAGCTGAATCGAATTTTAAGAAACCTAGCTAAGCCCGAACCCGATTTAAAAAGTTTCTAACAAAGATAATCGCATTAAGATCGATCATCTATTAGCCGCTACAATAACCACAGGCCGCCGGCAAAAGCTACTAAAAATAATAATTAAAACACTGTTTTAACGATTTCATTAATGTCATTCATTATTTTATTAACAATGTCATCGTTTTAATTGACACTGAGTGATAAATGTGATTTTAAAAATTACAACAGTTCAATCACACACCTACCTAAATTATGTACCTATTTCATGTACTTATTTTACGAATGCTAAGTTGACGTCCTGGTTTCAAACCCAGGTTTCAGGGTAAGGCAAAGAGTAGGTATTATATCGAGATAGCTAGGTGCACTCGCTGTTCGGTAAACGATAAGCGGGGGTGACCGCATGGTGGTATCTCATCTGAGCGTCTCCGTGCTTCGGAGGGCACGTTAAAGGTCGGTCTCGACTGTTATCAGTCGTTAAATCACGACAGAGGCCTAATTATGGATGATTTTAAGAGAGGTAGGGCACCATACTAGCGAGCATGCCCGACTGGGGAAGGACCTCCACCTTACAGAAGACCACAGCCAAATGACTACACACAGCGGTGTAGTTGTGTTCCTGTGTGTGAGTACAGGTCTCCAGCGCTCATTTAGGAATGCGTTTTGAAAGATACGTATTCCTATCCCAGGGTTACTTCCATCTTAAAGCCCTGGTGTAAAAAAATGGGTTGGCAACACGCAAGTGATACCTCTGGTAATGCAAGCGTCTATAGGCTACGGATACTGCTTAACATCAGGTGGGCCGTGCTTGTTTGCCACCTAAGTAGTATAAAAAAAAAAAAAAAAAAAAAAGATCTCAATAAGTCTGTCACCAGGTTGGCCACTAACCAAACGATAAGAAGAAGAAGAATACTTAATATCTGCTATTCAGCCTGTAGTTGAATTATTGCATTACAAATTATGATAACGTGATGACGTTGCCTATCCTTTCGAAAGAAAAAATATAACGGATACATACTATAGGTATCTATCCAAACCCGAGATGGATCCCCACAGGGAACAGAAAATGCTATGACCCTTCGCGTCTGGATGTCCTTTGTATCCATGACTTGTGTGTTAGTAAAGTTACAGGACCTGGAGCCGTACCATTACGTGGTTATAGTTTTTATAACACACGTGCTGTGAACTTATTTAAAACCCTATAAACCAGTGGGTCCCAGAAAAGGCCACTGAAAGAAACGGTTATATTCAGTTTCAAAAGAAAAAGAAGCCTTCTTGTAAGAAACAGTGCTGTACCGCACTTTCAGGATCTAATAAGTTCCTGCATCCCGCAATACTTTCGACGCAGCTATACGTGTCCTGACTGCATCACTCCACAACGACTAAAGAGATCGCGGAGTCTATTCTATAGAAGTCAAACTGAACTGTAAGCGTCGAGCTGAAGGCGTGTTATAAAACATATTACAATTTGTTTGTAGGGTACAGACGCCTATCCAGCTTCTTGAAATGTTTCGTAAAGAAGAGTTTTGGCCAAAGGGTGTTGTATATCAACATTTTCAGAAACGATTGTAGGCTTGTGTGTTAGTCTTTAAGGTATTTATTTATGGGAAAATGTAGTTTATTGTGTACTTTACTATGTGAATTTTATAACCCTGGCAATAAATGATTATCTATACTATATAACTAGCTGTTGCCCGCGGCTCCACCCGCGTGGATTGGTTACTGGTCGTGGTTACCGCGTTAAAAATGAATGCTATTCTAGACTATAATCTATCTCTGTGCCAAATTTTATCCAGATCCGTTCAGTATTTGTTGCGTGAAAGAGTAACAAACATACACATACACAAAAATACAAATCCTTCCTCTTTATAATATTAGTATAGAAGTAAAGTTTAGATAGATAAAGAGGTAAAGTTTGTGAGTTTGTGGCGTTTTAGGGGTTAATCTCTAGATCTACTGAACAAATTTTGAAAATGAAAGCCACGTTATTTGTTTAGTGTTTATGCTATATTTTATTGACAAAAGCATTGCGGAACCTACCACCCGTGCAAAGCCGGGGTGGGCGGCTAGTTATTTATAAGTAGTTAAGGGTACAAATAGCAGCAAATTGTATTATGCAGCAGCTGTTGAAGTCACTGGAATGAATCTGGAATTTATTTAATTTATTTTGTAGTGCATTGTCGGACGATGTGCGACGTTGCATGGGACTTTCATCCCACGTAGTTTATTTCCACTACTTTATTTTTTTCAGACGACGACTGTTTTAGTGTACTGAGCTGGACCATGTCGTCTTTATAGCGGTTTATTTACGATCTTTATTTAAATTATTTAATTCGTTTTAATATAATCGGCTTGTTTTTAGATATACGGTTACAATAGCCTATAGTTTTTTATACTTCTTGGGTAGCAAACAAGCATACGGCTCGCCTGATGGTAAGCAGTAACCGTTGCCTATGGACGCTTGCAGTACTAGAGGTATCGCTTCCATATTGCTGACCCAAAAATTTCAACACCAGGGTGGCAGGCAGGGGCAGGGTATTATGATGGAGAATTCATGAGATGAGAAACGTTTCTCATCCCATGAGTACTTGAGCTCTAGAGACCTGTACTCACACAGTAACACAACAACACCGCTGTGTGTAGTAATTTGGCTGTAGTCTTTTTAATGTACAATAACTATACTCATGTACAATATAACAATAAAATATACACTAAAATATAATTTTAGAACCTTTATCGTGCCGCACTGTGCGGTTTCAGAGGAATTTCCTCCCACGTACGATTAAGTTGTGGAATGAGCTTCCTGCCGAGGTTTTCCCGAAAGACTATAGCATGGGGTTCTTCAAGAAAGGAGTTATAAGATTTCTAAAGGGTCGGCAACGCGCGAGTGATACCCCTGGTGTTGCAAGCGTCCATAGGCTACCGTAACTGCTTACCATCAGGCGGGCCGTAAGCTTGTTTGCCTCCTAGGTAGTAGGTATAAAAAATAAATCTAGTAGGTAAACTTTCCACGACCATGACCTTCTGCTAAACCGCCTACGACATGCGACAAACAATATTCGACTAATTTATTTTCCGGCCTCAACCTCGAGTTAAGTCACAAAAATATTGAGCAGTACGTTGTTAATTATAATTATGACGCCTACGTGTCCCCAGCTATGTTCATGGCCGACGTAATGTGGAACTGCCTCGTAGGTCTAGTGGTCGTTGAGTGTACGTCTTTTGTTTGAATCCCGGGTCGAGTGAAATATTAATATCGGGTTTTTTCTGTTAAGAAATTTATAATAGTTTAAAATTAGTGGTGTTCAAATTCATTTATTTATTTAGGTTACAAAGTAACACTTATGAAAGTCATAAATAAATAAGCCAGAAAGGTGATGTCAGCTAAATATTCCTATGGCTAGTTCTTTGACGTGGATCCATGAGAAGAACTAGCTAGAAACTCAGAGCACTCTTTTTAATCGCCAGATAGTAAAAGCCGTTGGTACTACGTCATCATAGTGAAGTAGGAGTGCCGTCAAATCGATCGGTATTTAGTTAGGAAAACATTACATCTCCACCATGTGCCATATCGTGGTCTAGAAAGCAGAATCCACTATGAACAAGTTTGTATCATGTACGTCATGTACTGTGCAAACTTTCTTCACGACATGCTTTAAATGAAAAAGAAAATACCGCATTGAAAACGGTGAAGAAGCTACAAAACCACAGACAAATAGAAGACAGGCGTCAAACTTACAACACCTCGGACAACATTGACATTTAACTGTCAAATTCAGAAACATTTAAATGAAGTCAACATCGCTCGTGTTGATAGTAAACTTTAGACTAGTTCAATTGAATTACTTGTAAGTTTACTAACATTAAATTTTGTGACGAGCTCAAATCTCTCCCAATAGAATTAGTATAACAGTTAGAAGGTACCAATATTGGCTTGCTTTAATAATAAATAATATATTAACACCAGAGTGATGTCATGTCCCAGGCTTTTTTTATACTACTTGGGTAGCAAACAAGCATCTGATGTCAAGCAGTTACACTTATATTTAGCCTATAGACGCTTGCAATACCAGCCCCGCTAGACAAGTGACATAAACGGTAGTGGAATCGAAAAACCAAATAAAAAGAAATGTGGGATTTGTCTCAAACTTACGTTACATCCCATACATTAAATTTTTGATTTTTCGATTCGACTACCTTTAATGCCACTTGTTTAGAGGTGCAGAGTTAAAACTTGCGTGTAGCCGACCAATTTTTTTTACACAAAGCTTTAAAACGGACAACATAAACACACAACACACTACATTGAGCACTGAAGAAAACAATAGCTCCACTCTGTGTACTTAAGTAGTTATTTGGCTGCCGTCTTCTGTAAGGTAGAAATCCTAGGATATGGAAGAAAGTATTGTGATAAAAATACGCCTCTAGACCCATTTTCATAATTTATCAAGTCTTAAAAAAGATTTCACAACACTCGTCAAGTGATGGTGGCTGAGTGGGAAAGTAACCTACAAGCACGCAAGAGTTCGATCTCGGGCGGCAGTACCAATATGAATTTCACTTTGTAAAGTTCATATACATATATTAAATGATAATCATCTGCTGACGGTGAAGGAAAACATCGTGAGGAAACCCACTTAGAAGAAATTCTAAAGACATGTCTGATTCTCCAACCCGCATTAAGCCAGCGTGTGTGAATCAAGGCCAGCAATGCAATCAGCACTGGGATAAATTATTTGTTGCTATTATTATTCGTCCACATTCCTAATCAACTATACGTCCATGGTATGTAGTATTGATCCCTTTGTTTAAGAGGACAAGCTTATCCTCAATTTTATAGCGGTGGATATAATATCATTTGGGACTCATCTCAATAGTACATTTTATACATGAAATATTCCAAGGACAACCGAAATTTTAACACGAACATTCCGCTATCATATTCCTACTAAATATTTGGTAAGTGGATAATTAGCCCAACTGTATTTTCATATAATGTACCCTATGGAATAGTTACTAAATTTACGCTCTAAACCTTCATAATAGCGGAATACTTATGTTAAGTAAGTAAATTCAAATAGATATGTTATCTGTATATTAGGGTCGGTCAAACATGATAACACATTACATTAAATGTCCGTTGCCTAATTACTTCCTCGCCGGAGAGGCTTTTATAAACCCAATACACCGTCCTAGTAAGAGTATATTCATACTCATAATGTAAATATGAAACGATGAGTACAATATCGAAAGGGATATGGGAGAAGAACAAATACAAAACCAAACTGGTGAAACAAAAACTAATAAAACAAAAATGGGTGGTACAAGAGCTGGTGAAACATAAACTGGTGGAAACCCAGGTGATTCCTACAACAATTGTACATAAAAACGGGATAGATCAGTACGGTACGTAATCTTAATATTTTTCAATCACCTTTTTTATCCTACTGAGGTGATAAACATGCAAACTGATCTCAAGCAAATAGTCTACGATAACTGGATACTAAGCAATAACATTAAACCACGGGCTTGGTAAAGTAGCACTTGATAGAAATTAATTACGGTTTCAATAACGGACGAAACATAGAGCTGTTATACGCCCATCGTCGTTTTCTAGAAAAATGAAATAACAAATACATCTCCTCCAATTGACTCCTGATTTGATTCCTTGCGGGTTCCAAGGCATTTTATTAAATTTTCTCCGAAATTTCTTCGAAATTCCCAAATACATGTTCTGTGGATATGTAGGTTTTATATAGTATTATTCCAGGCACGCAACTCCAATTGCGTCTTTCTGGCCTTTTAATTCCCTAGTTTACTTCACTATAACACATTCCATCTTCCAGCAGAAACTTTACGTATTTTTCCACAATAAAGACTTTATACAATAAATATTTTCGTAATAAAACTCAACGTTCAAACGCAAAGTACAAAAATCTATTTATATTATCAGACTGCAACATTTATAACAACAAGGCGGTGTGTGTATGTTAGTATAAAAACTAGTCTGCGAACCATCACGTCGTGTTACCACCCTAATTTGAATAGAGAAACGGAACAACTATGATAACATCGTAAATCAACAACTTTATTACCGCTTATGTAGCAACTAACACACATTTGCTGAGTACACGGTCTAGGCTCGGGTGTCCGAATATAAGCTATGAAATCCATACTATATACATAGACTCGAAACTTACGACGTCAGTATATTCGAATTGAAGGCAAAAGGCCTATTACATTGGGTGATATTTTAAACAGATTAAAGGTGTATCTCTTCCTTTCTCTTTCTTCCAGGCTTTACGTATATCCTATATGGAGAAGTACGCGCGCAAATGTGTTGGTGAAGACAGGAATGTAAAACGGACGTGAAGAGGATATGAATTAGATTGCAACGAAGAACCGTTCATGAAGTACGCTAATCTCAATAGGGAACAGTGTCATCAGAGAAGACATAGGTAATAGAATTGTCTAGGAATGTCGAGCATACAGCAGATGCTCGTGTCGTCGGCACACAGTACAATTATCAAAGACTAGCTGTTGCCAGCTGCTCCGCCCACGTGGATGACGGTTATCGCAATACATATTCGTATAATCGTAGCCTATTCGCAATTCCAGACTTCATCTATCTTTATAGCAAATATCATCTAGTTCCATTAAGTAGTTTCTACGTGGAAGAGTACAAACATCCAGCCATCCTTTCAAACTTTCACAATTATAATATTAGTAGGATCTTATACTATACCGGCATGACCTCGCCCGGGTTCAACAATTACGGGTTAATTGTTTATGGATTAATTTTATTTTGCTTATGAGATATAGAAGCTCACGTTATCAAATAAACCTATGTACCATTTTTTAGTCAGTCCAGAAAATCGATTTTACCTATACAGGATAAATGAAAGTGCCACAATCCTGGGCCTTTTCGACGCATTGTTAATGCTGCTGTTTTAGTACTGATATCCACTGGAATGGCCATCCATTCCAGTAGATATCAATAACTCCACCAGGTTAGCCACTAATCAAACGATAAGAAGACGATATCAATTATATGAAACCTAAGTATTCTTGTAAAGTTTATTTTGTCTTACTCCAGGGCCTCTGTACTCTGCTTTCATCTTTCTCTTCCAGTCTTTATTAAAAGAGTCCAGCTTATCCCTTCATCTCCGTTCGGGTCTAACACAATGTCACTCAGTCTATTGATTGTCAGACATACCAATTCCATATTAAATGTACAAAACGAACGTAGATTTCATTGTGGGATTACGATGCTTTAACGTAACTAATTTAACTTCAAACCCAAAATGAAATATGTGCCGAATTGCTAAACTTTTTGGGTCTGTTTCGACGACAAAGGATATATATTTTCCGAAAAAGCTTAATTTATATCTTACCCTAGTGGCTTAGTTATGGAGTAACCATGAAATTGAATAAGTTTAACTCAAACAGAAAAGAGCTGTAATCGCTGTTGTGTGAGAATTACTGGATTCAATTGTTGATAAGCTATGATTTAGTGACTAATTATTTATTATCGACATACACCATAGGGCGACTTCGACTCGACCTTCAACTTCTGCACTAGTGATCAAGCCTTGTATCGCGGGGGACTTTACAAACATACAATTCATGGACATAAATTACACGCAGATTCGGAACAACCATTTAATAAATGAGTCACACAAAGTTTCGTCCCGTGTGAGAATCGAACCCACGGCCACCAACAGTCCAGTAAATTTATGCAAAGGCTGACAATTTATGTTTCCGTCAGTATATTATATAGAATTCTCAATAACTAACCGTTGGGCCGTGGCCGGCAAAACACGAACACCCAGCCTGGTCGGAGTATCTTTCCTTTTCATTGGCAAGTGTGGTAAACTTCACACTTTATAATGTCTACTTTACACCACTAATGAAGATATTTGTTGGTCTAAATGCTTTTTAGTGCCTGATGAGTACGGTTTTAAAAGCTCTCTGGAGAAGCGCTTTGCTGGCAGTAACAGTTACTTTGTTTCTTTAATATTCTTTTTCACTCTTTGTCTTAATTTTACTTTTTATTAAATCGGCTGAAGAACTATTATTAAAACACACGGTGAAAACACAGCATGCCCTGTTTCTTTGCTTTCATGGACCGATAAAACGTTATCCGACACGACAGGAGAGAAATCAGGCGCAAGACCAACGGCTTTAGAGATTGTTTTTTATAAATAAGGTTACCCATCTATAAACAGACCACGGTTGGCTGGCTCGCTTAACCTAGCAGATCCCTTGATCCATGCTGCAATTTTTTAACTACCAGCTAAATACTTTGTTTGTGATATATTTCATTTATGGAATGTTTAGATTCCGTCCCTCTAATCAGTCCGTCTTTAATTATCTGGCGATTAAAAACAGTGGTCAGCCTTTCTTACGAATTCTTAGCAAATTGGTTGTTGATAAAGTGTCAATCGAAAAAGGCTGTCATCTTTTGTTTTTTACGACGTTGAACGGCATGAAAATTCCTTTTTTATTACAGGGTGTAATCGCCCATGAGCTAGTAAATGCTTACCACGCGGACTCGATCCAATCCAGCCAATCTCGTAATCCCGACCCGTAGGCGTCGGGGGCGAGGGCCGCCAACTCTGAGTTGGGGGCCGCGAGGAAGAAAACCTCTATAAAAAATTACCCCTAATCCCGTGCTCGGCTGTGGCCAGGGGATGCGTGGCAGGCGGGTAGTCTGTGGACAGCAGCCCCTCACTCTGAGTTTTGCTGGCTCGACTGCGGGGTGAGTGTAGTAAGGAGGAGGGCGAGCCCAGGGAGCTCACCCTGGCAAAACAAAAGTAACTTCAATCATGGCCGATTTTAAAAACGAAGTATATCCACATGCCGGAGAATCCGGCCGTCCTTCGGGGCGTACCCCAACCGTATCTGTGGTGGGGAAAAAAGGCCTCGGTGCAGAGCACCGCCCAGCTGCTTCGCAGCTGGCAGAGGAGGAGCGCACGCCCAGTACTGCGCCTTCCTGTTCCGCCATTCACAGTGGCGTAGAAGAAGGGACACGCACGCCCATCCCTGCGTGTCCAGAGTGGACGTCTCCGCTGGTGGATTTTACACCACTCTCAGCGGAAGAGAGGACGTGCACGCCTAGTTTTGCGCGTCCTCATACAAGGTCTATGTCCTCGCGGGTGTCTACACCATTCGGGAGTCGTAGGAGCTCCATGAGCTTTGTGCTCGACTCAGACCCCGAGGACGTAACGCCGACGGCAAGCCAGAGTGGCAGTGAAACTCTCGACAGAAGGCGGCAGGGCCGCAAACGGAGCCGCAGCCGCTCCTCAGTGAGTATCGGGCCAGATGAGCCTGACATGCCGGCTCCCAGAAAGTCGGCAAAGGCGAAGGCGTCGGCTGTCTTTAGTAAGCGGGGGCAAGTGGCTAGTACTCGCGAAGAAGGGGAGCGCGCTGCGGAGGAAAGATTGGCGCGACTTCAAGAGTTGAAGAGCACAGACCAGAGCCCAGAATCAGTGGCTGACCTGTTTCGGTCTGCAGGCGAATCAGTGACAGCGATAATTGAGGTAGCCACCAAGAGCAGGCATTTGAAGGGCACGTTTGTGCGTGCTCTCAAAACGGCGGCTACCAACCTCAAGGCGGCAGTGGAAACGCTCGCCACACGCACGACGTCGGAAGAGACCAGACGTCTGCAGGCCTCTAATGACCTTTTAATCGGTGAGGTCGCTGAACTTCGCGTGGAGCTTAACCGCCTGAAGACGCAGGCGCTGATGCCACGCTTTAGTCCGGTGCCAGTACGGGCGGAGGAGCCACATTGTCCCTCCTTGCCTCCACTTAGTGATGCGCAGCTGCGACAGATCATGGACTCGGTTGGGACCATGATCAACGTTCGCCTTAGCAGCTTGGAGGCAAGGTTGCCTCCGGCGCCACGCCTGCGACCACCTCTCGCCGCGGACAGATTCACTGCCACCCAGGAATCCTCCGCCAGTGCAGGTGGCCGGACTTTTGCTGCAGTGGCATCAGCAGCACCAATAAGGTCTAGTGGTAGAAAAGGGCCGCCCAAAACTACGGCTTCTGCTTCTGCCCTTTCCTCGACCCAGAGGGATTTTCCACCCCTCCCGCAGCGGGCGCCTGTCGCCCGCGTTCCGGCACGCAAGCCTGCGCATGTGGCCGCGCCTACAAGTAGGCCGGGGGATGCCGTTACCCCTGGTCCATCCGGGCTTACTAAGGATGCTTGGCAAATAGCCGGCGGCAAGAAGGCTCGGCGAAAAAGAAAACGCGGCAAAAAGAAGCCTGGGAGACTCCAGCCGCCCAAGTCGGCCGCCGTGGTCATCACGGTGTCACCAGAGGCGGTGGAGCGCGGCCTCACGTACGCGGCCGTCTTTAAGAGGGCGCGGGAAAGCGTAAGTGTGGCGGATTTAGGCCCCACTGGCGCTAGAACGCGCCTTGCCCGGACCGGGGCTCGAATACTCGAGTTCCCCGGTGCAGAGGGCAACAAGACGGCCGATGTGATAGCACAGAGGCTGCGCGGTTTGTTCGCGGAGGAGGATGGCGTCAAGGTCGCCAGGCCCACCAAGTGCGCAGAGATGCGCATATCGGGTCTGGACGACTCGGTAACGCCCGACGAGGTCCGGGACGCAATCAGAGTTGCAACTGAGTGCTCCCTGGACACCGTCAAGGTTGGCGCCATCCGCCCCGGACCGGCGGGAGTCGGAGCTGCGTGGGCGCAATGCCCCGTTGCTGCGGCTAATAAATTGGCCACAGCTGGGAGGCTCCTCGTGGGCTGGAGTTCCGCCAGGGTGACACTTCTGGCGGCCCGCCCCGCGAGGTGCCATAAGTGCATGGCGACGGGGCACGTTCGTGTCGCCTGCACTAGCAGCTTTGACTGCAGCGAACTATGCTTTCGCTGCGGCCGACCGGGGCACAGAGCGGCGGATTGTTCTTCCGCCCCCCACTGCCCTGCGTGTGCGGCGGGCAATCTGCCCGCCGATCACCTGATGGGGCGAGAAAGGTGCAGACCCCCCCAGGCTTCAAAACCAAAACCGAGGAGCGGTCTTTCGGCCCAAGCTGCCCTCGGTGAAACTCGACCGTCGACGTCGCGGATGGAGGAGGACACAGCACTACCGACCCAATAATGGACGGTGACTGCATACTCCTCCTCCAAGCCAATCTCAACCACTCCGCTGGGGCGCAGGATCTCTTCCTGCAGTCCTTGGTGGAGTGGTCGATAGGTGTAGCCGTAGCTGCGTAGCCATACTACGTTCCTTCTCGCCCAAATTGGGTGGGTGACGTGGATGGTTCCGTGGCAATCGTCGGCTCCACGGCACCTCGTTCCCCGTCCTTGTCGCTGAGAGACAAGGGCCAAGGATACGTCGCTGCCGAGTGGGGAGGAATATTACTCTACGGAGTATACTTCTCCCCCAACCGGAGTCTGGCGGATTTCGAGGTCTTCCTTACATCGCTGGAGACCTCGATGCGGCGATTGGCACCGGGCCGCGTCCTAGTCATGGGGGACTTTAACGCCAAGTCACAGGCATGGGGCTCCCCTAGGACGGACGCCCGCGGCAAAGCGGTCGAAGAATGGGCTAATTCGGTGGGCCTCTGTCTCCTCAACAGAGGCACCACCAATACGTGTGTTCGACAGCGGGGGGGGTCGATAGTGGACCTTTCGTTCGCTACTCCCGCTGTCGCCGCGCGAGTGAGGAGCTGGTGCGTCCTGGAGGAGGTCGAGACTCTCTCGGATCATTTGTACATCCGAATAGAGCTCTCTCGAAATCCCCAGGACCCTGGCAGGGGTCACACGGCGGGCAGAGCTCCCCAATTCCCGCGGTGGGCTGTGGGTAGGCTTGACAGGGACCTTCTGGCGGAGGCGGCCATTGTTGAGTCGTGGCTGTCCTCACCGCCTCCCTCGGAGGGTATCGATGCCGGGGCTGGGCGCATCCGAGATGCGTTTACGCATATCTGCGATGCCGCCATGCCTCGGGTTCGACGGCGGCCTCCAAAGAGGGAGGTCTACTGGTGGTCCCAGGATCTAGCAGACCTTCGTGCGGCCTGTGTCCGTGCCCGAAGGTCTTATACCCGCAGCCGGCGGCGCAACCGCGATGATGAGGGGAGGCAGTTATACGAGGCCTACCGCACTACGGTGGAGGCCTTCAAACTAGCTATCTGCCGCGCCAAGGAGCACTCCAGAACGGAGATGCTGGAGGGACTGGACCGTGACCCCTGGGGTCACCCTTACCGTGCGGCGCTTAATAAGCTCCGCGCGCAGGGTCCCCCCCTTACCGAGTCCCTTCAGCCCAGCTTCCTCACGGAAGTGATCGAGGGTCTATTCCCGCCACAGGCGGAACACACGCCCCCGGCGATGGTCCCTGCTGGGGCTGAAGTCCGGGAGGCTGAAGAGGTGCCGCCTGTCACGGAGGGGGAATTAGGGGCGGCTGTTCTCAGAGTCCGCTCCAAGAAGACCGCCCCCGGGCCGGACGGGATTCCTGCCCGAGTGCTGGCCCTGATCCTTGATCACATGGGGGACCGCCTCAGGGGCCTTTATGATACCTGCCTGGTGTCTGGAAGGTTCCCTGAAACCTGGAAAGTGGGGAAGCTGGTGCTCCTACCGAAGCCGGGGAGGGCCCCGGACTCGGTCGCGGCCTATAGGCCAATCGTGTTGCTGGACGAGGCGGGGAAGTTGCTGGAGAGGATTGTCGCTGCCCGCATCGTTCAGCACCTAAGCGAGGCCGGCCCCGACCTGTCGGACGCCCAGTACGGCTTCCGTGCAGGGCGTTCGACGGTCGATGCCATTATGGCGCTTAGAGCTGCGACCGAGGAAGCCGTGATAAACGGCGAGGTGCTGTTGGCGGTGTCCCTGGACATCGCCAACGCTTTTAACAGTTTGCCATTCGGCAGCATCAGGGAGGCGCTCCGGTTCCATGGAGTGCCTCAATACCTGAGGCTGCTAGTGGTGGACTACCTCGAGAGGAGATGCATCCTGTATGAGGACCGAGAAGGCGGCATCCGGCGCAGGGCCATTTCGAGCGGTGTTCCGGCGTAGGCGGCGGAGCGGATCAGGGAGGAAAGTCTCCTGGCTGATCCGATCCGTCGTCGGCGGACTGGGCGGCGTCGGCGCGCACACGAGCGCCTGATGCCGCCATAGTGAGGCTGCGGGGAGGCTGGGGCAATTGAGCCTCATCCGCATCCTTCCGCGAAGGGACAGCGTCTCCGGTGCGCCCGGACGCTGTCACTGGGTATGGAGCCCGCGTAGTGCGGGCAGTCGCTGGGTGGACCACTGATGTCATATCAAGTTCCGGTGGTCCACCCGTGAAGGCGAGTGTAGGTGCACAGGGGGGTTTTAGTCGGTATTCCGGCCGCATACCACCTTTAGGCCGGAGAGTCCGACATAACTGCCTCGCTTCCCCGGGCGGGGCGGTATGCTTAAAGCATTTCCCCTCTACAAAAAAAAAAAAAAAAAAAAAAAAAAAAAAAAGGCTCTGCATACTTTAGTATTAGATGGCCGTATGTCCCAAGATATTATTTTTATTACTGGTAAAAAGGAAACTAACTACATATGTTTTTCTCAGTGAAAAATCATAAGTATACATTTCAAATTTAAATACTTTATTGCATTCATGTGTGAGTACAAAGTTAATACATCATCATCATCATCTCAACCCATAAACGTCCCACTGCTGGGCACGGGTCTCCTCCATACAATTGGAGGAACATGCATATCGGCTCAACATGAAACCCTGTCAAGGCACTGCAGCAGTCTCAATTATAATAATTTAATCTACAGTTACATACATATAACTACCTACTTGTACTTTATATATTAGTCTTTATAAAACGCGATTTTCCGAATTCAATACTTTTAATTTTTTTATTTTTTTTTATACTACTTAGGTGGCAAACAAGCATACGGCCCGCCTGATGTTAAGCAGTTACCATAGCCTATGGACGCTTGTAATACCAAAAGTATCACTATTAAAAGTATTATTAGGTCGTCTCACAAATAATTTTTATTTTCAATGATGTTAGAAGTGCAATACACTATTACGGGCACGTGTCCCTGTGCATTATGTATTCAATCTATCTAACAATTGCAGGGGCTCGTATGCACGTTCGTGTAATCAATCTTACTACTACGTCTGCAAAATTGATGTGTAGGTTTCTGTACGGCCGGCGGTTAGAGAATGCCTTGGACATACAAAATAAAACCATCTTTATTTTACACTAGTATATATCACATTCAGAGAGGTAGGACACCATCCAAGCGAATAAGCCCAACTGGAGAAGGACCTCCACCTTACAGAAGACCACGGCTAATAACAACACACAATGGTGAAGTTGTCTTCCTGTACATAAGTATCTACGGATCTCCAGTGCACAGTTAAGGACACGTTTTTGAAGTAACATTTTACTATCTATCTATAGGGATATTCCATCACTTAACTAACTACATTTTTTTGGGTCAACAACACGTCATTAATGCCTTAGATATTATTTCAAGAGCACATATTATTCTAAGATCTGCTTACAATCAGGCCCCAATTCTGCTAATTTACTCTGTCTCAATTGAATCTGAATTGATTCTCAATTAAATTTCAGTAGTATTTTTTATCATTGGTCTTAAATTATTTAGCAAAATACCAAAAATGCTAATAATTTAATATTAATAGTTTTCCAACTATTGGTCTTAAATTTATTAGCAGAATACCAAAAATGCTGCTGAGATACAATTCAGATTCAATTGAGACATCCGTAAATTAGCTAAATTGAGGCCCAGGCTTGTTTGCCAGAGAAGTAACCAAAAAAAAGGAGCAATACTCAAACACTTGAAAAAATAAGCATTTTACTTTGCTTGTCCTGTCAACATTATAAAAAGTTTTCTGTAGCTGTACAGCATTCGAGTAACAACATGATAAAGTCGTAAATCTCGTAAATACGTAACAGACACACGTGTTTGCCAACTGAAGATTAATGCGCACTTACATTCATCCTACGCTTCGACACTTCTTTTTAAATCTCATGCATTGTCTAATGTACTGTCGGCAGCAAAATTGACAGAATAATTTATATTAGGTAGGTACATATTTTTGTTCCTGGCAATGATATACAATGGTTGCGTGAATATAAGGAGGTAGAGCACAATGGCACAGGGCTCGACTAGGGAGGGACCTCCACTTTTTTTTTTAAAGATTACTGTTAATATTTTAGTTGTTGGTGAACCTAATAAATAAAATAAAAAAGATCACAGCCTAATAACTACACACAGCGGTGTAGTTGTGTTCTTGTGTGTGTTTGCCTGTTATTGCTAGTGTCAATAGGTAGATAAATCCTACCATCAAGCGGGCCGTTCGCCCGCGTATAATATTTGATAGGTCTAATAATGTATTTTTTTCACACACCCGTACGTACGCGGCGTAGCAATCAGAGTTATTAACCACTAGACCAACAGGCCAGTCAATTATAACTAGAGGTCGCCCGGTGGTCGAAATTCGACCATAATTTTGGCTATCTGCAGTCCTAAATATAATCTTCAACTAGCCCAATCTCACACTCCTTCGTGACCTTTAGTATAGATTAAACACACAAATTCATCACATTTAATGGCAACGTATTTACTCTCTTACTAGACATTCTAAACTTACTATTTAGTTTGAAGCTTGCTGTTTAGTTAGGACAAGTTAGCTACACTTAAGACCTTTTCAGTCAAATAACACTTCACGTCTGTAGGACAGATAGACTGGTCTATTGATAGATTAGTCTAATCTACGTAAAGTACGACACGTAATCTTAACATATCCATATGTTGCACCTGTACGTGTGCTTAATTAACAAATATTCACTGTGACTCGTATTCAAGATAGTAAAACTATTTAAGAATAAATATAAACATGAACCTGTTTGAATTTAGGGTAAATTTTACTTATAATAAACTTTTATTGCATATTCTCCTACAAAAAATCGTTCACCGATTATTTTTGGCCTTAGAATTAAAGTTTTTTTTAAATAGGCTTTTAGGCTTGTTAACAAGACGACGTTTTGCATCAATATAAATGCGTGTATAAACACTTGCCAATTTAAAGAAAGCATTTGCATTGATACGTAATATGCGTAGTGTGTAAAGCATCTTACAATAAAAAAAAAACAAAGTTTACTACAAAATTGACGTAACTATATTTCGATAAGCTCTTAGAGCTGTTCTCAACACGACGTTTTGCTTCAATATGCATACCTTGATACACTTGCAAATTCAAAGCATTTGGCTTGATGCATAATGTCGTAGTGTGTATAAACTTTATCAATATATTGCTATCGCAGAATTATAGTTAGCTACAAAATCAATTTAACATAATATCAATAAGCGAGCTATAAACGAACGATTCATCCCTATATCACTTGCATATTACCGAATGTAATTTAGATAATATCGATTGTATCGAATAATAGCTGCTCAATTGAAAGCAACTTTGTGTGCAAGCTATGAACTAGAACACTCTCAATGAGTGTTTTAATACATAGAAATGATAATTAGAGTAGCGTAGAAATGGCATGAATAATTATTTCTGAAGAAGTTCTCGCTGATTTATTAAACAAATTCAGAACGAAAGCTTTTATTGCATGTGAGGTAGGCAGAGACTGTAGTACGTCAATAGATCGAAATAAAATATACCTTTTCTAAATTAATTAAAAAAAGAAAGGACGCAAGCCCACCTATGGAAGAACCCCCATTTTACAGAAGGCCACAGCCAAAAATTGCATACAGTAGGACAATTCTGCTCCTGTGCGTGATTTTCCTCTACCACAGGTTTGCTGGTAGAAAACTCATTATGAGTTTTAAGCTCGCCTTTTACATATTATTTTCTTTGCAAATTGTAATGTTCCCTTATGTGCGTACAATGAAGAATTAAGAATCTATGAATCCCTTATCTGTAGTCTGTACCAAATAAATATAATAAAATAAAAAATGCGCTAGTATTCATTTCTACACTGTCATTATTACGTTTTCTATCATTACTTCTCATGCGGTACATGTAGGTCCGAAACGGCTTATATTTTCCAACTTCAATAACGAATATAGCTTCGGATATCTAGTCTATCTACTTCGAATAAAACAAATCCATTTCGGACAGCATTCGTAGATTTAACAAGTTCAACGTTGGTGTAGAACTAGTTATACCAACGTTGCCAACTTTTTGATGGACTGGCTCTATATCTAGTCAGTAATGTGAAATCTTCGAGTGGTTCATCCTGTTATATATTAATAATAACAAATATTATTAGGGTACACCTATTATAGTAGAACTTTTGAAGTAATAATTTTATATTGCATAACAACTATTAGCATAAACTCTTTTCGCAGAATATCGTTTGGCATAAACTCATTTAGCATACATTGAAACCCATAATTTTGTAAGTCAGAATCATCTGTACGCATAATTTTGGTATCCATAATAATCACAATGTATAATCATCACATCGCAGAAAGTTCAAAACCATATTCATCTTTTGGCATATATTTCTTATCCTTATCTATTTAAAAGTAGAACCATCATTTCGCATAATGCTTGGGTCTTTAGGCATCTCGCACCACACGGAACTCGGACCGCGGTGCGACTTGCCTAAGAGCTCTTTTTGAATGGGTCATATCGCACCACATTGCTGGAGCGGTGCGAGTGGCCTAAGGTACTATTTGAATGGGTCATGTCGCACCACTGTTTGAAACAATGGGTTAAGATTCATATCAACACTTAAGGGGATTATAATTTTTATTGGTACCGGTATGTAGAAAAGTGGGTATTAGGAAATTAAACAATTGCGATATAATTCGTAATATGTATATTCAAAAATTATAAAATCACAGATTGAATAGGTACTAATTGTTTAAATTATAACATCACACATTTTAACTTAAGACTAATATTGCAAATCACAGGTTATATTTTAGGTTTTATAGTTGTACACTATTTCCTTATAACTAATCAAATCACAGTAGGTAAAATCGCAGGAGTCAAATTTTGTTTTTTTTTCTATTGAGATGGATAAACGTAAAATTTAACAGATCAACGAAAATAAGAATGTAAAAAATATTACCTACATATTTGGTAAATAATGTTAAATGTTAATGGTAAATATGTTTTAAGTTATATTTTGTTAACTCCCAATCTTCGTTATTGTGGACACGTCATTTACATACAAAAAATTATCAATAATATAAATTGTGATTTCAGTATTTTCACTCGGTAGTGAATGCTACTTAGAAAATACTGAAATCACCATTTGTGCAGCATTGACTACTTTGATTAAATATCGATACTTAGATTAGATACATGTTATACTTACTTGTGAATCTACTAAATAAACAAAAAAAAATCTTTTAAAGTTACAGAGGTGCTCATATTATATAGTTTTGCATACTTAACGCTTAAAATTAGTTTGTACAACGATACTAAAAACAAATGTAGTTTGTTTGTAAAACATAGTCATATTTATATATCAAATATACCGAAAATATAAGAATTAAGTACTTACCATATAGATTTCAGAAGTTCAAAACTTTCGAAGAACACTATCGCGTACCGTCACAACCTCACTCTCAAATCAAAAAAGACACATTGACGTGACCTTCTCGATGACTCCGGTACTTGCGAAGTAGAAAGGGTTGCAATATAAAATATATCGATCTAAGTCGTTATCGAAATATTATTCCTTTAATAATTATGTAGTTATCGTGGATAAATCGTTTTTTTAAATTAAACAACAAATAAAAACAAAAGGTATTAATTTATTATCTGCCAAAAGACAGACAGTGTTGCCAGTAACAATATTTTACCCAATTTGATTTTACTAGACCCTAATTTTGTACTTACTGTATTTAAGATTTAATTAATTTCTATAACTATAACAAATTATTAAGTCGATATGTCAATATTTTTCGATTATAGGTCATTATTATGAAACTTCTA
The DNA here is from genome assembly GCA_947095525.1 of Trisateles emortualis. NCBI lineage: Eukaryota > Metazoa > Arthropoda > Insecta > Lepidoptera > Erebidae > Trisateles > Trisateles emortualis. The sequence continues at coordinate 11,427,612 of OX352732.1, read as the reverse complement.
ATTATCAACTGTCGTAAGTTAATAGTGTCCTATCATAGAAAATTTTTAATGTGAAGCATGCTGTAAAATAAATAAATAAAGATACATCCCTAGAAATGTCACCTATGGTTACATAGTAACTCTTTAATAATCTGTGCCTATGAACGCATTCACCCATAAGAAGCACGTTTTCATAATCTAGGGTTGTTCAGGTTGTTCTATACATATGAACTTTGGTAATCAATACGCATTAGGTAAGTAAATAAAATGCAAACAATAACCTAATAGCATCATTTAGTAGTCCGCAAGAAAAACTTAGAAATTATTGTATTTTTCCTATGTTATTTTATGCCTGCCTGTACTAAACGGAATGTGTAATAATAATATCTTAATCTGACCGCATTTACCTACTAAAAAGACAGCTGTTTAGTTTTGCACCTCGGTGCGAGTTGACCCATTCCAAAAAGTTTATAGTTATTTTGCACCGCGGTGCGATATGACCCATTCAAAAAGAGCTCTTAGGCAAGTCGCACCGCGGTCCGAGTTCCATGTGGTGCGAGATGCCTAAAGACCCTAATGCTTACAGCAAGAATCATATTTTATGATTATTGCAACACTTTTCTAATCAGTATTATAAATAATCAGTCGGATTACACAGAAATTGGGTACCTTAAAGCAATAGCAGCTAATATAAGATTAGTTTAATTTTGTTTTCTGATTAATTTAATTGTTTTTTTTTAGTAATTGTAATAAATAAAAGTTGATTTAATGATAATTATTTGGTTTTTATATCCTTGCCCATGAGAGCATGTTCGTTTCTGGCAGAAATATAAGAGATATACATAAGAGGTCACAGTTCTAACCTAACCTAACCTACGCATTTTTAAAGAAGAAAGTAACCCAATCAATATTATTCTAATTGAAATTCTATGATCTTCATAGTATGCCTAGTCAAATTATGCCAAATAATCTGTACTCTAAATGAACGTTATGCTAAATGAAATTATACAAAATTTTAACTATGCCAAAGGTAATTATGACAATAAAAATTCTACTATCTTAAATGTATGCCATTCTAAATTCGGTCATAAGCACATTATGCCTAAAAATATTTATGTCAAATATTTTTTATGCCTAATAAATGATCGACTAAAGAAGTTTCTGCGAAGTCAGTTATCCCAAATAGGTTTCGGAGTATCAAGTTTCTACCAAATAGACCGCACCCATATTATTATTACACAAGATATAGTAATTACTACTGATATAAGATATTGCATTTATATTTCATCTATTCATCTATAAATAAAATATCTGATTGAGATCGCAGCTCTAAAGAAACGTACCCAAAAGACTGGCTTACAATGCCATGCTAGATCGCAAGGCTAATGCGTTAGCCCAAGTAAAGGCCAGCTTCAGAATCGTGAGATGACTCAACTAAACGCTTAAATATAAAGTTATAGTAATATCTATTTAATAACAAATTGATAAAAACTATAAATGTTTCAGAGGGATAGGCCACTATACTGACGAGCAAGCCTGACTGGGGTAGGACCTCCACCTTACAGAAGACCACAGCCAAATACCTATACACAGCGGTGTAGTTGTGCTTCTGTGTGTGAGTACAGATCTCCAGCACTCATTTAGAGACGTGTCTTAAAACAAGTGTTTGCCTATACCAGGGATACTACATCTTAAATTCCTGGTGTAAAAAAAATGGATTGGCAATACGCAAGTGAAAGAAAGAAACTTTTTTGCTACAATTAGAGACATGTAACATGTGAACTTAAAGGTAATAATATATAAACTAATAATTTTAAAAAACTACCATAAACATAAGACATAAACAACGTAGGTGCATATGTCTCATAGTTGTAGCAATCAGGTGTCCAGTTCAGCATTAGTTCAGATCTAGGGGACCTGAATCTGGTTTTCGACTGGAACCTATTTTATACATAGGTATAATTATTTGCCATTAGATTATTAAAGTTAAGATATACCTCTGGTATTGCAAGCATCTATAGGCTACGGTAACTGCTTAGCATATGGCGGGTTGTATGCTTGTTTGCCACCCAAGTATGAAAAATAAAATAATATTATAGATACCTAAGTATTGTTAATATAATTATAACTAAATACGGGTATGAAGCAAAGGTTCTGAAATCAACACTCTGTGATTTTAATGAGATTTACAGTACCTATATATTTTCATAATGATCCGCGATTTGTTTTATATATAATATGGTTGACAATAAATAATTTATTTTACACTACATACATGTAAGTACATAAACATCCAAAATATGTTTTCTTTACGTTTTTGTTTGCGGAAATCGGTCTGGCCTGTGATTGGCCCTTTTTGCACAGTTATATTTTGAATATGGAAGGATAGGAATACGGGGGTATGGATTGATATGAATACAATAAACTATGTACATATGTGTGTGTTATGAATGACTGCAGGACGCAATAGCGGTCGTATTTCGACCAACGAGCGACCTCTGGTTTAATTAATCTCCATCTATACAACAGAGAGTACCGTCGTTTTCCTTTAAAATAAATCATTGTACTTATAATCTCGGTGTAATAACCCGTAATTGACGCCCAAATTGTTTCCAGAAATTATAAGTATCAAGTTTAAATTAAAGGTCAAGGGAGATATTTATTTTCACTGACGAATCTTAAGTCAATTTAACAAGTGACGGGAAGTAAGATTAAATTATGATAATAATAGGGATCGCCCATTGGTCGAAATTCGAACGTAATTTTAACTTTTTGCACTCCTTCCCCGCATTAAATTTTAAGTATGCCAAATCTCACGCCCAAAGATTTTGGTTTACGTAATCTTTAAATTTTAAAATGAATCCCTATTTTTCTTGGTCAGGTCATAAGTGAACGACTTTACCAGTTTCATTGATCTTTTTTTAAAGTTTTTAGTACTCTGTTCTTACGAAAATAAATTAAGAAGATTGCGCAAAAAATAGTTTACAAGTCGGACGAACTCAGAGTGGACCGCTAGTAATATATATGTGGGTAGATATAATTGACTGTACGGTTACTACAGTGGTAACATCGCCATTTACCACTGCGCGACGTATTGTGGGTCCGAGTCCCACACATGACAATCATTAATTGTGTGATCCACAAAAAAATATTAAAATTAAAATTATGGTTCTATCTGAATGTATTTTGTGTCTAATTATTGTGTCTTTGTAAAGTCTGACGCGACACAGGGCCTGTTCTCTAATGAGATAACTGACCTTTAAAAAAAGAAAAACAATATCTTGAGATAACTATCTGATCATTAACTACAAAGATAATTTTTATCCGACAAACAGGCCAGTAAATTAATTAAAACTGTAGGTTACAAAAGAACTGCCTAATGGGTCTGGTGGTCACAAAGTGTGACTGTAGACCACAAGGTTCCAGGATTGATTCCCTTGTCAGGTAAATTTTTTTTTTTTTCTTGATTCTATCAAGAAATTCACAAAATGTGCCCTAAGTTGGCGGTGTTTACGACCTGGAGCTTCGAAAACCCATGCAAAGACCTTGGTCCTTCACCTGATCTCTATCCGGTCGTGTCGGATTGCAATCGGTAAATGAGAGTGAAGGAATATAAAGTTGTGTTTACACTTTTGCACTATAATATCCATTAAATTTAGCCACCGCGACCAAATTTAAATGTAAATGTTTGAAATAAAACCTAGATTCTAAATATACCCTGACCGTTATATTCTAATAACCTTTAAACCCTTTGCAACATAATAAGATGTTATAATCATAGTAATATCACCCCCGGGTACGTTTGCTAATGAAAATGTTCATAGCGAGTAATTACATCTGAGTTATAGGGATGTACTTAGGTAATATCTTAAATGGTTTATTGGCAGCTAACGAAAGAAGAAATAAATAATATTTTATTTGGCAGAAGAGAGGTTTGCTTGCTAGTATGGTGCCCGGCATACTAGCAAGCAAACCCGACTGGGGAAGGACCTCCACCTTACAGAAGACCACAGCCAAATAACTATACACAGTAGTGTAGTTGTCCTGTGTGTGATTACAGCCCCTCTAGACAAGTGACATAAATGGTAGTCGAATCGAAAAGTAAAAAAAGCAAATGTATGGGCTTTGACGTAAGTTTACGATATAATGTCGTAAATATACGTCAAATTCCATACATTTGCTTTTTTGACTTTTCGATTCGACTACCATTTATGTCACTTGTCTAGAGGGGCTGGTCTCTAGAGCTCATTTAGGGATACGTTTTGAAAGAAACATTTTAAAGGCCTGGTGTAAAACAAAATGGGTCGGCAACACGCAAGTATTACCTCTGGTATTGCAAGCGTCTATAGACTACGGTAACTGCTGAACATCATGCGGACCGTAAGCTTGTTTGCCACACAGGTAGTACAAAAAAAAAGTTACTTAGAAAATAAGTAAATTACAAAATCAACAAATCAATCAATACAAATATTTATTAATTATATGTGTCTCATGTTAACGCCAAAATGGGATCCAGCTTAGCTTAACTAAAGCTACCGGCACGAAATTGCTTGCTTTAATTCCGGGTTTATGTTCTATAGTCAAAGTGGTAAAACTCCTCCTAACAATTCTCGTTAAAATATTTAATAAATCTGATAAAAAAAAGAATAACGACCCATATGCTTGAAACACATTCATGAAGCGGTTATCGTCTACAGTACGATCCCAAAACGTAATTTTATTAGCACAACTTGATTTTTTGAATTTTCTAGATGGATAAGTGGATATGATTATAAGATTAAAGGCAACCCAAATTGTTCTTTTATAAAAACAATCTAAAGGAAAACTGAAAATATCACAAGTAAATTTTTTGAGCGTATTTCTGTATCAAAATGAAAGGCTGGTGATCTTATTATGGATAGAATAGAACTAAGATTAAATTTTTGATCGACTAAGAAAACGTGTGTATAGACAAAAACGTAATTTGAGTGTAATTGGTTGGCAATTTAGTTTCTGAAGACTTTGTAAAGATTTCAGAAACGACTTCAGAAAGACTTCACTTTTATACTTTTACATTGTTACAATTCTCGCACTTAGGAACAAGTCTTGTGTCGCAGGGGACTTCACAAACATACAATTTACGAACACAAAGGAAGACAAACATTTAAGAACCACACAAAGTTTAGTGTCCGTGTGGGAATGGAACCTACAACACTAGGCGTGGTGCTAGAAGCGAGGTGTCCTCCAGACCACACGTATACAATCAACGTATATAAAATAACGTCAAATTATATCCTCAGTGTTCGGATTACCGATGACTCAATGCGTGCGATTCGTTAAATATGTAACCAAATTAACTGTCAAAAAATATTCCTTCACATTCCGTCGATAACTCAATTTTGTGTTATTGACTGAACGTGCCCAGCATTGGGATAATTTTCTCTTTGTTACAAAACGAGGTCTTATTCATTTTCAACGACAAAAATTGTGTATTCGATTAATCGGTGTACTGCATCTACGGTCATTAGTTTCTTTTTGTTGCCAAAAATACTTTAGACCTGCCTTGGACTCGCCTTCAGCCTTATCTTGAACTTGCTTTGGATTTAAGTCATTTATTTATTTAGGTTATTAAGTGTCCCCTATAAAGATCATAAAATTTATTTTGATTATTATGAAAAACTCCCACTCTATAGTACAAGCCCTGTATCGCGGGGGACTTTACAACATACTACAAAACATACTTTAACTTGGAACATCCATTTATGGACCACACAATTTTTTGTCCTGTGAGGGGATCGAACCCACAACACGCCGCACTTGCGCGGTAACCAATCGTGCAGTCAAATGATGAGCCACAAGATCCATTTGCTTACCGGATAAATATATAGCTATATTATTAAATGCAATATATTGCTATCTGTGTGGTGACTGATTAAGAATACAAATGTCACCCCCCGTTCCATCCCGAGGATGCCCTAAGACTTGGCTAAGGGAGTACGAGTAAGTCAGACAGCAATATCCACTGCAAGAGAGAAACAAAACTCTATACCAACTTGTCTGGCCAGCGTGGTAGCTTAATATCCCTTCAAGAATGTTTATGGGTTAAGATGTTACATGTTGCTGATAATTAACCAATGGGGGGCGGGGTTCCTGTAAAGTTTTGTTCATTTTGCCCAATTCTCAGCCGCTAACATGCTACAGGATCAACAAGAAATTCAACGCACCTGATGGAAACTATAAATTACAGTCCAAATACACTGACGGAGGCGGTAGAAGCACACTATACCCTTCAATAAACGTATATAGTATATGGATACCGTCCCTTTAAGCTCTGCCGCTTTCACCCACTCGCAGGATTATAATATAAAGTTATTTGACTGCGATTTACTCCAAGGCGAAAGGTCGAGGTGCTACAATTTTGTCGAGATCTCGCTCTACCTTTCTTAATTCCTATTTAATGTTGTCTAATTTCAAACGGGTATGTGCCCTTTCTAATTGCTTAAGTAAGGAGGACAGCTTGTACGGAAATAGATAATTAATAACATTCTTATCCCCAATAGAGATGCCAGGGGTTTCTAAATTACGGTCCAGCTGTGTAGTATGTATAATATAAAGCTAGTTTGTTGGTAAAGCGTGTCAAATGCTAGATATGTTTATGTAGGAAACTGCTTCAGAGGCTCACTGATAACGAGGTCCCGGGTTGTTGTGTTTGAGAGTGAAGATATAAAGTACCTTGCAATACCAGAAGCATCACTTGCGTATTGCCAGCCCTATATTTTTTTATATCAGGGCTTTAAGATGTAGTATCTCTGGGATAGGACAACATTTCTATCAAAACGCATCCCTAAATGAGCGCTGGGGACCTGTACTCATACTCATGAACACAACTACACCGCTGTGTGTAGTTATTTGGCTGTTGTCTTCTGTACGGTGGAGGTTCATCCCCAGTCAGGCTTGCTCGCTAGTACCCTATCTATCTCTAGGCTACAGCAATTTCTAATCATCAGGCGGCCGTACACTTGTTTGCCATAAAATATATATATCAGTGTAAAAGTTTTCCCTCACCAAATGAAAGTAAGAAATTCGATTACGGGAAAGTTTAATAAGTATTTTCACTATACAGGATCCAAGTCCTTATCTAAAGACCACACACAAAAGGCAACAATAAATTATATACCCATAGCTTGTAAGATATACCTATTACCTTACAGTATCGTTTAACTCTGAGGTTCTCAAACTTATTTTGTCTACCACCCAGTTTTAAAATATTTTTTAATGCTATTTAGGTGGCAAACAAACAAACAAGTGTACGGCCCGCTGGTGTTAAACAGTTGCCGTAGCCTATGGACGCTTGCAATACCAGAGGTATCACTTACGTGTTGCTGGCTCATTTTTTTATAGAAAAAAAGGTTCTTACAAAACGCGTCCCTAAATGAACGCTGAAGACACACAGGAACACAACTACACCGCGCTGTGTGGTTATTCGGCTATAATTGTCTTCTGTGAGGTGTAGATTCGTCCTCAGTTGGGCTTGCTCGCTAGTATGCCCTACCTCTCTTTATATTTTAGCGCCCCCAAATTTTCTTTTACCTTAGCCTTTTTTGTTTTTTCTTTTGAAAATTATTTTCTTGGGCTCCTTACCTCTTGACCTCCAGCACGCACAATGGGGCGGCTATCGCCCACTTTGAGAAAGACTGGTTTAACTGAACTAACAATATCTCGGTTGATTTGCCACGTGCCGGGAACGGCAAGCGGGATAGATAGAATATAGGAATCTATATTTTTGTTCCATTATGGGAACAGCAGTTTTCCTACATATCTGTTACTCTATGTATTACACCCGTATTCGTGTTTATTTTATATAAATTACGATTTGCTTAATTTTAAATTCGGTATTTAATAAGCCAACTAATTTAATCAAGCGTTGAACACACGGAGGTTTGTAAAATTTGGCATAGTTAGAGTTCATACGGAGGAGAACTGTAGAAAGTAATAACTAGTTACAATAACACGTTAATACATGCAGTTTATACGTTTATATCATGGGGTTTTTCAAGAAAGGGGTTATAAGGTTTCTAAAGGGTCGGCAACGCGCGATTGATACCCCCGGTGTTGCAAGCGTCCATAGGCTACGGTAACTGCTTACCATCAGGCGGGCCGTATGCTTGTTTACCTCCTTGGTAGTATAAAAAAATACAATTTCAATACAAGACGTGTGATATTCTCCAATAAACGTTTCGTCTACGTGTCTATTTATACATATATTTATATACGTAGGTACATTAAGCATTTACGGCATCGGCATTTTGACAGGAAATAGATAATGTAGACATGATTGCCAAGAAGCTTTGTGAATGCCAATATATTATTTGAAATATAAATTATGTAATAGAATAAAGCTCAGAATACATTATAGGACACATCATGTCTTATGTAAGATGGAGGTCTTTCTCCAATCATGCTTGCTAGCTTGTATGGTGCTCTAACCCTCGTAAACAAACCGATCAGTGTTGTTTGCTACTACATTTATACTAATACTTGGGGTCGCCCGCGACTTCCTCCGCGTGGTCGGTGGTAATCTGGAACGTACATTTCCCCGATTTTGCAACATATCTCACTACTGTTCCGCCCCTATTGATCATAGCGCGATGTTATATAGTTATATAATATTAATTCTCTTGTCATCAAAACTATTAGTTTTCCTAATATAATAAAATAAAATAAAATAGCCTTTTGGGATAAATGCACTATTCAACAAAAAAATATTTTTTCAAATTGAACCAGTACTTTCTGAGATTAGCGCGTTCAACCAAACAAACAAACTCTTCAGCTTAATAATATTAGTATAGATTTTAAATGCGGAAGTTTGGATGGATGGATGTTTGTCATGCCAAAACGAATAAGGATGAATTCGGCATAGAGATAGATTATAGTCTATATTTCGGTAATCCCACGCAAACAGTGTTTTTTTCGGGACAAATAATGCTAGGCTACTGCTTATCTAGGAAAAAAACACTGGTTGTGTGAAGCCGCACGCGCGGCAATGCCGCAGTCGGGAAATAGTATGTTATTAAACGTTAATAGACAATTCAAGAATTAACCTAAACAGAGCTCACACCATTTGTCATAAACAAATACAAAGACAGGGAGATACAAACTTACAAGCTATAATATATCCTAAACGTCTGTGACGTGAACGCGAGATAATGTCAATGTTTGTACGAACAAATATAAGGCTATGTTTAGATGATTGATGTTAGGCGACCGTTGAGCTCGTCCTGGCTTCTTTGAAACGTACAGTTTCAAAATTCTTGAGACCTACTCAAAAGGGTAGGCTAAGGTATAATAATAATATCGTTGGACAACTCACACATGGTATTTGTTCACAAACTAGGCTAGTTTACTTATTGCCTGTAAGAAATTGCTTTCAGCGATAAAGCTATTCTGTACTACACTTTAAACAAAACTATAGTAATCAATATGGGAGGACGAAATACAAATGACAGCAGGGCCACATTGGATAAGGGTTACGACCGACAGGAATCAGTGGAGAGAGTTAAAGGAGGCCTTCGCCAAGAGGCTATCTGAGATAAGAGACTTCTTTAAATGTTATTTGTCTATGTAAATAAATTAATTTATAGTTTTAAGTTTTACTCATTTAGTATGTAAATTCGTGTTTGTTATTTTCTCAGTAATAAAGGATATTTTATTTATAGTAATCAATATGTAAAATACATATTGATTACTATACGTGTACAATAAACAGTTATCTATCTAGGCACAGCCATACTTATGTATATGTTACGGTAAATCTGATTAATTGAAAATTATTAATATTTTTACAAAATTATTAATAATAACCACATGTTTTGGTAAATGTGAATAATCGATCGAAATTTATTACTTTAGTAGTAATTATTAATAATTCACGACACATATTGGTAAAAGTTAAAAAATAAATAAAAACCTAACCCAACCTAACCTAGGTTAGGTTAGGTTGGGTTTTTATTTATTTAACCTTTTTTTTTTTTTTTTTTTATTTATTTATTTAACCTAATCTAACCTAACCTAACCCCCCGCGCCTCTCGCACGTCGCACACACCGCCCCGCCCCGCAATCCTTGGCCACTTATTACATTTATCACTACTGGGGTTAAATTATTAATAATAACCGACAAATGTGATTAATTTATCAGTTTAACCTCGACTTTCGGCAATTATTAATAATAATAGATAATTATTAATAATCTTCAATTATTCAATCTTACCGTAACATATATACTTCTAAATATGTACAATATAGATAAATTACACCCAGACATAGAACAAACAATTGTGCTTATCACACAAAGATTTGTCCGGGTGGGAAACGGATCCACGACCTCTGGCTTAGCAGTCAAAGTCTATGCATAGCTATATTAAGTCACATTTAATAGGGGCAAGTCGTTGTGGTCCAGACACTCTAGACAAGTAGCATAAACGGTAGTCGAAACGAAAAGTCAAAAAAACAAATGTATGGGATTTGACGTAAGTTTACGACATTAAATCGTAGACTTACGTCAAATCCCATACATTTGTTTTTTTGACTTTTCGTTTCGACTACTGTTTATGCCACTTGTCTAGAGGGTCAAACTACACAACATGCTATTGAATCGACGCTATAGCCCTCGGCGCGTTGGTGACGACTGCTAGCTGTTTCCCACGTTAAATTAGAATTAAGATTTTGTTCACAATTTAGTTATTTGTGCAAAACCGTAATTGTTGTTCTAAAATAAAAGTATCTCTAGTTACTCCTTATAACATGAGCTATCTACCAACGAAAGGCCTGTCAAAATTTATACAGTCGTTTCAAAGATTAGCCGGAATAAACAGACAGGCTTGTGTCCTTGGTTTTAGGTGTACTTTTATATGTATATTTAGACATTACAAAAAGACACTTTAATTTTATTTATTTGTATTATTATAGTTGTAAGCACAAGCTTATCGAATGTCATCTGTACATAGCCTTAGTTATGCTATAAATAACACACGGTTTTACTCGTACCAAGATAATTAGTTTAGCCTCCATCTAATTTAGCCAAGCTTAATTTATATGCTGCAAACTGTGTTGTCAGTCGGTTATGGAGTACGTGAAGCGTCTCAGGGGGAATGTTTATTTACATAGAAAACTTGAAATGGTTGGAAAATAAAACGTTACTTACATAAAGCGCAATAGCGAGCGAAATTCGACTGTGTTTTATTCGTGCTTAGATATATAACCAATTTTAATAGAGATTTTTATATCGATGATGTAGTAAATATAAAAAATATAAAAACCGCCTCTAAAATTGCATACATTACATTACGTTATTTTATTTAGTTATATAGATACTCAATAATCTGCCCCTATGTATTTGAATCGAATAGAATAGGAAGAAATTGTATGGAATTTGACGTAAGTTCACGACATTGTATCATAAAGTTATATACCTACTAAACTTTTAATCATACAAGGAAATATAAAGAGGGAAAGATATTTTTTCATAGGTAAGCTTATTTTAGCATACATACATATCATCACGCACGTCTCCCACTGGGGTGGGCAGAGACTATGGTACGCCAATTGCTTTATTTTAGCAATAACTCAAAAAACTCGAAGTAATCTTTAGACTGGTAACTTAGATGTCATCATTCGGGTCTATGAGATTAAGTGACCTTGACCAATTATAGTATTAAATTGACCTTCCACCCCATTTATCCGTCCGTTCATTTACAAGTTAGGTAGAAATATAAAATATATTATGCATATATAATACCTATGAAAATTACATACAACATACATCTATATATAAGACTCGACAGATTAATCTTGATTATCTGAATATTGAATTAATCAAATTCATATTAAGCACGCTGTGTAATATGAATTTCGGTTTTGTTCATAATAAATACGTGAATTAGATAATTTGATTCTGAGGTTAGTTAAAGACTATTACAACTAGACAGATGACTATTTGACTGCACGGTTCATTCAGTGGCTTACGTGGTTACCTCGCCATTTACTACTGCGCGGCGTGTTGTGGGTTCGATAACACGGGACAAAAATTCTCCCTTGTCTGGGTGTACTTTGTGTCCGTTAATTGTATGTTTGTAAAGTCCCCCACGACACGGGGCTTGTTCCCTAGTGTGGGAGTTGTCTTTTATAAAAAAGAACAAATATATAAACATACTGATAATATGTTTCTTCTAAATACATAATATATACATACATATTATATACCAGCGGTCCACAACGGCTCCGCACCTTTTTAGGGGTAACATTTTTTAAAACCCCGATGCCCTGAATCTTTGTTTCTAATATGAAATTTTGTGCTTCTTACTTTGGAAATGACAGACTTTCATACACCATTCATCCTTTATTTTAACCCCTTAGGGGTCTGCAAAATTGCAAGTTTATAGCCCCAATGGTTCTGGACTCTGCGTTGATAAATCAGTCAGTCAGCAGGGACAAGCAATTATATATGTAAAGATACATTAGATCCAGACTCAAAACAAAGAATTGTGGTCATCACAAAGATTTGCCCTGGGAATCTGTGTATCAATAGTCGTTATGCTTATGACACAAGTCAAAGATCTTCAGGTCAATGTCCTGGGTGGCAATAGTCCTACATTCTCCGTCTCAGTCAGGGTAATGACAAGACTCTAAGACCAGTCAGATTCATCATGCAATAACCACAAAAGAAAGCGGTGGTGGCCGAGCGGGAAAGTAACCGACTTGCGAGTGCACCGAGGTGCAGGGTTCGATCCCGGGTCAGCCAATATGAATTTCACTTTGTGGAGTTTATATGTAGTAATCAAATGATTCACCATCTGCTAAACATAGTGAGGAAACCCACAGGTATTAGAAGAAATTCTAAAAACATGTCTGATTCACAAACCCGCATGTGTGAATTAAGGCCTCAACCCTTTCTCTCTCTTGATAGAGGAAAGGAGAGCCGTGCCCAGCAGACCAGGACATATATGGGTTGCTACTATATAACCGCAAAAGTCTTATAAATAGTGGTTGTCTTTCTTTAATTTTCGTAGTCCGTGTTCAGCTGTTCAATTTGTTCTACAAACAGCCCATCAAAGTCCAACTTTACCTTAAAGTTTCCTCACTTTCACCGCTTTCACAATTATAAAAATCCTTTTTTCTTTTTGTAATAAAATAAAGATTGCAATTGAAATATTTGTTATAAAACATGATGGGGATAACGTAGGTATTGATATTATCGTCAAATGTGGAACGTGTACCTATTTATGTAGAAATTGCTAGGAATGTTAATTAAAACACTTATTAAATTGATTAGGAATACGTTGATTATAATATGAAATACCTTCGAAATATTCGAGCTTAGGCATCGTGGAAAACATAAATATGGATGAGCCAAAATTCTGTTCAAAAGTTCAGTTTATTTTGGCATTATTGCTATACCTATCTATTACTACTAAGAAAATAAAAAAAATGAAGCGAAAACTACTTTTAGCACGGTACGCATATTTTTAGATGAGATAAAATCTCTGGATTTGCGACACCGTTACGAGACGCAGCTTGACATATCCGAAAAATCTTTTTTCGTCTGACGCGTTATTAAAGCAAAGGGGCGATATATGCATGAACATATAGCAGACCACGAACGCGTCTAGATCAATTAAAAAAAAACATTTATTGCTATAAAATTTATAACAACCGTTTTGCCTACCGTTAACTGGGGCGACATTCAAATTATGGGGTGAACTTGATGATTAAAATATTTTTTTGAATTTATACGTGTAACTCACTAAAACGAAACGCAACGATATTTTTTTTTGTTGATCTGGCATCTTTGACCGTTCCGCAATCTTCTCAGGTCATTTCTTTGCCTGTGCGCCGTTTTTTGTGGGAGCAAAATAATATTGTAGTTCATTAGCATTTAAGGTAAGAAATACATCTTTGACTAACTCTGATTGTACAAACTAAACCGTTGCAACTAAGCGATTGATATTTACGAAGTTAATTATTGGTTTTATAGTAAATAAGGGCATAGATTGCTTTTTTTCATATCTCTGCTAGTTTGGCTTGGATTAAGTTTAATTTAATCTGAGGTGACTTTGATAGTTGGCACGGGGCTACATTGATAGCAAACAAAGTGACCCCTTTAGAAGGCTATATTTATTTCTTATGCTGTTTTCATGGACCATCAATTTCACCCCTATTTATTTTAGATTTATACTGGAAAATGGTACGCAAATATAAAAAAACACCGGGTACCCGGAATTATAGACATTACACCCAGGAGACGCTCGAAGAAGCCCTCCAGAAGATCTAGTGATCGGTGAGACGGCCAGCAAGTTTTTAGAGCAACTTTTTTTTCGCTTGACGAAGAAAAGTTATTTTTTAAAAGCAGCTACTACGTGCGCAGACTGGGGTTTTACCCTTATCTTCGTTAGACTTGAGGATGATTGCTAAGTCATATCTAGACAGACAGGGCAAAACAATTGAAATTTTTTCTTTTAATCTACCAGGTGTAGATTGGGCCATGAGCGTGCTGAAGCGACACAAAGGTGAATACGGACAAAAAGTTGCAAGTAACATTAAAAGGGTAAGGGCTCATAGGAAGACTCTTGACATTTTTTTTTATGTTTGTGTATTTGATTTTATGTTCCAATAGTAAATACCTATCTGAATAAGCACTATTATTTTATTTTTAATATATTTTTAGTATTTTATTTTTCTTCAAAAATATCTGAATACTTTCATATTGGTTTTTGATTTTGCTATATTTGTTTCCTTTCTTAAACCATCAGTTCATGCAGATTTTTTGTACAAAATACTTTGACTGCCTTGGTGGTCCAGTGGCCGCAGCTTGCGCCTGCTGTGCACTAGGTTGAGGGTTCGATTCCTATATAGGACAAAACTGTCTGGGTGTAATTTGTGTCCGTTAATTGTATGATTGTAAAGTCACCCGCGACACAGAGCTTGTGCTCTGTGCGGGAGTTGTCTTTTTAAAAGTTAAAGTAAGTAAAAGTAATGTTTTACAACTGCTGGGCATCCCGAGATGGCTTTTATTTTTAATAAGTATTGCTATATTTTTCTATAAGTATAATTTGGTATATAAAACAAAAATGTTTATGTTATAATCTTATCCAATGCGATAACATTGCGATGGTTATAGCCACGTTAAATTAGGATTGTTTCCCGTGTTACGTTTATTGTTACTACCACCTCTTTCCTTGGGTCGTAATTTGATTATATACAGCCTAACCTTCCTCAATAAATGGGCTATAAAGTGATAGTTACAGAGATTAGCAACAATTCCAACAAAACAATAATCAAAAGAAATTGCACTCCGGGAGTGCCGACAGAAGTAAAAACACTACCGTCAACTGGAGTGACTTTGATTAAGTTTTAAGTAACAAATAGTTATAAAATAGGCAGATGTACGTAAAATGTTCGGAAAAAAATACAAATTGATGGGAAGATACCAAAGAGTAGATATGACAAAAAGGAAAAAAATCGGTTGATTAGATTTTATATAAAAAAATAAAAACTTTGCTATCAACTTTATACTTGATGTGGGGTGATTTTGATGCCCCGAGTTTTTAATGCCGAATATGAAAGGCACCTCTCAAAGGAACAGAAACACGAAAAAATTTTTTTTATTCACCATAGCAATTCGAAGCTACAGTTATTTATTTAATTTTGGGGCGACTTTGATGAAAGAGGTGAATTTGATTAAAGATTTTATGTGTTTTACTTTGACATAAATATAATATTTCAACTTTACACAAACATTAAATAAAGTCTTAACCGATCCAAACACGGAGAGTCGCTGTCACAAAGCGTATGACGTCGCCGCTGCAGCAATAAAAAACACATGTATTTAAAATAAACCTCATTTTTCCAAATACGAGAACACGAACGTCTCGAATAAGAATTTTCACGAAAAAGATCTACCCACAAATGTGCTAGAATTACGAAATCAAAGGACCATTAACATGAAAACTTTATTTGCAACGAGCTTATGCCATTATTTATCTACATTCCACCAGCACTCTCTGTACCAATTGAGTGAACTGCTACACGAGTCCACGTTTATACAATCTAGATATAACTTTAGGAAAGATGTCTGCACGACATGAAATCCGGCTGACCTTTCAAGTTGTGTTCCAAGTTATTTTTAAACCATTGAAGTGGTCAACATATAGTTTGCTTGCCTGATGTTGTGCAGTTACCAAAGCCTATTAATACAAAAGTAATTGTTTGCTTTTAATTGCTTTTTTTACATCAAACATTTAATAGAATTACCTGTTTCTATCTCTAAAGAGACAAAGAGCATACACAGTCCGCCTGATTGTAATATTCCTCTGTGGTGGCCAACCTCAACGGATATAACTAACGATAAAGCCAACTGCGTTGGAATATTATAGTGACAAGTGTATGCGCAATAACTGGTGTTTCTATTCCTTTTCTATCATAGTCATATCATAAACATGATCAGAGTGAGATCAGGCGTTAAACCGATGGCTTTACGTGGTTTCAGAGTCACGGGGTGTAAACACCGCCAATTTGTTTACTAACTTGTACCGTTTCTGTACTCTTTTTATTACATATCAATTTAAAATGTTAAATTTTCTGAAGGAAAACCTAAATATAAATCATTTATTCGGAAGAAAAAAACCTTTTACACTTCTCGTAAGCCCACCAAATTGCGTAGCAGTTTGTCGGTGGGATTAGAGCTTATTTTAACATATCTAATATTTAACTTCTAACTAACCTAAACATTATTAAAAACTAACAAAACCTGTAGAATTATACCAATGCAGCTTGATGTACAGTGAAAAGTTATCTATCTGATACATACAAGATCGTGTCACTAAACTAACTCAGAAGCGCACGTCTCAGGTGGCCTTTTAGTGTGTGCCTACTTAATTTATTGTGGCCCTCTCTTAGCCAAGCTGTTTTGTTGTAAATTGTGGGGATCAAATACTTGTTGGGTCTTTTTCCATAGTAATTGACTACCAGTGGTCGAATTACATGTCGTTCCCTAACCCTCCTTATATTATACTTATTTTGTACGAGTTTTTTAAACTGGTCGTTATAGAACTGCTCCAGGACCACCAAGTATTTGAGCTTATGATGTACAAGGAGTACTTTTCAAATGCAAAAAAGTTTTTCATAATTGTCTTTACATTCTTGTTTTGTTTTTGAATCTACAAGGTGCTTCATAAAGAAAATGTACTAAAGTTATTTTCAAATATGTATTTACAATGAATTATTGAACACTTATTAAAACTAAACTGAACCTACTTATAGTATCTCTAAATAAAAAAATTGAAAAACAAAACAAAGAACGTGCATTAAACATTTTTTCTAAATATAAAACATTAGTGGCACGTGCTGGCTTCGCATATGGGTGGACATTTATTTAATTTTGGTTAGAACTTTTTCAACAAAGCATGTATTACCCGCTGATAATATAGCTTTCTAATAGTGAAAGAATTTTTAAAATCGGTCAAGTAGTTTTTGAGTTAAATCATAACAAACAAACAAATCTAATCTTTTCTCTTTATAATTTTAGCTTACATTACACGTCACTTACTTTAACATTTTGGCTACAATTAGTCACTAGGACACGCCCTGCTCATAAAACTATAACTGAGTTAACATTTAAATAAAGCAGTACGAGATACCCCGCTGCGACGCCTTTAAAAACGTGTAGTCCAATTAAGGGTTTAGTTACAGCACTCAGCAACTTAATAAACTTGGCAAACTTTAATGAGTTGTTACATTGACGAAGTTATTATGTAGAGTTTTGAAAGGAAACTCGGACGCTGCAGCTCTGTTTCGTTCATTTAGTATGAACAAAATAGCGTCCGTACTCTTCTAGTCCTTATTATCGTCTACTTAATAAAAATATTGGTGTGAATAGACTGCTTTGGTAGCACGCCATATTCACAATATCACTGTATTCTGTAACTGCCTCGGTGGCTCAGTGGGCGATGTGTGTGACTGCTGATCACGAGGCGGGTTCGATTCCCGGGTCGGGCCAAAAATTGATATCGGGTTTTTCGTCAAGAAATTCACAATAGATGCCCGGAGTTTGGAAATTGTCGGTGTTTACACCCCCGTGCCTCGGAAAGCACGTAAAGCCGTTGGTCCTACGCCTGATCTCTCTCCGGTCGTGTCGGATTGCCGTCCCATCGGACTATGAGAGTGAGGCAATAAAGAGTGCACTTGTGTTTGCGCACACACTTGTGCACTATAATATCTCCCGCGCAGATGGCTAGTCTCCGTTGAGATTAGCCGCCGTGACCGAAATTCGGTTAGAAGGACATTATTTATTATTCTGTAAAGATATCGTCTCGAGCTTTATCCTTAGGATGGATAGCATTCGGTTTCTTTAATGAAAATACTCAGTATCGACAAGGAATCTGGCATTGTGTTGGTTTGTATGTTAAATATATATAAGAATTTATATAAGGTGCCTTCGAGAAAAACGGCGTGATGTCATTTTTCACAACTTCAAACGGTGTGCATGAAAAAAGTTTATTATATTTCATTAGTTTTAGGTTTTTGAAGTGTAAATAATCTTTTTAAGTTTTGAATTGTTATAAACCTACTAATATCTCATTAATTATTCATTTCTCCTGGTATTTGTCCATCTTTGGCCAGCATCAGCTGTTCCACTTTACCAAATGTTGCTTTAGAAAAGCAACATTTGGCAAATACAAGCAAATACACAAGTTACTTTTGAAATACACCCAAATCGCAATAGGTTCACCTTTAATATTTAAAGAGTTCCTTCGATTTACCCAGGATCTATTCATCTGATCCTGTTCTAATGACAATGAGACCAGGTAAAAAGTATACCTTTCCAAACAAAAAGAGTTGTTCCAAATTGGTTCAGACGTTTTTAAGTAATCGAATAAGAAACATAAATAAAAATAATATTGTGACAATTTCTTCAACCTCCTCTTTTTTCAAAATCGGGTAAATTGAATCTCCGAAATTCCTATACTAAGAGCAAATGTCTATTATACGTCTAATAGTACTGAGCCAATTAAGAAGTTCACTAACAAAAAGGTGAGACTCCGCTAAATTCGATCTTCATAGGCTCAAGAAAAAGTCTTTTGTTAAACAACTTACTAACTAGTTATCAGATTCACACCTTCTATCATTCTTTCTTACCTTATTTTGAGGCTAACGTATCTTCAAACTTGAGCTTGAGGACTTTAGTGAACTTATTCATTTGTTTTCAATCAGTGATTCATCTCGAAAGTTAGATTGGTAGCTACGCACTTTGTCTATTATACATTTGTAGCTACTAAACATGCTGTGTCACGGGAGACTCCGGTAACACAGAATGTTTCCTAGAGCGGGAGTTGTCATAAAAAAAACACTGAATCATTTAAAGAAAATAGGGATTACTTTACCAAGTTTCAAAGAAAGCTTTTAAATATTGAATGTATCGTACGTAATACGTGTGGCTTTTGCGTAGAAGGTATTGCGTATTCGTTTCATGCCAAATTACATTAAATTTTACAAACTTTTATTTCTTGCAATGTACTTTAGTTTTTTGTTAAAAAAATGATTGTAAAGGTCTATACTTGCTAAGTGAATTTAAACCACTTCCTTTTATCGTACTGAGTTACAACTTGTTATATCTATATAACTTCGATGACAATGCAAGAGTATGATATATATACATATATATGTGTATTATGGAACTGGCCTTATGATGCAGTAGGAAACAAGATAACTCCGCTATATTCGGGCTCATTGAATATGTCTTAACAAGTAGTTACTATATTTCTAGATGGTGTCCAGGGTGTGATGAAGTCAGACGGTGACCATAAGAACTCCTCAACGAAAAAAGGGAATATTTTTTTATGAGTATAACCCAATTTATTTCTAAAATCTAGATACTGAAAAGCTTGTATTGCAAAATATATTTTCACAATATGAACTTATTTCGAACAACAAACGGAATTTAATAGTTATAAATTTGTTAATAGATGTGACGTCAAAAGCATCGACATCTACAAATTTAATTGAACCGTGCTCGCTAACCGCTACGTTAAACTGAGAGGCGTGACTGTAACTGAATTGACAAAAATCTAAATAGAATGCAATTCTATGCTCAGAATTTTGCCAATAGAAGAGCTGTACATTACGAAGTTATGGATTTTGCATCGATGCAAATCGATAATACATTAAATGTTTCATCGATCTGATGTCTAGAATAAAATTAGTCTCGAAACATCCAGTAGCCAAGTTTATATATTTTTTTTATTTTTTATGTTTGGAAAAAATATTCTGTTATAGCATAGCTCATAGAAACATCACATATACTGCGTTGGCGTTTATTGCGAAGGCTGTAAGACCACCACGGTTCGCCAGTTATAGTTGACATTTTGTTATTCTGTAAATTTTTTGAGTTCAGTTTCAGTTTTTGACATATTAAGATTTTGACACATTGGTGTTTTTGATAATGTACGATTATGATAATTTAGCACTATTGACATTTTGAGAGTTAAATGTGTTTGACCCTATGCTTATTACACTTTAGATTCCATATAATACAAAGCGAGTGTTAGCAATTATAGTACAAGATATTGAGAATTGTCTAACTTCACGATCGGCCGCAAAAATGAGGCACCAAAACGAGGCAATTTATCACAATCTTGTTTACGAAATTGTAATGCTGGACACGAGTTTACCCTTACAACAAAATGGGTTACGCCATAATCTAGGTGATGGAAAACACACGGCCGTAACGAAAAAATAAGATAAATTGATAGGACAGTAGACAGGTCATAAATCTAGATTAAATAATGGCTGACTTTTGATATCTTTAGTTGTAAAAATATAGTTTTATTTGCTTTTCATTGTGTAATGGACTACCTATTTAAAAAAACAACATATTTTTGTTGTACCTAAACAATGTACATTAAAAAGAGCTTCTCCAGTCGTTATGTTATATCTGCTATTTGATTATTTTTTATATTTATACCTGCTTATGAAGTCTACCTCCATATCTAAAATGTATGTAAGAGAACCGCTCGACTAATTTTCCAATATTTTTTTTCGTAAAAAAAATATTTTTTTTTTAAATTACGAACAACCAAAACAAAATTACGAAACAACTTTATATACCTACTTATTTTTTTATTGGATGATATTTTTTTATGGAAAAATCAATAACACGATATAAATGTAAGTGCAGTATAGAAATATAAATGTTAGTCTAGTATCAATTGCAAAAGATACACTGGTCAATTATGCCTTTACATCAAAATCACTTAAAATATTTTAGTGACATTTATTATGTACTTAAATAGCTTCAAGCCTAAGTAAGAAGTAAATTCACGAGCAGAAATATAGTGTGCAAATAAAATTCCACTATACATTATAAACCACGTATACACGCGTGTTTAACGATATTGAAATCATGGTTTTCGTGAAGAATTTTTTAATGCTTTTTCAATGAAACATGTGTTGATACCGGAGCTTCAACCTTCGTGTTGCTTATAATAGATACAGCTAATGGTGATATTACTAACAGGTGAAACAGATCAAAACCAACACACAGGTTTTTTTTTAAATTTATGTTTATTTCAACCTTACGAAATACAATATTTACAACAATGTTTTTTTTACAAAAACAGATGTGTAAGATTAAGACGTTCGTCTGCCTGTGAGTATATATACGTTTGTATTGAATGGCTGGACCGATTTTAATACGGTTGTTCTTTTGAAAGGATAAAACTGAATAGTAACTTAGAATTTGCATTTCGGTACATTTTAATTTATTAAGCTATGAATATACTATATGATCTATTAAACTTTGCCTGCCGTAATCGCTGCACCATATTTTATTGTGAATACTGATATATAATAAATATATTTTTTATCATAACTGCTTCCCGAGTGCCGCCACCCCTATGAAGCATTACATCTCTTGTTACTAATAATGAGACGTCATTGAAGAAAATATAATGATAAAATATTCGATTAAAAATAATACACAATCTTATAACCTTAATTTAAAATATAATATTTTTTAACACTGTTATTCCCAAAAATACTAAATGATTCCTAAAATAAGAACCAAATTAAAAAAAAACAGAACGCATCAATCTAAATTGATTAGGTATCATCAAAACCATCATCTCTAAAAGACGTCGACTGTTGGCCACCTAGATTTTAAATTAGTCACCAATGAACGGGTTTTTTTTTTCAATTCAATTACTACAAACTAAATTTCAATTACTACAGAATCTTTTCGACGAAATTAAATTAAAACAATCTTAAAATCACTTCAAAACTATTGCGTATTCCTCATTAAATAATAATTATGCAAAAACATTCGGTATATTTTCTATACGTCTTATTCTTAATATTATTCCTCTTATTAACAATAGAATAATAACTTTATTTTCAAATAAACTTACCGAAAAAGAACAAATCACAAACTTTTTTCCACAAACTTAAAAAAATAATAAATTAAAATAACTTATTCACTTAATAAATTTTGTTTTTAAGACTTGTATTTATGTTATTTAATTTCACAATACCGTACACATTCGCGACGAAACGACGGAGACTCGGGAGCTAAGCGGCCGATACCACTGAACTAGGGGCGGTCTACACGAACACTGAATCAAAATGAGAATCAAAGCGCAGCCCTAACATGGATGCGCCGAATCTCTACTAGAATCAACATTATTCTTAAGTGTTTTTTAACGGAAATGAACCCCGGTAAGATATAAAAGCTTGTTTTAACATTTTAAATCATGTATTACGGTGTAAAATAATGAAATCTTTGTTCTAAAACATATTCAGTTTATAATGCTACGTATACTACTATTTTTGACTTCTAACATTTAATGGCTAGTTAGGGTTCCCCTGTTAAAAAGATACGATATACACATATTTATTCCGTCGTTAAGAAGTCTTAACAACTCTATAATATTAAAAATAACACGTTATATGTAAGTATTACCCAGAGATTGGATATTATGAAACATTTTATTTATGAAGGAAACATTATAATGTAGGTATATTATAAGATGAAAAATAAGTTGTTTTCACTTTTTTATTAAAACATTAGGTCGGCATTACTTGTGCGTAGAGGATCTCGTAGCTAAGTAGGTACGAGCCGGACGCACGACGACCGGACGATAGGTCTGCTGAAGTCATTGCGTAAGATCAACCATTTCCCAAAAAACACAGCGAGGTTTCTCCCTGCCTTGACAAGCGCGCCAAGCGCAGGATTGACCTTCAACTGACATCATTCCGGTCGTGTAAAAAGTACAAGTAAAAACTACTCCAGGATACCAACTGTCTCCTTGCTAAATTTCATTAAGATCCGCAGGGGTATTCCGTAAGAGCAAAAACCGAGCGACCGCGAAAACGGAGCAAAATCTTGCTGTCAGATAGAAAATCGGAGCAAAATGTGGCTGTCAGATTGAAAATCGGTATTCCGCAAGAGAGAAAACCGCGCCTTTTTGACGTTTAGAATCGTGTGCCGTCACCGAGCAATCACAACTGTCAGTTTGCGATCGCTGTTTCTTTGAGAATCAGCCGGCAGGACAAACTCATTTTTGCATTTGTAATATAAGTAAAGATTGTTTCTGTGGCTAGTTTCGAAAAGAAAAAAAGTATCCTCTTATTTAATGGCAACCTAAATTTTCGTTTTAACCGACTTATAAAACGAGGAGGTTGTCAATTCGTTTCAAATGTCAATTTTTTTTTTTATGTTTGTTACCGTAGATTTC
Organism: Trisateles emortualis; assembly: GCA_947095525.1. Taxonomy (NCBI): domain Eukaryota; kingdom Metazoa; phylum Arthropoda; class Insecta; order Lepidoptera; family Erebidae; genus Trisateles; species Trisateles emortualis. Next base: position 11,403,874 of record OX352732.1, on the reverse strand, counting down.
GTCATTTATGGACCTATTCGAAAAAATCTTTTTTTTGTCTAAGTGGACATACTTCCAGTTTGGTTCCATTTTCATCAAAAGAAAGTTCTGATGATGGGATCCATGAGGAGTTGAGAGAACTCCTCAAAAGTTATAGGCACACATATAGCAATTTCAATATTTTTAACAACAAACAAACATTTGCATTCAGAAAGTGTAATTTGGTGAAGTAAAACAAACAAAAAACTGATGAAGAAGACCACAGATGGCCATAATAAGTATATAACTAGAGGTTTAAAAGTATTTGAAACTTTTACAACTTGTACCTACTGACGTCAGTTTTTTTTTGTTAAAATTTAATTAAATTAGAGTTTCATGTATGTAAGTGTTTAAACATTTAGAAACTTACCTACGCTAAATTAAGAGTACCTAAAGCTTTAAAGATGAGATGAAAATGAATGAACTCAAGAAAGTGTTTGAGATGTCAAAAAACTTGTTTGTGAATACCGGCGAATTACATACTTGTAAAAGCTTGGATAAGATGGAGAAGTATTGTACACCAAAACTTCCTCCTTCTTTTGCTTTAACTATGATTAAAGCTCCATCCTATCCAAGATGTAGTAAATAGAGCAGCCGCGTTGAGCAAAATTTATGTCAGGTTGAAACTCTTTTAAAAATGGAACAAGCATTTTTAAAAGAGTTTAAATTATAGTTCGCTTGCAGCGCTGAAATAATAATAGTCGTCTAACCACAAGGTACATTCTTTAAGTGATTTCTATCAACCAATCAGCTGCAGCGATAACAAAAATATAAACTAATATGAACTGCAGGCTACAGACCGGACAATATACCTATATATAGTTTTATGCCTAACGAACTTCATTGGAATTCGGAAACTTTTAATGGTTTTTATTTGTGTGATTAATTTCTTCTTTTTATTTATTTATGGACTAATACTTTACAAAATTATAAAGGTTTTTTGTATATTTATGAACCGATTTAATAATTTGATTTCATATGTTGTGTTTCTTCTTTTACTCATAACTCAACCATTAATTAAATATACAATGAAATCTAATTTAGATTATTTTTTTTATTCAAAAACATAGCATTCAGATACACGGTGTAGGAACAATACTATGTATAATGTAGTATTGTACCTACACGGTGCATGAATGTTTTAATCTATGTCAAACAAAGCAATATGGCGTCCGCAAAATATTTTCTTCGTATTTAATTTTAAAATAATAGTTTTTGTTTATTTACTTATGCAAACTGATTGCTTTGGATGCTGTAGTATTTCTTGTGTTATTAGTGCACTATCTTAACGCACACGGGTGGTATATTCAAGGAGTTTACACCAGTTTTTTCAAAATAAACAATGGTAAAATTTTCTGCGCCCAAAAGCTAGCGAGAGTAACAAGTGACTGACAGGTACTGAGAGGGTGCACTTAAAATGAACGGCCTACAATTGGCAAGCAAGTGTCGACTCTATTTAAATGTAACTCGATGGCTTTAATATTTTAAATGCAAAAATAACTGGTGGGTAACGGGAAAATAAATGCTTAGGTAAGTACAGCGTAAGGCTGCTTATTGTACAACATAACTGAAATAATCGATGATTGTATCAAAAATTAAATTGATGTACAATAAAGAGTTTTCTATCTATGTATTCTTAAGTAAGGATCATAAGCAAATACAAACCATCATACTCGACCACTTCTGTTTCCTTACGCGCACATATTATACAAATTGTTTGGAGTTATAACAATATAAGTACTTGCACACTACACGTTACCTACTAGTTAAACTTGAAACACCTGAAGCTTACATTTATGTAATAAGTTTAAACACTGCTAAACATTTGTTTTGTACATTGTGACGTTAAATTGGAAGCCATGACAGTTTGCAACGTTTAAGCGGGAAAATTTTGATTGAGTTCGATTTTTAAATAGTAGGTACTTAATCTAGTGATGAGTTATATTTTAATTAAAAGTCATTGAGTTGCATTTAAATAGAGTCCACGCTTGCTTGCCAATTGAAGGCCGTTCATTTTAAGTGCACGCTCTCAACACTTGTCAGTCCCTTGTTACTCTCGCTAGCTTTTGGGCGCAGAAATTTTTACCATTGTTTATATTCGAAAAAACTGGTAAACTCCTTGAATATACCGCCGTGTGCGTTAAGATAGTGCACTAATAACACAAGAAATACAACAGCATCCAAAGCAATCAGTTTGTATACTTAAGTAAATAAACAAAAACAATTATTATTATTTTAAAATTAAATACCTACGAAGAAAATATTTTGCGGACGCCATATTGCTTTGTTTGACAAAGATAAAAACATTCATATGCACAGTGTAGGTACAATACTACATATACATAGTATTGTACCTACACCGTGTATCTTAATGCTATGTTTTTGAATAAAAAATGTAATCTAAATTAGATTTCATTGTATATTTAATTAATGGTTGAGTTATGAGTAAAAGAAGGAACACAACATATGAAATCAAATAATTAAATCGGTTCATAAATATACAAAAAACCTTTATGATATTGTAAAGTATTTAACCATAAATAAATAAAAAGAAGAAATTAATCACACAAATAAAAACCATAAACAGATTCCGAATTCCAATGAAGTTCGTTAGGCATAAACTATTAACAGGCATATTGTCCGGTCTCTAGCCTGCAGTTCATATTAGTTTATACTTCTGTTATCGCTGCAGCTGATTGGTTGAAAGAAATCACTTTAAGTGAAAAAGCGCTGCATGAATGTATCTTGTGGTTAGACGACTATTATTATTTTAGCGCTGCAAGAGAACTATAATTTAAAATCTTTTAAAAATGCTTGTTCCATTTTTAAAAGAGTTTAAATTTGACATAAATTTTGCTCAACACGGCTGCTCTATTTACTACATCTTTATCTTAAAAGTAAAAGATTTTACGGGTTATTATTATAAACGAGTAGTAGCTTCTCGCGTCTGCAATTTACTTCAAACTTTAGGACTCATTTTTGCATTGAAATGTTTATTTAGTATCTAATTTCCTGTGAATAAACAAAATAATTAAACCGACTTAGAAAGCTAAAAATAACTGAATACATATTGAAGTCGGTGCTAGGTTCATCCTGTCACCTCAGCTCATATTTAACTTCTCAATTCAATCGGCTGTCCCTGATCAAAACCCAGTAAAGGTCATATTTAGATTTTTCTAAGTATGTTCCACCAGCTTTAATATCTTATAAATAAGAGCTAAGTGTAAATATACCCTTCATAAACCATTTCAGAAACCTAGTAGTAAAGTTAGTAAGGGGCATAAAACATGCATTTTACATTATTTTCCAAAAGATTCATTTTTCGGCTACTCGGATTTATGTTTTTGCGGTCTTTTTTTTATACTACCAAGGTGACAAACAAGCATACGGCCCGCCTGATGGTAAGCAGTTACCGTAGCCTATGGACGTTTGCAACACCAGGGGTGTCACTCACGCGTTGCCGACCCTTTAAAAACCTTATAACTCCTTTCATGAAGAAACCCAAAAAAAAAAAAAGCACTTACTGGGTTTTGATCTGGGACAGCCGCAATCTGTATTGAGTTATTTTTAGTTAAGGTTTGGTTTAATATTAAAAAAAAATTAAATAAATTACTAAAAAAAAATATTTTTCTATTTTTAGTGATAAAATAAAAGTAAAAGAATATATGAAATAAAAACATTGTTAATTTCTATAACATTTGAGGGTTGTCCTCGATTTTCCTGGGATTCCATCATCAGATCCTGACTTGGTGCCAATGGGACCACCTCAAGAGTATACTTATTCAAATAAAAAAATAATTTTGAGAATCGGTCCACAAATGGGGGAGAAAACGGTGAACATACATTTAACAAAATACATACAGTCGAACATAGAACCTCCTCCGTAAAAAATGTGATTGTATTACAATAAATAAATATTGTAAATTATTTAACCAATAGAAAGCAATAAAATTAAATCACTTGATTAGTTATATTAAAAAAATGCTTTCTATTGGTTAAATAATTTTCAAAATCGATTCAGTAGATGAGGTTACCCCTACAACGTCACAAACTCACAAACTTTACCTCTTGATATTATAGTATAGATATCTATCTATTCGGTTTATCGATATACATATCTATGTATATCGATAAACCGAACATGAATTATTACTTATTTGTAACCCAAAGTTTAATACAAGTATGTAGTTATAATATTTCAGTCGCCCGACTACTTGCAAATGTTACATGGGTATAAAATTAAATGTTCATACTGTTTAAACCATAGAAATCTTAATAGAAACACTGTAGAAGTGGTATCCAAGAACTCTGTATAAAAATGCATCTACGAGTATCATCTCCAGTACAGTCATACATATCCTAAAGTTCTTTGGCCATGCCTCAAGGCGAAACAACAACTTCTTAGGGTCTTGTTGAGGGACAAATTGACAGCAATAATTTAATTCTCCATAGGGAATCTCTGTAGGCCGTTAATGAGTGCACCAGTCTATTGAACTACATAAGTAATTGGCAAGATATCGTAATACGAGCTGCACCAGCCTCTTCCAACTGAAACACACCATCATGATAACGACCGATCCGTCAAAAAAGGAAGGGAAAATAAACGCAAAATTATATCGAATATAAAAAACAAAATTATTTACATTGATAAACTGATAAACTTTTTGATTCCTAATTTGTTAAAATTATAGGTCAATTTCATTACATTTGCAACATTTATAATTTAAAAATAAGATTAGGTACATATATTAAATTTATAAAAAATAAATAATACAATTACAAAATTAAATTATAAATTACACAATTAAATAAAAAAATAAATTAAATACATTAAAATTCACATTATACATTATTGTTTTTATTAAAATTACCCTCTATCAGTTCTTTCACAGAGTAAAACACCTCCCGACAGAGCCAATATTTAAGTTTTGACTTAAAGCTTGATCTTGTCAAAGCTGTTGTGATTGATAGTGGTAAACTATTAAATATCTTTGGTCCTATAACGTGCGAAACCTTACTAGACTTGGTTAGTCGATGTGGTATCAGAGCTAGCATATGCCTGTCACGCGTCTGGTAATTGTGTCTGTCATTGCTTGAAGAACTTACAAGCATTTTAATATTGATAGAGACAGAGGTAACACTGCTGTTTTATGACGTCACACTTCGATTACGCTGAAGCACGTTTTAGGACAGTAAGCGTCTATAACTATACGTCATAATAATAGAACATCTATTGTATCTACCTTACTGTCTGCGAAAGGATTAATATTGAAAGTTTTGCCTCAGGTATTGTAATCGTAGGTCAGTTTAAGAAGCATCGAATGACATGCTATTTCTATGATGATCTTATAATGATTTCTATGTAACTAACTGTGGTACGGAGTGGTTTTGACATGACGTAGCAGCGGTCATCCAAACGAGAACTGACTACGGTCCGAGTTGTTGAATAATACCTTGAGTTGAAACATTACGAGCTCTAACTGACGTCAGGTTTCATGCTCGTGAACGAATTCTTGTGTTCTACTAAACATGTACCTATTTTATAAAAAAAAACCTTTTAGTTTTAATGAATACTGTCAAATGCAATTTACTTTTTTTTCATACTATTCCTGCACTAGGGAACGGCCTGTGTCGCAAGGGACTTTACAAAAATATAATTAACAAAGTACACTCAGATTCGGAATAATCAATTGTGGATCCCATAAAGTATTGTCCCCCACACGGGACAATGCTTTATGGGATCCACAAATGATTTTTCCTACAGCGCGCCGCACAGTACTCACACATGATGATGTAACTGCTTAAGCCACTAAACCAGCCATGCCGTCAGATAAAATTTAATCAGTCCTAATCTGGGACCGCGGTCCCAATTTCGCTGTTCTCCCAGTCGCCGGAACCCATTAATAAGTTCTCAAACAATAAAACTCCATATAAATACCACTACTTATATAACGTTTATCATTTCACCAGTAATTATTTCCGTCTGTTAAGACGTGTGTTTACAAAAGTCTTTCCTTGTTCCTTTCAATTCAGTGTGAGTCCAATCTCCTAACATATAATAGCCCGACCGGACTCCCAGCGGCTTTGTACACACTATTTGGTTTATTTTTGAACATTATTATAGAGACACGTAATAAAATAAATAAATAAAATAAAAATAAAAAAGCCTTTTTATTTCCAGTAAATTTTACATTTCTTAAAATCTATGTATGTGTTAGTTTTATTTAGTTTATTCTATGTTATTTATTTTTCCTTATTTAATATAATTTTATGTGTATCCTATTTATTTTATCATAGTATTTACAGTTACTTAATTTTTTATTTAATCTACCGGAACCCCAGAATGGGTGAAGGCCTCCTCCAATGATGCCCATTTGACTCTGTCTTCGGCTACTTGTCTCCAGTTTTGACCAGCTATTGCTTTAATATCATCTTCCCATCTTGTAATAGGTCTACCTCTTATTCTTTTGCGTAGTGGGCCGTTCCAGAATGTTACTTTTTTGGTCCATCTATGATCTGTTAGTCGCGCAACATGTCCTGCCCACTTCCATTTTAGTTTTTCTGCGTAACTCAGAGCGTTTGTTGCTTTAGTTATTTTCCTTATTTTACTGTGTCGTATTTTATCCATCTTCCTTATTTTTAGCATACTTCGTTCGAGACCTCTCTGACATACGCTTATCTTTTTTCTTACTTCAGCAGTGAATTTCCACGTTTGGCAACCATATGTCAAACATGGCAGGAGGCTCGAGTTCATAACTTTTGTTTTGATGGCTTGTGGTAAATTACTTTTAAAAATGTCCCTGAGACCCCAGTATTTGTTCCATGTTGATTTTATTCTTTTCTCTATTTCTATATTTTTATTTTTTCTGTCGAAACTTATAGTTTTTCCCAGATAGACATATTTTTCAACGTATTCTAATGGTTTGCTATTAATTATTATTGGTCTTTTCAAGCTATTTGTCATTGTCTTAGTTTTTGTAATATTCATTTCTAGTCCCACCTTTACACTAGCTAGGTGTAGGGTTTCTACCATGTTCTGTAGTTGGAAGGAAGACTCGGATACCAGTACTAGGTCGTCCGCGAATCTCAGGTGGCTTAAGTAGGTGCCATTTATGTATAGTCCTTTTTTACTCCAGTCTAGCTTGTTAATGATCGCCTCAAGGACAGCTATAAATATTATTGGAGACAACGGATCGCCTTGTCTGACTCCTCTTTCTATTGGGAAGCTAGGGCCTAAGGATTCAAGCTTGATTTTACCTTTGTTGTTTTTATATATGGATTTGATTATGTTTACATATGTTTCCTCCACTCCTTGTTCCTTCAGGCTCACCCAGATACTTGTATGTCTTACCGTATCAAAGGCTTTCTGGTAGTCGATGAATGTTATATAGAGTGTTCTTTGATTTTCCTGATACTTTTCCATTATCAATTCAAGAGTATGGATGTGGTCAACGGTGGAAAAACCCTTCCTGAAGCCTGCTTGCTCCACCGGTTGTTTTTTTTCCAATGTATAACTAATCCTTGTATTTATAATTGCGGAGAATAATTTGTATAGACTCGGTAGCAAGCTGATTGGTCGGTAGTTTCCGATGTCTTTCGGGTCGCCTTTTTTATATAATAATATGATGTTGGATTCGGACCATTGGGACGGTGTTTCAGAATTCTGTAGAATCATGTTAAATAGTTTAGAGACACGTAATATATGTATAAAATTACTCAATGGTACTAAGTACGCATGTTTGTAGATTATAAAATAGTAATATTAGTTAAGTATAATACTAAAAGGCAAAATACTAAAATATATTATTTATTTACATACTTAACAACTATCACTACAGGTTTGAAAACCTAATACAATAAAATAAGTAAAATTAGTTTAAATTAATAGATATAAATTAACTATTCTAATTAAACTAATATAAAAAATAGCTAAGTTATTACATTATATATTTAGAAAACAATAACAATAATATTATAATATAATTTCTATGGAATAATATAATATGTAGTTAGGTACACATGGTTTCACATTATAGCAGACTATATCCTTACTAATATTATAAATGTGAAAGTTTGTAAGAATGGATGGATGGATGTTTGTTACTCTTTCACGTAAAAACTACTGAACGGATGGATGAAATTTAGCACATAGATAGATTATAGTCTGGAATAACACATCCACGTGGGCGGAGCCGCGGGCAACAGCTAGTACAATACAATTTTGGTGAGTTCACTCACTGGACTTGTAAATATATCTATTAAATTTTGTATACTATTTATTGTATGGATTGCGCGGGTAAGTGGAGTTTTGGCCAGCAAGTTATTCCTGGCTGTTGGAACGGCAAACAGTGGCGGCATTCTGTTTTGTTCAAGGTTTTATAAGAAATTATATAAGGTACTAAATCTTACAATCTTCCGTGCGCACAAATATTTTATTTATTTATTTAAACTTCCTGCAAACAAATTGCACAAGGCGGACTTAATGCCAAAGGCATTTTCTGCCAGTCAACCTTTGGGTGATGCAGAGATAAGCATGGCAGGTGACAATAATAATAAAGGAAATTATAAACTAAGAAATAAGATGCAACACAAAACTTAATTACACATAACTATATGAGTATACATAAATAAATATATACACCTATAATATATATACCTATAATATATATACCTATAATATATATAATATATGATTACTAATACACAAATAGAAAAATTATACGACTGCTAAGAAATTTAAGTGGACAAACAACTACTGTATAACTGACGCACTTTGGCTTTAAATGTGACCCGGTTATCAGACATCCTAATTTCGAGAGGGAGCGCGTTCCACAGAAGAACTGATTGAATATTGAAGGAAGAATGAACAAGGCTGGAGTTATGAGTAGTACAGGCAAGGAGACGATTGTTGGAAGACCGTAAGTTTCGGTTATGGATGGAGCAACGCAATTGAAAATTGGGAGTTAAATAGGAAGGAGCATTTGGAGAATGGAGGAGGGAAAAAAGTGTAGTCAACGTTCGCAAGTTGCGACGCTGTCGGATAGGCAACCAGTTCAGCTGGGAACGAAAAGATGATACATGATCGTACTTACGTAGATTAAAGATGAACCGAATGCAATTATTGAGAAGTCGGTCAAGTTTATTGAGTAAATCTGCATTCAGGTCGAGATAACACACATCAGCATAGTCGTTTATAGGGAAAATTAGTGTCTGCACAAGCATTTTCTTTGTCTGAGTAGGGAGGAAATTCTTTAGTCGATAGAGAGAGCGCAGGGATCCAACAACCTTCTGACTGACCTTTGCCACCTGGGATTGCCAATCAAGAGTGGAATCGATTAATAGCCCCAGGTCTTTGACATGTGGGCTATACGGTATAATACACCCGTCAAATATGACGGGAGAAAGTGATCTAATATCCACTCTTGATAGTATTCGAGAACCCCCCACAAGTATAGCCTGGCACTTAGCAGGATTGACACATAAGCCAAACTTACGAGACCAATCCTTGATCGCTGCTAAATCTCCATTTATTTTGTCAATAGCTACCTGCAAACTATCAAACCCAGCCTGATAGTATAGCTGCAAGTCATCGGCATAAAGATGATACGAACATTGAAGTTCATGACAGATAAGATTAATGAAAATAGAGAAAAGAAGAGGTGAAAGAATACCGCCTTGTGGTACCCCACAGTCAAGTTCACACCAACGTGACATAGTCTCGTCGACCCGTACTGACTGCTGGCGTCCACGAAGATAGGAAGAGAACCAATCCAGCGCTTCCGATGAAACCTTAAGATAGGATAGGATAGCTAAAAGGATATCGTGACTGACGGTATTAAAAGCATTTGAGAAGTCCACCAAAGCCAACACAGTAACTTTAGTGTCCTCCATGCCTGCTCTAATATCGCCAGTCACTTTGAGTAAGGCTGAAACAGTGCTATGCCCAGGTCTGAAACCGGATTGGAGTGGTGAGAGGATATTGTTGTGATTTACAAACCTGGACAGCTGTTTATGGGCACATGCCTCAAGGATTTTGGATAGGAAGGGTAGGATGGAAATGGGACGATAGTGATCAAGGAGTAAAGGATTGGAAATTTTAGGCAGAGGACGAACATAGGCCTTTCTCCATACACTAGGAAATTGACCAGTGTAAAGAGAAAAGTTTATGATATGGACAATCACGGGAAGGAGTGGGTTGAGGATAGTGGTAATCATGCGACGACTAATGTTGTCACAACCAACAGCTTTAGACTTAATGGAAAGGATAGTTCTTTTGATTTCATCAGAAGCAACTGGAGAAAAATTAAAAGTGTCATTGTTAGGGCTTGGTAAAGTAGCAATGTAATCAACCGTTTGACACGTCACTAGGCGATTTAATGAGGACGTGGTGACGAAATGGCGATTAAAATCGTCCAGCCCCAGTGTCCTTGGAAGATCACACTGCTGTGCCCTGCCGATACCGAGTGTCCTGAGAAACTTCCAAACATTCGCAGGAGTTGAACATGAAATATTATTGAGAATATGGCGTTTCTTAGCGTTACGAATCATCTGATTACACCGATTCCTTGCAGCTTTATAAAAGGTCCAATTATCCTCACACCGATCCCTTTTATATTTTCGAAATGCTCGATCCCTACGTCTCATCGCCATTTGAATACCTCTCGACATCCACGGAGCAGGGGGGCGCCTTAATCTTACCTTTTTAATAGGAGCATGTGTATCAAACAATCTTAATACAATATTGTTGAAAATTGCTACCTTTTCATCGACAGTGTCAGCTATCATTAAAGGTTCCCAATCTATTGATGAAGCATCAGAGGATAGCTTATCTTCATCCATACGCGCAAAACAACGCATGTGCAGCACTTTAGGTCGGAGTTTAGGAGGTTTCAGGATGTAAGACAGGAAAATTAGGTCATGATGGGAAAAGCCAGGAGCAAGGTGTTGACCATGGGAAGAGACAAGGGAGGGATTAGAAGTGAGGATTAGATCTAGCCAGGTGTCATTCCCGTTAGAATTATGATGGGTGGCTTGAAGAGGAAGGACAGTAAGACTGGCAGACTTGGTAATGTGAAGGAGTTTAAGGGAACGAGGGGAATATTCTTACTAATAAGTTATTCCTATTAACATGCTTTATATTGAAGCAATATTAAAATTAAGGCCCAAAATCATTTATACATATAGGTCACCAAGACAACACAATAAATGCCAAATGAGACGTCAGCTGTCTGTAGGTACTACACGCTCTAATGTCAGTAGGGCTCATTTAGGGATATATTTAAAAAAGAATCGGTTTCTTATTTCAAGGATATGCCATAATATCTCTGGTGTTAATATTTTTTTAATCAGCTACACACGAATATTATCTACTTATAATAATACTTAGGGAAAACTTAAATGTGGCTAACAATGCCAATGACAAAAAAAATTACCAGATTTTAATCTGGCCAATTTTTTTCTAACAAGTAATTTAATTTTTAATAAAACCATCCGGGGCAGTCTTTGGGGACTGTCGACAGAAGTGAAAACTAAGTAACTTGTGAATTGTATTGTCGAGCTATTAGATTATTATTTTTGAATATGGAAAGCGTTTGGTGACGATGACGTGAGTTTCATGATTTTTTCCAAAAAGTTTGAATATGGAAAGCGTTCGGTGACGATGACGCGAGTTCCATGCCCAAAAAGTGGTCAACATGCCTATAGAACTTTTTCACTTCAAAAATTGAGAAAACGTGAATGAACTATAATTATTCATGTCGATCATCTTCCGAAAACGACGTTTCGCTATTAAAAAGCTAGAGACTACTCAATATTCAAATATTATACGTAATACAGTACAGCGCATATCTACATACTTGCAGTATAAATAATTCAATGCTGAAGTAGTGCTGTAACGAGAGTTCCCCGAGTACTTACCATTATTATTCTATTCAAATTGTCTCTAACAATACAATATAATAACGCCCGTTCCTCTCACTAAAGAGGACCTCTTAGGAGTCAGACAGATGTAAACTCATTTTATTCAGTCTATGCCGCCTTCTAATACGAAGGTTTTTAGGATAAGATACCTATATATTATTAGTATAATCGACAACGGCCGGCTGATTCTCTAAGAAACAGCGATGACAAACTGACAGTTGTGATCGCAAAATTGACAGTTGTGATTGCTCGGTGACGGCACAATCTATTGACTAAACGTCAAAAAGGGCTCTTACGGAATACCGATTTTCAATCTGACAGCCAGATTTTGCTCGGTTTTTGCGGTGGCTCGGTTTTTGCTCTTACGGAATACCCCTGCGAGTCTAATTCGTATAAAATCTGGGTTGACTTATCGAGTTTCGACCGAAACGTCATCGGGTAAGGAAAGGTATAAAAACGTTAAAAATATTACATGAGTTTTTGAAAAAAATGTGCTTTCCCTAATTTATTCATCCGAACCGAATCAAACACTCTTGACTCGACACTTAAGTAGTTACCGTAGCCTATTGACGCATATAATTACGTTTTTGCGACCTTAAATCCCAACACCAGATTTTTGTGTTATGGGTAACACTGAGATAGAAAAACGTTTATTTTTTTAATACTACTTAGGTACTTTCTTTGATACAACGCATCCCTATATGAGCATTGGAGACCTGTACTTACTCACCCACAGAAAAACATGGCTGTAGTCTTTTGCAAGGTGAAGGCCTTGTCCCAGTGGAGCTTGCTCGTTTATGCGGTGTCCTACCTCTCTTAGTTTATCTATCTATATTAGAATTCCATCAAACAAAACCGCAGGTTTAAGTATGCTATTATGATTGCAATAAATGTGCAGTGTTATTTATGTTTTTATGTTTTCATAAACAGACTCGCGGCATTGTAGTGATTGTTTAGTCTGTAGGTAGGTAGGTACATTAGATGCCTCATCGACATGGTTTATTATAATATCGCATTGCAGCCAATTTTCGTAACCAGTTGCCTTGGAGAAATATCAAATACTTTTCTTATTGAACTTGAAGTTTACAAGCGTCAGGTAACAAATTGGCGCTCTGAGACCTATTCTTAGTTGATTCAAATAGCTTTTTTTTTAAACACAACTCCCTCACTAGGAAACAAGCCTATGTGTGTGTGACTTTACAAACATACAATTCACGGACACAAATTACCCCCAGACTACACAAAGTTTTGTCCTGGGTAGGAGTCGAACCCACGACCTCCGGCTTAGGAGTCAGGGTAACTATCCACTTGACCAACAGGCCAGTCAAAAGAGCATCAGTGTACAAGCCCTTATAGTTTGTTTGTATGAAGTTGTCACGACTGTTCTTTCACTTTAACATATTCATAATACAAATAATACAATGTTGAATGATGTACATACTTACCTACTTATGCCTCATACACATGTAAATTGAACTATCATAATATTATATGCCTATTAGCCTGTACTTAGCATTCTGGATCACACCTAGATATTTTATTTAAGGACCATAATATTACGCCTTTTGTTCCAAAGAGGTGGATAGAGATAATCACATTTATCGAAAGAGATATTAGACATTTCGAGTGAGTTAACTGCCAAATCTCGAGCATATTTTTTTTAAAACATTCCCCCAACCGAATTTCAGTCGGACGGCTAATTTCGGTTGACGGCTAATTTCGACGGAGACTAGCTATCTACGCTAAAGATACGCACAAGTGTGTGTGCAGAATGCATCTGTGTTTACAGGAGTCTTTATTCTCTCTCTCATAATCCGATTGATAGCAATCCGATACGACGCATTGTGTAAAAATTTGTGAGTTGTGCTTGACTGTAGGTACTCATTTTTGAATTTCGAGGGCAATCGAGAATTAATGTATGTGTTTAGTTATACAATATCGTTTTAATAAGGTTCGGGGGGGAAACAAGAACGGGGGGAATCAGCACTAACCCGATAAAAAGGTCATTGGAACCTACAGCTTCACTTGCTTTGTAAAGGACTTTTTTTTTTGTCTGCCTCGGTGGTCCAGTGGCCGCAGTATGCGCCTGCTGTGCACGAGGTTGTGGGTTCGATTCCCACACAGGATAAAACTTTGTGCGACCCACAAATAATTGTTTTGAGTCTGGGTGTAATTTGTGTCCGTTAATTGTATGTTTGTAAAGGCCCCGCGACACAGAGCTTGTTCTCTAGTGCGGAAGTTGTCATATAAAAAAAAGAGGATGAGGGTTAAAACACCGCCAATTACCAAACTGCATCTATTCATTGTTAATATCTTGACGGGTTTATATAATACATGCATATAATAATATTATAGTTGAGAATAGCCGAGGGCGTGTCGCTAGTATTTAATAAATGTTAATCTAACCTTTTTAGTTAGTTAGGTAAAAGTTTAACATTATAAATCTAGTTATAAATCAGTTGCTTTGTTGTTCACAAACTATAGTCGAATTATTCATTAGTTTCGTAGTGCTTACACCTACTTTACGTAGTTAGATTTTTATTAGAAAACTGCTCAAATGTATGATTTTGGGACTATTGGGAGTGTTGGTAGCCGAGTGGAAAAAGTAAAGGAAAAGGAGTCGTACGTATATAAGGCGTGATTGCGATTATAGGTGGCAGATTCCAAAGTGAATCTCACTTCGTGGTAACAATAAAATTATTCATCATCTGCTAACAGTGAAGGCAATTAACGTGAGGTGTTTTAGAAGAAATTTTAAAGGCACATCAGTCCTTCTAGACAAGATAAACGGTATTCAAATCGAAAAGAATAGAAACATCCTACTAAAATGTAAATATAAATATAAACGCGAAAGTTTGTAAGAATGTATGGATGTATGTTTGGTACTCTTTCACGGAAAAACTACTGAACGGATCTGGATGAAATTTAGACAGAGATAGATTTATAGTCTGGAATAGCATGTAGGCTACGTTTATCGCAATAACCTACATCCAAGCGGGTGGAGCCTCGGACAACAGCTAATACTACATAATGTCGTACACTTAGGTATGTCAAATCCTATACATTTGCTTTCTATATTCTATTTGATTCGACTACCGTTTATGCCACTTGTCTAGAGGGGCTAATCTACTAACCCACATTAGTCTATCGTGAATAGAATATCGCCTAGACCCTCTCAGCTCTCTTGATCGAGAAGAGAAACCCTGTGCCCAACAGTGGGACAAATAAGTTGTCTGTTTCCGTACTCCATGCAGCCAACAATTTTAATGTATGTAGTATTGCTATACTAAGATAAGACTTAGGCCAACAAGACTATGACCTTAAAATAGAAAATTAAAAACACGAATTAACAGAAAAACAAAGTATTCTTTGTCTCCTGACACCTTAATCTACTGACTATAATTCTTAGTGTCAGTATAAAATTATATTATCATATTATGTGGAGCAAGCTTAAAAAACTTTGTTATACACCAACTATTTTCAATAAAAGCAAGAGTGCTACATTGCACTTTCTTCACTTGACACTTAATAAAAAGTGCATGAGAAACTTGCCGGCTTTTGCAATAAATAATTCATGAAGCTAACTACAAATGTCAGTGGTTTTTCTCTCAGCAGGCTAAAATTTTGTCTTTATACATTACTGAAAATTAAATGTTGGTGGCGAGTAGATAATCTACTCACCTACTGTAGATCTAGATACATTTTAGTTTATTTATTTATTTATTAGGTCAACCAACAATTGTTAACACCACATGTTCAAATGACAATTTACAAGAAAAATTCAACTAAATATATATAAGCACATTATAAATAACAATGAGACATAAAATTAGTATCACATGAATAATACAATTTTTTTTTTTTTGATTAAGTTAATAATTATTGATTAAGTTAATTGATTAATAAATTGAGAACAATAAAATACTTTTAAAAAAACTGTCCCACTGTTACACAAAATCCTAGTGTCACAAGTTTGTTTACTCAGTGATGCCCAAGGTACTGCAAGCGTCTACAGGCTATGGATAGGCCGTGTGCTTGTTAGTCATTTTTGTTCTTTTTTTATATAGTACTTAGATGGCAACCAAGCATACGGCCAGCCTGATGTTAAACAGTTACCGTAGCCTATGGACGCTTGCAAGGCCAGAGGTATCACTTGCGTGTTGCCAAGCCACTTTTTTACACCAGAGCTTTAAGATGGAGTATCCTTAGAACGTTTCTCTCAAAACGCATTCTTAAATGAGCGCTGGGGACCTGTACTTACACGCCGGAATATTTTTATTTACGTACTTTCTATAATCTCTGTCTAATCTTGTGGCAGATGAAGTGATAGCGTCGTCCTTTTATCTATTTTGTTTCCTTCGCCGATAATATAGATAAATTAGAGACATAATAAGATTCATGAATAGATATAATTATAATTATAATCATTTCGTTTGTGATGTTAAATGTATTCTATTCAACTGCCTCGTTGGTATAGTCGTCCAAGAGTAATCAACTAAGTCTATTCCCGGGGTCTATTCCCGTGTTAGGCCAAAAAATTATATTCATTTTATACATTTTGCAGAATAACCAATCATCAATATTAGATATGTGTTGACGATAAATCAATACTTACAAAAATAAAGTTAAATTATTATAATATATAATAATATATATTTCTTCCAGATTCATTATTTTATTATTATACCTAAGTAAAAAACAAACGATTCAGACATAATTAAAATCACGAAAACTGTTGAGTAGGTAAGTATTCTAAATGTAAATTTTAATTTAAAGTAGACAAGCCGAACCTAAGAATAAAAGTTATTCAATGTCTTTGATTTAATTACAACAAAGAATTAATTAATCTGTGAGAAAATAGAACTTACCTATTACAAAAGTTTAAATCCGTTAACAAAAAGTTTTTCTTTATCAAGATTTATTTCAATCAACCTAATTTATCAGTTACTGCAATAAAATAAAAAAGAAGTAATTTATTTTGTTTGTTAAACTTGTATTCAAACATTATTTGATTTGAATCTACTAGATATTATAGAGATTTATACTCAACAACTCACCTCAATCATTCCGAACTGTTCGGTTTCAGAGGAATTTCCTCCCACGTAGGTACGATTATTTTGTGGAATTTGCTCCCTGCTGAGGTTTTACCGAGAAACTATAGTATGAGGTCCTTCAAGAAATGGGTTACATAGTTTTTACATGGCAACAAGAGTGATGCATCTAGTTAAGGGATTCCGAAACTATTTGGGGCAAAAGACCCCTTTTCCAAAATGAACCAATGATACCTTGGACCCTCATAGCCAATTTACTTTTAAAATCTTTTCTGTAGTGCTTTTCAAAAATACAAAATTCTTTTCAATTTAAAAACATTGCGGATGGTAAACTGAGTAATCTTGATATCAATGTCTCATCAAAATTCAACAAAATAAATATCTAGACATAAAATTTACTACAAATTACATTCTTATAACAGTTAGTAGATACACGTAACACAACCTATACAATATTTTAAAAAATTCAAATAAGAACTTTTTTAATAATATGCGTCGATTTTCAGACCTTGTCGACCCCAAAATCAATTTTTCGTTTACGTCGACCCCTGGGAAACAGATTTCAACCCCAAGGGGTCGATATCTACCACTTTGGGAATCCGACATCTATTTGTAGACTTTAATACATAATTAATTATTGTTATATGTATACCAGGCCACGCCACACCGATTCGACAAACATTTGGAAACCAGATTGGTTACGAAATGGACTTCCGACATTAAGACTTACTTAACTATAATTAAAAGGACAACATACGATATCCAGAAAATAAAAACGCCAACAAAGAGTAATTAATCGCGTAATACTTCTTAATACTTGGCTGGCCTGTTAGTCTAATGGATAGTGTCCCTGACTAGAAAGTCTTGGGTTCTATTCCCACTTGTCGTGATCTCACTCATGATAATCAGATCAAGATTATTTACTTATTATATATCAGGCGTCATCTAGAAAGTATTAGAAAACTTTACAAAAAAGATGAATGTAATCGGTAGTCGTTCTCAAGTTAAGGCGTGACGAAGGAAAGTATGGATTCATTTTTATAATATTCTAGCTGTTGCCCGCCGCGGCTTCGCCCGCCTGGATGGCGGTTATCGCTGTAAAAAGTAGCCTATGTGTTATTCCAGACCATAATCTATATCTGTGCCAAATTTTATCCAGATCCGTTCAGTAGTTTTTACGTGAAAGAGTAACAAACATCCATCCATCCATACTCACAAACCTTCACATTTATAATATTAGTAAGGATATAGAATAGATATGACTACCTTGGTGGTCCAGTGACCGCAGTATGCGCCTGCTGTGCACGCGGTTGTGGGTTCGATGTCCACATATGACAAAACTTTTTGTGACCCACAAAGAGTCTGGGTGTGATTTGTATCCGTTAAAGTCAGTCAGTCCGTTAATACAGCTTGACCTCTTGTGCGGGAGTTGCCTTTTTTAAACAAAAAAATAGATACCTACATATATTCAGAACATGAACAGTTATATATTGAGACGTCAAGTCATGTCAAACGTTGATCCACCCCACCACCATCCACATCACGTACCTGTCTACAACATACAAATTATTTTTTATCTCACAATAGTTTGTTTACAACGTCACGATAAAAAACAGAAGAAGGGCGTCCGTCGCCACAGATTCAAAAAGTCATTGTCCATTAACTGATCATTCCTGCTTTTACAGTCAAGATTTTACACTTTGGCATTTGTATCGTTCGCCGTAGTATAAAATATTCTTTAGTAGAGAGCACTACTTACAAGTTTTTTTTATAAATACTACTTAGATGGCAAATAAGCATACGGCTTGCCTGATGTTAAGTAGTTACCGTAGCTAGGGTGTTAAGATTAATATCCCTGGGATAGGAACCCGTTTCTTTCAAAACGCATTCTTAAATGAGCGCTGGAGACCTGTAGACACACACAGGAACACCACGACACCTGTGTGTAGGTAGTTATTTGGCTGTGGATTTCTGTAAGGTCTGGAGATTCTTCTCCAGTCGGGCTTGCTCGATTGTATGGTACCCTACCTCTCTTAAAAGTGTGAAGCTTCGTGTGCTTCTTGTGCACTTGAGTATACCTACAAAGTCAAAAAAGCAAATGTATGGGATTTGACGTAAGTCTACGATATAATGTCGTAAACTTACGTCAAATCCCATACATTTGTTTTTTTTACTTTTTGATTCGACTAATGCTTATACCACTTGTCTAGAGGAGCAGCCCTTCTAGACAAGTGGCATAAACGGCAGTCGAATCGAAAAGTCACAAAAGCCAAGTGGCATAAACAGTAGACGAATCGTCGTCTACTGTTTATGCCACTTGTCTAGAGGCTCTGATCTCTTTGTTTATATCAAAGAATTATAGTATCATGAACGAGCAGCATTTTAGTGTTAAATACGTACTTTTAGCGCAAAATTACAATAAAAGCTCACAACATACTCGTGGGTTCGTGACGTCACTACCTCTTAGCGTCATATTATTATGCACGGTTACGAAGATGACGATAATATCGCGCTTTGCTCCATTTCCCTACATTTACCGATCATTAACATTCCCACTCACGAAAGTTTTAAGCACAATACTTTTAACCATTTCAGATTCAAAATTTGAAACCATTTTGTTATATTGTTACCTAGGCATATAAATGGCACATAATAGAATAGAGTGCTTTCAAAGTACGCTTTATTGCTTTACTAACAAATAGCTTAATACAGCCACAGTATTAATTAATTCTGTGATACAGCGGGCGTACCATGAGGTCTTTATAGCGATACATTTTCGATCTTAGTTAGAATTTTGTAAAATTACTATAATCAAAGGCAGTGGCGTAGCGTGTCTTGTCGGGGCCCCGTATAAAAAATTTGCTTGGAGGCCCTTATATGGGGGTAAAGATTTTTCACAAAAGAAAAAAAATATTGTGAAAAGAAATATTTATTTATCATAACATAATTTAACCATTTTACAAATAAAAATCAAATTTTAAATATTCACTCTCCTTGCCTTTTTTTCGGCATACTGATTTATTAAATCATTTATGGCTGATGATGATTTTAGTTTTTCTAAAGTTTCTGCCTCTATGGACAATAGTGAGTGGGGGCCCCCGTGGCCCGGGGTCCCGTATAATTGATACGGCAGATACGGCCCTGATCAAAGGACTCTATTTAGGAGTAGGTATATAAGCTTCTTTATATTCCCGCGAACCGTAAAGATTGCTTATTTTACGTATTATATTACTGCCTAACTGTAACTAAGTAAGTAGGTACTTGGGTCTACTTTTTTCAGCAGATTTAAACAAGGATACCTACCAGTTTTGTTTTTGTAGCTTTTGCCCTTGACTTCATCCACGTAAATCAATACTTTCATGTGGGTAGGGAAAAACATTCTAGTCGGCGTCTAAATTACATTAATGCTAGCTAAAAAATGAAGATTTCTTATTCCATTATAGTATTTTAGTTCGGACAAATACTGCAGACTTGTAGAGACATCTTGTGAGATATGTTAGAAACTAATCTTGTTCATACGCTCCATGGATTATACGTACGCTCCGTTCGTAAACTATAACCATGAGGAATCTTAATCCATTGACATGAAATTCATAAGCGTAAATAACGTTTACGTCAATGCGCTTAAAGATACCAAATAGCGATTAGTGTACATGACTAAGTTATATGTTGGGACTACTAGCTATTAAGTATTCTGTGCTACTAGTGACACAAGTAGGTAGTATTCTCAAGTAGGTAGAAAGTTTAAAAATCCTAGCATATAAGTCTCAAATGCCAAACTATCAGAAAACTCTTATAACCGTATTTTGGTGCTTTCTTTATTCCTTCACTCTCATACAATCACATGGAACGGTAATAAGAAACGACCGGAAAGCCATGGGGTGTAAATACCATCAAATTTAGGATTCCAATTGTAAATTTCTTGACGGAATATCTTAATATATATATTTCTTGTGTGCGTGTGTATGTGACTGAACTCCTCCTAGACGGGTGGACCGATTTTGATGAAATTTTGTGTGTGTGTTCGGGTAGGGCCCTGGATGGTTTAGATTCACAATTGGACCCGTTAGGTGGCGCTGCTGTCGGTATTTCAGCTTTTTCCGGCAGGACGACGTCTGCCAGGTCCACTAGTAATAGTATATGTTTTTGGCTCGACCCGGAAATTGGGAACCTCGTGATAACATAACCAACGAGGCAGTTATAAATATTAGAAACTACCTCATTGCCTAGTTATGTACTGGTCTATTCAATACGTGTTATAAAATCTGTGCTAATGTCTAACATGGGCATTCTCAATTCACAAAAACATTATGCTATTTGAAATGGCTAAGCGTCGGCGCATTGGCTTACGTGCGTGTCGGCGAACATAATTATTATACTTGTATATTCGTAATAAAATGCGTTCCCTGGAATTAGGCAGTCGATATTAGCCAACACGCAATGATCCAATTGCCCTTTGACTAGCCATAGCTTTATTTCTTTATGTTAGTATGTTATTATTTATATTTTTTATTCTATTACGGTAACATAAACAAGTGAAGGTACAACCCGTCTGATGGTAAACATTTACCGTACCTCATGGACACT
Organism: Trisateles emortualis; assembly: GCA_947095525.1. Taxonomy (NCBI): domain Eukaryota; kingdom Metazoa; phylum Arthropoda; class Insecta; order Lepidoptera; family Erebidae; genus Trisateles; species Trisateles emortualis. The sequence continues at coordinate 11,382,299 of OX352732.1, read as the reverse complement.
TGCAATATCTACCAAGCATGTTACTGACTATATATTTGGAAAACCAGAGCTTTGTGATATGCGTAACGATGCGTAAGAAAAACGTTATTTTATTAACCGTTAACCTTAAGCTGCATAGTAATGCCTATAGGTACTTACACCAATCTGTGCAGATATGTTACTTGGGATATGATATGTTACTTGGGATATCTGTGCAGATATGTACCCAGTCGGGCTTTCTCACTTGTATGATGCTGTACCTCACTTAAAAATCGTGAAAATTTTTACACGATTTTTTAAGTGAGGTAGGTACCTACAGCTCTTTCGTCTCTTTAGACGAAAGAAAGTAAAAAGTGGAAAAGCAATAAGTACTTATTGGTAGTTAGGTACGGATACTGTACTGTAGCTACAGTAGAGATAAATTATTATATGAAACCGAATTAACTTTTTACCTAAAAGTACTTACCTCCTATACCTACCCGACTGATTATCGGAGCGTGACAGAGGCACATTTTAATCAGAGCCTACGGTTTTTTGTGGATAAGGACGGAAACATACCTACTATTAAAACGCGACGCAACGACATTCTTAAACCTTATTAAGTATTCAAATGTTCGCGTCAAGTTGGTACGTAGGTACCTATTAGGTACTTAATGGCCATGGAAAGTAATGTGCATAGGTACTCTCTATATTTTAATTTTACTCGTTTTATTGAATTAAAGTTGGTGACAGCTAGTGAAAGAAAGAAAGAAAGAAAGAATATTATTTAGTGCTTTAAGGGTAGTTTGTACTGGAGTCTTACCAAATTAATTTTATTTTTATAATTACTAAACAAAGTATATCTATTTGATCAAATATATTTCTTAAATTTTCTGCATTGAAAATCAATCATATTTCAATAACATTCCTTTCATTGTCATAATAAAAAATATAAGACGTTGTATGTTACAAGACATATTTTATTTATGAACGCATCGGAATGGAACGGAACGGAACCGACCGACCGAGATGTCATTTAGATTTTAGATTTGTGTTTGTGTTCAGGCGTAAGTAAAATTAATATTTTGTTATTTAATTTTGTACTGTTAACAGTACAAAATATACGTACAATATTATCCGTAATCAATGCCCTACATTTTGATTAGAGGTAATCTAGCGTCGTATGGACATAAAAACCCTTGGCGTGTTTTGGTATCCGGCTTGAAAGGTAGAGATGTTGACAATAAATAAAAATTCCTTCATAGTAAAATGAGAAATAGGACATGATTAACAAGAAAACCATTGACTATATTATAATAAACTAAATATTCTGTGTTTAAACATTCCTGTTCTCATTTTATCTTTCGTATATACACAAATTGTGCGTAATTGTCTAATACATAAACATTGTTAATAGCTGGAGATATAGAACAACTGAAGAGGTTCGCATGTGGCGGATACTGCGACGATTCTACAATTGTTTATTTACAACATCCTTGCGTTATTCTTAGCGCATTAGAGGTATGTAAAACCAAGTAGTTTTTTTTTCTTCATCATTTTATTACTTACATAAGAGAAACAAAGGAATTGTCAATATTTTTAGATATGACTCATATTGTCATAGCACTAATTGATTAACATCATTTACAGGTATTGGGTTACAAGGTTGTTGCGTCAAGTTCAACAGCTGTCAAGCAAGATTATAATGAGTATATGTGGACTATGAGAAAAGAATTTTCAGAGCCAGAACCATCAATCATTGTTGAACAAGACAATATAACAAACTTTAGCAAGGAGGCTATGCACTTGGGTAACTACCAACATCAAACAAAAGACGACGAAGTGTAAACTAAATAAATACACAAAACGTATTATTTACCAATTTAATTTTGTGCTATGGACATTAAAGGAAGCCAGAACCTATCACCAACTAGTTTAGCTACTGTTCCTTTGACAGAAGAAGATGGAGTTGCTTACATAGCAATCAAAGGTTCTCTTCATGCTAATGATTGCTCTGTTTTTGGACTAGGAGTAGAAGAAATCAGAGCACTAACTAAAAAATACCCAGGATCTGGTGAGGTTGTGAATGGTGTTGCTATGAAAACTAATGTACTTGATGCTATTAATTCTTTGGCACAGCTTGGATACAAAGTTGTCACAAGTACTGGTGAAGCCGAGATCACCTGGACCCTTCAACGTGACATATAAGTAATATAATATATAATTTTTCTTACATATTATATTATTTAACTATCTATTATTTATATTCAAAATGGATCATGGCAACGATTGTGACCACTCACACTGCACTCATGGAAATGCATCAGTTTCTCAAACAATATCAGAAATGGACTGGGAGAGAGGCTTGTGGTATGCAGGTAATATACTTTCTGTTCTTTATTTGTACATTATTTCTATTTCATTTATATATTGTCACCCAATTCCACCCTTTTAACTTCCCAAATGTTATGAAAATGCACTGTCCAGCCAACAATGGTTTTTCTATTGTGTCTGGATTGCCAGTAGCTAACCTATTAAAAATTGCACGAAATAACCAATATTTACTTATAGCCAATATATATTATGAGTTTAATGTCCAAATATTATACAATAAAAGCCTGTTTTCTCCTGCTGCAGAGCAAAGTCCTTCTTAGCTTACATCCGTACCTCATTTGTCCCTTCATCTCGCATCTTGGTGTACCGCAATGTTTCTTGTCAAAAACATAGGATTACTCCAATAACAATTAGACAAAACAGCCTTCCTCTATATAAAAACAAATCTTGCGTCGGATAATGTCAAAGAGAATACTTAGTGCTATTTTTATTATCTGTAGCTTGTTTATCAGTTCATATCTCCCTATACATGTGTAGTTAGTGCAATCACAACATGTATCTTATAAGTGTTGGTTTTATGATTAGATTATCGTTCACCTATTTTCTACTTCCAGTGCAGTGCATAGCATTTTATCCTTGAACAGGTCTAAATTGCTGATTTTATTCATTTTTTGTGAAAAATTACGATCACTACAATTAATAATTGACAAAAAATGATTAATACTAGAGGACAACACAATCAAAATGTCGAGACTATGCTACGGCATGCACTTTTTTAAACAAGGGTTATAAAGCGCACTAACTCATAGTACCTAAAGCTAATTTGAAAACGCAATGCCTTAAATTAAATCACTGTGTACCCAGGCCCAGGGTGTGTACCCACAATGTCCTTATTGCTGAGACAGCACTATATCATAGCTACATGCTATGATGATAATCAAACATTTCTTCCTTTATTTCTATTTTTATCCCAGATTAATCCATACTAATATTATAAATGCAAAAGTAACCCTGTTTTGTTACCTTTTCTCATAATAATTAGTAAAAAGTTTTAAATAAATTAATGGTATGGTACAATACTTTTTATCGCGATAACCGGCCGTAATGCAGGGCGGAGCCACAAGCAACAGCTAGTCTATAATAATTACGATTGTAAAAGCTGCAATACCATTAAGAAACAATTGGGAACAATTTTTTTATTCTCTTAAGATTGCTTCAGATATTGTAGTACATTATAAGAACAAAGGGTTGTTTTCAATTAAAATTCTTCACACATCACATCAACAGTTATAAATTGACTACATACATAAACAACTACTTGTTTAACATGTCATTGTGTTTTTGTTCGCCTTTGTATTCTGCCTATTTATAGTCTACTAGTCTCCGCCTGCGGCTTCGCCCGTGTATACAATCCCACTGGAACAGTGTATTCTTTTCTGTATCAAAAGTAGCATATTTGCTATTATTGCCAGACTGTATTCTATCTCTGTGCTAAATTTCACCATGAACTGTTCACCCGTTATGCTGTGGAGTAATAAACATCTAAATCTAAACTGTAGCATATATAATATTAGTATAGACTAGCTTATGCTTGCAGATTCGTTCTGGTGATGTTGTTTTTTTTGATAAAATATAGACTATGTTCCATTCTTATGTATGACCTATATTATTATGGCCTAATACTGGGCACGTATCTCCTCTCCTCTATCAAGAGCGCAAAGAGAGAGGCCTTGTCCACACACGCTGACCTTAAACTAATAATATTTTAACCTAATGTGGGTCAGTTGTTTTTGCCAGAGCAACAAACGTCTATCCATCGTCACAAACTTTCGCATTAAATACAGACTATTACTGGGTGAAATACAAATGTTTAAGTCCTGGGACAACACTTGCATGTAGGCTTTGGTAATTGCTCGGCTGTATGTTTGTTTGCCACCTAAGTACCTAGTATATATTTTTTTACCATTACAGCTTTCTATGGCGATGAGGAAAGAGTAAAAGATTTAATCAACAAAGCTAGAAATGCTAAGGAGTTAGTGAACACACCAGATAATGCTGGTTACACACCCTTGCACTATGCAGCACGGAAAGGTTTTATAGACATATGCAAAGTGTTACTGCAATATGGAGCACAGATTGATGCACAGACTAAAAATGGACATGCCACACCATTGCATAAGGCTGCTGCTGCAGGTAATTTTTTTTATGGAGTTCTTTAACACTTTCACGGACAGTAACGTAGACACAATAGATGTTTTATTGTCATGATGTCTATAGACGTCCACTGTCCTTCAAAGTGTTAAGAGAGTGCTGTACTGGCAGCTTGCAAAATAGACCGTCTTTTAACATACAACAGTCTTGTCTGTAATGGCAATAAGCGCATAAGTATACATAATCTATACTTCTATACTGTATTATAAAGAGGTAAAGTTTGTGACGTTGTAGGGGGTACTAGATCTACTGAACAGATTTTGAAAATTCTTTTACTAATAGAAAGCCACGTTATTTGTGAGTGTTGTATATAAAAACGCCCTAGTGTTAACTAGTGTTCAATAGATATGTTAGATAAATAGATAGTAAACAATAATTACCGATAATAATACCGATGGCCGTTGGGACAGAAAGGTTCTACAGTGGCGACCACGAACTAGAAGACGCAGCGTGGGCAGGCCTCCAACAAGGTGGACCGACGACCTAGTAAAAAAGTAGTAAAAAAAAAAAAGTCGCGAGCAACCGATGGACAAGGTCAGCTCAGGACCGAACGATGTGGAGGACCTTGGTGGAGGCCTATGTCCAGCAGTGGACGTCTTATGGCTGAGATAATAATAATAATAATTTATTTATCGAAATAGGTACAAATTTATACATATAAGTCTTACAAAATAACAAATGTGCTCTACAAATTATATTGCCTGTACTAAGTAAAACTTGTATGAAATGAGATGGATGAAAACAATAATTATGAAATGCCAGTTGTGTTACATATACACTACAATACAATTTATTATCAAACTTATTTTATATTTAAATTAAGACTTCGCAATTAATAACTGTACTCAATTTTGCAGAAATAATAAAAAAACTTACCACAAAGTGAGCGGTATACTTGTTTGCTATCTTAGTGGCATCTAAAAAACAATTCAAAGTGACTGCCTAGTTTATTAGTGAAGTAGGAAAAAAGCAATTTAAAGTGATATGATAACTATTTATCAGTCATATAGAAAATATTAATTTCACAGTATATTAAAACTACAATGTGAAATCATTTAGCATGAATATTAATTTAACATATCATACTACTGTTCTGATTCTGTACTGTTTCTCATGTTTGATTAAACCATTGTCCATCCTGTATTTACTGTTCTGTTAAATATTTTAAACGTCGCTTTTTAAAAATGATCATTCATTCGGGTTCACGTTTGGGGCGAGGGGGAGTAATGAAGTCAAGAATATCACTGAGCTTTTCGCAAATATTACATAAAAAATTGGTATTTTTCAGGTAAAATTGACTCAATCAAATTCCTAGCTCAATCTGGAGCGAATATTGAAATGCAAGATGCTGACGGCCAAACAATCCTTCATAAAGCTGCTGAAAACAAACACCTTGATTTGGTCAAATATCTTACGGAAACATATCACCATCTTACCAGTTTGAAGGACATTAGAGGTCACTATGCTTCAGATTATATGTCAAATTAACTAAAGCATAGCACTAACTATAGTGTGTCTTATACAATGTCGCGCTCTTAGTGGAAAAAGGTCATAAGATTGAATTATCATTAAGCAATTTGTAACCTCATTCTAATTGTAACAAGATGAAAATTACCAACCAGATATCCTCTTATTTTATGACTTTTCCACTATAGACACGATGTGTTCTGAAAAGGGTATATCACACCGTAAAAGCAATTTAACATAATTCGTCATGTAATAAAGACCTTTTTGGGCACCTGTCTTTTATATGTGACAATTAAAGCATTCCCTGGCATTACGTCAAATAAACGATATTACTTGTTATATTTTATGATTGTGTGGAGTATATAAAAAGATCAAATGTGGAAAGTTGTATAATTATTTTCTTTTCTTTTTCATTAATTTTTATAACAAGGCGTGCAACGAACAATATTTTAAGTAAAAATAACTAGTCGATATGTTTTTTATGCATTCCAACTGTAATTAATGTATTGGTTTGATATACTCTTTCTAGGAGACTATGTATAATAATACTTTTATATTCTGAATCTGTAAAATATTTTTGCCATTTTCCAACAGTGTATTCTAACCTTACTTTGCTTTTCATTCCAATTAATATTTACGTTTTGTTTGTTTGACATGTTCTGCAAACAAACAAAATGTTTTATTTAATTTGTTATTATGCTTTTATATCTTTTATTGACGTTATTTTATATAAATTTTTATTGTATGTTATTATTCACTTAGGTTATTTAACCCTTCGACTACAACTATATATGTCGTAAACTCAGTGAAGAAAACTACGTTATTTGTTCAGCAAAAATTGCTAATAGGTATTTTTTCTACTGAGATTGCGGACTTGAGTCACAATACTTTTGTGACCATTATCAGTACCCCTAGTACAAGACATAAAAATTTCACGTTTACTTCGTCGATTACTATGATAGTCTTCAAATTGACAATTGTACTATCAAAATAACAAAAATAATTTAAAATATAGTTTCGCAATCGAAAAACATATCTGATGAATACCAATGGATTGTTTATTGTGTCTAAATTGGACAGCGAAAGGGTTACCATTCGCTGTCCCAAGTTTCATTAGAGGCACTAAGTAGTTGCATAATGTATGTAAACAAGAAATTAGACGGCATTTCGTTTTAACTATGAAAACTTATACTAGGGGTACATTAAGGGTTAAAGTGAATTCTGTATTATATTGTGATTTAAATATTGTTGCTGCCATTAGTATCTAAACGAGATAAAAATGATATATGTATATTAAAAGTTGTTTTATGTTGTAATAAAAAACAAATATTATAAGAGAAAACTAGTGGACAAGTTGAAATAAAAGTGACACGTTTAAACTAAGCTAATTAGCAACTACAGCAAGCCATTACAAACACAGATTTTAGTTGACATAACATATCCTATCTATTTCTCTTATAATATTATTTTTCCTCAGTATTTGCCACTGTCATCTATAAGTGACATAAAAGCATGTCCTTTACGCCAACGACATCAATACATGACAAAATGTTTTTTTTTTTTTTGCGCGTCAGTTTTTAAGTAATTGTCTAAAGTAAACATAACTTGTGCAAAGCTGTTTGCTTTGTCTTTGCCATAATTATTTAGTCACAGAACAACACTTTCTCACGAATAAAAATATTTTATTTTAAGTGCAATTTGAGATTGATCACTGTGTTTTAAAAATCTTTTTCTACACTGACAAGTTTGGCATAAATCACTTGTATTTGATTACTGAGAAGAAAGGTATTAAAATCAAACACTTATTTTCGTATGTATGTACGTTATATTAATGTATGTTATAGGTAGGTATATTATAATTTACTCACCCTGTATAATTAGGCATAAAAGCAACTTGATGTCGCTGTAATCTATGTATTTTTATCTTATGTGTTATAGTCCAGTCAAAATTGGCACAGGGCGTGCAAACGAAAATAATTCGTATAGAACTTTCTGAAACCGTCTCACTACAAAATAAAGGATCAGTTAGTTTCAACTGAAAACGTCTGCTTTTTATACAGGTCTATGCGAATTATGAGTAAATTGAAAAGCATTTTTTTTAAACAAGCTGTATTGAAGAAACGTTTGACATATTATTTGTGATGATTTAAAATTCAAGCGCCGTTTGGCAACTACATGCGAATAATTTTCTAACGAGGTGTCTATTTTAACTGGGCTATTATTAACTGAATTCATATCATTTATTTCATAATTATTAAATGTATTAATGATACATGTATTAAATAAGTATTAAGACTAGTTTCTTACGTTACACAATTCACATTAATTGGACTTTTTACTATAAACAATATAACTAAGAACAATAAGTGATTTTCGTACTCATTTGCCTTTGTTTATACATACGTTATTATATAGATTTAGCTACATATAATTTGAATAACCAACTTCTGAGATTATTGTACAATTTAAAACTACTCCTCTACTGAAATACCTCTATTTTTGGGCAGTCGTGTAACAACTTAAATAGTAAAACAATTATAGGTATGAGTTAGTGGGGTGCACAGGTTAATAAAGATCAAATATTTGAGTTTTTACCTAAATTAAGTTTTAATTGAAAAAAATATTTTCATTTAATCTTTAACTAAAATCAGTTGGTAACAATTTTAACATAGCTAAAGCCGGGTATCGACATTGTGAGGATGCTCATCACTGAGCAGGTTCAAATTGGCTCGCGAGGCAAACGCATCTCCACATCACAAGGCTGCCTCGCGCGGCATTCCTCACGAGACAGCCTCGTGATATCGAGTCTTTAGAGTGAACAATTTTGGTTAATTTAAAAGGCAGCCATTTTTGTTTTCTGTTCTCTTTGTGTTTAGGTATATTAATCACTCGATTATTTGATCTTTTGTTAAGTATTACAACATCCTTTCAAATTTATAAATATTTAATTGTTTTGTTTTCTTTAATTTGACTAGAATATTTATACTTATATGAAGTGCATGCCACTGGTGATTTGAGTATAGTTCTGATCATATTCCTAGTGATTTGAGTATAGTTCTGATCATATTCCGTCTATACACAATAAAAGTTATACTTTTTGTGTTTTTATCAATTATTAGAAAACATTCAATTTCAGTATTTGATAAAACACCGTTTTTAAAAACAGTCAAGTAACTCGAGAAATTTTAGAATGACACTTATGTAGACAATTTGACAAAATATTTTATATTTTCCCTAATTACACCTTTGTACTACCGTGTAATTTTTACTAAATAAAGAAGCATTATAGTTACATAATTTGTTTTATTCCTTAATAATTTAAATAAATAATAACTAATATTATAGTTTCATAATAGTCATAGGGATATTGACAAATTTGAAATCATTCAGAATACAAGATTAATGATAATGATACTAATTACCGTAGTATATAAATGATAATTTTGTCACCCAAATATTAAATTTATCTATGTTATGTTGTATTATAACTACTTCAAATTATGTCAATACCTAGCCTTTTTTATCTTCTGAACACCAGCTTACACTGTCTTCTATACGTGACAAAGTGAAAGTTTTTTTTTTACGCCAACGACATCAAAACACGAAAAAGTAGTCCTGGACATGACATTTGCATTGTGAACAATTCTATTACGAGAACATGTAATACAAAGTATATTACGTGACTAGTTCTAGTAATCAAATTACGTAAAATTTTACACTATAGTTCGTTCGCGTTAAGAATGCAGTTAGTCCTCATTGTCCGCCGGCCTAAGGAACAAGCTTTGTGTCGTGGGTGACTTTACAAACGTACAATTAAAATATTAAATTAAGTACATCCAGACTAGGGGCAACCATTTATGGATAACACAAATGTTTGTTCCGTGTGGGGATCTAGAACACGCCGCGCAGTAAATGGCGGGGTAACCACTTACGCCACTGAATCAACCTTGCAGTCGTATCTATAGAAACAGCTCATCGAGTAATATTTATTTATTCTTTATTGTACATACACCAATTACAATAAATTATACAGAAACTTAATAAAAATAAATGATTTTATATAGGCGGTTTTATCGCTAACAGCGATTAATATAAATAAATAAATAATAAAAATGTTTATTTACTGTAACAATAAAAAGTACAATCATATAAGATAATGGAGTATAACAAACATAATGGTAGGATTTATTATAAAACTGTACACATAATATTTTTAAACTACTTAAGTGACAAACAAGCATACGATCCGCCGATGGTAAGCAGTTACCGTAGCCTATTGATGCTAGCAATATTCACTTGCGTGTTGCTGACCCAAAAATATTAAACCCAGGGTTTTATGATGGAGTATCCCTTGGCTAGGAAAACGTTTAGCTAAAAACGCATCCCTAAATGAGTGTTGTAAACTTCTAGTCACACACAGGAACACAACCACACTGCTGTGTGTAGTTATTTGGCTGTGGAAAACCACAGCTAAATAATTACACACAGCAGTACAGCCCGTTTGGGGAAAACCCCACCTAACAGTCTTCTGTAAGGTGGGGTTTTCCCCAAACGGGCCTGCTTACTTGTATAGTGCCCTACCTCTCTTAAAATTGTTGACTAGGCGCAAAGGACTCTTTAGTTGTACCGCATACTGGATCAAAAATCGGGTTTAGAAGACTTATGATTCTAAATACTAAATGTCATTTTTTGGGTCTTAAATGGATTTCATTATTATCTAACTCTAGAGGTTGCGGCAAGGTCAATTTTAGACCGAATTATGTGGAAAAGAGGCCTATGTCCATCAGAGGACGTTTTTCATCTGAGATGTTAAGACTTTGGAACCCAATATTCGATCAAAATGTGTGGGTATTCAAAAAATCAATCCTTCATCTTCCATCATAAGGAATGCTTTCAAGCTCTTTGGTAATGGTAGAGACGATATAAAATTATATAATACTGTATCTTTCCCTATACGTCTAACTTTAATCCTACATAGATCGGTGAGAGCGAGTGGTTGCTTGCAAGCATTATACAGCCAGCTTGCAGTAGTACCTGGTTTTGGAGCAGCTGCGTTTGGATCAGGTATAGTAACATAGTGCCCTGCTTTTAGCAACATTGATGCTAAGTTAAATGAAAGTCGTCGACTGGCTATAGACATGTTATCCAATCCATATGAGTGTAAGTCACTAGTATTGACATCCAAGCCGTAGCGTATTAGGAATGTTGCTGCATGATCTCTGAAAATACAAATAAATAAATATTGAATTATCCCCCTCTTTTCAAAAGATAACTCCCGCACTAGCGAGTAGGGAACACGGAGGGGAGGTTGACAAACATACAATTAAAACAATTAACAAAGTAAATCCACACTCAGGACAACCATTTATGGATCACATAATTTTTTGTCCCGCGTGATTTTGAAATCGATGATAGTTTATTTTTATTATTTATTATTTTAATAATATTATACTAGCTGTCGCCCGGTGTCGGTTATCGCGATAAAAATATGTTCTTCCCCAGCCTGTTGAAGGACATATTTTTTGGGGCCCCAGGATACCATCTATTTGCTTGCCAAATTTCATTAAGATCCTTGCAGCCATCAAACAAACAATTACTTTCGTATAATATAAGAATGAATTCTGATACTTACCGATGTAATAATAAAGCCCTGTTTAAAGCGGTATCACCAGTAAGTGCAGTACTATTCATATCTATATTATAATCTATTAAATTTCTCAACAATTCCTCAAAATCTTCGGGTACATCGACACTTTCAACGGCCACGTGTAAAGCATTTGCCCCTGTTATACTATTGCATGCGTTTACATTCGCACCTGAAAACGAAAAATTTATAAGCATTTAGTAATCCAGGTAATTATTTAGAGGGAACCGGGTAGATATTAAAGTTTAAGAGAGGTAGAGCAATATATAGGCGTGCAAGACTGACTGGGGAAGGACCTCCACCCTCCAGAAGACCACAGCCAAATACCCGCAGCGGTGTAGCTGTGTTTCTGTGTGTGAGTACAGGTCTTCAGCGCTCATTTAGAGATGCGTTTTAATAGAAACATTTTCCTATCTCAGGAACATTCTATCTTACTCATACTTTCATAAGCGTATGCTTGTTTTCCACTTAAGTAAAAAAATAATAATAATGTTTTCGGGAATACTCACACATCGCTATCTGATCCCAAACTAGGCAGACCCTGTACTATGGTAACTGATAAACATACTTATATATGAAAATGAATTATAGTTAATTATTAATGATATATATTTATAACTAGCGACCCGCCCTCGCTTCGCTTCGGTTTATTCTGGATTTTCTACTATAATATGCATGTATAATACATATAAACCTTCCTCTTGAATTACTCAATTTATTTAAAAAACCGCATTACCATCCGTTGCGTTAAAGATCTAAGCATACATAGGGACAGACAGACAGCAGGAAGCGACTTTGTTTTATACCATGTAGTGATAATATAATTGATTCAAATGTTAATTTTGTTAAAATAATAATAATTTTGTAGATTGTCATCTAAAACTAATTACCTTTGCTAAGCAAAATCTTAGCGATTGCTGGCTGTGATAATCTAGTTGCTAGTAGAAGAGGCGTATCACCGTTATCATTGTATAAATTTATACCTCCGCCAAAGTTTGTGAGCATTTTTACTATATCATCCTGTAATAAAAATGGTAATAAGTAACCTTTAAAAAATCATACAAAAATACAGGAAGACAAGACTAATTATAATTAGAATGGGGGTAATAATGATATCATGAAAACATTATAAAATGTCTGACTTATGACATACCCAATGATATTAGATATAAAGAAAGAGTTGCTTATAGATTTTAAGTATGAATGCGATAGATGTCAAGATACAGAAAGAGATAGTGATAGATGAAGTAAGACGGAGCTTTAATATATTTATATCCTACTATTATTATAAACGCGAAACTTTGTAAGTATGGATGGATGATAGATGGATGGATGGATGTTTGTTACTCTTTCACGTAAACCTAGTAGGATAGCTGCATCTGTTGTGAGCTTTCCGGTATATTTTCTATTATTTATGAACTGATTTGAATTGATATTTTTGCGTTGAGTTTTTATCTGTAAGTTGGGTCGAGTAGGGTATCCTTTCTTTAGATGATATTCTACTAATTAAATTGCCTTTATGTAAAAATGGTTTCGTAATTTATTTATTTTTAAACTTACCTGTCTTTGAATAATAGCATTATGCAATAATCTATGTGAATGGGTGATCCGGGCACCAGATGTCAGCAATATAGCTACCACCATAGCATACCTTTGCCAAACAGCTTCACATAGAGGTGTATAACCTGAAAATATACAACATAATAAATGGTAGAAAACGCTGGCGTGACGACCTGGATGCATATGAGAAGGATTGGTGGAATAAGGCAATGGACAGACGGGAATGGAAGTCAATGGGGAAGGCCTTTGCTCAGCAGTGGGACAACACAGGCTAGTAAAAAAAAAGGAGATAGTTTAATAATAATATTTTTAGATAACTAAGTAATGACGAAATAATAAGTTAACTATTTGCCTGCTAACTACTGCCTTGGTGGTCCAATGGCCGCAGTATGCGCCTGCTGTGCACGAGGTTGTGGGTTCGATTCCCATACAGGACAAAACTTTGTGTGACCCACAAAGAATTGTTCTGAGTCTTGGTGTTATTTGTGTTAATTGTATGTTTGTAAAGTCCCCCGCGACACAGAGCTTGTTCTCTAGTGCGGGAGTTGGCTTTTTTAAAACAAAAAAATTATTTAAAAAGGTTTAATACAAAGCTCATGTCACTCTCGACATTATATCCTGACCGTATTCGGCCACAGCGACTGGCTACTAACTATTGAGAGCCTCGTTGATGTGCTCTCATATGACTGACGTAACCGATCTTTGCAACGCATGTACGACCACATACGCTACAGGTCAGTACCCCTCCGACATAGTTATAGTGTATGGCCTCGGGTATTCGGGCCTTGAGCTCGTCTCGTTTAGCATCGAGCTCTACTATTCGTTTTGTCTCAAACTCGGCCACCTTGGTGTTTATGGTGTGCCTCTACCGTGGTCGGTCTGCCGCCATTGCCTCCCATTGTGACGGTTCTATGTCACATTTTTTCATGTGTCGCTTAAGCACGTCTTTGTACCGCAGGAATTGGCCACCGTGTTTCCGTTTGCCACCCTGCAGCTCAGAGTAAAAGATGCGCTTAGCCATTCTGTCATCAGACATTCGGGAGACATGGCCACACCACTGAAGCTGCCGTTTTATTAGATAAGACTCGATTCCACCTATATTTGCCCGCCGTAGAACTTCCGTGTTCCGAACACGGTCCGACCAATGTATATTCATAATGTCGCGAAGGCATTTGGGGTGAAATCTATCTAATGTGCGGATATGCTTGCGGTAAAGGCACCACGTTTCAGATCCATACAAGAGGTTCGGTATAACGATCGCCTTGTATACATCTACTTTTGTAGAGAGCTTTACGTCGTGTGAACGGAACACCCTGATACGAAGTCTACCAAAGGCTGCAGCAGCTGCTCCGATTCTGCTGTTGACTTCATTATCAAGGAGGCACCTCGATGTTACGGTGCTCCCCAGATACCTGAATCTATCTACCTGCTTAAGTGAGACGTCAGCGAGTTTAATGTCAGCTGGGGCACTATTCAACGTTTGGGCCATCACTTCGGTCTTTCTTACGTTGATTTTTAAGCCAAATCTGCGACATGACTCATCAAGTCTCGACATAAGTGTTTGTAGACTCTCTGAGGATTCCGCTACAAAACATAAATCATCCGCATACATCATCTCCGTAATAGTCGCGTGAGACACCTTGGTGCGAGCTTTAAGTCTCGATAGGTTGAAGACTCCACCACCATCGGTACGGAAACGAACACGAATGCCATCAGACAGACCTTGCAAGGCTTCCCTTACTACAACTGCAAAGTACAAGGCGAACAGAGTTGGCGCGAGCACGCAGCCTTGTTTTACGCCGCAGCTCACTGTAAAGAACTCAGAATCTTCACCTTGTACATTGACACAACATCGCATGTCATCATGCAGGAGTCGGATCATTCTAACGAACTTGTCCGTGCATCCCAGTTTCGCCAGTACCACCCATAAAGCTTCTCGAGGCACGCTGTCGAAGGCTTTCTCAAGGTCAACAAAACATGCATACAGTGGTTGCCTTTGCTCTCGACTCTTCTCTTGAAGCTGACGAATAGAGAAGATAGCCTCACACGTGCTTCGATTTGGCCGGAAGCCAAATTGGGTTTCCGGCAGTATGTCTTCAGATAAGGGTAGCAGGCGGTTTAGTAATATTCGAGCAAAGACTTTCCCCGGAGAAGTCAGTAAGGAGATGCCTCTGTAGGAATTGCAATCAGATCTGTCGCCCTTGTTCTTGTACAAAGAACAGATACGTGATACTCGAAAATCATCAGGTACCCGCTCCTGATCCCACATTTGAACATATAGCTTCCAGATAGCTCTATGCAATTCTTCACCTCCATACTTGATCAGTTCTCCAGGTAAGTTATCAACGCCGACCGCTTTCTTATTCTGCTGTTGTTGAATCGCGACTATGACCTCGCGCAGAGTCAGTGGCTCGTCCAGCTTGCTGTTCGTGGGGAGTGCTGCCATCGAGCTAATGTGTACGATGTCTGCTGCTCGATCAACATTAAGCAAGGTGTTGAAATGTTCTCCCCATCTGTTGAGTGCATCTGTCTTATTAGTAAGCAATTGTGTACCATCTAGAGATCTCAGGGGTACTCGAGTACGAATCACGTTACCAAGAAGTTTGCGGACCTCATCATAAAATGCACCCAACTGTTTGGTATCAGCAAGCCACTGCATGCGCTCGGCTTTATCGCGCCACCATTTGTCTTTTATTTCCCGTACATATTTTCGCAGTTCAGCTCCACTATGTTTGACTGCCTCCGCCTGGTGGTTATCACTATGTTGACGTAGGAGAGAACGATGCTTCTGTATGTCTTTCGACAAAATTTCGTCATTGTCATCAAACCAATCCTCATGTCTGCTGGATTTGGCACCCAGTGTCTGCGACGCGGCGGCGACTAGGTGGGACGAGAGCATTTGCCAGTTAGCCACAGTATCACCATTCTCATCATCTATCGCCTGGAGTGCACCACTTACTGCCTGAGCGTAGGCCTTACGGATGTCAGGATTCCGTAGGTTCTCAAGGTCCATACCCTTTGGCTTCACTCCCTGAGATCTGCGGGGAGGATACAGGCGGAGCCTCAGTTTTGTCACGACAAGTCGGTGATCCGAGGAGCAGACCGCATTAGCATCCCGCATAACGCGTGTGATATGCACTTGGGAAATATCTCTTTGTCGTACAATTACATAGTCAATCAGATGCCAGTGTTTTGACCTCGGATGCATCCATGTGGTCTTATATTTTTCCGGGAGCCTGAACATGGTGCTGGTGATCGCTAGCTCAAATTGAGCGCATAAGGACAGAAGTAGTTGTCCATTACTATTCATGTTTCCAACACCATGTCTTCCCAAGACCCGAGGCCAAGCTTCAAAGTCACGCCCCACTCTGGCGTTAAAATCGCCCATCAAAAGTATCTGCTCCCTAGGAGGTACTCTGGAGAGGGCTTGCGTGACTTCCTCATAAAACTTGGCCTTGATTTCATCATCCTTGTCCATTGTTGGCGCATATACGCTGATGACGTTAAGGTAATTGCCACCGTCCAGGTGGAGGCGCAACGTGGTGACGCGGTCCGAGATGTGCGCAGGACATTCCTCCAATTTAGAGGCGATGTGGTTTTTGATGGCGAAACCAACACCAGACCTCCTAGGCTCCGAAGACGGGGTACCTTTCCAAAAGAAAGTATATCCGCCTCTTCGCTCAACCATCTCCCCCTCGTCAGCCAGGTGTGTCTCGCTGAGAGCAACGATATCCACACCGTAGCGTTGGAGTTCTCGGGATACTAGAGCAGTTTTTCGAGGTATGCCTAGGTTGGCTTCTCGATCAAGGAGGGTGCGCACATTCCACGTTGCAAAGGTCATATTTCGGGACTTAGGTGTTTCTTTTTTCTTACTATTTATTTTCCTTCGACCACGTTAAGGGTGATGCAGAGACAGCCGTGGCTACTATCTCCGAGTGTGATGGGTTAAGCCTTTTTTAGGACACCTTTTCTAGTCCCCTCCCCGGATTGGGGGAAGCAGGGCCTCTCTAAATAGAGCTGCTTCGTCACTCAGGGAGCTGCCAAATTGCACTGTTAACCCTATGCAGTGTAAAGCGACCATCTACCCTGAGCCGTCCACGTGCAGGCATCAGACAAAGCCCGATTGGCATCACAATCAGACCTCTCTACCTCTGCCCATCGCCGTGGGACTGTCTGAATCGGAGTCCATTGTCAGAAGCCAAGTCAGTTACGCAGGAGATATTATAGTGCACAAAACGTTAATTACGTCAGTGTCCGCGCAAACACAGGTGCACTCTTATCTCCACCTCTATGGATCCAATGGAACGGGAGGCCGCTACAATTGGTAAGAGGCAGGAACGTCCCTAAGCATCAGCAAGACCTCTGATGCTGACCTAAGTTGTGGCACCATAGTGCTAGGTCTAGTGACTGACCGGGGTCGCCAGTCTGTCGCAGCGGTAGGCATCCGCTATTGGGGATGATAAGATGTAGGAAGGGATACTACTGCCACGGGAAGTAGAGTGTGACAGCAGTAGCTAGAGCAGTCCGGGGTCGCATACCCGTAGTGATTCTAGGCAGTATGTAGCTATCGGACAGATAGCTGACTGAATCACCCTCTGGAACGTGTGTGACGTAAGCGTGCCACTCGCTCAGACATTACACTCACTCTCGACATTACACTTACAACAGTTACAATAATCATTTCAATTCAATGTGAGATTAATAGTCGGGGAGCCGACTGGGCTTTGAAGATTAAATAAGCAATTATATTAAGGAGGTATATAACATATAAGTATTTCACCGGTGGGGGGCGCGTCTACAGGTATTCGAAAATGTAAAATAAAAACAATCACATAGGCATATTCGTGCGATACAAAAATAAACGTTTAATCCTTACTAATATTATAAATGTGAACGTTTGTAAGAATGGATGGATGTCTGTTACTCTTTCACGTAAAAACTACTGAACGGATCTGGATGAAATTTGGCACAGAGATAGATTATGGTCTGGAACAACACATAGGCTACCTTTTTAGCGATAACTGACATCCACGCGGGCGGAGCCGCGGGCAACAGCTAGTTACACCATAAACCTTCCCGTTAAATATTGATGATAATATGTTTTTAAATCGGTCCAGTAGTTTTTGAGTCTATTCATTGCAAACATACATAAAAACACATTTTTTCTTTATAATATTGGTATAGATAAAAACGAATATAATTACCATGAATCTCTTCACCATTGACATTGGCTCCAGCAGCAATGAGGTACTGTACAACCTCAACGTGGCCTCTACCAGCTGCTAAATATAATGCTGTCCTTTCATTTGTATCCCTGGCTTCTAAATAAGCACCATTATTGACTAGAATTTTAACCTGAATAAATAAAATTACGGTATTAAAATTAAACTCGTAGGGAAGCACTGGATGATTCACTGGAGGCTTAAGATCGGCCATCGTGTTGTGGCTTTGAATGGACGACATCAGACTGATATAATTATTATTTATCAGATAAATAAAACCATATAATATCTGATAGAAAAATATTTTATTTTAGATATATTTTAATAGCTTAATTAATTGATAAAATTTAGCTATTAATAAAATTAAGCTCAAAATTCCTTTAGGTTACAAAATAACACTCATAAATCATGAATAAGCCAGAAAGATGATGTTAGCTAAATTCTCCTACGGCTAGTTCGCTGACGTGAAGCTATGAGAAAAAACTAGCAAGAAACTCATGCCACTCTTTTTAATCGCCAAAACCAAATCACTTAATATAAATAATATTACGAGAAAGAAACGTATTTATCGCTGACAACACGCCTGGATACCTCTGGTATTGCAAGCATCCATAGACTATGGTAACTGCTTAACATCAGGCGGGCCGTATGCTTGTTTGCCACCCAAGTAGTATAAAAAAAATGTAAATAGACTTAGAGTTCATAATAGTAGCTGTGCCAAAATGGGCCATACAGTCCCAACAATGAATGATCTCTTTCTTACCAAATCCAGGAACCCTCTTGAAGCAGCAAAATGAAGAGATGTCATTTTCTCATGTGTTTTATAGTTTATATGGCTGCCAGCCTTCAACAATGCTTCTACTATTTCAGTGTAATTTTTTACAACAGCTACATGTAAAGATGTCAACCCATCTCCTGCTGTGATGTCGACTTTGCATCCTGAAAATATTATAAATGTGAAAGTTTGTAAGAATGGATGGATGGATGTTTGTTACTCTTTCACGTAAAAACTACTGAATGGATCTGAATGAAATTTAGCACAAACATAGATTATGGTCGGGAATAACACAGGCTACTTTTAACAGCGATAACCGACATCCACGCGGGCGGAGCCGCGAGCAACAGCTAGTATGTACTAATGAAATGATCGCCATCTGCTAATGGTGAAGGAAAACATCGTGAGGAAACCCACATGTCTTAGAAGAGATTTTAAAGACATGAATGTGTGAATTAAAATCATATTTAAAAGAACGTTTTCAGTTTCTGAATGACACACATGGGAAGTCCCTGAGATCATCGGAAAACTTAAGGTTGGCAATATCAATGCATTCCACAAAATTCTATGACAAATCCTTTACCGTACATGCTGCACGTTTGTGGAATGCATTGCCAGTCGCTATTAGGCGAGCACAGACCATATCTTCTTTAAAAAAAATGGTTTATGAACATTACCTATCAGCGTAACTAATAATTTAAATTCTTCTTTCTTATAGATATTGTATATGTAATAAAATTTGTATCTTTTTATTTATCTATTACATTAATTGTTTGTACCTAACGATGTAGGTAAAATGTTATTTATTTGTGTAGGTATATGTATTGTTTATAATTACCTAATATTATATATGTATGTATAGTTCTTAATAGATATTTATTTGTACCTAATTTTATTTATTTACCTTCATTCCTTGTATTTATAACACCAAAACCTCCCACTACTTTTGCTTTATTATATTTAATTTTCTCTTCTGTCCATCCAAAGGTTGCCTGGCAGAAATTGCTTTTAGCAATAAGGTCGCCCATTGTAAATAAATGTGTAAAATAATATCTGTATCATTAATGTAACTGGTGTACAATAAAGAGTTTTCTATTTTTCTATTCTATTAAGGCCTAAAACCCCCTCTCTTGATAGAGGAGAGTAGACCCGTGCCCAGCAGTGGGAAATATTTGTGTTGCTATTACATAAATGGTAATATCATGGGCCTGACGCAGTAGTAAAACTCTAAGGGCACTGGGCGTATCGTAAAAAAATACATTCTTTATATTTTAGCGGTTACATTTAGCTAGATTCCGTATATTAGTGAATCTTGCGACAGCTTTTTCAATTACTTCTACTGAACCTATTCTTATTAAACTTTGCACAAATGATTTGATCAATATTATGATAGATTGATCATGATATTGTATCGCCATGGGATCTCATTTGTACAAAGTTTCGCGTCCTAACTCCATCATATCAGACCCTTCAATAAGAAAGAAATAACATCGTTTAATTTAAACATACCAGCTTCAATCAACAAATTGACAACTCCAAGATGTCCTTGCTCTGCAGCATAATGCAAAGCAGTTCTCATGAAAGCATCTTGCTGATCTATCCCATTGTTCACTACTGATGCTGATGCTATGGCTGCCCCTGTGGACTCCAGTATAGCTGCATACCATCTATAAAAAACGTATTTTGCTTAAATTTGGTATGTTTTGGAAGAATGTCTGACAGTCAGAGCTACATATTGTCTCGCATGAAAAGTAACTTAAATGGAAAGTTGCATACATAAAATATTGCTTGCAAGGTAATTAGCTTGCATGAAAAAGAGCTTACACAGAAATAAGTTCTTATGGAATTATCTCATGGACTTGTTGGCGTCTTTCTTTATTGCCCTTTGATTTTGTCAGAGGCAATGTTAGCCTTAGGCAATTAATGCATGGAAGGATGAGATTTTTGTTCATATCTAAGGTTACATTGCTATTTATTGGATATGAAAAGATTTTAATTAAAAGTACGAACTTTGATGATGCGTTTAGTGCCCACATAATTTATTTAATAAATAATAATACTAACTTATACATGGATGACCAGGTCTCATCTTCACTAGTAGTTGGTGCCACATTGCCTATATCTTCATCCCATTCTAGATCAGCTTGTGGTGATGGTGTTAATGAGGATGGACTTACAGATGACTTCAAACTATTAATTTTACTTTCATCACTACTGGAACCTTCGCTATGTATAAAAACGAAATATCCTTGATTTCTATCAGCCTTTGCACTGTTATCTAATATCCCGATAGTATCATATTGCCCTAAGCTATAATCTTTGAGCGTTCTATCGTAGATGCTTTTACACTTCACATCTCTCGTTTCTTCGTGCTGCCCTTGATGTTTTAGCTTCCGCTTATGGCATTTGATTTGTCGTTTCCTCGGATTAACATTATACGGAGGAACTTTGTGTGACGAACTTGATGGTTGACTAGCAGAAATTAATAGCTTTAAAATTTCAATGTTTCCAATATTTGCGGCCTCTCCCAAACATGTTTTACCTTGGCTGACAGTCTTGTTTGGATTAGCACCTGCAAGTGATAAAATTCATTGATTTATTTATTTACACAAATACAGAGCCATCATTACAGGTATAACCTAATACAAGGGGTATATAACAAAAAAAAAAAAAATGCTTTACTTATCGTCTACTATGTGGTAACACAACAAGTGGTAACAGTATAGGATCTTAATACTAAAACAACATTATCACAATAAACTATAAGTAGCCAAAATATAACAATAATATCAATTCATTATTACAGTAGGTACCTTTTTAAATATTTTTTTTTAAACTAGCTTAAATAGCAAAGACTGTATCAAGTGGCATACTCTTGGGGAGGCCTATGTCCAACAGTGAAGATAAAACCAGCTGTTTCCTACTACCTACAGCTTCGCTCACATAGATGTCCATTATCAGGATAAAAAAGCTGTCCTTTCCCAAGATACCATCTATCACGTTGGAAAATTTAAATTACAATCCAATCAGCCCTTTAATCGTGAAAAACTGAATTAAATCACGGACATATACAATGGCCATTTCACTAGACTAAACCAGAGTAATTAGCAAAACCATAAAAATCAAATTGACTTGTGTATCAGATCTAGAATATCATACAACCTATTTACGCAAGTTTTGGTCTGCAATGAATCAGCCACAATAGGAAAAAAACAACTTTAATGGCCAATACATGTCTTTATAATGTATAATATCTCTTGATCTATAAATTATTTAATATATGACGAAAAAGGTTTTTAAGCAGATTGTGTGCACAGAAACGTGTGAGATTAGCCATCGTTTCATAGTTCAAAACCT
The DNA here is from genome assembly GCA_947095525.1 of Trisateles emortualis. NCBI lineage: Eukaryota > Metazoa > Arthropoda > Insecta > Lepidoptera > Erebidae > Trisateles > Trisateles emortualis. Next base: position 11,359,771 of record OX352732.1, on the reverse strand, counting down.
ATCATTGTTCCACATTTTAAGCAAATTAATGAGTTAATTAAAAAAAATAAGTATCTACATCTATTGTCCTAAAACCTTTCACATTCTTTGCTACTCACACAATCTTGAACTATTCTTTAGAAAATTAATACTTGTAAAAACACTTTTCCTTACCATTCAAAAGGGCCTGTGAAACTGTGTCTTGGTCTTCTGCTAATATTGCCTGATATAAACTATCTTCAAGTGAAACTTCCATACTTAAATATTACCTAATTGTATAAATGCTCACATTTCGGGGATATTTTTATTGTATATATTTGTCACAAATGTAACATAATATTATTTTCATGTAACATCGAGAAGTAGTGAAATAAGATAATTCTGCTTTATTTTATGTTATAATACTTTCTGACATCCATATATAAAACTTTAATCATCATCTTCATTGTTCTGCCAGTCAGAATTTGTGAATAACTGATCAATATTCACAGAATTTAAAGGAAACTTAGGAAAAGGAGATGGATAAATGGTTTGTTTACCAAAATGACTTCCATGACATTACATTGATTGGATGAATCAATCAATAAACCATACCAATGTCAGTGTCAAAATAAGAGTTGCCAACTACAATAGTAACAGCTTCAGACACCCGGCTTCGTCCGTGTAAAACTACTGTACCGTGTAAATTTTTTTTTAACCAGAAGTACTTAGGTATATGAATTTTCATGCTTTTTACTTCATAATTTACTGCCTTCCATACAACTGATAATGATTCTCATAATTTATCTTCATAGAGGTAAGTTTTTTCAAATGCCTTTATTGTGTTCATTTACTCGCATTTAAGGAACCTATGTACAAAACTTCAAGTTTGTAGCCTAGGTGGTTCGAATTCCACGTTGATAAATCACTCAAACAAAGCAGTAAGTCAGTCGGGACATATAATTTATATATATGTTTAGATTATAATAGGTTGCAATTTTTTTCTGGCAATTGCACACATTGTAACCCACCCCCCTGGATCTGCGCCTCTACATATTTAGTAGTTTAATGGCAATATTTAAAAAAAAGTATGTTCTGACTGACATGTTTTTAAATAATTGCAGTCGAATTTCGACCACTAAGTGACCTCTAGTAGCAATAAATAGGCATCTACGAAAATAATATAGATAGATAGATAGATAGTAAATAGTCTCTTATTAAATATTAACTTATTTGGTTGTTTTATTAGTTTTTTGCATTTTCTGAGAAATTTTACCATAGTAATGTAATTTTTTACATCATCAGAAAGTAGAGATTTTAAGGAACAAAAAAACTTACTGACTTTTTTAAAGAAGCAGATATTTTGACGTGAGATTTTTCGATCGAAAATTAGAGTGTTTTTTTCGATATTAAGTTAAAGTAAGGTGAAAAATTAATATTTTAAATCAAACAAATTACAGTGTGTTTGGGACATAATAAGGTAAGTTTTCAGGAAATTTCGTGAAATAAAAGTTCTTTTTGTAAAAGATAAAAATAAAAATCCAAAAACTTGAGTATTTGAATTTTTCACATACATTTTGAGGTTATGTGAAAAAAGTGTAAATACAAAAGTTGTAGATCTTTTTATTACCTACAACTTTGCCATTTTTTTTTTCATAGGACAAAAACGTAGTGATTAGTTACTCTGTGATAGGACATGTAGTTTTCGAAATCGAGATAAACCGTTTTTTACCCTTAAAACTCACCCCCTTCCATTTCCCGACCTCAGATCGCCCGTAATTTATTTTTAATTTTTGTTATATGCTCTTCAATTTCCAATGGGTTTCATCCTACTGTTTTTTTTTTTTTACTTTTAACCATTTTCAAAGGCTTTAGCACTGGTCTATCAGTAACGACAGTATTAATAAAATATATAAGTGGTATTTTATAACTGAATGTTATGAGTTCCTATGGCATTATCTTGGAGTTGTCCTTATACTTTTTTTTCATATTTATTTATTACAATAAATATGAAAAAAAAAGTATAAGGAAAAAATAGGAAGAGTGAACATAAATCAGTAGGTAGTAAAATATAAAAATGGAATAAGAAATTTAATTCTATGCGAGTCAATAAGGACCTACAGATACAAAATTCTCCACATTGTAGGTGGCTTTGACCTGTGCTTATACTATACATTTAAAGTGCATTTAAATATATGACTCTATTTGTTTTCATTGTGCGGGTCAAGTCATTTTATTAAAGAAAAAAATGGCCCAAGCCCATTTTAATTTTTAGTAACTTTAAGATAACTGTGACATTGAGTGAAAGCGCAGAGCAACATGGTGTTGTACAATATTAAAAAATCAATCATAATAAGTGGTTTTAGTTAGACCGTCTATATAAAAAATATTTGATTATTTTAACTAATATTTATTAACTGACTAATTCATAGAACCCATTTAAAAGTTCTCAATACATTCTCTTAGAACTATTTGATGATATTATGGAATTTGCTATAATAATAATAATTAGTTGTTCTGTGGACATTAAGTAAAATTACTATTTTGACGTCCTAGTCTATCTTGTGTGCTAGTGAATTTAGAGCGCGAGCGTCGATAAACAGAGTAACTATTTATAATAATATAGCCAATTTATCATTATAAATATACACTCTAGCAGCACTTGATTATAATCTGTAGTCACTGTCAAAAAGTCAAAAAACGACGCGACGCGCTTGCTTGACGCTTGTTTGCTACCGCTCACTCGAATTCGTCATTGTAAAGTGTTTGTTTAATTATATTATCATTTAAGCAAGAATTTCTTAATTTTATATAGTTGATTGTCTTTTTATTATAAGCAGAAACGAACCTTTATATCCAAAATGTCTAGCACATCACAAAAACATAGAAATTTCGTGGCCGAGCCCATGGGAGAAAAACCAGTAACTGAATTAGCGGGAGTCGGTGAAGTATTGGGAAAACGGTTGGAAGGCGCTGGATTTGATAAGGTTAGTTTGTGGTACAATCAAGTTCCAGACAGTAAATTCATATTGTTGACCATTTTTATAGAACTTAGTTTCCTTCACCCTTCAGTGATATTAAAATATAACTCTTTCCGTGTTTACGAGAATGAATAACTATAGCCACGTTATTTTGAACCATTGAATTTGTACATATTAGTCATGACTATAAATAAATTATCAGTTTTCAAATATAATAATAAGTTAGTATTTTTGTGGCATAGAATAAATTAGTTTATACAAATTGCAGATACTTTATACTCATGTATTATTTCTGATAACTGTACATTGATGCCATTTTTTGTACATTATTTATTTTTACTTCAATTATATCTGATTTACTTAAAGTAAATCAGATTGATTGATGTTCTAACAACATGATAAAAGCCTTTTCTTATAGTTTATGTTAGCAGACTGATTATTTTTAGATCTGCGATCTATAACATATATTTTTCTTTTCTAGGCTTACACAGTACTTGGTCAGTTTTTGGTGTTGAAGAAAGAAAAAGAACTATTTCAAGAATGGTTGAAAGATACATGCAATGCCAACTCGAAGCAGTCATCAGATTGTTACCAGTGTTTGAAAGATTGGTGTGATGAATTTTTGTAATAACTTGTAAAATGTTTTAATAATTACATACCTAAGATAATGTACATAATATATCTATTAATTTGTAATTACACATAAGCAATAGGTATTTGCCTATATTTTTTTATGTAATTTTTCATTTATTAAAATTCATACTAAAATTGTGTTTCAATTTCTTTAAAAAATATTGTGAGTATGCCATAACTTTGGTAAAAGTTTTTGTGTACTAATAAAATAAAATAATTTACTTGTTCTTCAAGTATCTATATTATTGTAATGTACCTACTAAAAATAATACTCTATGTGGTTTAATTAAGTACAAGTTATTATTGAATTAAATGATGTTCAAAATGAAGTTCTTTTGTGAAATAAATGTATTACCTACCAATTTAATTACAAATGTTACGTCATGATGCCTAAGAGCCATAATTATATCCGTCCGAAAAATGTCGAGATTAAAGTTTAGTCTCGACATTTTAGGGCTCATACACGTAACGACGACGCCGCGACGTCACGTGACACGGCATGGCACCGTGACGCATATGCACTGGTGTAGATATGCACTTGATGGTCGTTGGATGTGACGGGTTCGAATCCCACAAAGGCTTAATATTTGACTCACTTATGATAGCCAGTGTGAAAGTTGTCTTTGAAATAAAGAAAATTCATTAACGACATTTACTAAGTAATTATAAGGATTTTTATCGCTTTAATTGTAAAGTTAAAGTCACGCAAGAAAGCGAGAAAAACGTAAATGTGGAACCGATTGATATTGTTTTCTTACTTTGGCGTCCATCATCATCGATCGTAAGAACCTTGCGAATGTGAGAACCAAAGAAGCGCTGGAGACCTGTGCTCACATACAGGAACACAACTACACCGCTGTGTGTACTTATTTGACTGAGGTCTTCTGTAAGGTGGAGGTCCTTCGCCAGTCGGGTTTGCTCGCTAGTATGGTGCCTTCGCCCTACCTGTCTTAAATGATTCTTATGAACGTCATAAAAACAAATGTTAGCATAATTTCTTCCTACGGCCAATTCGCTGACTAGGGTAGGTCCTTGAGAAGAATTGGCGAGAAACTGGCCACTTTTCTTGATCGCCAAAGTACAAGAACCAATGATAGCAAAAAAACTTGGGCCCCGAAAGTTTTGTTCACTTAAGGAAATTAGGAAATACACAAGAAAATTATATTTCTATTGCATGAAACAAGAATATGTCATGGAAACTAAATCCATCAAATTAGTGTTGTAAATTCCATTAAAAACAAATAGATCAGCATCAAAAAAATTGGTTGATATTACATGTTCCAGTGGCCATGAACAAACCCGATTTTGGCGAACTAACCGTCTACAAAACATTGTATTTAGGGTTATAGTAACCCACACTGTTTGTTTGTATGACATATCTTGTGTAATCTACATGTCATATGTCATTATTTTTAACTATAGTTATCTTATTTATCTGTGGTAGATAACTATCTTTAGATCTTTTAGTCTATAGGAGTTTTGCGATAATCTGTGCTCTATTTATTTTTGGAACTGGAAGTCCGTGAAAAATCGAGGATTTTACAATTTTGTACGTTAATTTACTCAGAATTCTTCTTTAACGAATTGGTTTTGTGTAATTAATGCTATAAAGTGCGTTGTAGTTAAATGTTGAAAATACATGTCTAGTTTCGTGAACTGTAATCTAATTCGTTTGATCTGACACCTAGACTTCCTGTTATTCTTTGAAGTGTGAGCTGTCCAAAAAATATTCCATGAAAACTAATATTTTTTACAATTCCAGAATTATCATGTATCATAAATAGTGAAAATCATTGTAGTATAGTTCTAGTGAATTAATAGGTACTTATTTGATAATTTTAATTTTCTAGAATGCATACCATGGTTCAAGAAACTAAGTAAAAAAAATGACAACTGAAAATTGCTTGGTGAAAGCAATATATTCCTTTAAGGGTAAGAACAATGACGAGTTATGTTTCAAAAAGGGAGATGTTATTACTGTTACCCAAAAAGAGGAAGGTGGATGGTGGGAAGGAACCTTGGGTGAGACCACAGGCTGGTTCCCTAGTAATTATGTGACTGAATATAAAGGTATGATCAAATAATTTTCTTACTAATTTTATTCAAATTTATAGTAATTATATACTTTGTCTACTATTTATTTTTAATATTGTTTGGTATTTTAATCACCTTGTAGATTCTTCAGGATCAGTAACAACTTCGCCAATAAGGGCAGCTTCAGAAATACAAGCATTCAGAAATGTGGTGCTCAAAGATATTATTGACTCTGAAAAGGCACATGTAGCCGAGATGCAAGGCCTCGTGAGTAATTTCTTACAGCCTTTGGAAAAAAGTGAAATGTAAGTTCAGATCTATTTAAATCATTTTTACATTGAAAAAAAAAAGAAAACACAAGAGAACAAGCTAGACTGGTGAAGGACCCTCCTTTTCAGACCACAGAACTAAACACAGTGGTGTAGTTGTTTTCCTGTATATGAGTACAGGTTTCCAGCGCTCATTTCAGGATTAACTAAACATTATTAGTTTGTTAAATGTAAATGAACATGATGTGAACATTGAAGATGCTTGCAAGCATCCATAGGCTATGGTAACTGCTTATAATCACGTAGGCTATAACTATGCTTGTTTATAAAAAATAGTCTGCTGTACCATATATTACAAATTTTAGGAAAATTGTGTTGTTGGATAATATTCTCTCATATTTGTGGGAAAAATATACTATTGATAAAACTCTGAAGGACTCGGACCCTTCTGACTTTCTCTTTAGGCTCTGAAATGATAAATGAGTGATTCATCATTGAAGAGCTTAAACCCAAAGTGCTATTAGGTTACAATTTTGCACAAAGGTTCCTTAAATTACATAAGATGGTACTAAACGATTTATGGAAATTCAATCTTAGAATTGGTAAAAATGGTATAGTCTGATTAGCCAATAGTTATAATTTATTATAGTGATGATAGAAGCTGATGTAATAATTCTTTTTCTTTTCAAATTAATGATACACAGGTTTTGTTATATTTTTATAATTACAGGTTTCATCAAAAATGTCTATTGTGAATATAAGCTCTTTGTTATTCTCATTGTTTGGAGGTATAATAGTGCATTATGTAATCCTATTCATTTGGTAATTTTAACTGTATATCTATTTATCTTTTACCCAAAAGAAATCCATGGCTAGACATAGATCTCCCTTAGGATTACCACAGCATTCAATCCTAAGCTGCCCAATCCCTTTATTATATCAATAGTCGCTGCCTAGTTTTTATATTGTCTGGTTTGCTGGCAGCGGAACAGTCATTATCTATTTATATTCCATGATTGCAATAAGATCTATTGTTCATTACTTTTATAAATTTGTAGGCTCACCAGAGACGAGTTTAGACAATTAACTGGGAACATAAATGAGGTGCTACAAGTTCATGAACAGTTCCTTACATTACTTGATGAATGTGCTACGAAGACTGGTCCCGATCAGCGTGTTGGAGGGCTATTTCTGCAATGGGCACCTAAAATTAAATCAGTTCACCAAACTTATTGTGCTGGTCATCCAAAAGCTGTCTGTATTCTGGACAAGTACAAGTAAGTTGGAGTATTTTTTTTATATTGCTAATGGCAGCAAGCGAGCTATCTGAAAAGCGCCTCTCACTCATGACACATTCACCTTTGACAGTACCAGTTATTTAGAGGCATATAACACAGCTGTTTTTGTCATATTTTGTTTGTATTTCTGCTCCTGTGAATAAGCATACACACAACTGTGCTGTGTAGAGATTAAAATGGAACTGTGATTTTTAGTCCAATAAAACTTGTTACATCCCAAGCTCTTTACTTGTATATGTCACTAGGTGGGTATGTTTCACCTCTTTAAGAGAAAGCAGTATAACATTATGTAGGTGCTCATAGCTGATGCATATAAACGATCAGCGGGTTAAACTATCAAGAGTCGGAACTCTCTAGGAGGATCACTACATAGTGGTATGTCATCTGAGCGTCGCCATGCTTTGGAGGACACATCAAAAGTCGGTTCCGACTGTTACGTCGTTAAATCGCGGCAAAGGCCTAAATATGGGTGATTTAAATAACACGCTATGTAGTAGAATAATTTAGTTTATTTATGAGACCACATACTGTAAATGCGAGGTGCGGCGATGGCAATGAATTTGATGACAATTTAAACATTATATATGGAATATGCTATTGCTCTTTGTTTTGGTGGGCAACGGAGATAGCTGTACAGGGCTGCTATACGAAGATTAGTTTTCTTTTACAAAAACCTTACATTTTACCTAAAAGAAATCAACAACTACAGTTTATGCTGATGTAGGCTGCTTGATCATAAGTTGAACAACTAACATGTAGTATACATGGTACTTTTCTTTTAGGGAAGAACTGAACACATGGATGGAAGAAGCTGGTGCTGTATGCCCTGGGGTGCTAGTATTGACAGCTGGCTTATCAAAGCCATTTCGACGATTGGGCAAATACCCTGCTATGCTGCAGGAGTTGGCCAGACATGTGCATGAGGCACATCCAGACAGGGGTGACACTCATAGAGCATCTGTTGTCTACAAGGATATCGCTGTGAGTTATTTTTTTATGTTGTAATATTTTAATGGTTGATAATGTCTGATTATCTTACCATTTGCCCGAGTGTAGTGGTTTCATCTCCACATGTGACAAAAGAATTGTGTGATCTACAAGTTGTTCAGAGTCTGGGTGTATTTTGTATGTGTCAATTGTGTGTTTGTAAAATCCCCAAAGCGACACAGGGTTATAACTCTCTTGAGCAGGAGTCATCTTATTTAAAGATATGTATTTTCTTGATTTTGATCTTTTTTTTGATCTTTATTTAAATCCGTAGATATATCTTGATCATACATTGTTATATCATATTGGTTTAAATCAATAAGTATTTTTTAGATAGAGTACATTAAAAATACTAAATAATTTTGTTACTTTTAGAGTGGTTGTGCCGCATTGAGGCGTCAAAAAGAACTGGAGCTTCAAGTAGTGACGGGTGAAGTGCGTGGCTGGCCAGGTGGCGAACTTGCGTCTCTTGGTGATGTCTTGCATATGGGCAGTGTGGCTGTCGGCCCTTCGCATCAGGATCGCTATCTTGTGCTGTTCCCTTCAGCACTTCTTTTACTATCAGTTAGCAAGAGAGTCTCGGCTTTTGTTTATGAAGTAAGTAATGCATATAAAGATCATAATATTTAGAGGTTTAAATATATATAATATTAATAACATATACAATTAAAATTAATTATATATTGAAAATTACCCCTTTGGACAAAGGTACTTAAGACATAGCTGGTGAACCATGTTTGATTAACAGATTACGTTCCGATTGTGGCAAAAAAAAAACTTAAATAATTGATATGATAATGATAATTTTAGGGTTGTCTCCCATTGACCGGCATCACAGTTTGCAAATTAGACGACACAGATACCAGAAAGAATGCATTTGAAATAAGTGGACCAATGATAGATACCATTGTAGCCGTGTGTCAGACAAGAGCTGAAGCCGATAATTGGGTGAGCTTGCTCCAGAAGCACTCCAATACTAGTAGTCCAGCTCATGAGCCTGGACAACCACAGTCATTGCCTCATGTAAGTATATTATATTCGATTTATATATTGCTAAATGGGTTATACCTACACAGAAATTTGTAATAACAGGATTGTCGAAAGCGTACATGTACACGCACACGTAGGTGCGTGCTTTGTAGCAGTGATATAACTAATTGAGAATTAATCAAACTACTTATCAAGGATGCAAATAACGTTTTACGAGCATAACACATGATTAGTATTATTACTATCATCTTTTATTGTAGGGCGAAAGCTATTTTGTCATAAATAGTGCATTGTGCTATTTCTACAGTGCTGTTATTACGATTTCTATGACAGATTCTTTAATGATTAATATCGACAAAATTACTGGTGTATAAGTAGAGTATTATATAATTATGATATGACGTTTTTTTACGATGGCAGGTAGAAAACTACCACTGAGGCCCCAACTAGTTAATTGATAACTGACTGTGTCTTGATAAGTTTGACTAATAAGTCAATATTAGGTTTGTACTGGTTGTGTCCTCGATGATACATACATACTACATATTACATTGTCAAGTCTACATAATATCACTGTTCTTTAGTATCAACTTGTCTGAACAAAATGTTATTACAATGTTGCATTCTCAGTGGAAAATAAAGTCTGATAATCCCTAAAAACCCTAAGATCTATAGGTTAAAAATTGCCTTGTGGGATTTTTCATCTACTTTTTTCCCCCCACTGAAACTGTACGTGTAAAGAATGAATGCTAGATTACTTAACTATGAAGGAAACTAAGAGGATTTTTTGTAATTTTGGTTGTATAGCTGACCCGCTCTCCTTCTGAAGGGGCGTTGTCTAGCATCAACTCTAGTCGCCGCAGCCTTTATCACGTGACACTACCACCGCCTAGCTACCCTTCTGCATCACCTTACTATTCACTCACCAAATATTTTGCGAGACTCGTTAAAAAAAAAGTTATAACAAGACAAATGTTGCGCAAGCTCTTACATGAAAGAACATGGGCTAAAGCTTTCGAACTAACCGGAATACCCGTGAGAAGACGACATAAAAATCATATACGGCTAAGGATAGAGAATGATGGCGTTATAGGTGCTGACACTGACTATTCAGACAGTGATGATAGTGATAGAGAAACTGATGGGACTGAATCGTATACGAGTTCAAGCTTTACAGACGCTGAAGCGGCTAGTAGCAACAGGATGTTGCGGCAAGATGCTATAGACAGTCCTAGAACTATTTCGTCATGTAGCAGTTGGGGCAGTAACTTTGGTTACGTCAGATATTTCGATAACAACGCAATGGACGAAACACAACCAATGTTCAAAGCGGATTGTACGCGAGACCTATTTAAAAATATATCTGAAAACAATAAAATACAAAACACAATCAAAACCATTGATAGTGGACAATACCAAAATAATTCTCGTATTGGTATAAATAACATGAATCCGTTTGCATTACATTCCGAAAGTACTGACAATTCCAGTTTCGAGGTTAGACCGTACATGGCATGTGAAGATCTATCGAATATTGATCAAAATACACAAATCGATATACTGGGTGATGAACAAGATTTTGTGCCCACTAGACGAAGTTTCCCAAATCTTAGTGCGAAAAATGAATCTGTTACCAAGCTTTGGAAATCAACTGAAGAGAATTATACGCGGGAAGACGATGATGCTGCAGAAATATTAGCAAGTAACGTATTGCATAATCTCGATCCTCCTTCACCGAAACAGAGGGATAATCCACTAGAATCAATTATAATAGATCCTCCACCCATGTTCCGAAATGATGAAGACAACATGAAAATAATTAGCGTTAATCTTAATACGGACATTCCGTTCCGAAAGCATTCGCTTAATTCAGATAAAAAGATCCGACGTTCCATGTCAAGGTCAATGGTAGAAACTGAAAACTATCATCGCAAGGAGGATTCTAGAATTGATAGATTGAGCTCCCAGTCGGAAAATCAAAAAGTGAATAAAAAATGCGAATGTTGTAACAGGTCTCTTTGTCCAAGCCCTCGTTCATCCGACTCAGGTGTAGTTGGGAGCTGTAATTTGGCGTCTCCAGAATTAAACATGCATGAATATTCCAGCTCTGGAACGACAGGCAACGAATCAGACGCCCATGATAAGGTACCAGACCATTTGAAAGATTCTTTGACCAATCTATCTCAAGGAAGCTTTGATGCTGACCGTAGGAAGAAGGTCACATTATCCGAAATAGAAGCAGCTGATTTCGAAGATCAGTGTAGGTGCACGTCGCCTTTTGGGTCCACAGCGAGAACATCTTGCGTGACAAGTGTCACATCTGAGAATAGTCTTGATGTAATGGATTCGTCGAACGTGAATGTTACATCCACTTTTATTGGACCGACTATGTCCATACAGCAAATGAAAAGGACGTCAATTAGAAGGAACATAGAACGCTATGTTCCAGAAATTAGGCTTAAGCCAGAACCTCCGCCTAGAGTGTACAGGAAGCCGAGTACTCATATAGAGATACCCAAAAATGTAAGACAGCCTTTACCTTGTCAGTGGAGTACGTTAAATATAACTGAAAAAACTAAGCCCAGTCTACATTATCATATGCGTATATATCGAGACCCAGCTGAGGGTAAAGATAAGTCTATAGAAAGACAGTCCAGATCGAATGCTCCACGCAATCGTGATGTCTTTGGCAAAGATAACAAGCAAAGTACAGATACGAATTACACAGAATTACGTAAAACGAGATCTCGCAGTGAGGATTTATCAAAATTGCAGAAGGGTTTAGCTGAGGCTCAAACAGGTTTTATGGTGTATAGATCAGATTTGTACGCACACTGGTGGATGAAAGCAAAGTTACCGATTACCGTGGTCACCGACTCAGGCAAGGATTATTCTTTTGTAAAGAGCTACTGATTTGTGTCACTGGTTTGAAGATAATATTGCCTTGAGGTTTTTGTCACCATTAGATTAATACTGTCATTAGAGTTCCCCAGTGTTGCAGTGCTTTACTTGATCATCCTTGCCTGTGTTTATTCATCATACTAACTTCAAAATATCACCGCAAGTAGATATCATGTAATTGTACTAACCAATGATGAAAATAATGCATGGTAAGGCTTATTTACCTGTTCTTTCCATCAATAAAACTAAAGTCCCTTGTGGAAACCCATGTGACTGGGGCTTTTGGAGTTTGATTACTGAATTGGCGAAGATATTGAAATAAAAAGAAAGGAAAAAAAATGTGTATAGGCATGTCTACTTTAACAACCCGCATTAGGCTAGCGTGTGTGCATTAAGGCCTAACTTTCTCAACCGAGGAGACCCGTGCTCAGCAGTGAGACATACCTATTGTGGGTTGCATTACGATTGCTGTAATAATAAATGCCTCAATACATTTTAAGGATATCTGCTATATTATTCCCGCTTAAAAAAAACTGTGTGAGCAAGATCTGAATAAAACATAATCTATTTTTACGTATCTAATTCTAAAACAAGATATTTTCCAACTGTAACAGCTTGTTGGACGATTGAAGTAATAATATTGTTTGTTTTTTAACAGATGGCCATGAGCGACAGCAATAACTCTGATTTATCTTCCGGCTTAACAAACCACAAAAGATCACACTCATTCAACAATCATCAAAGTTACACACAACATACGCAACAGACTCAAAGAAGTAAACAAAATAACCACTCGGCAAGATGGCTACTAAACTCTTGTGACTCTTTAGACCAATCTCCCGCCAAGCCTAACAGAACACCCATCGGCAAGAAATTCTCATCTGTGGACTTTATTGATACCGCCGGTTCTAATTACAGCAATAAAGGTAATTATTATTGATGATACAATTATATAGGAATATGACCTCGTTAGGGCAATTGGTCGTTATGTAAGACTGCTGATCACGAGATCCCAAGTTCGATTCTCGGATCGGGTCAAAAATGTAAATTGGGTATTTCTGTCAAAAAAATCACAATTTAATGCCCAAAGTTTAGAAATTGGCGGTGTTTCACCCCTGTGCCTCGCCATTCACTAATACCGCGCCGAATGCTGTGGGTTTTAATCTCACATGAGACAAAACTCCATATCACTAATCCAATGATAAATGGTTGTTCAGAGTCTGGATGTAGTTTGCCTGTCCGAAATCAGCCCAGAGAACAATATTTTATTCCTATTTTAGTCGAATATTTAGGTAAATTATTCTATATGAAGAGCTGAAATATAGTTTGACCTTTTTTGATAAGGATAATGCGTATTATTTCTCTTTATTTGATAGATTAATAAATGGCAGTAGTTATTGCAATATTTCCTTATTACCACTTAGGGTGGAGCATAACATGTTTACGACCTGCGCCGCCACTCAGGCCTCAATCATTCACGGTCGGTTCAGACGAAAACATTGGACCGACCCACCCTTATGCCCCGCATCAACGCAAGTCCAATTCTTATGAAGAAGACGCACTTATATTAAAAGTTATTGAAGCATATTGTACTTCAGCCCGCTGTAGAAATGCTGTAAGTTCCGGTGAGTATTCTTCAGTTGATTTATTTTATGTTAAAGGGGTTAAGGTGTTGGTTAGCCTAGATAACGTAGACATAAAGTTGTGAGAGTTACTATGATATATTTTAGTTTTGGGTATTGTTAGGTTACGTTTGGAAGCGCTCGTTATTTCGGTAGATGTCTGGCGAACTAGAACGCTCTTTTAGTTCGTTTCTATTAAACATGGTTGGGGTCAGAACTATTTTTTTGTTGCTGAGCGTATATAGTTTAATGACGAATACAGAGCAACTGAAAGAAAGCAAGCAAACGCAAATGATCGTCGTCGCGGCGAATATAAGCTACTGCAAACTTGCTTACGCTCGCCTCCGCTCTTTCTCAGTGCTACATTGGCGATTGGTACGCCAAAGGAAAATAAAACGATACGCGCGATCGTTCTTTACACGCGTTCACTCAGTATAGGCAGAATAGCGAAAGGTAGAAAACGTAGGTACCGATCAACTAATACCACTCGTTTGCCTTCGCTTGCTTTCCTTCACTTGGTCTGTACCCGGCATTAGATGAACACCAAAAGAAAATTATACATTCAAATTTGTTAACATTAAATAGAGAACTAACAAATTAATTAAGATTTCATATGAATCAGACCGCATAATAGTTCTGTTTAAAGCAGTTCTTCGCCATAGATCGTTCGCAAACTATACAAGACTAACCTATTTGTTGCGGCGTGGACTGTTATAGCTATCAACTAATTACGTGCATTCAAAGTATAAACTAATATGTTGAGATATAAAAAAATAATGGATTTCATCTGTTTAAAAAATGTCTACGATAAATACTAGTGATGCAAGGAATATGAATTTATTGGTTTCGGCGAAAACGAATTCGCCGAAACTAATAAATTACCGAATATTCGTATTCGCCGACTTTTTATGATGTTTGCAAATTAAATGAGTGATATACTCACACGTGAATATTTTTGTAATAATTAAAATATAGCAGAAAATAAAATGATAGGCACACAAAGGCCGGCTTCACCTTATATTGTTTTAAAGCCAATGTTTGTTTTTAGCTACTTTCGCTTGAAAATTATACCAATTTCAAAAATTCATACACTAATAGACAACTTTACTACACTTTTCTCTCTGAGTGGCATAATTAAATTTTATTTTGATAAAAATACGGAGTACGCGGCTTTTTTTAGTTTTTAACGTCGTTCAAGTCAATAGAAACAATTTGGTGAAAGAAACAATTTGGTGAATAATTGGTCATCTTTATTTTTTTTCTACAGCGGATATGTGAATGAATCGGGTTAGCTGATATTATATGTTATATATAATTTTATATCGCGTCACAATATACGAGTATCTATATTAACTGATAAATGACAACATTAATTTATATTTTATTATTGTCATATGTGACAAACAATCAGTTCATACAACCAAAATGCAAAAACAAACTCATTTTTGTCACCAAAGCGCGACTGGCGTTCGTTCGATTTGAGTTAGCTGAACACGGTACTTATATGGAACCGAACTTCTGTACTATTTTGTGGTTTATTTTGGACATTATTTGGGGATTAGGTAACCTCAACTCAAACCCAGTGGCGGTCCACGCACGTCCAGCAGTGGACGGTCAGATGCTGATGAACTCGAACCAGATCACAATTCGGTTGGTATTATTGTGATATCTATTTTGTGTCAGTATTTAGTGTACCTAAAAAATGAACTGCAGTTAATATTAATATTATATTCACGTTGTCTTTGACTAATAAAATTGTGTAGTTAGAAAAATAAGATATCCGTATTCGACGAAAAATAATTTCGGTAATTTTTTTGTAAAAATAGTATTCGTTGCATCACTAATATACCATTTGTATTCGAACACCTATTGAGTATATCGACTCGCTATTGGCACATGATAAAGCAGAAGGTATCCACTAACACAGCGTGTTTATTATGCAGTACCCAATATTCCACTGGAGATTTTCGAGTCGACAAGGAGGAGACATGCGAAGTCAAGAAACCGTATTATCAGTTGGTTCTTAGAATGATATAATCTTTTATCATACCAAATCGTTTCGCTAGTCATAAAAGTAGCGCTTGAAAAATAATTTGTTCAAGTTGGCTGTTGTTGGTGTTATGTCGAATAATTGATAAGTAAGCACTTCGTGTATCACTATTAATATTACAATACTCAGTATAATGCTCAGTAAATAATTGTTTATGTCGGTATATAATATACAGGCACTCGTCTCTAAGTGCATGTTCAGCATGCTTTCGTAATAATATACTCTATTCACCGTATTAGTTCTTGTAGATCTGATATCGTTATTTATTTTTAATTCGGATAATATATACTATACATATTGTAATGTTATTTATTAAACCTTTAGTTTGGAGTAAGTACAAAGTAGCTAGTCGCTGTAGAGGTATTATTAATTGTATATCATTATCGTTTATATGATATTGTACATTTTCAACGATGTTAACTTCAAGGACGAATATTTATTGCATTTTGTAATAATATACTACCATCACGAAAGTACTGTCACTAACAAAGCTGTCTTCAATCTGCTTATGTATCTGCTGGAGTCTCTTAAATAGGGACATCGTTAAACTCAAATCTGTACTGATCTGGTCGTTTGAATCTTTCTATTTTGTTACATGCGGCTGCCTTTATATCGCACCTGCAGTGGACTGCGGCCACTTATCTCTCGGTAAAGTACAATATCACGCACCCGCTACTAACATACCTCACTATAACTACACTAAACTGCCGACCGTCCAGCGAAGTAACACACCCGATTATTCCGGCTGTAGCAAAACTACCAAAGTTAAACGTAACAAAAGCTCTTCTGCGGCGGACTCTTATATATACCGAGGGCCGGAAACGAGGAGGCTGTTATCGGAACGAAAGTTCGAAATGAACCGTTCTAATCCTAATCTGTGGGAGTGTTCGGAGGAACGTAGACAGAAGCTGTTGTGTGGGAGGGAGCGACGCAGCGGATCGCATCCCAGTTTAGCAGCACCGTTGAGAGCTGTGTTGCCTGTCCCTTCACCTTCGACAGTTTCCCGATCAGCGCGTTCATCGACTTGGTGCTGCGGTACCTTCGTTAAACACCTCACAAAATCACACCATTTTGATTGACATAAGTAGAAATTTCGTTTTATGCTCAATTTGTTGTTCCTACATATCATTCTTTTCGCTGTTCGTTCGGAGTACCAGTATGTAACTGCGTATCCATAAAATCTCATGACACGAGTGGCCACTGAAAGGTTTCATCAATTAAAATGTTACATTTAACCAAAGCTGATCCCATTGACTAATATTTTTAATGTTTCTTTTTTGTTATAATTTGTCATTATTTAATTAATCGCATCCTCATTTTTAGTAGTTAAATAAGATTTAATAAATTATTATATATAATTAATGTATGTTATATAGATTGGTAAGAAGGCGTATGTTATCGCTTTTATTTGAGTATACCTAGTGCAAGTGCCATTGATGTAGCCTTTATATTGCTCGAAGCGTGTTATCTATGTCTACATAGATGTTTCATATACATATACATTTGCATGTGTGCAGTATTATTTAGTAATTAGAGAAAATAATTTTAAAATATTGCTTGTATATTTTATGAATATAGATATTTTTGTGGTGCATTAAATTATTGCATATTAAATTTGAATGTGCATGAATACGCTTTTAGCGAAATAAAGATTGTATGAATAATATAAAAGTATGTAATAATTACAGTAATCTTGAATTACTTATAAATTGGAGTGATGGACAAATGCCAGGGACAAATACATTTTCCTGAAGTTATTTCTATCTATGGTCGAAACTCATTAAATGCCAAATGGTGCTTTTTATACGCAGACGTCATTAAGATTAATCATTTTAATAAATATCTTTAGGAACATGTTTTCGTAAATATTTATCATACATATTATTAGTGTTTAACGTATTTGTTTTGGATTTATATAATGAGGTTGATAATTAAAATGTTTTGAATTTTTGAGACATACTATATATATTTTCAATGTACTAGTGTGAAGCAATCCTTGTCGAGACTTGTATATCGCAGTATTGTAAAATAAATATATTTTTTGCCATATCTAATTAGTTATAATTACTTGATGGTAAAGAAATTGAATTGCAGTGTGCTCGGTAGTTGTCAATTGCAGTCAGAAATAAATTTAATGTTTATTATACATATCAATAGACTGATGTTAAGCACGCTTAATTGGTCACCTGATTAGTTTTTTAAAGTCGCCCATAAAGTCATTTGGCCGATATTTACTGACTGTTAACAGTCAACGGCAAATGTACCGACAGTACCGACCAGCGAATACACCCGACTTCGAGCGATTCAACTTTTTAATAAAAAAATCTCCTTGATTAGAATAGAAATTGAAAAATATACCTGTTTAATAAGTACTAATAACTGTACCTACCGACTAAAATACTTATTTATACTTCTTTGTATTTAACTGCATATTTAGTCGACTTATTTCATAACATTTCAAGATCAAAATAAACATTCTTGACTCGCGTCGAACCCAGCTCAAGCTCAGTGAAGCGGTAGAACGTTGACGTTTGGAAAACATACAATGGTAAAGCCGCTGCCTGATAAAAGGAATATTCAATATTGTATTACAAACAGTTTTGATGTTTTTGACAGTCTTGTTGTTAAACCACTGTATGGATGTTACTTGCCTTGAATAATGAAAAAGCGTAAGAAATCCCATTATTTAAAAATGGATCTCAAATGAAAGAACTTATTTTACGCAGCTTTTGATAATAGCTGAAGTTTATTTATATTTAGCTTTCACGTTTACTTTTTGGACATAGTATTTATGTGGTCAGAGCTAATAATTGCGTTGAAGCTATAAAAATAGATTACTACTTAGATACCGAGTCTATATTATTTTGTTTTTTACATTAAGTCATAGTGTGCTTATGACAACCCCACAGGCAAATTTAGCCTTTTTTATACGAAAGTTTAGCTATAATAAATTCTCAAACTCTAGACTGCAATTTGATTTCTGACGCCATTAATAAACTGCTAACTTGTATAAACATTATAATATCTCATGTTATAATAACACAATTACTAGTCTCGAAATACCAAAAAGCTAACGTATAGTGAACCGGGCTAATGGAAACAAGTGAAGCAAGTTATTAGGTAGTACGGTGGGTAATCACAGCGGGCAGCGGGCGCCCGCCGCGTGCCATTCATTTAATATTGAACAGTGTAGCGCAATGCACTGCATGCAGCATTTACATACGAACGTTACTGTAACAGTGCCAACTGTGTATACTACCTACGCTTATAGAGAATTCTCAGACAGGACAACACCACACCGCATTTGTTTAAGCTCAAATTATTTCAATATTGTGAAAGACTCAGCACAGGCAGTCCTTTAACGTGGTGAACCAAAGACCCAGTGAAGGTTACGAGCGTTCGATGGACAAAGGCAGCTTAGGACTGAATGCTGTGAAAATGTAACTGAATTTTTTTAATGTCCAGCAGTGGACTATTTTCGAGTAAATACATTGATAGATTTTAATGTTGAGCGGAAACGCAACGTCCGGCGTCAACTCCAAGTAAGCGGATTCCTGTTTTCTCCGTCTATTGATATATCTCTGTATATTGATACTTCAGCAAACCACCTTTTAAATTTAAAATTACCCTTTGTTTTTCCATACATCGTTCATTCATATACAATCGGTAAACAAATTTAACGATCGTAAATAGTAGATTTAAAATTGTTTGAACATATTATAATGCTGAGTGGTCCTGTCCTGTCGATGAGTGTTCAACTTTAGAGCTATCATCCATTCTTTGCGAAAACTTATTTACCCAATATCAGAGGTATTCTTTTTACGTTTTCTGTCTGAAGATGACGTCATAGGGTTACTAAATGCGGAATATACTTCGCCCTTATATATTTTAATATACTCAATGATATAGCTTTATTAAACCTATATTTACTATTTAGAATATACTATTATCGAGTATAAATAAATAAGTAGTCATTTGATATGATTACTTTTAAGCTCGCTTGCAAGCTCTGCATTAGTGTTGTTTCGAAAGGCAATCTCTTTGGTTAATTTTTTTCCCTTGATATTAAAAAATATGTATCTATGTACACCGTTTGCACCTTTTCACTTAATTAAAATATCTCATTGCGATGATATTGCATTACAAATTTTGCGTTGCCAACTTATACTATGATTTATTATAGAGTCGAACCGAAACCAAATATTCGGCTTCGGCTTAAACCGGTTGTACGGAAACCGATATTGGTCTTGGCTTCAATTAAAACTAAACAATTTTCCACACTTTTGACATAATCTAATAAGTTTAGGTTTTGGCCGATACCGAATTTTGGTAGTGATTCAGTCGTTCACTCAAATATGTTACAATATAAAAATGAATCGCTGAATGTGTTGCTAAGCTCAGATCTCGAGAACAGCTAAACCGATTTTGCTAATTCTTTTTCGTTGTGTTTGTTATTGTCAGGAGAAGGTTTTTATGAAAGTCAAAATTAAGAAAGTTGCGCTGAAAATAGTTTATCCCGGGCGAAGTCGGGGCGGCCCGCTAGTATTATAATAAAACTGATTCACCGTCGCGATATTCCCACATCAAATTAAGTAAGAGTAAAAATTTGTAAGCATATACCGACACTGATTAATTGAAGTGGAATCTGAAAATCTGTCACCGCTCGCATTTTAATTTCACTAATTATGGTTTCGTATTAGTAGAAATAATTGTACCTACTAGGTTTATTTTATTATATTCGCCCGCGGTTCCGACCGCGCGTACAATTCCACAGGAACAGTATTTTTCCGGGTTAAATAGTTGCCATTCTGCTATTCCGAACTATAATCCATCTTTACGCCAAATTTCATCCAGACCCGTTATGCCGTTTTGGCGTGATTGAGTAACAAACATCCATACATCTATACAAAATGTCGCATTTATAATATTATAATAGATTACAAGTACTGAGACTGTATGCTGGTTTGATTCAAGCATACTTTCACGAAGTAGAAAGCTACATTATCAGCGAGTAACATAGGCTAGATTTTATTTAAAAATAAAATAAGGGACCCCTAAAACTAAATAACAACCCATGCGAAGCGGGACGTGCCCTTAGTAAAATTAGTTGCTATTGATTATATTGCGTGAACTCGCCATATATTTAGTATTTCTTTTTTATTTGACATTTTTAGATCATGTTTAAGGATGTACTATCTAAATCAAACGCATCAGCTGAGTTACCTACACAATTTGTCTACAAAGCCCGATATATATTGAGATTGTTTGAACTCTACGAGTACATTGACATGCAAATATCGATTGTTTGATGTTGGTAGCGCAAAATGTAGGTATATCTACGGTCGCAGTGAGTTCGCAGTAATGGAGACTCTTTGTAATATTCGGGAACAAACCTTGCGTTGCAGGATATTTTACAGTCATACCCTAAATGAGTGCGCGCTTAAGGTCACCTTGTCACAAACACCGCTCTGTATTCGATTCCCACTTGGTGCAAAGGTGTGTCATCCATAAATGTTTGTTTACAATCTGGGTGTACTTTGTGTCCTTGAATCGTCACACAGGCTTTGTTCCCTTAGTGCAGAAGATTCGAAACGGCTATTCGTGGATCACACAATTTTACGTCCCGCCTGGGTATCGAACCCATAATATACCACTTCGCCATTTCACAGTGTGAAATGGCGAAGTGGTCACCTAGCCATTTCCAACTATTGAACTAACCATACAGTCTGTCTCGAATTAATGCATATTGTTTCGGTTAATAAGTAATTGGCATAACTCATAAAAGAAATGAACATAAAGTGAAGACGACGTTTCCCCACTCCTTCCCATACCTTCACACTAGTGATGTGATAAAACTAATCGATAATTTAATATTTATATAGTTGTAAATATATTTTCATACGATTAAATATTTGACTGCAGTAATCTCGTAGATACGAATCTATATACTTATATCAATATTATGTATATGTTTTAAAATATTTGTAGTTTATTAACATTAACTTAGTAACGTTTATTTGTGTAACTTTGTTTAAACTAACAAAATGATTACAATAAAATCCATGGATTCAATCCATTAATTTATTATGTTTGTGTCTGTTTATAATCTATGTATTGCTATGATATGTAATAAGTTAAATAAAAATAATTCCCTATGTAAACTTTTAATAAGAACTTACGTACAATGTGTAAAAGCATAATAAAAATTGTTTTTATTGTTTGTCGAACCCGGATAATGGGAAAAATGTTAATCTTAAAAAATTGACAGGTTTTATTTTATATTATAAATATTGTATATATGTGATAGAAATCACGTATTGTACAGCTTGTTCCTCGTCTAGTTTCTATAATTCTCATACTTTTATCGATAAAGTTATTAATTCCACTTTTAAATTACCAAGCACTATATTACAATATATGGATGAGGCATAAGTTAAATTTCTTTGTTTATTTATATGTATTACCTAATATCCTATTAATCTTTATACGATATTGAAATTGTGTGTTAATATTATTATATTTATTTTTCTATAAAATTGTAGTTATTATTAACAATTGACACAAATTTTGCCATTCTTTGTATGTGTTGCCACTAGTTGAATTTCTATCGCCTTCTATTACATGAGACCCTATAGCATAGCTAGGGAAAGGGAGCAGAGGTAAAATTCTGCCTACCCTTGGCATAAAAAAATACATCATAGGAAACAGAAAATAATTTGATGAAGTTGAATGACTCGCATTCCAATACACAGGCAAATCTATTAAAGTAGTCAAAAATGTTGCTTTAATTTTACTAAGATAATGTAGTCGGTAATAAAAATCACTAACTTAAAAAAATGGACGCTGTAAAATAGATCCTCAATTAAACTGTGGGGTCCAAGCGGCCGCTTAGTTTTCTTTTAACACTGTTACAGACTACCAAAATTTTAAAAAGTAGAAACTCGAAAGCTAATGTTTCGTTGATATAATGGCACTATATAGTATAATTATATTTTATTTAATAAAGCAAGCATACTAGGTATGCATGCTTTGTTAAATAAAATATAATTAAGAAAGAGACATTTAGGTTTAATTTATTCAAATTTGCATTGTAACGCTAATAATCTGACTAGTCAAGACAGCGCAACAGCTAAAAGAGACGCACAAAGAATTTAGTGTCGATCCTAGGGGGTTGCCCTAGGATCGACACTAAATTCTTTGTGCGTCACATATACACTAATGTTTGTGTGTTTCAATATAACGAATGTCATGAATGCTGAACTGATATTCTATGTCGTCAATCAACTGTTCTAACTTAGCACGACAAGAGACGCACAATAGCTTTTATACCATATACAACTAGGGTAATAAAAGTGCGGTGTTACGAGTAAAGCCTCAATTTACTCAAATTTTGAAAGGCAACTTTCTCGTTGTCATTTTCTAACTCACCAGTAAAAATATATTCTGGAAATTGCCTTGCAAAACGTCTATATAATTATTGGCGCTATAATCAATATTTACACATGCACCAAAAGAAATATCTATACATAACAACAAAATAAGGTGGGTATCATATAAAATATCCATCGGAACTTATTAACAAAATTATACATTTTATATTTTTCTTATAATTATATTTTCAGAATGCGACGACGAAACTCCCGCAGTAGAAGCTTTGGTAAGGTCACCATCGCTGCCTATCCATTCAACCTCGGTAATGGGATCCCCAAGCCTGTGGACAATAATCATGCGGCTGCAGAACGAAGTGAAAACAATGAAAATTGAGGTTAAAAACTTGCAACTACAGTTAAACGAAGAAAAACATGACCGAACTCTTGCCATTGCAGCTTTACAATCTAAAAACATACTAATTGACTCTAAGGAAAGTAAATGTTAATTATATAACAAGTATTAAACTTTTTTTATGTGCTTTTGCATTTTGTTTTATATTAGTAACTAGCTTGAGTAGTTGGGGCCGTACTATGACGTGTTAAAACGTTAGTAGTTCGAGCGAAAAAGAGACACGGAGCTATATAGCTTGTATAGCTACGTCACTCTTTCTCGCTCGAGAGACTCCCGTTTAAAAACGTCATGATACGGCCGCTATTACCCAATTTCCTCTTAGAAAAAGCATTGGACTCGAACTTCAACTTATATTTTTCATCTTCCTAGCGGGGATTTTTTGTAAAAATTTTTTTTATGGAACATTACCTACAAACTAAAGTCAATATTGATTTTATTTATCTAGGTTCTAAATGCCACACCTGGAAAATATATTTCGTGCAATTTAATTCTATATAATGGAAAAAGTCTAATTTATCGATATAAAATTAAAACCAATTGCGCGCGTCACTATAACATTGTAGTAGGGAAGGTTACATGACATGATTACATTCGCTGTGCACGCCGCGGTCCCAATGACATGACAATGTATCACGTCACAAGCGTATAAATGAACTGATTCTAGGCCATGATTTATATCCTTTTGCTTTTATTATTCTACAGAAATGTATGAAAAGTTGGTGAGTATAAACCACTTAGATTTGCTGATAAGTTTTATTATAAGTATATTATAACATTTATTATTTTTAATTACTCTTTACACTCGCAACTACTACCGTACTGTATGACGTCGTGAAATTGTGTATGGTAAGTAATCAATTGTGTATCCAGCCATTGGGAAGTTATTGAGCAAAAACTGATTCCGCCAGGACAACGTTGCCCCAGCGGATTTTTTTTAATGGGCCTAGTAGAAAAAAATTGTTTCAATTACTTGTTTGTGATGAGAGGTAATTGTGTATGCCTAAGGGAGATTTGTGTGTCCATAAACACCGAAGATATTCAAGTTTACGCTGGGGCAACGTTTGGCAATTTGCTAGATTTCATATAAAGTGTTTTTATACAGAGCTGTAAATTTTTACATACGTTGTTATGCATTTGTGTATAATGTTAGTGGAAACAGATTTTGAAAAAATATATTGTGCAGTACAAAGTCGTACACTCGGAGCCTCTAATGAAGGGCGCGCACGAAGACCGTGTACCGATATGGTGGAGACAGTCCACAACGCAACAAAGCCGCTGGGTTGTCTATTATGCCATTTAGGAGCAAAATATAGTGCACTAGTAGTGCAAACTTACGTTTCACTTCGAGGTTATCAATACCCACCATTCCTGGCATAAAGAGAGAAGGATATAAGTGGGGATAGAACCCATACTTTTTTTTTGTAGTAAACAATGAAAACTTACGCTGCACTCGTTCTAGTTGTAAAGTATATTTTGCTTCATGCGGATACTGTCAAACTCATACTACCACTTGCTGGGAGAAAGACGGTCTTATTGTATGAAACGAGAAGTTGGTTAATATAACATTTTCTTGTTTGCTACATGAACAACCTTTTGATTATAATAAGTAGCCAGTAGGTAGCATAATAATATTTCTAATTAGATACTTATGCCTACATTTTCCGGGCTGTGTACCTATATATGTATATAAGATGCAAGGATTATAATAGCTATCACCTACAACTTAGGGGTAACTATAGGTACAATAAATATATAAAATATATTTTGTGCAATTTAATAGCCATGGAAGTCGATTTATCGATTTAAAATTAAAAAAGAAATAAGCGCATCACTACAGCATTAGGTGACACATGTCACGATTATTCGCCGTGCGTTATAGGATAAATACCGAGGTAGTAGGGATACTCCTTTGAAGTGAACAATATGGCTACAGCGCGTCTCACCTCGCAAGCACCTGTAACCTGTAAGTACGTGTACCTGTAAGTAACTCAGTGTTTTTATAGCGCAAAATTATAATTCATCATCATCTCAGCCAAAAGACGTCCATTGCTGGACATAGGCCTCCCCCAAGGTTTTCCACAACTCTCGATCCTGAGCCGACCTTGTCCATCGGTTGCCCGTAACCTTTACTAGGTCGTCGGTCCACCATGTTGGAGGCCCGCCCACGCTTCGTCTTCCAGTTCGTGGTCGCCACTCTAGAACCTTTCTGCCCCAACGGCCATCAGTTCTGCGAGCTATGTGCCCGGCCCATTGCCACTTAATGGAGGCAATTCTTCGAGCTATGTCGGTTATCTACTTTGGTTCTCCTACGGATCTCCTCATTTAATTATCTATTGTTTAATACGACTAATTATGTTAGTTATAAAAATAAGATTAAATATATATGGAAAATATACCTTTATACAAGACGTGTGAGTATCTAAGTTATGAAACAGTGTGGGGAAAATAATAAGAGACCATTAAGAGTAATTTTATTTTATTTTCTTGTACAGTAAGCCGCACTTCAGTACTTGCACTGCAGATCTCATCGTCACCGATCTCATTCTCAAGGTCGGTGTCACATGAAGTGTAGTTGATCGTACAAATGTGAACTTTACGCCGTAAGTCCGACTTAAACGAATTACAAATGTCTTAAATCTAAAAATGTCGGCACTTTGACAGATGTGTGTTGCAACTTTCTGTTCAAAATTTTAATTGTGTTATACATCCTCATTCTAACAAATAATCTAATTAAATAGTTGGACGGGAAACATGGACAGGGTTGTTGGTGTTCTGTTGATTTTATAATATTAATCAAGGCTTTTCCGATCCCAGAATCAATTGCTGAACTTTCAAATTTATTTAAAAATATATTTTCAAATGCTTCGATATAAACGACAAAATTATCGGGCGGCACTATCAAATTACCAAACAATGTCGACTTGTTGAAATCTTTAAACTTTTTGTACATTTGGTGATCTCTTAATTTAACAGTTTCATTTTGTTTGATATAAAGTTTGAAATCTGGACAATCATGTCTATGTGAACACTTCTTTAGTAGATAACCACATACATAATTGAAAGCATTGCGTGTAGGTAAACGAAACCGATAGTCTGTTGTTCCAACAGCAACAGGGGATGATTCCTGGTTTTCGAAAAACAAACTCTGGTTTAAATCATCACCGCAGAGCAAAAAATTATCTAGGTCATCCTCACAGTTACTCAAATGGGCATTTTTTAGTAAACTCACAATAACTAATTTCGAAAATGCTCTTTTAAATTGGATGGGCGACGGTTCTTGGGTATCCCATTCCTGTCGAATAGTCTCGAAAAAATCTTTAACGGAATCCTGATGAAATCGACGCGTAAATATAAACTTGAGTCCCATAGATGAAAAATATTCAAATAACTGCAGAAGTCCTGTGATAGATATTTGAAAAGCTGTAAATGTATGAAATTTGATTTTAATATCTTGCTCTGAAGCAGTTTCCTTGGCTTTTATATGTTTAAACATATTAAGTGCGCTTTTGAGACAATCATCCTGGTGTTCTGCTCCGGAAAATGCTTTTTTGTATTTGTATGGATCTTGAATTTTGCTAGAGTTCATGACGTCGAACAAATTATTCATTTTTAGTATAAAGTTTACTGTGCCATCAGCACAAGTAGGTAAATTACCTAATTCAATATCAGCAGACATTCCGGCCGCTACCGAGTGACTAAATATTTGTGTAGCATAACGCATTTTCATGCGCTGAAAGATATTTGGATTTATATGGGCATCAGTAAGTTTATAGGCTAACTTAATGTTCCTTTCTTTATCTCTGTTATAAAATTGTTGTACATGACTCCAAGATGCAATTTCATTTTCATCAAAATTGAAGTCCGACGTTATTAAATTATCACGAATACATTTTAAAAGGTGTGGCGCGTCAAAAATGTAAAATACTCGTTTCCCGTCAACATCAAAAAACGGATTTTCTGCTGTTACTCCTTTAAATTTGGCAAAATTCACAAACTTTGATTCTGCATCTGATACTACTGCGCACACTTCAAAACCAGAATTAAAAAGTCTATTTATAGTTTGGTCAACCCAGTAGCTTAGTTCAGAGTCATTGTTATTTGTTGCTGTAAATGCATATCCCAAAGGTTGTTTGTAATTTTCTACACAACCTCTTAACATTATTACAAATACGTTTCCTGCTACCTCTTTGCTTTTTTTCCCATCAATTTCATGGAATCCTATTACTTCATCAGTTTTGATATTATAAAACAAGTTTTTACGTAAAACCATCTCATCCATACATAGTATGCAATATTTTGAATTTGGTGGCATACCTTTAAGCCATTGTGATAATATTTTTGTTAAATCTTCATTTACTCCAGGGCTAAAATTAATTTTAATGTCTTCTAAAGATGTCACTGACGGCATAGCAAAACTTTTTTGCAAAAATTGATATGTTTTTGGGCTACTGATATACAAGTTCAGAAAGAAAAGCTTAAACTTTTCATCATGCTTAGTTCCTTTGTACTTCAATTGTAACTCCTTTTGCAATTTGATGATTTTTTCCATAACATTATTTTTGTTACTTCGTAAACATAAACGTTTTTGACGTTTCGTGTCTACTAGTTTTTTTCTCTTATTTTTACGTTCTTCATCTGTAAATTTAGTATTTGATTTTCTTTTTTTAGTTGAAGTTTCAGTTGTTTTAGACGCAGTTTTATTTGTTATGCTTTTCTTAATGTTGTCAGTTTTGTTAACCACGATGAAATTAACTTGAGTTTCTTTATCATCTGTCCTATTATTGATTTCAGATTCAATATTTCCTGGTAAGTGAAGAGAAGGAATTGCATATGGAGTTAATCTTTTGTTTATAAACATTGTTGTTTCAAAATGAATGGAGCAAACACGATAACTATTAATTTTATTTTTGTTCATTAAATCTTCACGTCCAATAACTTGCACCCATTTCTTGAATCTGAAAATAAAAACGTCAAAATTTTAAAAATATTTTTTCAAAACAAGCTGTTATCCTTAATTCTACTAATTTTATAAATGTCAAAGTCTCTGAGTATGGATGTATGGGTTTGTCACTCTTTCACGTAAAAACTACTGAACGCATCTGGATGAAATTGGCACAGAGATAGATTTTAGTCTGGAATGGCACATTGGCTACTTTTTATCGTGATAACCGACATCCACGCGGAGCCCCGGGCAACAGCTAGTACGAACTATTATAATGAAATGCGCATAGAACATTTCGGGTTTATACTGCTGACCATTGACTAGTTTCTTCGTTGAAAGCCAACCCAAGGTACAACAGCTAGGATATGGTGCAATTTTGAGCAGCCATCAAAATGTCTAATGCATGCATAGTCTATGATTTACTATTTAGTAAGTATTACTACTTACTAAATAGTAAATCATTGACTATGCATACATTAGACCTGTGATGTGTTGCTATTTACATAGCAACACATCACAGGTAGCAATCTCTTTCTGTATCAAACTTTCCGTATTATTATTCATCGCATTCATAGTTAAAATTTAGTACCTACCTACTATACCATAATAAAGGAACGTCGAAGACTGTATAGTAACGACTCTCTTTGACATTTGATTCCAAAGCCGACAAACAAAGCCTAGACCGTGTGTTACCCACAAGCCTGCTCATAACGCAAAGGGTCGTCAGAGTGCAATAATAAAATTACAAATTATTATTGTAATTAAAGACCATTTCATAGTTAATAATTCTAGGGTCGGCAGACTAAAGCACATAAGTCAAAAAACCCTACTTTACAGGAATAACAAAAAACTATTTAGAATATTAAACATTAACAATCTTAGTAAAATTTCTTTGAATTATATAAGTATATAACAATAACTTATTATTCATATTATATATTTGAATTTAAATGTGGTAGTTTAATATTTAGGTGACTTATGTTATACGGAACACAACAATACTACGATTTAAGTGAAAAGGCTCAACAATTAACATGTAAATGAAATTAACAAAAAAATATCAAAAGCTTAAATAACCACTCAATGTTTACTTAGAATTCTTGTTCTTCCTCAGGTTCCACAATATCTGGATCAGTATTTCGTAAAGTTTCCAATGTGGGCAGATTTATGTAAAATTCATGGAAAATATCAGGTATTAAAGAAAGCAGCGATATTAAATCATTTTTTTTTTCCATGGATATGGGTAATGGTTGTAAAGAAATTATAGGAATATTATCAGGCACACTGGATCCTCTTCTTTTATAGTTAAAAATAGAAAAGGGCGAATCTGTATCCAGGTTGTCTTTATAAGATAGGATGCCAAATTCCTGTTCATAGCGTAGCCACCTTTTTTCCAGCCATTTAAACTGCCGCCCATTGGTATCTTTATTTCTTAAAACTAAAGCACCTTTGAGGAGGGACGAAAAGTCATAAAAGTCTATATTTTTCATTTCTACAACCTTAAACTTTTTACTGCTAGACCTGATCAACTGTATCCAATCATGTGGATGAAAAATTTGTAATTCTGTTTTTTTCTTTTTCTTTTCTATAATACCATGATCGGTATCTACTTCTAAATGGCTATGGCCAGGAATCATGAACTTATGGTCTATTGTTTCTATTGCTTGATATTTTTGCAATACCCAGGTAAACATAGCACTTACATGGGAATTCCTATTCTGCCCACCGCATGTATCTGAGTAAAAAATTATATGTTTCGTATTACCAGATACGGAAGTTTCTATATGTTTGTAAATACAGGACGCAATTTGGTTAGCTCCCCGAGCTGCTACCGCCTCATGCCACACATAGCATACAGCTTCTCCTGTTTTATTATCGTGGACAGTTAAGTTGAACGTCCATAATTGCCGCTTATAAAAGGCTACAGAAGAACTTAGTGCTGGTGTTGGTAAACACTGCTGCAAATCAAATGTGTACACTTGTAACGTGTCATCATTTTTACACATTTCTGTGTCAGCTCGTTTTGTGTCATAGGCTTGGTCAGCTAGGGTTTTGTGGCTATCATGTTGAAGTTGAAGTTCATTTTTAACAGACTCCTCTTGAGACAACTGTATCTGCATTTTGAACTTGTCACAGGTGTAACAAGTATCGACACGCGGTTTTTTAAATGAAAGGCCTAATTTGTGAAATTCTTGGCTATAGATTTTAATAGAAGGTGGATTAGTTCGATCTTGGCAAAATAGCTGGTACATCTTTTGCATCGTTAAATGTGTTGGTAAGTACTTCTTTGATGTAGACTTTCTTGTGTAGTGGCTTTCGTAAGATGGAAATGACATGATATGTGTCTTAATTTCGAGGCGTTTTTCGTCTGATATCTTATTCTTAGGAACTGTTTTTCCCCGCATGTCATCGGTTTGAGTACCCCCTATGGATGATCTCTTTTTCATAGCAACTGTCTTTATAAAGTTGTCACTTTCGTTTAACGTTTTCATTAAACATCCACGGCATACAGGTTCACGTTTTCCATGCACAGTAAAAAAATATTTATATGTCTTCATTCTAAACTTTTGCTTTTCTGGATCAACAGCGCGTATTCTTTGCGTTGATTTATCTTCAATTTCCATTAAAGATGCCATGTATGCAGACCTTTTTGGGTATGACCCCATTTGCCAATACTCTGTAAAAATGGCTTGCCTATCAGTCAATGGTATACGGTCTTTACATTTCATTCTGCACACAGGTAACTCTTTTATAGTGCGATCTGGTATACCCTTTCCTTTTAAAGTCTTGTATGACTGCCCTAAGTTACGTTTTAATTTTTTCTCTCTTTTTATAGTACGTATACTCTTTTTTGGTGAAATAGTAGGATTCATTGGAATTTCGTCACAAGTACTTGAATTTGATGAGCTTGAAATTGTGGGTAATTCATAACATGGATCTTGTACAGAATCATCACTAGAGAAGTCAAGTTCACGATGGTATACCAAACTACTGACTTGACCTGATGACGTCGATGGTATAGGATCGTCAACTGGGTTCTCTATGTTCAAAATCGATGTTTGATTTACATTTTCTAAAAAAGGACAAGAGAAATATCTATTTAGAGGGGTGTTAGATGTATAATTTGCATTTCATATTTATTATAATATGTGAAAATATACCTTCATTGGTATCCGGCTGTGTAGATAACGCCATTTCAACTAATTTCTTTCCTCTTTGAATATTCATCTTAGTAATTCAAATATATTTTAATTTTAACAACTCACAACTTAACTGACCAACAAACTGTGCACAATTGACAGCATAAGTAAATAAGAATCATTTCTCGAGTTTTGTTTACATCATAAATAAATTTTAAGTACCCACATTCTCTAAACAAATGTTTCATTTTAATGTTCCTTATAACATAAGTCACAATTCTTGCTTCAAATAACTTGTCCGTATAGTGTTCCTTATAACATAAGTTCAATTATGTTCTTTAGTTCGTCTCAATAAATTAGAATTAGTTATGGTTGATAAAGTACACCACTTGAATACGCCATGAAATACTTTGAGTTGACTTATGTGCTTTAGTCAGATTGTGCGTAGAACAAAATGTAAACCGATGATGTAATAAAAAATAAACCGAAAACTTTGACTTATGTGCTTTAGTCCGCCGACCCTAGAATTAGGTTGAGGAAAAAATCTTTTCGCATTGTAGTATGTATGAACTTGTAATAAAATCTCTTTGGCTATACTATTTGTATCTGGCTGGTTTTGGTATCATTGAAAGTTTAAATTTTATAGAACATAAATCCAAATTCAAATTAGGAAAAGTGTTATTTTCATTTGTTTTTCGTATTGTCAAGATGAGTAAATCTAATGAAGAAATTCGATACATTTTAAAATTTTACTTTTAATTTTAATTGCAATGTTTGTGAGAGTAGCACAAATTTGGTTTAAGCGTTTTCAATCCGGAAATTTTGATATCAAAGATGCAAGTCGCGGACGGATACGTTACGGATAAAATGGATGCCAATTTTGAAAAAGTGGAGCAAGATCGGCATATCAGTAGTTACGACGTAGCTGAAGACTGGGAATTGACCACAAAACTGTTTTGGCGCATTTGAAAAAAACTGGGTACACAAAAAAGCTCGATATTTGGGTACCTCACGAGCTCACTGAAAGAAACCTAACTAACCGTGTACTCATTTGTGATTCTTTATTACGACGTAATGAAACCGAACCATTTTTGAAGAAGCTGATAACTGGTGACAAGAACGTGCGTAAAAGGTCGTGGTCAAAGGTAGTCAAAGGCTTCACAGACTGTGGCGAAACCCGGGTTAACTCGCAACAAGGTGATGCTGTGTGTGTGGTGGGATTGGAAGGGCATTATTCATTATGAGCTGTTACCACCAGGCAGGACCATCGCTTCTGATCTCTACTGCGAACAACTGATGAGATTAAAGCAAGAAGTTGAGAGAAAGCGGCCGGAATTAATCAACAGAAGGGGGTTTTTCATCATGATAAGGCTAGACCTCATACAACTTTAGCCACTCAGCACAAATTAAGAGAGTTTGGCTGGGAGGTGTTAATGCATCCGCCGTATAGTCCTGACCTTGCACCTTCAGATTTCCACCTGTTTCGGTCTCTTTAGAATTCTTTAGGCAGTGTCAGGTTAACATCACGAGAGGACTGCCAAAACCACTTGTCGCGGTATTTGGATCAAAAGTCCCAAAATTTCTATAGCAATGGCTACCTACAAGATGGCAAAAAGTTATCGAACAAAATGGTACATACTACATACATACATAGATAGATAGATAGATAACTTGTACACCAAAAATACATATTGCTTACATAGTTTTGCTTAAATACAAACTACATACTTTAGCTAAATGTATAAACTATATTAAAAAATGATTTGAATTTTCTTAAAAAATGCGAAGAAACTTTTTCCCCAACCTATTAAGATAATAAGTTTTGCTATTCCAAACTACATTGCTGCTTTTGATATAACTACTCTTAGGCGCGGCGACCGGCCGTGATTTTTTTTGTTTTCACGTAACTTTAAATCGACGACATCTTCTGAAATATTGCTTTGAATGACCGTAAATTTGGTTATTGTGAGCGTACAAATTACAATCACCTTCCAAAGAATGACTTCCTCTATATCTAGATATTTAGGCTCGGTTCAGCGCGCTTTTATCTGGCTTTTATGTGAATGGTTCTATGTACAATGTATGTGCCACTATTTATGCGTTAAGACGTATAGTGCAAAGAAACGTGAAGGACAATGCCGTGCCTAGTGTTCGCGATTGTTGGATTTGATTGTGATTTTTAATATATTTTGATAATTGTATCGAGTTTCAGGCATTATTTTAATTTATATAATAATATTGTGCCTGTTTTAATAGCGAGACGTAGCTAGACATTATAGGAAGGTACTTATAATTCTGTACTCTAAAAAAAGTATACAGTACAGTAGTACAAACTTAAACATTTCTTGTTTTTTTTGGTTACATCTCAATAATTTGGTGCTGATTCGATTATTTTTTTACAAACTATTTAGAATTATGAAACACATCTTGTAGATTAGTACTGTATTTTTTTGAAGGTCATTTGTCTATAAATGCCAACAAAAAATGGTTTCATTTACACATCTTTTTCATCAATTTTTGAGAGTACATGTCGGGTCACGCACAATGTAGGGTTTCGAAATTGCCATTCCCATTAATGTGGACTAAGCGGTATCTATTGTTTCAGCATTCCTGACTTTTCAACATATAGGATAATGGTAACAATTTTGGAAAGTATTGAAATAAGTCACATTAAAAGGGTCGCGCGCGGGGAAGGGGAGTCACTCCACCCGGCGGTATTTATATTAAATGTTAAAATTTGGTAGGTATAAAAATTATATGATACCTAATGTTTTTTTTCTTGTTCGTATGTACCTACTTACAATAATATTAGATTCTGACATTGAAAACCCCACAGTTACAGATTTCTATAATTAAGGAGACTTCATTCATCATAGATTCAAGACCCCAATCTAATTTTAACTTATCAAATAACATTTTATAAGTTAATCGGCTATTACTCGTAAACTTATGAAGTCTACTTTACTACTAGTTTTTCTTTAAATTTCGTTTTATATACTACTACCGTGAATTTTTTCACGCTTAAACATCCCCAATTTCCTTGTCGATTTTATTTTACCATTTTGTCTGCATGATTAATATATTGTATATTCGACATATTTGTGCCAAATTACAGCTTTTAGGACTAAGGGTCTCTGAGCTAAGCTGCGGACAGACGGACATAGCGAAACTATAAGGGTTCCTTGTTTACTTCAGAACCCTAGTAGGTAGGTGGTTACCTAAATATCAGTTTGCTTACCTTTTGCTATCTTTCGGCAACGCAAAAAAACTTAAACTTTTTATCCGTGTACTGTTTTTACAACCATGCACAGAACAATAAAAATGTCCCATTGTGGTAAAACGTGGCAGTAAATTAAACTTGAGTGGTTGTTTTTGAAAAAAAGATTTATGTCAAACTCGAGCGTGCGCGCGGTAATGCGATGCGATGTAGACTGTTCGAATCCGAAGCTCGAACAATAATGAAAAGTCACAGAGGGGCGCGGCGCGCCCCGCGGCAGCTTGCAGCATCGCGTCTACTCTTCTAACTTGTCTATTCGCACGACGAGGCGGCGACGCCTGCCACGTTGCCAGCCCGTACTAAAATTCTGATTGAAGCGGCATTAAGCGGTAGACATTTTATTATAGGTACTTTATACGTACTAGTAACTTAATTCTGTGAAATTATAGATTATGGCCAGGAACAAGCATGTACCTTTAGCAAGTAAAGTACCTACCTTTCAAGGAGTGAAAGATTTTTTCAAAAAGGAAGAAAGGGGTGCCGGCTGTAGTGTTTCCGGAGTTTACCCTCCCTCCACACGTACAAACTCGAAATTTGCACTTTTTAGCCGACTTCAAAAAAGGAGGAGGTTCTATGTTCGACTGTATGTATTTTTTAAAATGTATGTTCACCGATATCTCCCTTATTATTTGTATTCGTCTTTTATTTAAAAAGATTCTTTTTTTTATTTGAAAAAGTATACTGTACTCCTGAGGTGGTCCCATTGACACCATGTCAGGATCTGATGATGGAATCCCAGGGAATTCGAGGGCAACCCTCAAATGTTATAGGTATTTATTAACGATGTTTTTCATATACTTACCTATTTCTTTACTTTTATTTTATCAATGAAAATAGAAAAATAACAAAATTTTAGAAAAAAAAAAGAATCCGAATTAAAAAAACTAAAAATAACTGAATACAGATTGAAGTCGGTGCCAAACTGAATATTAGGTGACAGGATTAATCTAGCACCGACTTCAATCTGTATTCAGTTATTTTTAGCTTTTTGAAGTCAGTTTATTTATTTCTTTATTTTTTTTTTCTTTACAATATTACTTAATCTGTAGGTATATACATAGAAGCATACTCTCATTTCCAACTCGACAGATACCTAAGCACATTTTCAGGGGCACCGAGTCGGTCCAGTGAAGATGCAAGGATAACTCGTCTATAGGTAAGGGCCTAAGGGGCATTCTAAGCTACCTACTTACATAGGTTAGTGGGACGACAGGATTCGGTTCAACGAGCACTCAACTCAAATACCAACGAAGGTGTAGGCCGCAATGCTAGCGATTATAAAAGCATCTACCTATTCTTTAAATGCCATTCGTTTTAAGTTCACTGCATCGTAAGATTAGGACTGAGGGTGAAATTTGCTCTTTTACTTTTACTGGCTACTTAGGTTAATCTTAAATTAAAAAAAGTATTTATATAACTCCAGGGTGTTAAGAATTTTGGATAGAGAACCTTGAGAGAATAGAGAACAAAAGTTATTTCTATCATTAAGACGAGCAAGTAAAAAATAAATTCAGCGTACTAAAAATAAAAACCAACTTTTTTTTTTGATAATCGGCCTTAGGTAGGTTTAATTATCCCAGCAGAATAGGTCCTTCAAGAAATCTATGGTTAACTGTAAGTAAATAGCCGATAAACTATAGATAAACCTAACATGTGCTGTGCCCGAAAGGGTCCACAATTGAAACTTACCATAGTATTATCTTAAGACCTTATATAAATATTGTGGAACGGAATAAATTATTGAGTATATTATATATAGGTACCCATCTACTAAACTACCGATTCTGTAACTAATAAGTAATAACTGTGGATGTTGTTACCTAATCGGAATATATTATTATAAATAAGAAAATAAGACAGAGATATTAAAGAAGTTGATTCAATTACAGGGCGATACCACCTAGCTGATAAAATGACCGGAATGTTTTCATTTCTTTTGTAGCAACTGAAAATTTGGAGTGCCGTCACAGATTCAGCAACTTGGCATGACCAACAACAACCGTTGCCGTTTTTAATTTCATTTCCAATTTACTGTCAGGGGCGGCACCTTACTACGTAGGTACCTATACCATTATATAGAGAAGGCTTTTATAGTAGCGTTACTCTTTTATATTTGCTCAAAAGCCGACAAATAAATACCTAAAGCGCGTTTTATCCTTCAAGCCCTTCATAACCCATAGGGCTGTCACAGCTCAATAATAAATTTATATATTATTATTATAAATTAAACACCATTTCATCTATACATACCTACATACAAATAAATAAAATTGTAGTGTCTGATTGTAATTCTCAAATAACCTCTTTTTACTAAATACATACCTATGGATGTATAGGTAAGGTACGCGTTAGGTACATACACAAAAAAATATATTTTTTCAATTTTTGTCTGTCTGCCTGTTTGCTCCGGCTGATCTCTGAAACGGCTGCATAGATTTTGATGGAACTCTCACTGGCAGATAGCTAATGTAATAAGGAGTAATTTAGGCTACTTTTATTTAAGAAATTTAATTAATTTTTATTAATTTACGACATCCACGCGGGCGGAGCTGCGGGCAACAGCTATGCTAATATAATGAGATATGATTACCAAATAGCTATTCCAAACTACACTCTGTATCTGAGCCAAATTTAATCTAAATTCATTCAGCCGCTAAAATCTCGATTTAAAGATTAGGCAGCTACATTAACAAAGGAAATATAATAATAGGTATATCAGGCCACGTAATGGAGTCAATTCTTCGAGCTATGTCGGTTACTTTAGTTCGATGGACAAGGTCGGTTCAGGATGTCCAGCAATCTTGGCTGAAATGATGATGATGAATATATCATTAGCAAGATTAGATTGTTACATAGTGATCCCTAATCATGTTTTTAAACACAACGACCGATTCAATCATATACAGTACAAAGAAACAATTAAAATATAAGAAAATATATTATGTAATAATAAAATTAGCACGCTTTTTAAAATTTATTAAATATCGTTCTTTCCATAACACACATCGACACATAAACGCGCAGTGAGTCTTTTGTACTGCTATTATCCTGTGATACTATGTACATATTGGTTTGCTTACCTTTCGCTATCTTTCGGCAACATAAAAAAACTTAAACTTTGAATCCGTGTACTGTTTTTACAGCCATATACAGAACAATAAGTATATCCCATTGTGCTAAGTGGTTGTTTGTGAGAGAGAGTATTAAGCTACTCGAGCGTCCGCGCGGTAACGCGATGCGATGCAGACTGTTCGATCTGTCAAACATTTCCAACGCCTATTGTGCTACGTTGCCAGTCCGTTATTGTTTGCCAATTAAACAGGTCTTTGAGCGGTAGGTATTTATTAAGACATAATGCGGCACTGTCCGAATCTTAGATAAAGTAAATCTTTCTTTCACTACATACATGCATATAATGCCTATGCCTGTACTATGTAATAAGTTTAGTTTGTAAGGTATATGTAATCTATTTGTATTTTAGGAACTATTTAAAATATATAATTCCTAAAATAAATGATTATTATTATTATACCTACATAAATAACGACGCGTTTGGAGTTAGAATTCAAACTTTATCTTATTTGAAATGTCTGTTTTGAAGGGAAGGTTGATCTTTAATGAGATCCTTTCGTTTAGGCAAGTCATTGACAATGCATTAATAACATTTATCGACGATGTTTATTAATACTCCTTGATTTATTGCGTGACATAATATTAGCGTATTTGCCTCTAAAAATGGCGTAGTGCCT
This sequence comes from Trisateles emortualis, assembly GCA_947095525.1. Lineage (NCBI taxonomy): Eukaryota > Metazoa > Arthropoda > Insecta > Lepidoptera > Erebidae > Trisateles > Trisateles emortualis. The sequence goes on along the minus strand of OX352732.1, from coordinate 11,321,158 downwards.
ACCTACCATAGGAATAGGTATACCTATTTAAAAGATGAGCTACCTACTATTTAATTACCTAGATATTATATAGGTAGATATAAAAAAATGTAAGTAGTTACCTACACCTTTTGCTTCTTACCACCAATAATGGAAGTGGTGCACATAAATCGTTGTAACATAGAGTTGTAAGGTATTGGTTAGGATGTATGTGGCTTTCTAAAGAGTAATTTAGCTACTTCTAACTTCGAAATTCAAAAATAGCCTTTCAAATTAGGAACAAAGATCACTTGAACCGCGTGGACGGGTGTAGCAACAACTACTTAGCTAGTTATATAGCGAGGTACATGTAGGGTATATATAATATAAGATTTTGGTAGAGTGTCGCCAACGATTTTGGACAGGATGTAATCTCTGAAATCACTGACTTATAATCCCTCTAGTACATTGAATTAAAATATAATATATTTTTAAATTAGAATTAATCTTAGAATGTTAGCCTAAAAGCCCCTCTAGACAAGTGGCATAAGCGGTAGTCGATTAGTTTACGATTTAATGTCATACGTCATATTCTACACATTTTCTTTCTATTCTATTCGATTCGACTACTGTTTATGCCACATTTCTAGAGAGGCTGGTGTAGGTACCTACCGCGGGCTATAGGCTACTTTTAATCGACTTACAAAGCCGCGGGCGAAGGAAAGTTAAAAGTAAATCTAACTCAATATAAATTGTAATTTATTCAAATAAAGGTAAAGATACATTTGTAAATAAAAGTAACTTATAACATAGGTAAATGGCACATTCGATTTAAATAATTACATGAAATGAGTTCATATTTGGGTCACCGTTTTAAAACTTATCGTGGAATTCGTTTTACATTTTTATTTAGAAAATGTTTCAGAACGAAACGAAAACCAAATGTACATTTTATGACAGATTTCCCAGGAACTGTCAACCGTTTAAGGGTTCTTTCAGACGTGCGACAAACATAAAACAGCTAGGGTTACTAGACTTTAAGTTTCAGTTGTCCTGGTATATCAAGATTTTATAAAGGAGGATTTCGTCCGGTCATTCAAATTATACAAAGTAGTTTACAAGAAGAAGAAAGAAGCTGTGGTACGTCTGAGAGGACTTAAAGTTGAGTTTAGAGTGAGGCCGTGTTAGCTTGTGCATTGGGAAACTTGGCTTGGAAACGCCACCGGTCTCGCCAACAGTGCACTTGATTCCGTATACGTGTTACATCAGCGGCATATGTGCGGCAGCAACCTCCGACGTATCGCACTCCCAGATCCAACCATTCAGGAACGAAGACTTCCACAGCCTCGCATTTGTCGCGGTCTATCCACCTGCGGGGCAAACATGTATTTGTAGTAACAAAAATCTAATAGTAAAATCTCTTAATTACTTTCCAATGTTTCCTATTTTCCGAAATTTCTATCTTCTGAAAATGTTTAAATGCTTTATTCGGACTATTTTAAAAAAATGACAAATCGGTGCAGCCTGTTTCAAATCCATCAAACAGCATTTATATACATACAGATAATTAGGTGATATATCAGAATAGTGCCTAGGCTATATTTATATTATTATATAGCCTAGGCACTATTCTAAGTGTATAAGCTTTAAAGATAAAGATTAATTTATTTGTTAAAACATGAGTGGATTACAATGTAAAAAATATACATGCAATGGTGTTTAATAATACTTAAAGCTACATGTTATGCCACAGGGGGCGTACAAATATATGGAAAATTAATTGAATCAATACAGTAACATTATATTATTAATTATACATTATAAATTTCAATGTTGTATATTTTTATCTAAATAGTAATGAATTATAAAAATTAAAATTTATCATTTAAGAATTCAGTAACACTATAATAACATTTTACTGTTAACAATTTTTTTAGTTTTTGTTTAAATACAGTAGTGTTTAATTGTTTCATGTCCTTTGGAATTTTATTGAAGATTTTTGGACCCATACAAACAATACTGTTGTGCAACATTGTAGTCTTTGATGGATGTATGCAAAGATTATCGTTGCGTCGATTTCGGACAATTTTATCCGATAACCGCGGAAATAAATTTGGATTATTCCTTACAAACAATGCTACTTCAACAATATACAATGACGGAAGTGTGAGAATTTTGTGCTTAACAAACATTGGCTTACAACTGTCAGTGGTTTGCAACCCGAACATTGATCGCACACATCGTTTTTGTGTTTTAAAAGCGAAGTCTTTATGAGTTGAGTTACCCCAGAAAATTATTCCAAATCTCAATATTGATTCAACAAGACCGTAGTATGCTGTAAGTAAAGTATCTATGCTTACAGTTGGAGCTAGTTTATAAAGGGCGTATGATGAACTGCTGACTTTCTTACATAGTTAATTTATTTGATATTTCCAGTTTAATTGTTTATCTATGTTTAATCCTAAAAATCTAGCTGTAGCAGCTTCTTGTATAATATTGTCTTTATAAACTAATTTTATATCTGTTATATTTCGGATAGTGTCTCGCTGTTGAAAATGCATTGTAACGTTTCCAAAGCCATCCAGTAGTTTTTGAAGGGAAAACTTCTTTAGGCGCGTTGAGTTCTTTGGAACAAGCGTCATCGTCACCGAACGCTTTCCATATTCAAACTTTTTGCAAAAATCATGGAACTCGTGTCATCGTTACCGAACGCTTTCCATAAACAAACTTTTTGCAAAAATTATGGAACTCGCGTCATCGTCACCGTCGTTATTGAACGCTTTCCGTCAAAAATAAATCTAATCTCGACGATACAATTCACAATTTACTTAGTTTTAACTAAGCTCCTCATGTTATCCTTGCGTAAAGAAGTTCCAACATCTATCCATGCTCGCAAACTTTCACGTGTATACCTAATAATATAGTAGGATTTCCTGTTATCAGGCACACTATGCGAAACATGTAGTAAAGTAGGAATATAATGGGTGTAGTGTACCATATTTACAATAGGATCACATTACAGGTGTTTTGTTCTATAAACAGTGTTCTCTTATGCCCTTTACACGTGTATCCCATGTTATAATATGTATATAGTAATTCTCGTATTTGAATTATACAGTTACAGAAATTTTAAAGCGCAGACCACACTATCAGCTACCTAGTGATCAACGATTTTTTTTTTTTTTTTTTTTTTTTTTTTTTTATACTACTTGGGTGGCAAACAAGCATACGGCCCGCCTGATGTTAAGCAGTATCCGTAGCCTATAGACGCTTGCATTACCAGAGGTATCACTTGCGTGTTGCCAACCCATTTTTTTACACCAGGGTTTTAAGATGGAAGTAACCCTGGGATAGGAATACGTTTCTTTCAAAACGCATTCCTAAATGAGCGCTGGAGACCTGTACTCACACACAGGAACACAACTACACCGCTGTGTGTAGTCATTTGGCTGTGGTCTTCTGTAAGGTGGAGGTCCTTCCCCAGTCGGGCTTGCTCGCTAGTATGGTGCCCTGCCTCTCTTACAACTATGGTGCCCTGCCTCTCTTACAAAAAACGATTGAGCTGTTGGGCGAAGGTAACTATATAAACTAAGCTTATCTCTGTAGTTCGCGGTGTGAAATAAAGTATGAAAAGAGGAGAAGCGAAAGTCTGGCAGTGTGTCCTACGCTTTATACCTTGGCACATCTTACAAAGAGATCCCAAACTTAGCACAGTCTGTACTATGACAATCACACACATATACCTACTTCTAACTACATTAAATATAATAGATAAATAACATCCGGACACGGAACAAATAAATTGTGCTCATCGCATAAAGATTTGACCTGTGTGGGAATCGAACCCACGACCTCCGGCTTAGCAGTAAGAGTCACTATCTAAACCAAGAACAGGCTAGTCTAATGTTTCCATTATAAATCTATCTCAAGATTTTCTATATAACGATATCTATATATCCCTTTTTCTCTTGGTCACGACATAACTTCAGAAGGACTCTACCGATTTATTTTTCCGATTTTTTTTTTTATTTAACTGCGTAGAAAATAGTTTAACATGAGCAAAGAAGGGGCCGGTCGCTAGTTTTGCAATAAAAAGTCCTTGTCAATTACATTTACTTGGGTAAATATATAAACTAAACCGCAGATAAGTTATCCTACTCGGAAATCTTACCCTATTTGAGGGTTGTATTTTTCGCCCGAATTCGGGTAAACGATAAGCGGGATGGGGGCGTTTGGTCGGTCGTCGTTGATGCCTTTGAGTAGGTTGGATACAAAGGACGGTGCGCAGCAGTTCACTCCCACGGCGACTAGCTGCTCGGGATTGAGGTCCCAACATTTCTTCGCTACTCGTTGGAAGCTTTCTCCATGAGCTATGCTTTGATTATCCTGGAAAAAAATAAATACTTATTAACCTTTTTCATACTCAAGTTATTTGTATGGCCATACACTGGCCAAGACGGCTATATTTCGCCTAATGATAAGCAGTTACCTTAGCCTATGGACGCTTGCAATATCAAGGGTGCCACTCGCGCGTTGCCGACCCTTTAATAACCTTGTAACTCCATTCTTGAAGAACCACTCATAATATATTTATTTACAAAACACCTATGAATATACCTATGCAAGATTTAACATGGTAAACGGATAAATAAAGTGACAGTAAAATCATAAACTATGAGAGTGGACTACGAACAAGATTAAAACTTTAAAAATGTAGACCGCTAACTTAGCCGATTGTACCTACTTACTTTCAACCTGTTCAAGTGAAACATTACCTATGTAATTTGAAATGTTGATTTGCTGAGTCGGTACCTACCACAGGCTTGGTACCTACTGAGCTGTCAGATTACACGACATTAGTGTTATTAAACCTAGGCACTGTACTAAACACAACTCGACAAGAAAACTAGAAATAACACATTAATTGCCTTAAGAAATCTTTTAAACTTTCACAATTTATAAGACTGCCTTGGTGGACCAGTGGCTGCAGAATGCGCCTGCTGTGCACGAGGTTGTGGGTTCGATTCCCACACAGGACAAAACTTTGTGTGAACAAAGAGTTGTTCTGAGTCTGGCTGTAATTTGTGTCCGTAAATTGTATGTTTGTAAAGTCCCCCGCGACACAGAGCTTGTACTCTAGTGCGGGAGTTGCCTTAAAAATAAAATTAAAAATAAAATAATAATATTATTATTACATATAATGGACAACGGGTCTAAATCGCGTTATATTTTCACGGTTTCCACACGTGTTACCCAAGGGTATGAAAACCTTCAAAATATTACGCGATTTAGACCTGTTATAGTTATGTATATTATGCCTTACAAAAGTAATACCTACACATAAGGTAGATATTAATATTGCTCTTTAATGGCATGGCTGATAAAAAAGCGAAAGCGCTTTAAAATATTTAAGTAGGTAGGTAAATAGGTACCCTTATTTTAAGAGTACAACGACAAATCATTTTTAATCCAATTCTTTATTTATATACAAGATTAAGTAGGTAATGTTGATGTAAAATACATTCAAGGGTATCATCACTGATCTAAAACTAAAAGAGAGTAAAAGTCAAAACATAAGTGACAGCTGTTTATCATTCCACGATAGTCGTAAAAGTTAACCGACGGAAAAGGGGTTTCCTACTATTGTACTTGTAATCTATTTAGCTATCTGCTTATATAGGGACCAAGGAGTTTTAATGCGATTACCCATAGACTTTTCGCATTGATCCAAACTTTTATACCTACTACTTAGGTGGCAAACAATCATATTATGGTCCGCTTTAGCAGCAGTTACTGTAGATTATAGACGCATGCTATACCAAAAGTGATCTCTAGCGTGTGGCCGACCAAAACATTTTAACACTATAGTTTTGTGACGACTAAAATGCTGGGAGAGGTTAACGTTTATATATTAAATGTATCCCTAAATGAGCACTGGAGACATGTAATCACGCACAGCAAATAAATGATATAACAGTGAATAAAGATGTGGTTTTCTGTAATGTGGAGGTTTCTCACTTATTATGCACTGTCGACTGGTCGCTAGCGACCGGCAGTCGCTTGTGAGTCGCCCGGGCGACCGCTGACCAAGTGCGTTAACACCTATTTAAATTGTGGTAAGTCACACTCGCCATCGACCGAGTCGCCGGTGACTAGTCGACAGTGCGTAATGGCTCTTAATCCCCAGTCGGGCTTGCAGTAGTACGTTTGTTGTTTGTTTTACACATGTGATTTCAAAGATTGCATTGCGATTTTATAGCTTCAACTATCACAAATGTAGGTGTAAGTAATGTACCTATAAGTAAGTCTTCTTTAACTAATTGGAGGCCCTAGATACCTACTTTAGGATTATGAGGGCCCCTATAAGTTATTTCTTTTCCAATTTATTTAATAATAATACAATCCACATGCATAACAAATAACAATAGTGAGCTTTCTTTAAACACAAACGTTTATGAATAATGAATAAGTATGACAGTTTTTGAAATACCAATATGGCTGCCGTAAAATGATGAAAATTGGAAACGAAAAACATATTTACGCATAGTTAATCGAGTGGGATGACTTTAGAATTGTAAAAGAACACTTCTACATTTTATTAATTTATTTAACTACATATAATATTTTATTAAAACAAGCCAAAAGAATGAGTAGATTAGCAAAATGTTAGATTTGTTTAACTGTTATAGAGGGGCCAACGGAAAAGAGGGGCCTGATATAATATTACGTTAATCTAGTGAGTCATTTGCCTTATGACGAAAGCAGAGTGCTCGTTAATTATAAATTCAGTTGCGCCTAAACTGAATAATACCGCACACGAGGACGTGCGTGATGTCGGAATGGCCGTAACGGAGTAGATTGTGAATATTCAACGAGTGAACATGGTGACAGCTAGCGACTGTATACTGTAAAACTTCGTACCTACTTTGCACAGCTACTAAGTAGGTACGATTTTTAAATTTTCATTTCTTTAATAGTACCTATATACCTATGTGTAGGGTTTGTTGTTTACTCACGTTATCACAGTGGCTCGACAATGCCCTGTACTTGGTAATCGGTTTTAAAGCTCACATACCCGCCCGTGGCTTACCCTTTGCCGCGCTTTTGTGCAACTGTTATAGTGACATTTAGTTAACCAATACAGCCAATACAGGTACACACTAGACAGCGTATGCATGCTTTAGCGTATACACTACACTATGTAAAGACTATATTACTATAGGTTATATAGAGTAACTGTTGCCCGCGGATCCGCCGCGTGGATGTCGGTTATCGCTATTCTAGACTATATTCTATCTCTATGCCAAATTTCATCGCGATCCGTTTAGTAGTTTTTACGTGAAAGAGTAACAAACATCATACATTCCTCCATCCATCCTCACAAACTTTCGTATTTATAATATTAGTAGGATAATGTAACTGAATTACATATATTGCTAGTATTTTTTTTTAAATACAAACTGTTAAAGTGTATTTAATATATGGGTGTTCATGCATTACATATTCTTAAAAGAGCCCAAACACGACACGCCTGTCTTGTTTCGTTGAAAAATCTCTATGACTACCTTTGAACATCATCATCACACACTGAACTCCACCTTAAAATATATTAGCCATCACCTATATCAACAAAACCAAAAACGACACGGTTATCTTGTTTCGTTAAAGAGTTGCCATGGCCACTTTCCGACTTCATCATCACGTCCTGAACACCCATCTAATAGTTCTTGTCAAGAGAAATCAAAAACATCCAAACACGATATGGCTGAACACTCATCTAGAAATATAGTACGTGCTAAGATAAATCCTACGAACTGAAACCCGACGCGGCTATCTTGTTTCGTTGAAGAGTTCCTATGGCCACCTTCCGACTGCATCATCAGACCAGCTCCATGGTACCATTATATTGCATTGTCACCGATGTTATGTCGGTATACCAAACTTCAGCTCCATCAAACAACGGTAACTGCTTCAAATATGGTTTACAAGATTTGACCCTAACATACAAACTAACTAACATACATTGCAATCTGAATGAAAGCTTGTAATAAAAGCTGATAGAAAAGACTACGTCTGCCAGCTAAAGTGACTTTTTGGTTTTCCATTTGTTATCTGTAAGAGGAAATAACAAAACACTATTTGAATATTTTTCAATCTAGATACCTACATAGGCATTGACTACACGTCATCCCAGTGTATTCAAATATCAACAAAAATAAATAACTCGCTCACCAAGCCCGAGTACAATATAGCGGTAACGTTGATGTCAATACCAGCTACAAACAAATAGATAGATGAATTTTGTTATTTTAGTATTAGGTATGTACAAGACGTACATACAAGTGAGCAAGCCCGACTGGGGAGGGGACTTTTTTTACAAAAGATCAAAGCCAAATAAGTAAACATGGCTGTGTACAATTATATTATACATAGTAATAACGACCTAGATATTAGCGGAAACTGTTGCGGTCGCTAAGTAGCTTCATTTCATCTATCACTATTTTTCTTTATAATATCGTTATTTGTGTAGTTGTCTCCCTGTGCGAAAGTGCCTGTCTCCCAAAATCTCTCCAAACCCTTAAGGTAAAAAAGCTTTATAGGTCGGTAACGAGCGTGTGATGCCACGGTATTACGAGCGTCCATAGGCTACGGTAACTGCTTACCATCAGGCAGGCCGTGTTCTTATTTTGCCGCCTAAGCAGAAAAAAAAACAAAATTCCTCCGAGAGTTTGTAGGGTTTACACAAATCGTTAATCCCACTTTTGAATACAAAAGAACATGTTTACTACACATGTTTGGGAAGTTTATTTTATGTGCTTTTAAGTAAATTGAACGTAATTGAGTACAGTGTTGGCAGTACGTTCTAGTCAGAAATTACTTTAGGCCTCTAAAGTTACATTTTCCGCTGAAAATGTAGGTAACATAATTTGCCGAAGTATATTAAATACTCGTTACTACTTTCAGAAGGCAACTTGACACCTGTCATAGATAAAAAAATGCATTCGTTGCAACTGTTTTTTGTCTAAAAAAACCTGAATGTTTAATGTATTTTGTTTTTTCAACGAAAAGTGTTTTTGTATATTTGAAACGTAAATCGATTCTGTGTCTCAGAGCTCTAGTAAGCTCTATCACTGCTTTATTGAGGTCGAAAGTTCAAACATCGGGCTTATGACGCTACTGAACGTGCCATCGATGGTTTAACTGTCTGCTTACCCGTTTAGGGAAAAAAGCGTGATGCTATGCTAATGTTTCGGCAACGGAAAATAAATATTATAATGATGAAAAATGTTAATAAAGTTACATAAATACGTAAGAAACAAATATAGAATTGCTAACTTTTAAAATTAAATTTCACCTTGCGCCCTCTATACTAATAATATAAATTCTACAGTTTGGATGGATGGATGAATGTTTGTTACTCAATTACGCCAGAACGGATCTGGATGAAATTTGGCATAGAGACAGAATATCACCTTCTTCTTGTCCCTGAAAAACACTGGTACTTATATAAATGCAATATTTACCTCTAGGTTGCTTGACGTTTCAATCAAGTTACAACAGCCCTAGTTACAAGCAATTGGTGAAGTGATGAAGCGAGGGTGAAATGATGATAAAGGGATTATATTATTATTGTATTTAAAAGGGGTTTTAGGGCTATTTGACTTTATACACGAACCTTACAACTGAACACGAGCCAGGCTTTTATGTGCGGAAATTCTCTCAAAAGGTCGCATAACATTTCAGCTTCTTCCTGACAAGGGATCGTTTCCAATGCGAGTAGATCAACTCCCGCTTCAACCAGAGCCTGGATTCGAGGTCGGTGCCATTTTCTCATAGTCTGTAAGAAAAAACACGAAGTTATTATGACTTTTACTCGAGGTAGATATAGCGTCCTATATAGCGCACAAGCTTTACGACGTTTTTGTTTCATTGACTTCCCACTTAATTAAGATCATTTACCACTAGACCAACAAGCCAATAAAAATATTTCAGGATTTTCAACGCGTGGACAATAACTCTGGAAATGCAAGCACCCAGAGGCTAAGGTGACTGCTTAATGTAACAACTGTTACTACTACGCAGATAATATTCTTTTTCGTTCCGGCCTATTAAGATTTTTTAAACAAACTATACTATACGCTAAATACGCAATAAATTATATATTATTTAGCGCATTTGTTAAATAAACAAATTCATTAGCCTTCTTTTGCTTCGCCATAGTCGGGTAAATAGGTCCAATTCCGACACTCGTTAATCGATATTTATTTTTTATCATGCGTTACATAGGCGAGCTAATGCTAAAGGCATTATCTATCTCTCAACCACGGTGATTCAGGGGTACAAATAGGTACTGCACACATATTATCTGGCAAAAATATAATTCTGCCTACCCTTTCAGACCAAAGTTTTATATTTAATACCATCAATACGAAGTATAGACAATTAAAAGAACTTAAAATTAATTAAGACGCACGTTTTGTACCTCCATGTTTGTTTCAGATAGCCATTTGTTCTAGGTTTCGTTAATTAAATGTCCACCCCAGTCAAATGCTGTCGGTACAGGGGAAAAAAACAAGAGAAATGGAGTGGAGTTTTTCATATTGCCGATGTAAATTTTAATTTGCAGGCAACTTTACGGCCCTCTTTACGATTTAGCCGCCCGCTTTCAATGGATTTTATTAGGCTATGCATTCATTGCGCCCGGAGTTCTGTACAAAGTACAAATGATCGAGCACCTGACTTTTAGTTTTTATAATGACTTTTCATTTGGAGTTTATTTGAAATATTAGGTATTTTATTCGTATTCTAAGTTATAGTGAGGTAGGGTATTATCCAAGTAAGCAAGCCTGATTGGGTAAGGAGCTCCACCTTGAAGAATACCACAGCCAAATAACTACACAGTGGTGTACCTAGTTGTGTTCCTGTGCGTGAGTGCTCATTTAGGGATATGTCTTTAAATAAACGTTTCCTTATTCCAGGGATACTCCATTCGATAACACTATAGTTTACCTTTATTGGGTCGGTGACACGAAAGTGATACTAATGCCCCTCTAGACAAATGGCATAAACGATAGTAAAACAGAATCGTATAGAAATCAAATGTATGTATGTATATCGTAAACTTCTGTCAAAACCTATACATTTGCTTTCTTCTAGAGGGACTGGTCACAGATTATCATCCACTTGATAGGTATTGCAAGCGTCCATAGCCTAGAGTAGCCCATAGTCTGATGCTTCTTTACCATTTAAGTAGTACGTATATAGTTGCAATGTTTCATGAAAATTGGTTTTAGCTGTTTAAAGTTATATACCTAAATTTTTTGTTGAACGGAAGGGTTAAAAATATTTTAGATAATACACAAACTATATCTACTAGCTCCTTATTGATAAATATTTCACGTAGTATGTATGTTAGAGGAAGGATTTTGTCTATCCCGGGTGTCCCATAAAAGTCTTTTATAGGGTACGTGGGTATATTATATAAAACTAAAATTTATAAGCAAATGTAGGTAAACTCTTTTTATAAAATATTATGTTTTTTTTCCCGTTGATCAAGTTATATCTAGACTTTAAAAACCATTATGTTAAATAGAGAAGACTTCAGCCTAATAATTAGGTGGATATGATCCTGTGCGTAGGTATAGGGCTTCAATGCCTGCATTGCATGGGTGGTTATCTTGCCATTCACCACTGCGCGGCATGTTGTGGATTTGATCCCCACACGGGACAAAAAATGGTGTAATCCATAAATGGTTGTCCTGAGTCTGGGTGTACTTTGTGTCCATTAATTGTATGCTTGTAAAGTCTCTCGCGACACAGGGCTTGACCCTACTGCGGGAGTTGTCTAAAATTAATGCTCATTTAGGGATACGTTTGCTGCTCATTTGGAACAACCTTCACTAAATTCTAGGAGTTTTTTTTGGGCTGTCGAATTATTCAATCACCTACATAATTTAACACGACGTCCATCTTGGCTTTCTTTGAGTTACTAACCAAAATGGCAGACTTATTTCCAAAAATGATCGTGCATAAATTGGACTCTAAAATGTGTACGTGTAATCTGACTGGAAATGTTTTACTGCAGATGGTTGGAAATGCACTTCTAATTTAGGTTGCCTTTAAGTAGAGTATGTATTAAAATATAGGTAGGTAGGTGTAGTAATTATTATGAATATTTAATGTCAGTTAAATTTGTATTTTAGCTGCCTACGTAGTTAAAGTTGGCTTATTAGTCCAGTGATATTAGGGTTTCACCTCGGAATTTGAGATAATAAGCTAGAAACTCGTAAACATCTCTAATACACCAGTGCTACTCCTCCCTCTTTCTCAAAAACTGTTACGCACAATGGTTACGCGTATGAAAAATGTAACAACATTTCTAAACATGTAATAACGAATTAACGATTCTATAAGCCTCTTGAGATAACTTTTACAACGTCAAAATGAAACCAATGAAGGTGGATACAAGTTTTCAACTCTTTATCTTTAATTGCTTATTGCCGCAGTTTATTTTACTGTAGTTTTATGAATAGTTTAATGAATTTAGATAACAAAGAGTTTTCGATCAATTTATCAAAAAAAAAAAACAGAAATCTGAGATCAATAAAATTTAAACCAATAAAGAAAGATATAACAATAATGAAAGGTAGCCTGTTGCCCCTGGCTATGGTCTCCTGGAATTATGGTTAGTACGCTGGGACAAGTGCATGGTTGTTTATCTACCTATATCCAGTAAAATTCCATACCTATTTTAATTTATAAATAATATTAACATTATTTTTATCTATTAGGCACCTACAAACTTAACCTAGCCGTTTGCTCAATACGGAAATTTATTTGTCTAATTAAGAAAACGGCAGATCGCATGGAGATTACCTTACAATCTTTCTTGTAACAAGCTCAACAACTCTTTCTAGTGAACATGGCAAAACATTTATTTTCCTATCCTAACCTATCTACATAGTTTTTTATACATTTAGTTAGCACACAAAGGATCCCTAAAATCGAACATCATAGTTAATGTTGAATAATAAAAGCACTCATTCGTGGAATTCCACGCTCTTAGTTAGAAAGCTTTATCTTGAACGTTAGAGCGTTTTCACATTATACGAATCCGATCCGATTATCGGAACAAGTATTAGGTATTATACCTGACTTTCACATTGTCCGTGCCGCTATCGGATATCGGATCCGACGTTTGTAAATGCGCTACATGGGTTCGGACTTTAGGTTCTCTGTCCGTGATTGATTTAATAGTTGACTGCACGACGAGGTTTAGTCGTTAAAGTGGTCATCTTGCCACAGAATATCGTGTTTACCATGAGTGTTGAGGGTTCGATTTCCATACTAGACAAAACTTTGTAATTCATAATCGACTTTCAATGGCTTATGTAGTTACCTCGCCATTTACCACTGCGCGGCGTGTTGTGGGTTCCATCCTCACAAGCTATAGAAACTGGGTCTTCTTTCCGCTATCAAGAGCTGAGAGGTTCCTGAATCCTCGATCGCCACAAAATACTTAACAAAAAATTGTGTGATCCGTAAATGTTCCGAATCTGTGTGTTCTTAGTCCGTAAATTACATGTTTGTAAATTCTCCAGCGACACATACCTTCGTCCCTCGTACGGGAGTTCTCTTTTTAAAAAGATGAAACGAAATTAAATTACCGACAACCCCTGAAATACCTGCCATCAGCGTTCGATAAACATATAGTATCGGATGATGTGTAAGTACTCCTAGAACAAGATCGATCCCCGCCCTAAAAGCTCTCTATGACAATATATTTATAGCAACAAACAAAGAACCAATTAGGCGTCGACCAAACTCATTTATTATTTACTAGCGACACGTCCCGGCTTCGCACAGGGGACATTTATTTCGTTTTCGTAAAGATCTGTTTTTTTTTCAATATAATAGTTTATGTTACCCACTGATAATGAAGCTTTCTAATAGTGAAATCATTTTAAAAATCGATCGATTCGTTTTTAAGTTAAATCGAACGAATAAACAAAAAAAAAAATATCGATCGATTAGTTTTTAAGTTAAATCGAACAAATAAGCAAAAAAAATCTAATCGTTCCTGTATATAATATTAGTTATATACAGGAACGATAAGATTGCTGCCAATGTAGGCAGCAATCGACCTTTAAATAATAAATGTTTTAGCATAAACATTCACAAACAGTAATGTTTTGTACAATGTAACAATATGAACTAATTTAATTATGTAATTAAAATAACCAATGTGAACCTAATTAATTAATTAATTACAGAATTAATATAACATATTGTTTTGCGCGTTAGTTAGTTAATTAATAATTTATTGGTACGAAATTAATATTTAGAAATGAAGTCCTTATCATTTCACGACTATACGACTGAAATAATCTTAATAAAATTTGACAAGGAAATAGAAGTTTACTGGCCTGTTGGTCTAGGATAAGTGACCCTGACTGCTGCTACGCTGGAGGTCGTGAGTTCAATTCCCACATGGGACAAAACTTTGTGATATCCATAAATGTTTGTGCAGAATCTAGGTGCAATTTGTGTCTGAGAGTTGTATGTTGAGTTGTATGTTTGAAAAGTACCCCGCGACACAGGGCTTGTTCTCTAGAGCGGGAGTTTTTTTTAATAAGAAGGATATAATACTTAGTACTTTTTACCACAATAACTGACATATTACGTGAGCAAAGCTCTGAGTGGCAACTAGTACAATATTATTATAACTATGTAAGTACCTACCTCAACAGATGTAGTGTCTGCATAGCTGCCATCGTACTCGGAGCCGTCGTGTAGGTGGGCTCCATAAGGTCCCACAGACCCCACCACCAGCGGAATGTGATCTACAACAGGTAAGTATGATATAAACATACCTACTATCATATTTATACTATCTCTCACTATGTTTTAACATTATCTACACGAATACACATAACTTTCCAACCCTTGCAAAGTGTAATTAATGCGTGCTTGCACCCGACCCTTGCGGGAACCGACCCAACAATCTTTGTTTAGAGCAAAACACAAACATTCTTGGAATTTTATAAATTTAAATAATAAATTACAAATGATACCGCACTTTTGACTGTAATGTTTTAAGAATCTATTAAATGTTTAATGTATAACATTAAAGGGAACTGGCACGGACAGTGGCACTTTAAAAAAATGGAAAATAATAAAATATATATTGTCATCGTACAGTTTGTTACGCTGAACATAAAATACGTGGAATATAAAGCCGTGATAAAGATTTAAATACGTATCTTTGAGTGGCTTTATAGCCTATTTGCCTGTTTCAGAGCTCGTTCATTTCAAACTCGCAAAATAAAAGTAAAAATTTTAAATTATGTTTACACTACACTTACATTACAACAATACCGATACTGTTTTTCATTAGAGAATAGATATTTCATTATCTTTTGTTACATAAATTTATCTAGACGAATATTATAACTACACTACTACTAACATACTCTTAGTTATTGAGATTAGCACGCTCAAGCTAATCTCAATAACTAAGAGTTCCAATTTGAAAAATTCTTTCACTTTTCAAATTGTTTCTCAAGATACTTTTTCTAGACGTACCATAAAAGTGAAACCGCAGTCAGTAACGAGTAAATAAATACAATGCTTTTTCAAATATTTTTATAACATACTAATTTCGGTTTTCTTGGCCTATCTCAACTATTTTTTTTCTCTTGAATCACTCTATCTATTGCTGAAAACGGCATTAAAATATTTTGCGTAGTTTAAAAGATCTAAGCGTGACTTTAGTACTAGGTAAAGATAAAACAAAGTCGCAAAAATTATTATGAATACCTACAGATCTACAGTATAAGTAGTTAGATATGTTGAACTCTTTAAAACGTTACTTGACTAACTGCCTGCATAATGCGAGGATAAGCAGCATACCGACCAGCTTCGCAATGTCGAAACCCAGCTTTACGCAGGCTTTATCTGACGTTCTTATAGCGATGTCAGATGTCAACTATAATTTCTAGCCTTAAAGTTTTCATTGTTTCAAAATTAATCGCTACCTGTACGTACAGCACCTTACGCTTACGCCTTGAACCGGCAAGTTGCGCTTATGAAATAGGTACCTACAAGCGTTTTCATCGTAGCAAAAATCGCACAATGTAACCTCTTTAATAATATTATTTGTTTTGTTTATATAAATCTTTATCGAACCATCTACGTAAATATAAAAAATGTAATTTTCCTGACCACTGAGCCATTTGTCATTTTCATTTGATCTTTTAAAATCCTCGAGTTACTGCAGAGACCTTTCTGCCCGTACACTCATTCATGATATATATATATATATATATATCACGCTAGAATTTCATGTTTATTAAAGATTTATTTATTTATTTAATCACACACTTATATCTATCATTACAGGAACATTAAGACCTATTGCGACAGAAAAGCTTATTCTATAACTAAATAGTATTATACACTATTATCTTAACTTTAAGTACTTAAGTCTATTTAATTACATATTACATGTTATGCAATAAGTGGTCCTTGCAAAGTCGCTCAACGAACAAGAAAACAAATCAATATTTTCAGCGACCTTTTTTTTTTTTTTTTTTTTTTTTTTTTATACTACTTTGGTGGCAAACAAGCATACGGCCCACCTGATGTTAAGCAGTAGACCTGACGCTTGCATAGCTTGCTTCTGGTAATGCAAGCGTCTATAGGCTTGCATAGAAGCCTATAGACGCTTGCATTACCAGAGGTATCACTTGCGTGTTGCCAACCAATTTTTTTACACCAGGGCTTTAAGATGGAAGTAACCCTTTGATAGGAATACGTATCTTTCAAAACGCATTCCTAAATGAGCTCTGGAGACCTGTACTCACACACAGGAACACAACTACACCGCTGTGTGTAGTCATTTGGCTGTGGTCTTCTGTAAGGTGGAGGTCCTTCCCCAGTCGGGCTTGCTCGCTAGTATGGTGCCCTACCTCTCTCTTGTTTAGCGTTCGCAACGCGCGTGTTAAAGGAGCTTGTTGCAGTAGATTAGTGCGCGCGGTTCGCACCGCCAGCAGCCGTGGTCGCCGGCGCCGACCCACGCTCTCATCTGGTACACATAGCCTAAGTTCCTGTAGAATTGCTGAATTATGTGTCAATCCCCTAAGCACTTTCAGCAAATATGTAGCCAGTCCTACGTCTCTTCTGACTTCTAATTTGTAGTAACCTACCATGCCAAGCAAAAACAATGTTGGATAGATCAACGGATCTCCTGGATATACCCTGTATATCTTACAATACAAAAACCTCAAATACTTATTCTGGATTCTTTCCAACATTACCTTATACTTGGCTTCATTTGGACTCCAAATCAGTGCATTATACTCCAAATGACTCCTGACCAGCGCTTCATACAAAGCTTTTAAAGCGTTTATATTAGTAAAAGCATTTGCCTGGCGCAAAACGAAACCAAGATTACGGTATGCTTTTTTACATACATCAACTATATGCTTCCGAAAAGTAAGGTCTGCTGTAAAGCGAATACCCAGATCCTTAACCTCCGTAACGCGTAGAATGGGCTCACCTTCCATATTATACGGATATTGACTAGGACAATGTGCACAGATAAATAACCATAGAGAATGTTATATCGGGATTAACTCGACCACAGATAATAATACTAGTTACGACCATACTTTATTCGCAGGGTCCTTCGTCACTATGCAACTGATATATTGCAAGCATCCACAGGCTACGGTAACTGCTTACCATCACCGTAAGCTTGTTTGCCACATAAGTAGTAGAAAACACATGGGGTCTAGTCATTAAGGTGGTCATAGATCTTGTTGCTAGTGCAGGAGATGTCTATAAATAAAGAAAACTAACCGTTCTGCAGGTAGTCCTGGTATTCTTCGATGTAAAGTGAGCGTGCTCGTTTAGCTAGCTCCACAGCAGTCACAATCAGCTCGTATGCCTGTTCTTCTGTCACTCCGAGATGCTTTTCAAACCCCTTTACAGACGCTTGATAAGTATTTGTTATTATTAAATCGGCTCCAGCTGCAAATAAACCAGGAAATCTATTTTAATATAAAGAATGTTATTTGTTTAAACGCGCTCATCTCTGGAACTTCAAAATCTACTGGGTTTTGTATTTTTTGAGGCACGGTGGTGTAAATACCGCCAATTTCTAAACTATGGGCATTTGTTGCAATTTTTTTGTCAGAAAGTCTTAATATGTATTTTTGGCTCGAAGTTAAAGCCTTGGTCCTGTCTTACGCCTAATCTCTCTCCAGTCGAGTCGCATTGCTAACTCATCAGCAGTCGTACTTAACGACCACGACACTAATGAGGTAATTGTTATTTTTATTAGTTCTGTTATTATTATCTATACTAATGTTATAAATGCGAAAGTTATCTAACTTTAAACAGGACGGAAGTAGGTATGTTTGTTATTCAACAACGCCGAAAAGGCCCAACAGATCTAAAATTTCTGGATTCTGGAATATTAGATAGGCTAAATACACTCGCGGAAACAAGTGATTTTGTAAATAAATATATCACATCTAACCTCAGATTCACAATCAGGCCGACAAAAGCCACTGCAAGAGACGGAAAACTCGAAACAAAACCCTATACCAACCCGTCTGGCCAGCCTGGTATAGTAGGCAATTATTCCTCCAAACGTATAAAGGAGACCCGTATCCAGCAGAAGAAATTTTATGGGTTGTGAAGATGAACCTCAAATTTAAATAATATGCCAAGAACAATATCTTAAAACATTTTACGTATATCTGATTTTCTTTAACGTTAAATAAATAGTTTATACTCTGATATTGGTATATTAAACTAGCACAATATATATTGTTGTGAGCTCAACTTCCATGCTATTACGAAGTAGAAGCGGGAAGCGGGGCTAAGGGGCATAAACAATTAATATTATTAAAACTTAGTACTGCAACATGAGCTGGCTAGTTCAATAATACGCTAGCGAGGCAAAAGGAACTGTTCTCTGTCGAACAAAATAATTATGTAATAAATAGAAGAGGTGTGGGTAGTAGTAGCAATATGAATTTCACTTTGTGGAATTTATATGTAGATACTAATCAAATGAATTAAGAACCCTCTGTTAAAAAGAAAAACTTCGGAAGGAAACCCGCTTGTCTTAGAAAAGATCTAAAGGCATCATATCTGCAACTTCTTTCTTTTGACAGACGACAGGAGACCCATGTCCAGCAGTAGAACATAAATGGGTTGCTATTATTATTAGAACATGAGCTGGTTTTAGTTCAATAATACGCAAGCGAGGCAAAAGGAACAGTTCTCTGTCGAAGAAAATAATTATGTAATAAATAGAAGACGCCGCTCGGCTTGCGAATGGAAAGGTATTAGACAGACAAGGTGATTAATGGCAACAACGCTGTGTATCCACAGTTCTAGTTTCTATACGACACGTTTAGGGTTACCATACCAAATTTTATAAGTCCTTACTTTACTGTACAAACTCTTGCTGTTTATAAGATAGTATATATTTGTTACTAAAAAAAGTCCTGTAAGTAAAAAAAAAACGTTAATAAAAAACCATTTCATTTATTTATTTACAGGACTCTTTGTTTCGAAAGGTTTTTCTTTTTTTAAGTAAGTATACTTAGGTGGCAAACAAGCAGAGGTACAGGCCGGGTGATGGTAATCAATCACTGTAGCCTATCGACTTTTATAATACCAGACTTTAATTGCGCATTGCCGACTCAAAAATTACAAGCTAACCTACAAGATACCATAACCGTCAAGCGTTCAGCTTGTAATATTTAAGGCATCACAACAAGGTTTCTTTAAAAACGCATCCTAAATGAGCACTGGAGACCTACACACGCATAGGAACACAACTACACCATTATATGTATAGTTTTGTTATTTGGCTGTGGTGTTGTATAAGGTGGAGGTTATACCACAGTCGGGTTTGCATGTTATAGCTCTTGAAAAAAGGCGCAACTGTTAATTTCACGCGAATAGCGACTTAGTAACTAATGTACTCGTAGTTGAACAAAATGTGTGACATTTGACTTCTAAGTTAATCGTGTTTATATTTAAGTTGATTGAAAAAAAAAAAATCAACATTATGATATGAATTGGTACAAAAATCTGTCAGTTATCGTGTATCATTCTCGCACCATTACTAATATGCTATTTTGATTGGAACGCTGAGGAGTAGCCTACCTCCAGAAGTGGCCTAAAACAGGCTGATTATTTGAATAAGCTAAAAAATATAGTACCTACGTAATTTTTTAAACAATATCCTTGGAAAAATAACTGTTTAAAACCAAGTTATGAAATATACTATAACTGTAGCCCGAGGCTCCGACCGCGTGGAAGTCGGTTTTCCTGATAAAAAGTATCTTATGTCTATGATACCGTCTACCTCTTTGCAAAATTTCATTAAAATCCATTCAGCCGTTTAGTCGCGAAAAGGTAACAAACAAACAGAATTACTTTCGCATAATCGAATACTGGGAAATATATAGGCTACTACTTAACGCGCCAACCTAAATATTAATTAATTAAATCTATAGTCGTCTTAGTACGATTTCGTATCAAACTTATGCACACATGCAAACACATTTACGCTCGATATGGTAACTCACACAATCATACGCCGCGGTCTAACTTGCCGGAGGGTAAACGACCTTTATCAGTAATAATAAAAAATCGCAACAATTTTATAATATTACACGCCGAACGCCAGAATAGATATTCATATTTCTGGCAACCCTAGTGTCGGCTGCATTACGGGCGGGAGTCGCGCCTCGTGCCGCTTGCCGCCTGCCGGGGCTATACTATGCAAATGTGAAGTAGTTACTAGATGAGGGAGAAATAGCGGCATCACTTGGCAACTTGCTACAGCGTCAATCATAATAATCACGGCGAAACAGCTGGGACTTACCTAGCGGGAATATACGTGGAGCGACTTTATGTTGTACAATGCCTAAATAATCTGCTTAAGCTTTATGTAATAGGTATGTACCTACGTTGTAATGTACGTAAATGCTTTGTTAACTTCAGTGTGTACATTAATAATAGCAATACATATCTGTCCTACTGGTGGATAGTCTTCTATCATGAGATCTGAGATGATTTCACGCTGGTCCTGTGAGGGATATGGTTCAGATGTGAATTAAGAATTTATTTTAAGACATGTGAGTTTCCTCACGATGTTTTCCATCACCGTTTTGGTAAATCATTTGATTAAAACATACATACATACATATAATGTATATACATAATGTACTGTGTCCTTTGTATCCGTTAATTGTGTGTTTGTAAAGTCCCCCGCGACACATGGCTTGTTCCTTATTGCGGGAGTTGTCTTTTTTAAAACTTTTTTTTAAAAAAACAATACCTATAAGTTTCACAAAGCCTCAAGTCAAGTTTTGTCCCAGGCATAAGAGGGCAATTATATTGTCCCAATTCTCTGTGTGTGAATTGTCTCAAGCTATTATTAGTATTAAAAAGAATCCTTACTAATATCATAAATGTGAAAGTTTGTAAGAATGTATGGATGGATGGATGGATGTTTGTTACTCTTTCACGTAAAAACTACTGAATGGTCTGGAATAACACATAGGCTACTTTTTACAGCGATAACCGACATCCACGCATGCGGAGCCGCGGGCAACAGCTAGTATACAATAAATTATACTAGGATTATATAGTGCACAGTTCACTGTCTCACGTCTGCAGCTTAAATAAGCAAACATAAATGATTGTACAAAGTACGTGGGCGTATTATATATTTTTTCACATTATATCTTCTTTAAGAGGCAGCAAAAGCAAGGCAGTAGGCTTTTCCCTCCAGGGAGTTATTTGCTTGTAGACACTTTTCAGCTTTTCCTTATGAAAAGAAACGGTCCGTTTTGTGGCGAAGAAAAGCGCTTTCAGAGGACGATGACACGAACACGAGACGAGGTCGCACTCACCCTGTCAGATGCATGAAAATGACGGGGTAAAAGCGACCTAAACTGTAATTCGTCAAAACATGCATGTACACTCTCGTACCGAATGCCGCATGCGGTTATGACTGACTGTACTTATGTGAGTACGTATGCGTTTGTGGTTTTGTGGAACACTGTTTGAAATCATGCCAGCATAACAAGGAATTACTATTCCCTTATAAGCCACAGTCAGTTGTTAAGTTATATTTATGAGTAGAATTAATCTTCATACAACGTTGGATGTTGTATGTTTATTACATTTATTGGTTGGTAATTCATTAATTATTGTTTTAACCTAAGAATTTAGTGCATGATCTCTGAATTTATCTTTACATGATATAAAATAATTGAATTCAAAATGTGACGGGCGCGGCGGCGTAATCGCACAGCGACAAAGTCCTTCAAATAATTTAAAAAAAAACAATAAAAAGAGAAATTTATTTTATGAAGAAGAAAACTAATACTTTGTTGTTTACACTTAAAGTGTTTATTAAATATTTTATTAACGTAGATATGTATGTCTTTTTTTCCTGATCGTAGAGTTATGATAGCAATAGACGTTTGCAATATCAGCCTCTCTAGACAAGTGGCATAAACGGTAGTCGATTCGAAAAGAGTGGAAAGGAAATGTATGGGATTTGACGTAAGTGTACGACATTATATCGCAAACTTATGTCAAATCCCATACGTTTGTTTACTATTCTATTCGATTCGACTACCGTCTATGCCACTTGTCTAGAGGGGCTGAAGTATTTTACTCGCTTGTAGTCCACTCGCCTACTTATTACAGAAATAAGAAAAACATTGTCCCTTATTATCTTTTTATTGTTTTGAAGAAATCTCCTGCAGTGTATTGTGACATGGCACCCATGGCTACAATTTGTATAATTCAAAAAAGATCGTTCGGAGTCCGTATATTGTGTGTATTTCATAGTGTTGTAAAAGCTTACAAAAATGTAAAAAATATAGTTCTTATATCTAGTGCCATAATAGTCATAATTCAATGTCGTATCTACCTCGTTACGTAGCATCAAATTTAGCATCTTATAATCTGCAAGTACATTAACTCTAGTACATAAGTGTTTGTTTAAATTTCCTATCCCATACACGTGTCCGCCCACTTCTTGTGACGTGCATTGATGCGCAAAAGAGCAATTACGAGTACACTCTACCACGTGGTATTATAATAATGCATCGTCGTCGCCGCGTCGTCTTTATATTCAAATATTAGCTTCGAAATATTGAACACTAGTGGCATGTCCCGGCTTGGCACAGGTGAACATTTAATTAGTTTTCCGTAGGGATGCGTTATATTTTAAAAATAAAATATAGCCTATGTTACTCCCAGATAATGTAGCTTTTCATAGGTGATCTTTAAAGTGAAAACTTCTTCAGGTGCGTTGAGTTTTGTGTGAACAAAATCATGGAACTCGCGCCATCGTCACTGAACGCTTTTCATAATCAAAAATAATAATCTACTAGCTCGACGATACAATTCACAAGTAACTTAGTTTTCACTTCTATCGGTAGTCCCCAAAAACTGCCTCGCATGTATTTTTAGGTTATTCAAAAGACAAATAAAACAATAAATCTTTGTTTTAGAATATTAAGTAGTATAGCTAGTTATTGCCCGCGACACCGCTCGCGTGTATGACGGTTATTGCGATAAAAAGTAGCCTATACCGTTCCCTAGGATACCGCCTATATCCTAACCAAATTTCATTAAGATCCCATCAGCCGTTTAGTCGTGAAAAGGTAACAAACAGAGTTACTTTCGCATTTTGTAGTAGGTGCAAGTATTAGTATGGAGTAACATCGATGTCTGCTAATATCGATCGATCGTTCGTTGCTGCGCGATAGTCTCGCAATTACAATATACAATAGTAATTATCGAGGCTACGTCTTGTTTGATGGCGCTGTTATTAAATGCTGCCTTTGGAAAGCGCATCACCTGAGAGCTGAACCGATTTGAATATTTAATGGCCCTTGCCGTAATAGCGTGGATGTCAGTTATCCCGATCAAAGGTAGCCTATTTGCTATTCCAAATGATAATCCATCTCCATGCCAAATTTCATCCAGAACCGTTTAGTAGTTTTTACGTGAAATATGATGGATGTTTGTATGGATGATGTCATCCATACATACATCCATCCATCCTTACAAACTTTCACATCTAATATACATATTAGTAGGAAGTAGGATAGGAATTTGCAGTACGGGTGGACTTTTATTTAGTTTTCGCTTAAAATTTTGAATAAAATTAAGTATAGCCTAAATTACTCGCTGATAATGTAGCTTTCTGTAGGTGAAAGAATTTTTAAAATTGGTAGAGTAGTTTTTGAGATTATACATTACAAACAAAAATACAAATCTTATCTTGTCCGTATGTCTGTCATAGCTTCAAGGACAGTTTCAACACCTGCCTTGCTTATGGAATTGTGTTATAAACTCGTCCTCTTTTACCTACGAAACGTTGGCGATACACCTCACCTACCTTTAAGACAATTTATCTAATTCAAAGTCAAGACCCAGGAAACACTGTTTTGCATGTTTATCTAATAAATAAAAACAAAGTAAAGTATTTAAAGGGGTTAAAGCTTGCCCGTTATACAAAGCGAAATACAGAAATTAATTAAATACACTTAGCAGCGCAATGGCGGCGTCTGAAAACATTGTATAGCCTACAGATATTTGTACCAAGTCTGGTGGTTTGTGTTTATGGTTTGTGTATATACTTAATTATGTAAAAAGCTTAAAACCAGTATCAGACATTGCTAGGCACTATGTTGAGTTAGATCCTATTGTTACACCGTGAGGAAAACTTGAAACAAAACTATATTCCGTCTGGCTAGCGTTATATAGTAGGCTAATATCCCTCCAAGTGTATTGAGGAGACCCGTGCCTAGTGGGACGTATATCGAGATGATGATAATAATAATAATGAATTTATTTGTAAGAATATTGTACAATGTTGGTATAAATGTCCAAAATATTCTGCTGTTACTAGCGTACAGATTTATTAGCTAGCACAAAATTATACAAAAATTATGGATATAATAATAAGAATGATTTATAAACTAAATAGATGTTAATGTCAACTTTAGATTCAAATCGTTCATTTAGAAAGTCTTTCGTAGAATAAAAACATTTTTGTAGGAGAAATTGGATGAGCTTGAATGTTTTATAATTTATTGTATTAAAATAATCGGTTTTCTGTCTATTTTTTTGTTTATTGTTTTTATCTAAGGTTTATACTTAATGTATCTCTTATGTGCTATAAATGTTTCTGGCTTTATAAAACCATATTATTTAACAGTTTCCTGGTCCCATCAAACATATGTGGTACACGTGATACATAACAATACATAATTATCTTATTGTGTCTAACTTGTGACGGCGAATGGGTTAAAACCTACATTTCCTTTAATAAAGCTATAGATTTATTAGGTGGAAGATTAATTGACATTGCCATTTACTTTCCATATACAAAATGTATAAGCGCGGACTTAATGTTTGTAAATGTGGTGCATAATAAAAGCTTGAACTCTAAATATAGAAATCGGTCTTTTTCGTAAATTAGGTTTTGAATACCGTCTGCAACATTTTAACATCCGGCATGCTCGTTGGTCTTATTGTCTTTGAGTGCGACTGCTGATCACAAGGTCTCGAGTTCGATTCTCGGATCGGGCCAAAAATAGATATTGATCTGACATCACATAGGATAACAACATAATTTTCGTGTAGGTACTATGTTACTAATTTAGTGCCTATTTAATGCATATTTATTGTTTCTCTTTGATGTCCTGTGTATGGTCGAATAAACGTTTTTCTTTCTTTTTTTTTATATAAGGCTTTCTGTCAATATTTTACCAGTTAACGAACGGGTAATCAATTTAAACGATTGTTATGACGTACCTCTTAAGAAATCCAGATGTGTGTTGACTACTTCTTCTGGATGAGTGTAGAGAAACCGGGCGCTCCACAACGGATCTCCATCGATGACATGTCCCACATGGCAAGACAACTGCGTTGAAAACCCACCGTCTAGCACCACCACAGGCGGAGGTTCAGGACCCTCGCCATTTGTTGGTGTCATTCTTCAACAAGGATTCTGGAATAGAAGAATAATTACCTATTAATTATAAGGCAAGTATTTAAGAGAGGTAGGGCAATAATCAAGCGAGTAAGCCATACTAGGAAATGACCTTCACCTTACGGAAGACAGGCAAATAACTACATAGAGAGGTATAGTTGTGTTCCTGTGCGTGAGTATCGGTCTGCAGTATTTTGCGAAAAATAATTCCTCTCTTATGTTAAACATGCAGTTTTTTGCAATTCTACACCTAAGCCTATATATAATAGTTTTAACAAGAAGTGTATCCTTGTGGTAGGTATCCACTAGGATACACTCCATATCCCATCACAAAACTCATAATAAAAAAAATGGGTCGGCAACACGAGAGTGGCTACGGTAATTGCTTACCATCAGGTGAGGCATAATTATGCTTGTTTATCAAAATAATATGATCAAGTCATACTATATGGAAGAGGCGGGGACCTAGCTTAATGCATATTAATGTAACTAGGAATAAAGTAATTATTCCTAATAATAATAGTCATTATACCTATAGTTTTAATTGTAATAGTAAAGAGAACTTAGTATTTATACTTAGCAATTAGTGAGTAATTTAATTTAGTAAATACTTAAGGTGTAACTGTATAAGCTTGGCCAAATAAAGGCTTTTTTTGTTTATTTTCATTTTATTATACTATATGCAATATATATTCTACTTTCTCTACAAATACGAAAAAATAACCAAAAGTACAGTGAAGTCGATATCAGCAGTTTTAAGAATTTATTAGTTCGATTTATATAGGTACTCGAGTCTCGAGTGCTTTGAGTACATATATTTTCTATCGAGACTAGCTCGTTTCTGGTTCAGACAGGAACCATGGCGGTGATCCTTCGGATAAGCAAGAACGTTCAATTTATCGAATACGCGCTCAGTTCGATGAAGTTTATAAAAAGGTAGTCTCATTTATTTATTTATTTAGATCAAGAACGTTATTTATAATAATTAGCAAAATATACAAACTTACACAGTACATATAATATAACTGTTACTTTATTAAAGAAGAAAGAATCTTGCGACTAAACAAAGCCCCAAAAAACATCTTCACAGTTTGTCTGTTGATCCTTTATTTTGTTATTTTGTTACACCATTACATAGGTACATAAATATATTTATATACATACGAGTATGTATTTAGAATTAAATCATAAATTAATAATGCAAAAAGTCATAGTGTAAAAGTTAACAGCTAGCAACTGTGTCATGTTTGCATCGACTTTGCATCGATGCAAAAAGACGTTGTGTCACGATTGACTGCTAGCTATAGTATTACGTTTGCATCGATTTTGTATCGATGGAAAAATACGTAGTGTAACGATTGACAGCTAGCGATTGTATTACGTTTACATCGTGTTTGTATCGATGCAAAAAGTTGTAGTGTAAAGGTTGGCAGCTAGCGACTGTGTCAAGTTTGCATAGAATTTGTATCGATGCATATTCCCATACTGTGTATATTTTCTAAATAAAATTTGCAATGTTTTTTAGTGTTCGAGAATGGACAAAATAGATCAATAATCATAAATTCGGTTGCTTGCATCTGGTGATTTATTTGTACCGATACGAGAGAACCGCTGTTTTATTACTCACTTTGTGCGACACGTTTAAAACTTCAATGGTTGTCATAAAGATTTCTACTACGACATATACATTTTTATTGGTTTGATTCTGATGTTTGTAAGTAAGATTGCAAGTAACAATTTGCATAGGTACCTACACTGTATAAGTAAGGGTTTAAAGGAAAATAGTAATACTATAGAATAATACTTCCTACTAATATTATAAATGAGAAAGATGGTGAGGATAGATGGATGTATGGATTATTGCAACTCTTTCACGTAAAAACTACTAAACGGATCTGAATAAAATGTCGTACAGAGATATAGTCTGGAATAGTGACTAATAAAATACAATCCAGACTATAATCTATATTTTATCGCAAATTTACTTTGTGACGAATGTACAACAACCCGATGGATGGATGTTTATTACTAAATCACGCCGAAGCGGCTAAACGGAAATTTAGCGCAGATATAGATTATAATCAGGAATAGCACATAGGCTACTTCTATCTCGAAAAAAATGGTTGTGATTCCGATTATATATGCGACTGAAGCTGGTAAGTTAATATAAGTAGGTATATTATGTAAAGTACAATAGTCTATTACTCATTGCTTTATCAAATCTAAATGATTAACATAATTGACTCTTAGGGTCGAGGTTATGTTCTTATATAACTAAAACAAATTGGATGGAATTAGAATTGTAATTAAGTATTTAATTATTTAATGTAAAGTGACAGGCCCGTTGGTCTAGTGGTTGGTGACTCTGACTGCTACACCGGTGGTTTTGGGTTCGATTGCCACTCAGGACAAATCTTTGTGTGATGAGCACGAATGTTTGTTCTGTGTCTGAGTGTAATTTATCTATAATATGAATGTATTTAGAAATATATAAGTATGTTTATCAGTTGTCTGGTTGCCATAGTACCTAGTTGCCTAGTTTAGGATCAGATAGTGGTATATGAGTCGCCCCGAAAATATTATTATTATTAATATTCGACTTCAAAAAACAAAAGTATTAGATACACCAAATTGCAAAATAAGTGAACAAAATGCTATGCTATGATAAGTAATTAAAGTATAGAGTAGGGTGCCATCAAAGATAATAAATCCAGTCTAGGAAAGAACCTTCACCTTAAGAAAGCCCATAACCAAATAAGCAGTGTGGTTGCATTCCTGTGTATGAGGTTTCGTTTTACGTTTTTCTATGCCAGGGATGATACTCCATAACAAACCCAGGTGTTAAAACTTTTGGGTCGGCAACACGCACGTGATACCTCTGGTATTGCAAGCGTCTATAGACTATTTTTTTTTTTTTAAAGACAACTCCCGCACTAGAGAACTCTGTGTTGCGGGGAACTTCACAAACATACAATTAACAGACACAAATTACACCCAGACTCAGAACAACTCTTTGTGGGTCACACAAAGTTTTGTCCCTGTGCGGGAATCGAACCCACAACCTCGTGCACAGCAAGCGCATACTACACCCACTGGACCACCAAGGCAGTCATCGTATGTAGACTATGGTAACTGCTTACAATCAAGCGGGCCGTACGCTTGATTGCCACCGAACTGGTAAAAAAAAAAGTCAAATACCGTTAATACCAAATCAGTTTCAGTCCAGTGGCCGCAGTATGCGTCTGCTGCGCAGGGGTTTCGATACCCACACAAGACAAAACTTTGTGTGACCCACAAAGAGCTGTTCTGAGTCTAGGTGTAATTTGTGCCCGGTAATTGTATATTTGTAAAGTCCCCGCGACGCAGAGCTTATTCTCTTGTGCTGGAGTTGTCTTTTTCGAGAAAAAAAACCAACTGTTTGTTTATTTTAGCGTTACCTACCCATAAAATAAATACCTAATATAATATAACAAACAACCTAATTAATTATGTCAACAATAAACCAAAATTAATACTAATACATTATTTATCGTAAATACCACACGAAAAACTAACGAGATAACTCGCAGGCTAATAATAAATTCTAACAAAGTACCGCCAAAACAAAGATATACAGTTGCCACCCGTCATTTGTTTAACATCACGCAATAAATACATGCTCTTAAGAGTTAGATTCTCACCCAGGACAAATATTTGTGTGATGAGTACGATGTTTTGTTCTGTGTCTGGATGTAATTTATATATAAGTAGCTGTTGCCCGCGGCTCCACCCGCGTGGATGTTGGTTATCACAATAAAAAGTAGGTAGCCTATTCGTTATTTTAGACTATAATCTATCTCTATGCCAAATTTCATCCATATTCGTTCAGTAGTAGTAGTAAAAAAGTAACAAACATCCATACTCACAAACTTGTCACCACCCCGTTCCACCCCGAGGGTGTCGTAAGAGTCGACTTAGACTACTATATCCACTGCAAGAGAGGGAATACTCGAAACAAAATCTTATACTATATATTATATCCGTCTGACCAGCGTTGTATAGTAGGCTAATATCCCTCCAAGTATGGAGACCACCCGTGCCCAGCAGTGGGACGTTTGCGGGTTGAGATGATGCACATAGGATTATCAGTTGCCATAGTACAGATTCTGCCTAGTTTGGGATCAGATGGCAGTGTGTGAGTTGTCCCAAAATATTAATATATCTCTCCATATCTAAATATAATAATATACACTCTACACATTAGTGCCTCTTACTCATGTTACAGTGGGCCGGACCTTGTATTAAAAAAATCCACAGTATCATAATTATTAGAAGACGGACCCAAACATTAAAGCAGTAGTAAAACCAACGAGATAACCCACCAGTTAATAATAAATTTTAACAGTATGCCGTGAAAGCACCGATAAAAAGTTGCAACCTGTCATTTGGTGAACAACACGCACTAAATCCAAGCTCTTAGTAAATACGTAGGTACGTAAATATATGCACTTCCACTTATTAGTGCCTCTTACACGTTACAGTGGACCGGGCCGGGCCTTGTTTAAAAACCGCAATATAATAATTATAACCCCCTCGTGGCAATATATTTTTGTTTAACATAACTTTGTTGTATCAGGCCTTTTCCTTGAAAGGGTGACACTCACGTTTTGTCATCTATATATATCTATCAATAGGAGGCGACCTTATTAATGATGCCATCGTGCACAATTTTACACTGTATCGACATTATTTAAAAAACGTTTTTAAGGAATACCTTATAGTTTGTTTGTTGGCTCGAAAATAACTTTCATCAGTCTTCCTTGGCTGTACTAAATGTTTTGTTTCCTTATTTCTATTGACATAGGATCCGCGTTCTAACACACGGAAATGGGTCACATCCCGCATCGTTATAATAAACATAGTACCATGCATCGACGGCACAATCCGGCTGGTTAGTACCTAATCTACCTGTATCCGTCAGTAGTAATATTCCGGACCGGTCTGATCCGCTTTAATGTGTGTTGGTTCATACAAATCACACCTGAGTCACACTCAGGGGAAAAATGGTGGCACATGAGATATATCTGTTTGGAAATTTTCATCTTGTGTTAAAAATTGCAAAGTAGCATTTATCATCGCATACGTGATTTTTTTCTCTGGCTTTTGCATGAAATGTTAGAACATGTTGGCCCAAGGGCCGTCCTATTACGGCCTTACAGCGATTTAATTTCAATCTTATTCTAATTTTTGAAAAATGTCAACCTTAAAACTAGAAGCTAGGTGATAAAGTTGTCCATCTCAGCCATAAGACGTCCACTGCTGGACATAGGCCTCCCCCAAGGTTTTCCACATCGTTCGGTCCTTAGCCGACCTTGTCCATCGATTGCCCGCGACCTTTACCAGGTCGTCGGTCCACCTTGTTGGAGGCCTGCCCATGCTGCGTCTGCCAGTTCGTGGTCGCCACTCTAGAAGCTTTCTGCCCCCATCGGTTTTGCAAGCTATATGCCCTGCCCATTGCCACTTAATTGAGGCAATTCTACGAGCTATGTCGGTCACTTTGATTCTCATACGGATCTCCTCGTTTCTGATTCGATAAAGTTGACATCTTAATAATTTCAAATTAAGTTTGAAAATAAATCGTTATAAGAATCGGCCATGGCTAACACAACATGTACATGGGCCTTTATAGTTAGCTTCTGTGATTGCTTACACATTACACAATCGATGTTTGCATAGGTCAAATAAACTTTAAAGCCAATCGGGATCAGAGAAAATTCTGATGAAATAAGTAGCCTATGATTACCTAACAGAGCTCATTGTGTCTCTTCAGGGTTATCAACGTATAGATTAAATTAATATAGAATTAGTAATGGATAAATAATAGCAGTGTTCAGATATATTTAATGATTTTATACTTTTGCGATATATATCTATTAAAACGCATGTTATATTAAATTCTAAGATTCGCGCGTATCTAAAATGCGCGTTGTAGTGTACTGTAGTGTAGTGTATTACTAACTTGCGATGCATTGATACGAATTTATGCATAATTTAATACGAATTTATACATCGAGTTGCTAGATATTTAAAGAATCGTGCAGGTATGTTGTCGATGGAAAAGTGAAATATGTACCTATATAATATACTCGTACATATTTCACTTTTCCATCGACATAAGACACAAGAACCAAGCAGTGATTAACAAATAGAGTAGAACTATTTTGGTGGTGCGAATGTTGTACACAGTTCAGCATAAA
Organism: Trisateles emortualis; assembly: GCA_947095525.1. NCBI lineage: Eukaryota > Metazoa > Arthropoda > Insecta > Lepidoptera > Erebidae > Trisateles > Trisateles emortualis. Next base: position 11,288,908 of record OX352732.1, on the reverse strand, counting down.
AAACAAGTACAAAATGCACTCAGTGCTGAATTTTTAATTTAAAATCTATCTCAAACGTTTTCTTGCATCGATAAAAAAAAACCTAATGTTCTCTCAACACTTGCGATTTTAAAACATTTGCATCGATGCACACGCATTTCGTCACAGTGTATCAAGTTTTAAAGTATGTACTAAAATAATCTATCACAGAATGTTTACGTTATGTAGGGTCTCAATATCAGAATATTTACTTTGAACGTATTATTCAAAGATAATTTATTAAATGTCTATTTAAAGTCTATATACATTGTTCCTAATTATGTTTATTATAAGTTCATGACTCTTAATGATAATGTAATCTAATTACCTATTTAAGTAGAGACAGTGACTGTATCGACCCGGCTACTGTCCACGCATCCAGAATTAGTAGCTAAGTAATAGACTGGAGGATCAATAGGTATTTGGGGTTTAATTCTTTCAAAATATAAACTTTAGTAAGTAAATAAATGTTTAAATAGATGATGTAGACGCAATTCGTTGGGAAAGTTTTCATGTTAACAAAGTCGTTGAAATGCTCACGTTTATTCTCGTCATAAATGATAGCCACTAGTAAACGGCTAAGTTAGGTCATAGGTATATAATAGGAGGCGGTACTATTGTCAATACCGGGCAAAACTTCATGCTACTGAGATTTTTTATTAGATAACCTTAAAACAAAGTATTAGGCTTATAATATTAGTTTAGATTTTGACAAATTATGAAATACTGTCTACATTAGACGAAATACGGTAAGTATTTTAGTTTTAGAAAATACGAGATACATACCTACTTACTGCTAAAAGCATATCACATTAGAACAGTTGCATACATTGCATCTGAAGCGCGCTACTTCATCGATACTTTCGAGCGTTTGCATCAGGTCTGTATCGCGTTTGCATCACGAATACTTCGATGCAAAAAGCCGTAGTAGCCGTAAAAGTTCTTCAGTTCTTATTGTCGGATTAAAATGTGCGACTTTTTTGTTACAAAATATCGTAGTGTGTAGAGAATCTTATTGTCGAATATTATATCACCGAATATACCAATAACACACGTGTAAACATCCAGATACTAAGGCACTATCACGATATTCATTTCAACATATCAATTCACAATATATCTGTATACCTATTACCACGTAATTAAATGGATAATATCAACACAATACTGGAGGCTAAAATAGTAAACATAAATCGGAAGAGTATATTGGTAGTTCTTATTGTTTGGTACAATATTAAGATCTCGGAGAAATATTGAGAGGTGTCTGCTAGAGATGGGTAACAATACGCTACGCGTCGTAATTGCGACAACTCAGTTCACTGTGCTGGAAGTGTTGATTCACATAGAGCAAATGTATTGACGCATAACACACTACAACGCAATTTGGCTTGTTTGGTTATATCGTCGTCTCACAAATCTTTATCTACAATATTTTTAAGTGAAGCATCATCCCCCGTCACGTGACAACACAAACACGTTGATCGCCGATTCGTACGTTGCGTGCGGCACTGATTGCACCAAAATAAATTTGTTAAGTTCTTTGTTATTTCTAATAATCTATCTATTTACTTTAGGTAAATTAAAAATGTATTTTGCGCTTTTAATGGTTCACTGCATGTTGGGTAACTATAAATGCAGTGAGCAGTTAAAATTAAATTAATAAAAGCCACCGGGTGCAGGTGGCGCGCGCTTTGCGACTCATTGTTTGCGCCATGACGCAATTTTGAGTAAAGTAATTCTGAGTATAATTGGACGTAAAGAATTTAGCTGAAATACCCATCTCTAGTCTATGTTCTCTCGGTGCTTAATACGATCGATATCATTAGGGTCGGAAATGGGACGGAAGGAAGGTTGTACGAGAGCTATGCATTGACGAAGGTAACGGTTATTAAGTGTACGTTATGCTGCATGATTGTATAGACACCTTTATATTGTTCATTGTGTATTGTAAAACGTGTTTTATACTTCCTCTTCTAAATAATGAAGGTAAGCATTAATAATGTCTTCCTAACGGATGTTAATCTCGATGGAGATAAGCCATCTGCTGGTAAGATATTAAAGTGCACATTTATACACAAGTGTGCGCAACACAGATACACACGCACACTTTTTTCTTACACTTTTAAAGCTCAATGGGAATCTAATATGATCAGAACAAGATCTTGGAGCAACGCGTAAACTCAGGGCATGAGGATGTAAACACCGCGATTTCTTTTTATACTAACAAGGAGGAAAACAAGCATACGGCTCGCCTGATGGTAAGCAGTTACCGTAGTCTATGGACGCTTGCAACGCCAAGGGTAAAACCTTTTGAGTATCTGTTGTGAATGAACCTTGGTATCAGCAGTCGCGCTTAACGACCACTATACCAACATCGCAGTATATCTAAGTATACTTATATCATAAAACTGAAAAGTTTCGCTCTATGATGTCGTTCTTTTATCTTTAGACTTGGCCAAATCATTAAGCGTGTATGTGCTATGGTAACAGCTTACCACTTATCGGTAAAGTTTCGAATACATGGACGTTCTGGGACTGACACACAAGCGTTGTAGAGATTCATTCATTAGACCGAACTTGAAGTACTTTACCATGTTCTACTGTTCGTGTAATGAGTGCGACACAGGGCTTGTTCCCTAGTGCGGATGTTGTCTTTTTTAAAACAAAAAAGCAAACAAAACAAAAAACATAATTTAAAACATAAATGTAGGTAGGCATATATTATTATGTTATGTATGTTTCTGTTATACCTCTTATATATATTTCTAATAAGGAGGAGTGCAGGAATGGATATTGACAACAATATTACACCGATTTATTATGTTCCTACTAATGCGAAATGTAACGTTGTGGAAATATTTTGGGGGAGGCCTATGTCCAGCAGTAGACGTATTTTGGTTGAGATGATGAATACGAAAAATATATATAACTAGTGGACCTGGCAGACGTCGTCCTGCCTGAAAAAGCTGAAATACCGACAGCAGCGCCACCTACCAGGTCCAATTGAAGACCAGGAATCTAAACCATCTAGGGCCCTATCCGAACACACACACAAAATTTCATCAAAATCGGTCCAGCCATCTAGGAGGAGTTCAGTGACATACACACGCACACAGTATATAAAGATTATAAATACGAAAGTGCCTAACTATGTCTGTCTATCTGTTGCCCTTTTAGGATTTAACGGCTGAACAGATCTGAATAAAATTTTACAAGATAGATGGTATGCCGGGGAAGGAATAAGGAAGGTACCACAATTAGGATCACTAACCACGAGATCACCAAAGAAGTCAGTCAACTGTTAGTGTTTACTTATAAAATTAATAATTGTATAGCGAATTTATTCTCGAATCATGCTAGCTAAATACGAGTAAGCATACTATTTTCATTGTATATAAAACTTCACAGAATTAACAAAGCTCGTAGCTGATTACAAAAGTTCAGTTACGAATGTAGATGAAAGGAAAATATTTACTATGTAGATACTATATTTATGATTCATCGACGCAGAGCTTAAACCGCTGGGGCTTCAAATTTTGCACAAAGGTTCCTTAAATGAGCACAGGGATTTTTAGAAACGAGTAAACAATTGCTTTACCTTTGTGAAGTCGAGGTGGCCCCTAATTTATTATTATTAAACGCTTAATATTGGGTGGAAAACTGTGTAATAGTGCTTGTGATTCTGATACAATGCGCGCGGTCATTGACCTCAATAATGTGCAAGTACTTAGCAGAGCGCTGCACTAGCACAGCTGGTAGGCGGCTTTGACGGTCGATCTTGCCAATCAGGTGCCATTGTAAGGCAATAATAAACATTCATCTTAATTATGACTCCGTTGTAAAATAAATGGATAGAGATAGGGATCCATACGAGCGAGCAAACCCGACTAAGGAAAAACCTTCGCCTTACAGAGACCACAGCCAAATAACTACACACATTGTGTAGATGTTTCTGTGCGTGAGTATATAACTTTAGTTGCACATGTAAAGAAAAAAGTTTTAAATATCTTTTTGTGGTTGCCATTGCTGGCAAGAACACAAAAATAAGAAATAATTTTAACAAAAAAAAACCGACTTCAGTACGGCAAGTTGTAAAATTTTCGGATATTTGTTTGTTACAATCGAATAAAATCGACTGAGCGTCGGGCTGAACACAGGTCAAGTAGGTATTAAAAGCAATATTTAATCTATGCAATCCGCGCTCAATTCATTCACGTCATTATTTCTTATTAATAGTTGCTTAGCAACAATAACCGAAACTTATCTAATCGCCATCAGTAAAATACTTATTATTGAAAAGTTCAGATGGCCATCTGTGGTCTTCTTCATCAGTTTTACTTCACCAAATTACACTTTCTGAATGCAAATGATTGATTAGTTGTTAAAAATATTGAAATTGCTATATGTGTGCCTATAACTTTTGAGGAGTTCCCTCAATTCCTCATGGATCCCATCATCGGAACTTTCTTTTAATGATAATGGGACCAAACTGGAAGTATGTCCAGTCAGACAAAAAAAGAATTTTTCAAATCGGTCCATAAATGACGGAGTTATGCGGTAACAAACATAAAAAAAAAAAAAAAAAAAATACACACGAATTGATAACCTCCTCTTTTTGAAGTCGGTTCAAAATGATTATTTCGCTCTCCAACTACAGGTATACACATAAAACATTTCTTAGTCTAACAAATAGCTTAGTTGAGGCGAAAATGGTTTGAGCTTAGCTATGTAGCCGCTAGGATGATTGTTACAAGATTTAGGGTCGTCAGGGTGCGAGTTATGCAATACCTCCTGGTATTGCAAGCGTCCACAAGCCATGGTAACTGTCTTCAGTAAGAATAAGGTCCAAGCCCAGGGCCCTAATTCTGCTACTTTACGGATGGCTCAATTGAATCTGAATTGAGTCTTAATTCAATCTCAGTAGCATTTTTCGTATTCTGCTAATAATTTTAAGACCAATAGCTGGAAAACTATTGGTTATTAAGTTAATAACTTAATAAGTTATTAAGTTAATAACTTAATAAGTTATTAAGTTAATAACTTAATAAGTTATTAAGTTAACTATTCTTAAGTTATTAGCATTTTTGGTATTACATTATTGGTATTCTGCTAAACAATTTAAGACCAATGGTTTTCCAACTATTGGTCTTAAATTTATTAGCAGAATACCAAAAATGCTACTGAGATTCAATTGAGAATCAAATTAGTTTCAATTAAGCCATCCGTAAATTAGCAGAATTGGGGCCCAGGTTGTTAGCTCGTATCGCCCTACCTCAATTTACTTTGCTACTTTTCTTTTAGTAAACATAGAGAGTTAATATATTGGAAGGATATACTACACATGAAGCGGTCAAGCACCTCAACAAAATGCATAACAGGCAATATCGAATGTTTATGTTTATGCATCTAGTCTGAGGTCGCTATAATTTCTTATCTCTTGGAGAAAACTATTAAATGTGTTGCTTATACTCGCTGATTATAGTGAATTTATAAACTTTGTATATTTATATCAAAGAAATAACAGAAGCAAGATATAAATATATTTATTTGGATATACCTAGATATTAAGAGAATAGCAGAACAATGTTAAAGAATTTACACCATATCCTGCTAATATTATAAAAAGTTTGTAAGTATGGATGGATGGATGGATAGATGGATGGATGTTTGTTACTCTTTCACGTAAAAACTACTGAACGGATCTGGATGAAATTTGGCACAGAGATACATTATGGTCTGGAATAACACATAGGCTTTTTACTACGGGCGGAGCTGCGGGCAACAGCTAGTCTATACTATATTATAATAAATAAGGTAAAGTTTGTGAGTTCGTGACGTTGTTATCTCTGAATCTACAGAACCGATTTTAAAAATTCTTTAACCAATAAAAAGCCACGTTATTTGTAAGTGTCATAGGCTATATTTTATTGACAATTACATTATGGGACCTTGGTAAATACCACCCGTGCGAAGTTGGAGCAGGCTGGTTATTATATATTTTAAGAGAGGAGCCACAGCCAAATAACTATGCACAGCGGTGTAGTCGTGTTCTTGTGTGTGAGTACATCCGATCCGATTTGATAGAAACGTATTCCTATCCCAGGGATAACCAATTATAATATTACAAAAGTGGTGTTCAATTTTTTGGTTTGGCAACACGCAACGCAAGTGAAACCGCAAAGAGTGGAACTTCCATGCGGAAGCATCCATAGGCTACAGTAACTGATAATATATAAAGCAGGCCGGACCGTATACTTGTTTGCAACCTAAGCAGTGAAAAAATATTTTTACCATTTTTTTATGAAACTTCATGTACACCAGTAAATAGGCGGACTTAATATCAATCAATTGCATTATCTACCTGTCTACCACGATTAACATTTAGTTCAATAGTTGAAGTTTCCATACATAAACAGTTAATACATTTCATATTTAAATAATAATCTAAGTATGCAAATGTAATTATGACAAAGTAATTCAGATACTACTGATACTGTATCTGTAACATGTAGACTTACGTTGAGTGCTAAAATAATCACATTAGGTATAATATAATATGTTGTTACATATTGATGATAAATCTCTTCGACCTATCAGTAGGTACGTGACATAGGAGGTCAGAATACAATGCTCTGACACTAGCCGACTATCTCGTATAATTACTATACCTACATATACATATGCATGCAACTGAATAAATTGTTTTATAAATTATGTACTCCAAGACGAATTTCTGATTAATCTTGACGACGACTAACCAGATGGTTTAAGTCGTCAAGATGCACGGATATATAGTGCATAAGCATACTGTGCACTAACACAGATGCATTTTTGTTACCTCATTCCATAGTCCGATGCCCGTCCCAACGGACTATGAAATCCGATTCGACCGAACAAAGATCAGTCCTTCTAGACAAGTGGCATAAACGGTAGTCGAATCGAATAGAAAAAAAAGAAAGCAAAAGTTTCATACATATGCTTTCTATATACGATTCGTCTACCGTTTATGCCACTTGTCTAGAGAGGCAGGCAAAGGATTAACAACATTACCTACGTACTTTTCAAGGCACAAGGGTGTAAACACCGCCAATTTTCAAATTTCGGGTATCTACTCGTTTTGTATTAATTTATATTTTTTTGCCAGATGGAGTATCCATTATAAAAATATAAAATCCTGAAAATCGGGAGCTCGTGATCAGCATTCGCACTCAACGACCACTAGACCAGCGAGGCAGTCATTGTTTCATATAAGCTTAAGCGAAAGGAATTTACGTATCACAACATTGCCTTGACAAACTCATAACTGTTTAAAAACTTTCCACGGTGGTGCTTTTCTTACCCGCGCTCGTCGAGAACTTCTTAAATTATTTTGGTATGACATAAAAATATGAAGGACACTCTAATTAAACATAAATCACTACAAGAAAAACTTGGGGAGCCTCGTATAAAAGCGGTTGAGACATTTTTGCAGCTAAAGAAATATCGTTTTTGGTGACAACAATATTTTAAGCGTCTTGACATACACCTGAGCACGATAGGCGGCGAAATGAGCTATTGTGGAGCCTGATAGCTTGCATAGCCGAACAAAATTCTGCGTAAAACATTTATCGAATTTTCGAAAGTACGTGTTTTGTTTTCACATTTCTTTGTTTCTTTTTTGTTTTGTATTTTGTTATTTTAATGTCATTCTCTGCACTAAGAAACAAGGCCTGCGCCTCAGGGGACGTTTAAACACACAAATCATGGACACAAAATACATAATTATGTATACATAGTACGGCCCTAGAGCCGTACCATGAAATTCTTATAACGATTTATGAAATTCTTATAACCTTAAAAATGTCATCTTACAGATTTCAAATTAAAATCGAAAATAATTCGCTGTGAGGACGTCTTCTTACAGCTCCTGGCATCAAAATTATATTAGTATTGGCGTATAAATAAGTATTACGTAATTGTAAACAGTTACTAGTCACGTTTTGTAAGTGTTAATTCGTACAAATTATTTGGTAACTTCACTCTAAATAATGCTGTGGATCGTTTAATATAATGTTACATAACATACATAGCGTGTAGAGTGGTGGCTGTTTGACATTTTGTGATAATTAAGATGATAGCTGCGCGGGAGGTATCCTTTAAATTAAAAAGTCAACTTTAAAGTACCTGGGCATTGTTTTAAAAATTAAAAAACAATTTTTAATTTAACAAACAATGGCGGTCTTTAAAGTTGTTATTTTTTTAGGACAATGTGTTGTGTCGTCCGATATGGTCGATAGAGAGATTAGGATCAATAGATTCTCGTGATTTACGAGGTACACAAGGGTTTCGTTATAAAGTAAAAAACGAACACCCATCTCTAGACCGACTGTAACAAGCTTGCTTTGCTTCGCAGTAATATTGATCCGGCCGGCCCCACTATACCAATCGAGAGATAAATATTTTACTCATAATAACCACAAATTTGTAAACCTATAATAGAGAGAGTATAATGTCAACAGACTTAAAATTGTGTCGAAAAGTGAAAACAATTAAAAAAGTGCTTGCGACTAAACTGCTGTTTTATGGCGTCATACCCTTGTTACTCCATATTAGTTGACAGTTTTGCTGTACTATCCTGTTTTACGGAAAAGGGACAGCAATATCCCGACAAACTTTGAAAGCCAACAATTTTTATTATTAAAAAACCACTTTGTTTGCTTCTTTTGCTATTGTCATATCAATGCAAATATGACTTGTTTACTCGACAGAAAGTTTAGAATAATAATATTGGAATAAGTTACAGTCCAACAGATTCCAAACTAGGCAGAGCTTGTACTGTGGCAACCAGATCAATGGTAAACATAATTGTAACTTATCAGACACAGACCAAACCAGACACAGAACAAAGAATCGTGCTTATCACACAAAGATTAGTCCTGGGTGGGAAATGATCCAACGACCTACGGCTGAGCAGTCAGGGTCACTAACCACTAAATCAACAAGCCAGCCAAATATTCCGATTATTTCGATTTTATTTAACAAAATATAAAAAACTTTATTTCTATTTTTGACTAGGCGATAACGTATTTTTAGCGGCAACGAACTGTATGTATAGAGAAATATGTATAAATATATAGAGTACTAGCTGTTCCCCCAGTTTCACCCGCGGTTAGAGCAATGCTCCTCTTGGATCGTAGTGTAATGTTCAATAGCCTATAACCTTCCACCAGAAAACAAAAATATTTTTTTCTAATCCGACTAGTAGTTCCATAAATTAGCGCGTTCAAACAAACTCTGCCTCTTTATAATATAGTTACTAGTATATATCATGCTTCTTACTTCAGAAATGATGGACTTCCATACCAGCGCTCATCCCATTTTTAACCCCTCAAGGGTGATTAAAAAATGATGTCTTAGTGCTCACTGACGTCATTTAAAGGACCTTTGTGCAAAATGTGAAGTTTGTTGCCTCAGCGGTTTAGGCTCTGTATTGATGAGTCAGTTGGTCAATCAGTCAGTCGGGACAAGCCATTACATATGTATCTAAAGATATTTGTGTCGGTATAAAATCTATACTTATATTATAAAGAGGCAGAGTTAATATGTCTTATGTGTGCACTTGCCCATATTGTCACCAGTGCCTCTGCCTACACAATTTTCGTAAGTGCCTATACACTCGGACGCTGATTAAAAAACAAATGTTTTCTATTTGTGTGAGGGCCGTGGCCGTGAAGTTCTCTATACGTCTATTTTGGTGGGTCAATTTAACCTACGCGTTGAGTGTATTATGTGTACATTATAATAATAATATTATGTTCAAAAACAATACACGCTCTAAGACATGTTTTTAAGCGCTTAAATTTTATAATGACGTGTTCCAAATTCTAAAAAAAATCGTAGAAAAAAAAAAATGTAAAAAAAGTTCATTGAACTATAATAAAATTATATTTAGGTATACGATTTAAAAAAAGAACTTTTGCTAGACAAATAAAAAAAGATTGCAGTTTATAGACCTAAATACAAATGAAGGTTACCTACTTTATATTTTTTTTTATAGTGTCATATTGTTTTTTTTATACTTACTTACGTAATACTTACAGTGTTGATTGAATACGTGCATTTCATATCCATGTATAAAGTCTTAGGTTAAAATAATGATAGACGTTTTAATTCCACCGAATAGTGCTACAGGTACGCGTTATAAATATACGTGGAAAATTCCACATTTATTTTGTATAGCAAACTAGGAAACGAAGCTTCGTGTACTGTATTTTTGTTGATAGTTTTATTCAAAAAATAAAAATAAACTACAGCATAGGTACCTACTGTATTTGTGTAGCCGTCAAATGAAATATTCATCTTTATAGATTAATTTACTTATGCAATTTATTGTGAATATAATTATGTTACATTAGGTAAATACTTATCAAGTAACTGTAACAATCGAGTGCCATTAACAAGCTAAGGCAGTCAATTTTACGATCACGATTTACAGCACATTAAATAGAATAAATTAAATGAGAAATACAAGTGTAAACGAGATAATATGTCAAGGGAAATACTCCGATATTCCTGACAAAGAAAAATAATGGCATAAAAATTAATGCAAGGCACATAATTTAATGTTTTTAAATTATCTTATTACCGGCTCCGCATAGCTTGTATACATTCTAATGAATAAAATAATAAATAATACTCACCCTATTTGATGCTATTAATAAAATAAATACTCAAATTAAATTGGTTTATAGATTAATTCACGAATAAAATACGGTTTATTATTTAGAAAAACACGATCGTAAAGCGACGCGCAAACAAGCACTATCACGAACACGCGTGTGGTTCGTATCTACGGCGTGATGCTACACACTGTGACAATATCATCAATTTAATGGAAAAAAAAGATCGTTACATGTACCCAAAATAAAGTACGATTCGTTTTTATGACAAAGTAAACACTCGATTCGAGGACGAGATCAAGACTGAATGTTAAACGTTATCCGTGAGTTGCTCTATGAGAATACATTAACATAAATGAATACTTAAATACAAAGCTGAATTATCTTTGTGTTATTATTTGTTAATCGTTTAACATTAATTATTTAGTTTACTCGAAGAGTTAATCGAGATCAAAGGTCACCTATTCATAAACATGTAATTAGACAAGAAAGAGCAATCAAAACTACGGTGTAATCCTTAAATAAACACAGACTGATAGGATTGCGTGAATAAATTAAACTGGTTGTACATAATACAATAGATAATTACTTTAGTTTTTATTTATAAGACCTAAAGAAAATTTGTTCTTTGTGACGGTGCACGGTGGTGCAACCCATAGACCCCAAATCCTGATTTTGACGGTACGGTTGTGTTGATGGTATCTCGCCACCAACACCGCACTGAGTGTTGTTTTGGTTTGATTCCTACACGGGACAAAACACAGATTATCCATAACTGTCTGCTCTAAAACTCGGTGTACCTTTTGTCTAGAAAATTTATGTTTTTAAAGTCTCCCGCGACACAGAGCTTCTTTTTCTAGTGCAGGAGTTGTGTTCGAATAGTACAAAAATATGCGTAATGGTTTCCTAGTATGACATATGAAATGTGGTGAAATATCACACTAAATTTCATTAATTATTAGATACTTTTAAAATCGTTAACAATTAAACGTTATAGGAAAACTGCACAAATTGCAGTTGTGTTTGCAGGCATTAGTTGAAGTAAAAATAATTATTATCTCAGGAAAATTATTTTTTTATCGTTATCCTTAGCATTATTTTTTTAAAATAAATATATTTAATTAATAACATTAGTATAATACGTTGTTATCTTATTATACTTTTAAAAAAACACAGATACACAGAAGTCCTCAAATCTGTGTTTTTAATATAACGAAATATATTTCTAATAGTTAATATAATATGCCCAATGTGCGCGGCTCGATATATGATTGGCTCGCGGGGCGCATTTCAAGACACCAGATATTAATAGAGTTATCAACTCGGAGCAATGTACTCGCTATTCGCCCACTGGCGCGGTCAACCGTCAACAAGCGAAACTGAAATATTCTCTGAATACAATTTATACTACACTTTTGGATTCCTTCGCGATTTGAAGTATTAAAAGGTTAAATTATGAAAACGGATATATAGAGTCGGTTCCAATGACAATATTGGTAGTCATTAAATATGAATTTTAATATAATTAAAAATACATTATTTTAGATATAAATAACCGTTTGGATTTACCAAATCGGTACACGGAATCCAAAGTGTTACAAAAATGAATTTTAAAAATAAAGTAGATACCTACGTAAAATTATATTTTATAAAATTATGCGTAAAATTTATGTGATTTTGATCATAGATATACGAAGTAAATATATCATTAACTATACTCACTCGAGAGACCTACAATCATTCTTGTAACCTTGGCAATCAATTTAATCTCTAAATATAGTTAATATCTTGAGATGTACCTATGAGGAAAATCGATACTATTACATACTTTGATAATTTGACGTCAAGTACAAATTATGTACAAAGAATATAAAATAGAACGAAGCAGGATTAAAATAATTAAAATTATATTTTAGGACGAAGAAAACATATTGTTAAGGACGACTCAGGATTTTTTATGTAGGACAAAACTCATTTCTATTGAGCGTATATACATTTTATAATTTAATTCCATTATCATAATGAGTATACCTATCAAATGAGGATAAAGAGTCTGTTAGGGTTAGATTATGACGTGTTCAATATCATACAGTAATAGAAAATAATTATTTTAAACCATCGTACAACGATAGGTCTATCTATCTTTATGACAGACCCGCACTTAATTTCAAATAATAAGCCTATGTGCGTTCTGATGCTACATATAACATTGTAAAGTTTCATCAAAATGCGTCCATTAGTTATTGCGTGAAGGAGTTACAAACATCCAAACATTCTCACAAACGTTTTAATTTATATCTAATATTAGGATTATTATATTAAACACCAAATAGGTCTATTATTTCTTCTATATTTACTTAAGTATACCTAGACGTATTTGTTTTTGAATCTGTCACTCCGTAATACGTTGGAGACAAAATTCAAAACAGAATATTTAAATTTCGTTGTCAGTTTTAATCATTTGTTAATTTATTATTTCGTTTGTACGTGTCGAGAGTCGAGACGAATACGATGGTCCCGATCCGACAACCTTCCCCGAGTTTATTACGCTGAATTAATTTATGCCAGATGTTACTAAATAGTTTCCGAATAATAGTTTACTGTGTTAGGAATAGCATGATGTTTTAATGTATTAAATATTTTTGTATTTAAAGTTATTATAAAGATTAAATACGAAGTTTGTTCTCATTTAATTCAAAAAACAATATAACATTGTGTAGAAATCTTGACCTAAATCCTTAATTTTATAATAATTAAATAATTTTAATTTCCAAAAGAAAAATACTCTTACAAAATAATTCTCTTGTCTTTTAAAATACCTAATATAAGTTCAAAAAAAGTTTGCTATTTTGTTAGATACTAACTGTAATAACTAAATGATAATAATAATACCGACCATGTTGCCGACCCATCTTTTTATACCAGGAATTTCAGATGGAATATCCCTGGCATAGGAAAACGTTTCTTTCAAAACGCATCCCTAAATGAGCGCTGAAGACCTGTACTCACACGAGAACATCTTAGCACCACTTCCCTAGTTGGGCTTGCTCGCTAGTATGATGTCCTCATCATCTCAACCTATAAACGTCCCACTGCTGGGCACAGGTCTCGTCCTTACATTTGGAGGGATATTAGCCTACTATACCAGGCTGGCCAGACGGATTGATATAGGGTTTTGTTTCGAGTTTTCCCTCTCTTGCAGTGGATATTGTCTGCCTGACTTTCTCCCTTAAGTCGACTCTTACGACCCTAGGGATGGAACGGGGTGGTGACATTTGTATTCTTAATTCGTCAACACACGTATACCTATCTTTAAAGTGTCTTAGAAAATGGTCACCCATGTGCGGAGTGATCGTAACAATCTTGGCACCGCTATTATACATCAACCAGCCGAAAAAACTCTTTCATAGAGTTAAGAGTTCTTTACACTGTGATACAACTGTATAAGTATGTATATGTATAATATACAGGCCATAAATATGACAATCAGTTCATTACTTGTAGCTATTGAACCTTTATCGGTCATTCACTAAACGAACGTGGGTCGGCATTATGAATAAAAAAACGATACGCGAATACTTTACATCGAAAAAAACGCTCTTGAAAACGAGAACACTGTTGTTTTATTTTGACCCGCTTGATCGTAAGCACCAAGGCTACGGTTGCTTTGGGGATGGAGCCCGCGTAGCGCGGGCAACCACTGGGTGGCCCACTGATGTCATATCAGGGTCCTGTGGTCCAATCGTGAGTCGGGGCCGGCGAGCCCGAAAAACCGCTTTGCTTCTCCGGGTGGGGCGGTATGCGTAAAGCTTAAATACTTTTATTATCATATTGAAACTGATGCTTTTGATAATGCAAAACTACCAGTAAACCCGCTAAAGACCAGAATTCGTTAAATGAGTTCACTCATCCCGCCATCTCCGTCTGGGTGTACCACGATGTCGATTGCTGTTTTTATTTTAATATAATATTAAAATATTTATTAAAAGATAAGATAACCACATGTCTGTGTAACAAACATAAACATGTTTTGAATATTTATTAGATATAAGCTCAGATTTATATTTTTAAAGATAATAGAACAATAACTTAACCTTTGATATAATACCTACTTTGAGTGCCACTTTTCTCTTATTACTAAACTTATAATAATTATTATTTGCGAGTATACTTGGCAAGATTACGCTGGCATAAAATTATGTCAAAAACTGAAAAAATAAATTGCTTGAGAAAGTACTTACAGAGTAACAATCAATCAAATAGGTATTGAAGTTTTGTGTCGTCACATTATGTAATACGCTGATTCCTGCAGCGCCTTAATAAAAAATCGATAGTTCTTATAAAAAGGGATGTGTTTCTGCGGAAAAGGGACAGAACTATCCCGTTTAATAAACTTTTTTTATCTAAACATTTTTACTCATTTAATTATTTCTTAATTTGAGAATTGTCGTCAATTGCTTGAGTTACTTTTTTAAAAAAGTAAATGAAACATCAAAGCAACAAAGCGGCGGTGGCCGAGTGGGAAAGGGTGACCAATGTAAATTTCAATTTGTGGAGCTTATATGTACTAATCAAATGATTCGCCATCTGCTAACGGTGAAGGAAAACATGGTGAGAAAACCCACACGTTGTAGAAGAAATTCTAAAAACATGTCTGACTCACCAACCCGCATTAGGCCAGCGGGTGTGAATTAAGGCCTAAAACCTCTCTCTCTTGATAAAGGAGAGGAGACCCATGCCATGAGAGGCATGGGTCTCCTCTTAATAATTTAATTTAATAATAGCTATTATTAAATGAGAAATCATGTCAGAATTATACCTGTTACACAGAAAAATATAACAAAAGAATACATAAACAATAAAAAAACATAAGCAATAAAAATAACCACAAAAATTCAAAGTCGACAAATCGTACGAATGTCAATATTCAAATGTTCCAAAACCTCGAACCTCATTTGTTACCTCTGCCATAACATGGGTTTTACCCCACCCCGTACTATGTTACACGACAAAAAGCTTTAGCGATAATGAAATGAAAGGAGTTATGCGATATTTGATACATTTTCTTGTCTATGGAAGCTAACATAATACTCAGTATCATTGACCGTGTACTATTGAAACTTATGTAGTAAAGAAAAACTACAATATGTTTATGCTTACCATCTGATGGGTCGTATGCATGTTTGCCAGCTATTAATAAAAAAAACAATAAATTATTATCAAAACTCAAAATAATTTATTCACTTAGGTTATAAATACAGTTTATTTATTAAAATATGTAATAAGTTGCACTGATGAAGGCCCTAAGTCATGAATGTAACGGGAAAACTAGAAAGATTTCAATAAATTTACTATTGGTCTTTGGACTTTACAAAGCCATGAAAAGAACTGGCAAAAAACCGTCTTTTTTTTGTAAGTTACAAGTATGGTGAGTATAACTTACGTCATCATTTTCCTACCGAAGTTCACTGCTAGTGTAGTGCACACCACTTAGCAAGATCCTCGCTTCTCACATTCAGCTACTCCCAGACACCTTGTCGCTTGCTCTCTAGTGCACGAGTATTTTCTTTAAAAAAGAAGGAAAATAAAATCTCAGTTTCTATTGGTTCTTAAGACAAGGTCGATACCCGACAGAAAATTCTCACCTGCTCCATAAGATAGATAGTACTATGGAACCCGGTAATTATACAGGTAGTATTTATTTGTTGTAATCTAACTTTTGGCTTGATTTATCGTTACTTAGTCCCCTATTACAGTAGGTATATATAGGTAGGGCACCATACTAGCGAGCAAGCCCGACTGGGGAAGGACCTCCACCTTACAGAAGACCACAGCCAAATAACTACACACAGCGGTGTAGCTGCGTTCCTGTGTGTGAGTACAGATCTCCAGCGCTCATTTAGGGATGCGTTTCGAAAGAAACGTATTCCTATCCCAGGGGTGTGTGGATAGGAATACGTTTCTTTCAAAACGCATTTTTTTACACCAGGGCATAAAGATGGGAGTGTTCCCATCTTTATGCCCTGGTAAAAAAATGGGTTGGCAACAATAATACCTCTGGTTTTGCAAGCGTCCATAGGTTACGGTAACTGCTTAACATCAGGCGGGCCGTATGTTTATTTGCCACCCAAGTAGAATAAAAAAAAGGTATACGAGTACGTAGTGAAATATTGCCTACCATGTCTGACAGGCACGTTTGATGTTTTGATTGTAGAAATAATTGTATTACGAACATAGATATCTAGCCAAATCACAATATAGCTGTCTCATGCAAGTCAATTACGTCTATCTGCCGCCTGGTTAGTTATCTGAACAGACTGATACAATATGAATTTAGTACGGCCGAGTTACAGTTGCTCAAAACTATTAAACATGATTATTTCGTTGGGAAATTGAATTAAAATTCAATGTTGTTATCTCGGGTGTGTGTGGTTGGAAGTGTGAATAAGATACAAGTCAATTGTGTTGCCAGAACTGTTTTCTGAATAAATGCATATCGTGGTAATAAATATCGGAAAGATTTAGTTAGTTAGTTTTTCCTGGGCTTTTCCGCACTTGGCCGCTTAAATGGACCTCTGAGCGTAAATTTTCTTTGGCTTTTCCAGACAATATAGTCTCTTCCAAAAGACCAGCAGGTGGCTTAGATTGCCTCAGTCTTTGGGAATGAGCCCGGTGTTCGCTAGGCCTTGAGTTCTTTTACTCTCCTGCATTCCATCAGAACGTGGGCGGGTGTTTCCTCAGCCTTCACCTTAATCTATCCGGAGTGGGCTGTCGGTTAAGCGTTGATTGTAGAAGTTTCTATTGAGTGGGTGAGAGTGAGTCAAATATTTGTGCGGCCCAGATGTTGGATTTTGACTAGTTATAAGTGTCATAAAAGTTTAGACAAGCAATTTTGACCTTAATGGACAAAATTCCATAAAAATATTTATGTGTCTAATGTACCACATTATTTGCCCGTAAGCCATGTGCAATATCGAGTTGATATAACAGTATATTGTGTTTAATTTATAAATATATATTCTATAATTGGTCGAGCATTCACTTTGTCGACAGTAATCTTTCGACTTGTGAAAAGTCGAAAGATTACTGTCGACAAAGTGAATGAATGAAGTGATGACTGCTTCACAGTCAGGTTTTTAAAGTTTATTATCAGAAAAAAAAAACGGGATGTTTTAGTATTTATACGCTTAGCAGGGCTTATACCGTGACGTCATTTTAGAAATTTATTACCTAGACAGAGTTATAAAGGCCCTTGAGGCTATGTTAATTAAAAATTCTAATTCAGATCGAAAATACACCACTTTGAAGACGTAATGGTTCGGCTGCTTAGCTCTCCCGAGCGCAATGTAAAACCTGAAGGAGCTGTAAAACGGGACGTCTGTCCCAAATATCAGCCAATTTGGCAACACAAGATATGCTCGTGCATGCACGCCTTTTGTATTTATTCAATTAAACAAGGAGAATGGCATCGTAATATTATCATAGTAAATAAAGGTTTTCAACACCAAGTAGTTGCTCTTACTATAAGGCTAAGTTCACATGTATCGATTAAAATTTAAAGAGAGTTTATATCGTTTTCGTTTTAAAAAAGACAACTCCCGCACTCCCCCGCAACTCCCCCACACACGAGAACAAGCTCTGTGTTGCGGGGGACTTAACAAACATACAATTAACGGACACAAATTACACCCAGACTTAGAACAACTCTTTGTGGGTCACACAAAGTTTTGTCCCTGTGTGGGAATCGAACCCACAACCTCGTGCATAGCAGGCACATACTGTACTCACTGGACCACCAAGGCAGTCTATGACGAAGGCAAACACACGTTGCGAGGGTATTCGTCACTACTCATAATATACATCTATACTAATACTGTAAACGCGAAATTTTGTCAGAATGTATGCATGTTTGTTACTCTTTAACGCAAAAACTACTAAACGGATCTGGATTAAATTTAGCATACGCTTTAACATACGCTACTTTTTATCTCGGAAAAAAACTCTGTTCCCAAGGGAATGTACGCGCGGGCGAAGCATAGTATACTATAATTGCCAAAAAGTGCGCGCAATCACGATGAAAGCGCGCGCTCATCGGAACAGCAAACGGACATTACGTTAGTATCAACTCGTGCGTCAAGGTGCGATCGCCGGCATCAAGAGACTTTTTCTCTGAGCGTTGCGTTAACGCTCGTTGACGCGCGTTATCGCGCGCGCATGTAATCGGTTGTTAGGTAAATATCAGGGTATCTAGACTCGCGATTTAAAAACGCACGTAAAAACTTTGTCATCTGAACATAGCCTAAGACAATATAATACATATAGACAATTAAACATTTACCTTTGTGATATAGGTATACATACCTACATATTCATATATATACAAACCTACTTACATGGGTATTGTTCTTGCCTATGATCAATTAATTAATATTGACTAATAATACTATGACGGTGATCTGAAAGAAGGTAACTTAGTAATGACATTGGAAGAAAAAAATGTATTGGCGTTTGTCAACCTATATGCGAAGAGAACCAACCATACAAATGAGTAAGCCCAACTAGCGAAGGACCACCACCTTACAGAAGACCACAGCCAAAACGCAGTGGGCATCGATGAACTCAGATCCAGAATCTAGTTCATTCTAGTTTCTAGAGAGTCACACTTAATTTACGAGAGGTTATTCACCCGCGGAGAATCTTAACACCAGGATTCGGAAAATGACGTCGTATGATCAACGACATCTAGTTAATTACAATCGAACCAAAAGGTCATTGAACCCATAAATCAATAAGATTATTAGTAGTACATAAGTTATGATACAGAGGGCGCTAGTGTAACGTTAATATTGATAGATATGTGGCGTTACACTACCTAATTATTTTGTTTGTTTGTACGCGCTTATCTCTGTAACTACGCTCAATTCTCAAAGAAGGTTAGACCATGGGGAGCATGAGTAAGAAATGTTGTGACATGGGACGAAATCCAAATTGAAAATACGAGAAACAGCTACGAGTAGTAGCAATATTTTTTTTTAATCATTTATTTAAGATAAACCTATGACTAGTACAATTATGCGAAAACCATATACAGTTTATTCGTCGCCAATTTGTCGCATATTGACAGTTATATACGTGTACAAATCTTAAAAGTTTAGATAGTAAATATAGACATGGAAGCCAGAGTTTGTCAATAGCTTGTAATACAATACAGGTTTTTTCCATTAGTTGAGTCGTCCCTCACATAGGAGATGAATAGTTGACGTTGTACTCGAGAATTCTTTTTAATTTTATACCATTCATTTGTTTCTAACACAGCGTGGTACGAATATTGGAAAATTCGAATTTTTCGGACGAAACATACTACTAAAATTGGAGCATCGATTTGAATAGGTTTCTAAGGCTGACGTAGCCGTCGGTGCCGATGACGTTCAGTCGATATTATGTGCCATATTCATTGTGTAACATTCTGAAATAAAATAAAACTGATTTTCCATTGGCTTTGTCTAGTAAATCTTTGTTATTATAAACGCCAAAATTTGTGAGGATTTCATAGGTGTTTGTTACACCTTCACGCTAAAACTACTGGATACACTAAAAAGAACCCACTTGCAAAGCCAGACTTACATACCTATAGTAGAAAGTAGCCTTAAAGAACCTTATATTCGTAGAAGACCATAATCATTTTGTTCCTGTGCTTGAGTCTCCAGTACTTATTTAAGGAACACGATTTTTTAATAACGTCCTTATCCCAAGGTTACCCATAACAATAAACCCTGGTGTTGATCTAATAACTAGCATATCACTTAGTATATAATAATTCTTCTCAATCATTGCAAAAAGCTTTTCTCTATCGGCCTTGAGTTAATATTCTGATTTTATATTTCGGAGCGAACTCCCTAGTCACCTAGCTGGCGTTGATCAAATTAGATGACATCGAAGAATCGCTACGATATTGAACGTAGCGTACCTTCCGGGTATTACATACCTAGAGGTATGTAGTTACTACCGTCTGTCTACTTATTAAGCACTAGCTGTTGCCCGCGGTTTCGCCCGCGTAGATTTCTGATATCACGATAAAAGTACTATATGGTCTTCGGAAGGATACTATCTATTTTCATTCTGTGACGTCGAGTCGACTATCACTAGCTGCCCTCTTACAGCGCGCTCGTTCGAGGTGGCTTGCCTATATAAGGATCCCCGGGCGCGGCCGCGGGTCTCTTTCTCCTGCGCTTATACTTGGCGGGCTCCAGGCGAATTTTGTGCCTAAGTACTACACCCTGAATCTTGTATCTATTTGTCTAGTCTATCTTGTAGTTGTTTTTCTTTATCTATAATTTATGTATAATATAATTATATAATATTACAATCTATACTAATATTATAAAGCTGAAGACTTTGTTTGTTTGGTTGAACGCACTAATCTCAGAAAGAACTGGTTCGATTAGAAAAAATCTTTTGTTGAAAAGTGTATTTATCCAGGAAAGCTATAGGCTATATAACATTACGCTATGATCAATAGGAGCGGAGCAGTAGTGAGATATGTTGCAAAATCGGGGAAAATATTCCAAATTACCACGCGGACGAAGTCGCGGGCGACCCCCAGTATAAATATACGAGCTGTTGCTGACATGACATACATTCATACTAACATAGATACAAACAGAGCACAGTCAGTCACTCAGCACAAGCAATTACATATATACATAGGTATGTATAGATATAAACTTCATGGTACGGCTTCTGCTAGCATAGGAAGATCAAGTAGGTGTAGAATGTCGAGTATCGATACGGCCAACAAGCCTCGACACCTGCAGTGTGCGCATCGCTCTGGGATTACTCCAGCAATAGTAAACAATAATACATTATTCACTTCATCCATACCATACGTACAGCCCATACACCTATGGTAACTTATACTTATCTTGAAATAGAATTTTGCGGCGCTTTCTCAATATTCAATTTCGTTGTTTGAACAAAGAAATTGGATTGTATGAAACGATTAGACGCCAGTGCAGCGAAATCTTGCAATTTGAATTATTTATATAGAAGTTACGTGATTTATTAACTTTAGACGTTTTATCGATATTGTAGCATTGTTGGCTTGGTGGCGCGATGGTAGTAATGACGACTGACGTAAAGAGGTCCCGGATTTGATTCCTGGGTGTTTTTTGTACCACTTGGCTAGCAAAAAAATATACGGCCCGCTTCGTGGTCAGCAGTTACTGTAGCCTTGGACGCTTACAATACCAGAGGTATAACCTGCGTGTTTAATACCAACATATTTTATAGACTATCAAGAAACGTATCTTGATCACATTGCAATCTTAGTAAAAATGTATACTATATCTTAATTATTTAAAAATAAATCATGTCAAGATTGACAACCACCCCAAATAGCACCCGTTCACGAGCTATCTAGTTGTTGAGTAATAAGTATATCATTATAACACAATACGTAAGACATTTCCTCACACAAACGATAGAATTACACAACATTAGATATGGGTATAGATATTATTGATGTAAGTATTAATAGCCAGACTGATACAAGATTACGCGGCCTGATAAAATATTGTTGGTGAGGGATCATCTGTTATTATCACTACACCTTATCTGTTACTTATCACTGTTATCATTATTGAGACTGTAATTTGATCGTTTATCGCAGCCAATAAAATATCAGCCGTCAGTAGATTTAGATTCTTTTAAAAATCTTCCGCAATAGTATTTAAGAGTGTTAGGGCACAATACAAGCGAGCAAGCCCTACTGGGGAAAGACCTCCATCTTACAGAAGACCACAGCTAAGTAAATACACGCAGCGGTTTAGTTGTGTTTCTGTGTGTGAGTACAGATCTCTAGCGCTTATTTAGGAATGCGTTTACATTCAATCACGCCAAAAACGCTAAACGGATCTGCCCCTCTAGACAAATGGCATAAGCGATAGTCGAATCGAAAAGTCAAAAAGCAAATGTATGGAATTTGACGTAAGTTTACGACATTATATCGTAGACTTACGTCAAATCCCATACATTTCTTTTTTTGAATTTTCCATTCGACTTCAATTTATGCCACTTGTCTAGAGGCTCTGGATAAAATTAGCTACATAGATAGATTAAAATCTGATATAGCACAGAGGCTAAAGAATATAATAAAGGCAAAGTATGTTTAGTCAAAGATGAAGTTTGGAATAGTGCCTAATATGAAGTAATAGACTCACCGTTTATTACTAGAAACATAAATATAGCTACTACTAGTAGGTGATTACTTATCTGCCAACGCGTTCGGGGAATAAAGCGTGATGTTGTTTCCACGTGCGAGATATGGAGGGCATGTATCTATACTGTATAATCAAAGTATACCTTTGAGAGGAACGAAAACCCATTTAAATAATAAAGATATTCACTAGAAAAACCCTCTTAGCTACGTCTTATCCTTCGATTGGCAAGAGAATAAATAATGGCAGATAGGCCTGGCACAAATTTTAAAAATAGCATGTGAAACATCACTGGTCGCGTCTGCTACCTCTCTGTTAAAATCACACGCTGTTAAACCATTAAGGAAATGATATTTCACTAGTCGCGCGACATTCGCTGGGTGCGATTTTAGTGTGAATATGCTACTAATCACTTGCATTTCTACCAATGTATAATGGGTTAGTCTGTAGATAATGTTAATGTTTCAAATTTATATCATAGCTTCACATTACTTACGTCTTATGCTGTATTTCGCGAAATGCTTTATAATCACTATCAACGGACACAAAGTACACCTAGGAGTAAAGTAATTTATGGATTTTTGGTTGACATGACTGGATTTATGTTTCGAACATCATACCAGTGCAAAAACCAGTCAAACACAAATGTAAATTGTATTTCACTGTATGCAGAAAACGGTGGTAAATATGAATACATTAAAAGCATTTCGCATGAAAAATCATTACCTGTGAAATTTCACATGTACAATCACCGTGAAAATAAATGGAAAAGATACCTGATGGAAGAACATTAAATAATTTATAATCGTGATTTTAAAGATAAGTGGCGTTCGCTGTTACATGTAGGTGCTTTTAACCTTAGATAAATTCAATCTAATTATATTAGTGCCAGATACTGAGAGACGATTTTTGACACGTAATTGTTTTCAATAACAAAATTGAAAATGGCACGAAAGGAGAAATAAATAACAAAAAGGTTTCATATTAAAGAATTTAGGAAAAATCTTGACTATAAATAAAAAATAAAATTATTTATGATATTGGTATATATATTATAATTTATTTCACAAATGGACCGTGGGGTACGTTCCAGTTTGACCGATAAAATTTTCCAATTGACTTTTAAAACGCATGTCACAAGGCTTGCATTAGAGGAACCAATTCAATTTGTCGATAGGGAATGCGTTCCGCGTTGCGGAATATTTTTATGTACATTTATTTCAGACTAGTGGCTCAAGATTGACCAAGATTCAACAATTTTTTACCCGTTTAGGTATTGAGTTTCTAAAATTACGTTATAAAATAGACCTATTTTTCAAATGTTAGCTTCTATGCTAGTTTTGGCCTGCTACCCCCTTAATAGGGTAGAACATTTTAAGTATCTTGGGCACATTATAACCTCGGATCTGAAGTCCAATACATTATATTCAATGGATTTAGAGTGCTGTGGGGTTGCCTCGCTTCTGTAGCATCGCGCGTGGATTGTTTTTATGCAACCATGCGCAAGCGATGCACTTCCCTGGTGCGCAGGGTGCGGGACAGCCCAAACAGTATCCTGAGCGCTTTCGCCGGGCGATTAAACTGCCAGTACCTATATGTATGTATCACTGTAACATGATACATATACAGGCTAATGTAGTTATATTATTTTAATTGTAATGTAATAATTTTATGATCTGTAATTGGTCCACATGTTGACTTTTAAATAAATAAATAATAATAATAAATTAACATAATTCCGGTTAGTATAATATCCTTCCGACGCCAGGCTCCCACTCCTTAATATTTTCATTTATATGAACCAAAGCGATGACACCATATACAACCCTATTCATGGTATAAGCAAAACCTAACAGAAATTTGTTCAGAAGCTGTAAAAGATTCGAGTACATTTTAAACATGTTATATTTGTTCCAATAATGTATGAAAATTGTTTCAAGTAGGATACCGATATTTTAACGGGCCATATTTCAATTATACAAATGCACAATACATCGAAATGGTTTGTACTTTGGTACACGCGGCCCTAGCGGCATTTTTCGCTAGTTGACTATAATAATTGTGAAGGAAAAACTACACTGTAAAATCGGCCTATAACATTGTAAGTTTTCATTTGTTTTTTATTTTTACTCTTTTAAGAAAAACTAATTTAGGGTGTTTCGGTATTTTACTATACCAAGAATAGCATTCTATATAAGATATATATAATAATAGTTTATAATGTCTGCGGCGAACCAACGCATGTTGTGTATCGACCGGTTAATTTCATTAGTCGTTATGCCTCCTGCTGGGAGATGTTGAATGCTGTTTATCGACCAAGTTAATAACCAATGTAAATGCGTCCTTAATGCAAAAGGGGCCAGTCAAACTTTGGAACAGCGTTGGTAGCCGAGTGGGAAAGGAAAAACGAATTACACATGAGGTGCGAGTTCGATCCCGGGTGGTGTAGGTATTAATGTGAAAGGGCTAACGGAGATGGAACATATCAAGGAAAAACCCCACTTGTCTTAAAGGAAATTCTAATGACTTATTTAATGTCTGATCCAGTGAAAATTTGTGATTTCGAAGCTCAAAATCACTTTGCTAAAATATATGAATAATAATTACCCAAATTAGACGATAAATAGTAGATACATTTATTAAACATATTATGTCGTATTAAAATATATTACTTCTATATTTGCAAACAGAATTAAATTAAGTACTCTAAAAGTGTGCAAAAACGTCTCAATCACTCATCGCGTACAAAAGTAAACATAAAATATTTCACCGAGATCTCTCACATCACGTCTGATATACAAAAACCATCTCTGTGTGAAATTTCATAAAAATTGGTGACAAATTGAAGGAATCACGATCTTGTGATATGAAGACGGATAACTCAGACGGAGGGAGACCTCGTCCAAATTATAAGGGTCGTGGTTACGGGGCCTTATACTTGCGATATGTTATCTCTTGTAGAACGAAAAAACGTTGGGTACTTTGAAAGGATACTTTGGCCTTAAGAAATTTTTAGTGCCGATCTAATCAAATCTAGCCCTAACTTTTACCAAAACTTTCTTGTTATTTCTCTTTAACTGAATTCAAAGAGAAAGAGGGTTACAATTCGTCAGAATTTTAATTTATTTTATGTATGTTACTCGATTACTCAAAGACGGCTGAGCCGACTTGGAAAGTTCTTTTTTTTGTATCGTATCATAACACCATGCCTTTTTCCTAAAGGCAAAAGACCACCAGAGGTCTGTTACACCCACGTTTTACCAGTTAAGTCCTATAAATGTATAAGTTATCATCATCATCAGTCTACCGCAGTCCACTGCTGGACATAAGTCTCTCCAAGTACAGCTAAAACAATATGTACTAAACGCAAACTACAATGAAGCTAAAATTAAACTCAATCAGCTTTCCTTATCGCAATTTTTATGTTAGTTTTAAAGGAATATAATCTCAGAGGACTTAATTTGGTTCGACAAGAAAAATCGCTTAGGTACAGATGATGAGATGGCATGAGAGAATAATCAGAATTAAATTATTTTTAAATCATGAGCCGCTAGCGTACTAGATAGCTTAGCCAAAAAGGCAGCCGTAACAAAGGGGTGCCTTATATCTAGTAGGTGAGGTTTTGAGTAATAATAATAATAATAGTCATCCGGACTGATTTCTGTTTCAAGTGTGTGACCAAACACAGGTGCACTCTCTATGCCTTCACTCTCATAGTTCGGTGGGACGGCAACTCGACTCGACCGAAGAGAGATCAGGCGCAGGACCAAAGGCTTTACGACGTTTCACAGTGTAGTTTTTCCGAGGTACGGAGGGGCTCTCTTGCTGTGTTTTTAGAAATTGGTCACTCATCTTCGGATTGACCGCGCCTTGCAGATCTAATCCGCGCCGCTAACACTTAGCTACGAGCCCTAAGCTTTAGAGTATTAATAATGATAGCAACCGATAGGTATATGTATCCGCTGGAAACGGGTCTCCGCTCCTTTCGCTTCGCGAAAAAAAACACACACTAGCCTAATGCAGCTTGGTGAATCAGACATGCTTTAGTCAGATATGCTATGAGACATGTGGGTTTCCTCACAATGTTTTGCTTCTCCGTCAGCAGTTCATCATTTGGTTTGCTGTACTTTTATTTTACTTATATTCTTGTGTATGACTACGGGTTCCTATCCAGAGCTCATTTAGGGATGCGCTTTTAACGAAACGTTTTCCTATTCTATATCTGGGATATTCCATCACAAAACCCTGCTAACATTTTCTATCTGTAACACGCCAGTGATACATCTAGTATTGCAAAACGTCTATAGGGTACGATAACTGCTTACCATCAGGCAGGCTGTATGCTTGTTTGCCACCTAAGTAGTACAAAAATATCCAAAGAGAAACCACTAGAATAGTATCATCTAAGTGAATCAATTCTAATAGTTTAGGTACTATTGTATGTTATTGCAGTATAAATAGCTTGAACAGTATTAGTGGATTTCAATTATTACCATTATCTAAGTTAATCGCTACGACAATGATCACAATACACTGGTACCTACTATAATTAAGTATAACTGTGTGTTTCACACTCTATCATTTAAGGTCCATTTCAATAAAATACATATACTACTAGCGGCATGCACCGAAGTTGCCCGGGT
The DNA here is from genome assembly GCA_947095525.1 of Trisateles emortualis. Classification (NCBI taxonomy): domain Eukaryota; kingdom Metazoa; phylum Arthropoda; class Insecta; order Lepidoptera; family Erebidae; genus Trisateles; species Trisateles emortualis. The sequence continues at coordinate 11,261,374 of OX352732.1, read as the reverse complement.
TAAATTGAAGGCCCTTATCGAGGTAAAAAAATATCCTATCTTTTAAGTTGGATAAAACTGCACCCAGTGTGCAAAATTTTATTAAAAACGGGTTAGTAGTTTAGCGGACAAACAACGTGACACGTAATTTATATAATTAAGATATTATTTAAATTAATGTCGATGTGGAGAAATTTTAAGACGCCTTTTAAGCAGTCCCTCTCTGTTTTCGTGTATTTTCTGTATATATTTTTTTTGCCTTTTTTAATAAGTGTAAATATATTAGGTATATGGTATATTGTATTTATAGATGTAGATATTATATAATAATAGTCTAGTAGACCGCTTCCTATCTATAAGCACTTAATTTATACTATCTCTAGAAGTATATACCTATGTAGTATTAAACAAAGTCTCTTCCCTCTGTCTGTGCCTATGTACGCATCTTCTAAACCATACAATAGATTTTGATGCAGATTTTACTATCATTTAGAGAATTAATTCTGAAAGATTCATATGTATAATACATGCATCTAATATATAAAATTCCTGTGTCATAGTGTTCGACTTTGAACTCCTCTGAAACGGCTCGACCGATTTTCGTGAAATTTTGTGTGCATATTGGGTAGGTCTGAGAATTGGACAACATCTATTTTTCATCCCCCTCAATTTTAAGGGTGGTCCACCCCTAAATTAGCGGGGCGCTAGTGCTAGAGGTAGCTTGTCAGTTGTCCCTTTAGGACTAAACGGCTAAACAGATTTTTATGAAATTAAGCAAGGAGATAGATCATATCCTGGGGAAAGGATACTTTTTTTGTCATAACCGACATATTCGGTGCTGCAGAGAACATCTAGTTATAATATTTTGAGATACCGCTTCTATAGTATTGCGAGTTCTATGTTTTAAACTTATAAATTATGCTCATCAGACGAAGAACCACAAGGTTTGCTGTTGCTTTTATTATAATAATATCAGTTTTCAAAGGAGCTAAGAATATTTTATACGCAGTTCATTGCCCACATCTTCTATACATATAAATAAAAATGAAGGTTTACATGCTTGCATGCCGAGGCAACACCTTCTATGTCTAATCTTCCAATATTATTTTTATTACATGACCCGGGAATCGATCCCGGGACCTCATGATCAGCAGTCGCACTCTACGACCATAGGTCTAACGAAGCAGTCTTGAAAATTATATTATATTCTTGTACATAAACCTTATTTGGCTTTCCATATTTGGGCTAATAATAAATTCAAATTAGTAACGCGTTACTAAGCGACAAACTTTTGCATTAAATAAATAAATTTTGCAATTCAAATTCGAATGAAGTCTAGAAATTTCCAGAACTACTTTCATCTACTAGTTCTCAGAGACCAGGTGACGTGGTTTACGACTTGCACTCGAGGAGGAATGTTTAGTGCAAATTGCACCGAAGACATTCAGTTGTACTAGTGATAAATATAAGGTCAAATGATACAGCTAGAGTAATGAGTTTCTTTCAACGAATATATAAATTTCGTGTTCAATAAACACTAGCATTAAACTGTAAGGAAATGTATGCGTTTTAGATTAAAGTGTATTTCACATAGCATTGGTGAAGATGAAAATGAATATGGAAGAAAATGATTGAATCTATTAGATGTCTATTCCAATTGGCTAATTGAATGAGAGTATTTAATCGATAGGTCGTCATCATTTTATCTTTTAATGTCAAACGTCATATTATCCATTCTATGTTACTAATTTGAATGGATTGATGTAAGGCTATTTGTTACTCAATCACGCCAAAAAAGTTACTGGCACACAGGACATGGGGCTACAAAAACCGACATTTAGGTGGGAGCCGCAGCCTGCAGCTACATAATAAATAATTATTTTCTCTGTTTTCAAATGTTTATAGCCAATTTCAACGTATTAGCCTTGCGATCCAACGTGGCTATGTGGCCAGTCTTTTGGGCACCTTTCCTCAGAGCTGCGACCTCAATCAGATATTTTATGTATAGGTTAACTAGATTTTTAATTGTTTAAGGTTTAGTTTTTTTATACTACTTGGGTGGCATACAAGCATACGGCCCGCCTGATGTTAAGCAGTTACCGTAACCTATGGACACCCGCAATACCAGAGGTATCCCTTGCGTATTGCGAACCCATTTTTTTACACCAGGACTTTAAGATGGGAGTATCTCTAGGATAGGAATACGTTTCTTTCAAAACGCATACCTAAATGAGCGCTGGAGACCTGTACTCACACACAGGAACACAACTACACCGTTGTGTGTAGTTGTTTGGCTGTGGTCTTCTGTAAGGTGGAGGTCCTTCCCCACTCGGGTTTACTCGCTAGTATGGTGCCCTACCTCTCTTAAAGTTACTTTTTTAATTTATAAAACTTCATGCATACAAGTACATAGGTGGACTTAATGCCATAGGCATTCTCTACCAGTCAACCACTGTGATGCAGAAATAAACGAAGAGAGAATATTTACACGAATATTTTAATAACTATTCGTGTAAATATTTTATGAAATAAATACTTGCTTTAGATTTAATTAAATAATTATATCGTTTTACATCCTCGATATTGCTCATTTTCTGGATATTTTGTATTTGCCTTAGTGTAGACTATATCCGCGTCCGAATTTTCAGGTATGTTCAACCACGTTTCGTTCCTAGTTTGGTATGGAGATACACGGTTACACCGACAAAACTATTCCGAGCATCCACATGCAGTTAAACATTGTCTTGTTTGCCCATTCGCTAATTACAGTTTGTTGTTTACGCCCATCGATTTATTAGCTCTTTACTAAATGCTAATGAAAGTATATACGGTACTCAGATATGACATAAATCATTTTTGAAGTGAAAATTTCTTTAGGCAACTTCGTTAAGCACTTTTGTGTGAACAAAAATCATACAACTCGCGTCATCGTCACCGAACGCTTTCCATATTCAAAAATAATAATCTAATAGCTCCACGCATATTTTTATAAGGGTCTATCTTTTTCATTGTTTATTTCTTCAATATTAAACCCATTGTACCCAGTCTGTCTGTTAATCCCGGCTAATATCCGTCGGCACCGTCATTAGGGAAGAAGACAACTAGGGAAGGAGAGGTCTTGGCTATGGTCTTGCAGAAGACCATAGTCAAATTATTACACTTAATTATAAATCTAGTACTCAATTAACTGATACGAGTTATTTAGAAGAAACGTTTTCTTAGCCCAATAATAAATAATTCATCAATTATCACAAATATGTTCCAACTTTTTGGAATTTGGGACATATTTGGGTCGGCAACACGCGAGTGATGCCCTGGTATTGCAAGAGTCAGTAACTTTGTACTTGAAAAAAAAAAGTTTTTGGAACATAAATTAGTGGATAAGGTAGTTTGCCTATAATTACAAATATTTGAATAAAACGGATCAAAAGATTATTATTTAATATTTACCTACATTATCCTTAGCGATCGGTCATTGTCACTTACCCTCCCCATGGGGAAAATCTGAATTCACCAGCTCATAATACGGTCAGTTTTGATTTGATTGATTATCATTTCATAATGTTAACTTGTTCTTTTGTTGGTTTTGTTAAAGACTATAAGTTTATCCTACAAAGATAATTATTTAACCTTCTCCCCTCTTTTCCTTTTTTTTTTAAAGGCAACTCCCGCATTAGAGAACAAGCTTTGTGTTGCGGGCGACTACAAACATACAATTAACGGACACAAATTACACCCAGACTCAAAACAATTTTTTGTGGGTCACACAAAGTTTTGTCCCTGTGTGGGAATCGAACCCACAACCTCGTGCACAGCATGCACATACTGTGTCCACTGGACCACCAAGGCAGTCAATTAAAAGAAATTAACTATTGTTTGTTTATATGTTTGTTACCTTTTCACTAAACGGTTGAACAAATCGTAAATAAGATTTGGTAAGGTGATAGATGGTATCCTGGGATAGTAGCTGGCAGAGTTGTCCACGTGGACGGAGCCACGAGTATCAGCTAGTGATTTACAAAAGGACTGTACTTACAACACTTAAAAAAGCATGGAGCTCTCCTAGGGAAATACCTCTATCATAGAGAAGAAGCTCAGCTACTACACATGGTACTACACTTGTGTTCTTATGAAAGACATAAGTCTTAAATGCTTTCTTAAAGTTATTAAGTGTGTAAAGTTTGGGTCCAACAGCGGGTTAAAAGCCTAGTTTCTATCGTCTATGGAAAATTGCAATCCTTATTTTTTGTCCTTGAATGTTTTTGAAGTTTACTATTACGATGGGACAAAAAAATACCTGCCTACCTCTCTAGAAAATAGGCGTGATTCTTATTTATGTAAGATTGTCAACAGGCGTGGTTTTTGTCGAAGTAGGTACTGCAATATTCTAAAAATATATTTTCTGTAAGACGATAAAATATATTTTTAACTTGTAGCCTGCGCATTATGTCGGACCACTTGTGGACGCTCGGGCGGAAAATTATATTTGTTTAAGAACGAATATTACAATAAATTCGCTTAGTGTAAAGTTTTAACTAGTTGTTGTATTTGTATGTTATGTATTGTTAGGTATACTTAATGGTATTATATAGAAGAAGAAGAATGTATAATTACATATTATAAGTATACATTTATTTCATAACATATTTACAAGAACAGTCATTAAAATATGTTTATATTAAAAAATATACTTTTAAATACAAGCTTTTATAGTTTTTTTTTTAAATTTATGGATGTTTATGCGTTAAATATTCTTAAAAAGCCCAAACACGACGCGGCTGTCTCGTTTCAATGAAAATTTTCTATGACCACCTTCTGACTAAATCATCAGACTAGGTCCATATTATTGAAGTTACGTCGGTATATCAAATTTCAGCTCAATCAAACAACGGAAAGTGCTTAAAATCTAGCTTACAAGATTTGACCTAAACAAACTAACATATATTGCAAGCTGAATAAAAGCTTGCAATAAAAGTAATTTAACCTAAACTACATACAAACAATGTAATGTTGTATTTATTATATTATATTACCTACAAATAAAATATCTGAATTCAGTTCTGGGGGAAGGTGTCCAAAAGACTGGCCACATTACCACGCTGGATCGCAAAGTTAATGCGTTGAAGTAAAGGCCAGTCAGGATCGTGAGATGACTAAACGCTTACAATTTATACATACGTTGATGACTTTAAAAAAAAATCCTTTTTCTTTTTGATTCCCTTGCGAGTGTCAACAATTTGCGGCATAAACGGCTGTCTCTTTTGATTGCGTTGGCTTAGAAGTTTGATTTTTTCACAGCTTTACCTATTTGATATAAATTTCAGCTTAATACCTCCACGCATTCCTGAGAAAAAAGGTCTTGACAGACAGACAGACGGACGGACGACAAAATGATCCTATAAGGGTTCCGTTTTTTCGTTTCGAGGTACGGAACCCTAAAAAGAATCATAGAACCTATGTTACCTACATAAACAACCTCCATCAAATGGATTTTTTTTGAAGTGGCCTAATCGGTTTAAAATAAACAATTTCACATTCAAAAATTTAAATCAAAATTACATTATATATTTTTTTTAAAGTTATGAATATACTTGTGAAGACTGGATCAAAGCCAGGCATTGAGATCCTGGCTGGAAAACCTGCAAATGCCTGCAGGCCATCTCGCGCTTGTCGAAAAAAAAAACCACCCAATAAAGGTGCGCAATATTGTTACCCTTCCTCCCACCGCTCAGACCCCCCTCTTGCGCCATTTCCGCTCCTAACTTTCCTCGCTCGACTTGACTCATAATGATAATAAACAGGTCGCATTTCAACCATTTTTTTCTTATTTTTTTCATGGTCTTTTCCTAATGAACTTTACTGTTTTACTCGTTTACATTAAATATATGCTGATAATGAATTTTAAATAAAAAAATACCCTGTCACTCTTTCTTAATAGAACAGCTTCTATATTAGATCATAGCTTGTATAAAAGGTGGAAGTAATACCTACACTTTAGACAACAGATAAGTACCTAAGTAATGTTAAACATTATTTATTTAATTTAAACTTTTCCAAATACATGTAAATACATTTTTATACATTATACATTTTTGTAATGAAGCTCCTTGCTTCTTCCAAGCTATACTTATATACTTTTCAGGCTCTTTTAATGATGTCTTTTTTGCCGCAAAGTCTCAATAATTTCCCAAACATCGATTCAATTAGAGAAACATAATCTCGACCAACAAAAGACCTTAAAAAAATAACGAGTGTTCTCCGTGTATGGAGAATAACGATCTTTTAATATTCTTTGATAACAAATTATTCTACTTAATATAATAAATGCGAGAGTAAATCTGTTTCAATGTATGTTTACCATATTACAGCATTGTCACCGAAGTTACGTCGGTATTCCAAAATTTCAGCTGCATATAACACCGGGAAGTGGTCCAAATCTTCCTTGCAAGATTAGACCAAAACAAACTAACTAACATAGATGGCAAGCTTAAAAAAAACTTGCAAACACCCAGTGGATCAAATTTAAAGTGCAAGATTTGATTACCCACCAACAGACAAGGGGACAGGCGAAACTTAGTAAAAGCTTGTAAAAACTCGTGTCACAATGTTCATTCATTCTAATCTCCGAAACTATTTTACCGAATTTAATGAAATTTTGCATGCGTCGCGCTGGTTCTTATTTAAGAGATAGGATATGAGTGTAAATCTAAGTGCCATTTATTTTTTTAAGTGGAAACTTCTTTAAGCGCTTTGAGCACGATGATCCACACTAATCTATACTTATATTATAAATGCGAAAGTTTGGATGGACGGATGTTTGTTATTCAATCACCCCAAAACGGCCGAACGGATCTGGATTAAATTTGGCATAGAGACGATTATAGTATGTAATAACAACGGTAACTGCTTAACATCAGGCAGGCCGTATGCTTGTTTGCCACCCAAGTAGTATAAAAAAACTTTTTTTAATTTTTATGACTAAACGGCTAAACGGATAAATTTGGCAAGGTCTTAGATTATATATAATATATATATATTTTAAAGACAACTCCCGCACTAGGGAACAAGCCGGATGGCTTAACGGACACAAAGTACACCCAGACTCGGGACAACAATTTATGGATCACACAAATTTTTAAAAGCCACTGAACCAACTGTGCAGTCTATATATATATATACTAGAGAAAGACATTTTTATCGCGATAACCCACTGTCATCTAACATCCACGCGGTCGGAGCCGCGGGTAACAGCTAGTAAAATAAACACAATTCTCCATTTTGCGTTATATTTGCGCTATATTCAATCTCTATGCGACCATTATACTTGTATGATGTTTTTAGTGAATAATGTGGGATACGGGACACATCATGGTCCCGTTTTACCTATAAATCAATTGCCAACACGCAATACCTTACGGTTACCATAAATAAAATATGCTGTGATTTACACACATTATATCCATAGAGAACTCACCTGGTGTTCCAATACTTATTGTATTGAATAAAGCATAATATATATTTATATTATATATTTATTTAATATATTTTCTACAAACATAAGGCTCGCCTGATGGTAAGCAGTTGCCGTAACTAATGGATGCTTGCAATTTCTAAAGCATCTCTCTCGTGTTGTCGATTTGAATATTTTAAATTAAGGATTTTGTGATTAAGGTATTACGATTAGTATAAGTTATGTAAATTAAGCCTTTCATTTAAGATATATATTATATACGTTAACACTACCTACCTATATATAAAATTAATTTGAACTTAAATTTTAATACAAAATAATAACGAAGACTGTCGTATTCCTAAACATCACTGTCTACTGGGATCGTGGCCAGAAGGCTAGTGGCATTGCCACATTAAATGCCAATGCTTATTCTCATTGCGAGAAATAAGCCAGCCCTTTGGATACTCTGATCACGCGATTCATGCGAAGCGTCGATCAGTCGTTACGCTAGGTTTCGATAAAGGAAAGGAGCACTCAACCACACAAGAACCAACAGTCTCAACCATAAAAATAATTAAATAGGATTTATTTTTGTACTAGCTATCATACATATTTTGCTGCCGCAAAGCTTTTAATTTAGAGTAGATATCTATTTGGTTCATTTAATTTTCACGTCAGTTTTACTCTGCAAGCTTAATCAATGAACACATCTGCTACTACCAAAACTTTTTAGACATGTGAGCTCGAAAATGTTGGCACAAGGGATTGATGTGAATTTGTGATATTTATAAGAGTATTTTTTTAAAGGCAGTTCCAGCTCTGTATTATCCGCCCTACACGTGTAGCGAGGAGCTTTACAAACACATCATCACGGGCATAAACTACACCCAGACTCACAATAAACTTATGTCGCGATAAAGTTTTGTCTCATGCATTTGAAACTACAAAACTCGGCGCGGTGGAGAGGTCCATCTTAACCATTAGACTTCGACGTCGTGCAATAAGTGAATGATACATGGAGCTGAAATGAATACTCGTTGTATGGTATTAAATGTCTGTATTTCTAAACTAAACGCACACTTTAGCCGTCCTGCCTCTCTAGACAAGTGGCATAAACGGCAGTCGAATCGAAAAGTCAAAATAACAAATGTATGGGATTTGACGTAAGTTTACGACATTATATCGTAAACTTACGTCAAATCCCATACATTTGTTTTTTTGACTTTACGATTCGAGTGCCGTTTATGCCACTTGTCTAGAGGGGCTTATAAACTAACTTATAACATACTATAATACACAATACCGAATATAACGTTATACTAGTTAGCACTTCAGGAGACAACCTTCCGATCCTGATGCTCCTTAAGAACTGAAGTAAAACCAATGCCATCTCTCTGAATATTAAGTATATTTTACAATACCAATCCGTTAATTGTCAATTGAGAAACTTATTTAAATCATTATATAAACAATTTGAGTCAAATCAATCTTTAAATTATTTATTTATTATTACAAAAATCATATTAATATTTAGAAATCATGACAGAGCTAGGTAAGGTTACAGACGTTACAGTATTCAGGCTTAATGTAGATTTCCTATATTAGTGAAAGAATTTTCAGAATTGGTTTAGTAGATTTAGACACTGTGCTCTACTTTTCCTCTTTATTATAGTAGTAAACTTGTATAGAAATTATTCTTTGCCTCTCTTTTTAAATGATGTCTCAGTTATAAATAAATAATTATTATTTCGATTATTGTCATATGTCTATACAGTTGCTAAAAAAATTGGGAATACGTGCCGCCTACGGTGCGATTTGATACTAACGAGGCCTTTTAGCAAAACCGATTCAGATGGTATTCAATAGCTATCAATGATTCGTTAAGCTAATAGCCTTTAAATGTATGGTAGTTAGAAATCGTTTTATCATACCATGTATTTGTATGCAAAGTTTTTACATTATAGTAAATACAAAGACCGAGCTTTGCTCGGTAGATAGATAGCTATTTTGTATTATAGAGTATTTGCATTAACGAATAACATAGCCAAATAACTACGTTCTTGTGTGAGAGTACAGCCCCTCTAGACAAGTGGCATAAACGGTAGTCGAATCGAAAAGTCAAAAAAACAAATATATGGGATTTGACGTAAGTTTACGACATTATATCGTAGACTTAAGTCAAATCTCATACATTTGTTTTTGGACTTTTCGATTTGTCTACCGTTTATGCCACTTGTCTATAGGGTCAGGTCTCCAGCGCTCGCGAAAGAAACGTTTTTCTATCCCAGGGATACTCCATCTTAAAGCTCTGGTGTAAAAGAATGGGTCGGCAACACGCAAGTGATACCTCATTAGATCGTCATTTGGATTCATAAGGTTCTTATGAGACAAGCAAGCGAGCATACGGCCCACCTGATAGTAAGCAGTTGCTGTGGACGCTTGCATTATCTGGAGCATCACTAGCGCGTTGTCGACCCCTTAAAAACTTTATAACTTCTGTCTTGAAGAAGCCCATGCTATAGACTAAAAACTCGGCAGGTAGCTCATTTCACAATCAAATCGTATGTGGCAGGAAATGCCTCTAAAACCGTACATTATAGTTTATTGATAAAAAGTAATATAAATCGTATATTACTTTTTATCAATAAAATAACAACACAGAAAATAATAGTGGGATATAAATACGGCGCGCGGCGATCTGCATTCAATAAGACGTCGTTGGCGAGTGCCCCAGGCTCCCCATACCTTGCAGAGCAAATTTATTTTTCTCCCAAGCACACTAGACGTCAACAAATAAGGTTATTTTTCAATACGAAAGGTTTTATTCATCTTTTACAGCGGGTGTACGTAACTTAAAGCAACTCAACAGGGTTAGACATTTTGTAAAATACAATAACGTGTTATTTAATAATATAATATCCATGCCTTTTTCTTTGAAGGGGTAAGTAGAGACGTAGGTAGCTCGCTTCGCCAGATATGTATATACATACACATACATTTGACTGTACCGTTGGTTCAGTGGCTTAAGTGGGTTACCCCGCCATTTACCATTGCGCGTCGCGTTGTGGTGTTCGATTCCCACACGCTACAAAAAATTGTGTGATCCATAAATGGTTGTTCTTATTCTGGGTGTAGGTACTTTGTGTCCGTTAATTGTATGTTTGTAAAGACCCCGCGACACAGGGATTGTTCGCTAATGCGGGAATTGCCATTTTTAGGAAAAAAAAGTCGTCTCCCATAAGGCGTACGCAGAGACTATGGTAAGCCAATTGCTTCGATCCAGGCATACGTTTTTAACTTCCTCTACATTCGTTAAGCTCTTCATGTATGAACGTCGGTTATTGTTATGTTAGGTTTCAAATAATAGCAGGTAAGCCTATTGCTATTACACCCAAATTATATCGCATAATATCAGTTTTGTGTTGTATATAACCTTGTAATAATAAAATCTCGTTCTCGTTATAAAAATACATTTTCCTTTAATGATACATCTACTATGAGCACGGAGACCTACAGGAGTGGGGCCTATATTTTAGCAAAACAAGTAAACGAAATTAACAATGAAGGTAAACAGACGATAGAAAACTGTTTATTGTAGTTAAATATATCAGGGTATTTTAGTCCTATTTCATATATCGATATCCTGTAATATCTAAATACGTCCATATAATAGGTACTCGTATAATATGTTGGTAACGAAACTCGATTTGTAGACAGGGTATTGGAGGTCATTTCGGGCTGACAGCTGAGACGTAAAGAGGGGATTCGTGAGTTGATGTGAGAGTCTTCAGATAATAATAACCCCGAGCCCTAGCCGCCCCCGCTCTGCCAGCCCGTTAAGAGCTGTTACACACTGCGAATTTTTGCATCGATGCAAGTACCTACGTGTATTTAATTGCGCTACTGCATCGATAACTTCATATGCGATTTTAAGGCGTTTGT